>JASEVX010000004.1:114052049-114424763 GCA_031761405.1 Serripes groenlandicus
TTTTGGCTGCGTGTACTCTTGTATTGGGTCTGTTTTCGTCTAGGACGCAGAATCATGAAATCTGAAGTTGATGCCGACGCCATGGCGTTATGAATGACTGGGTCTACATCAAGTAATTCTGCTTCTTCAACAGTTGGTCTGACATAGTCACTGTGTCTGTTCACTTTCAGGTAACTTTGACCTCCTGGTCCACTCTTACATCCGCGTTTGAACATTGTTTTTCTCTTTTTCCTGTCCCCTTTCATAATTAAAATCCTCAAAATGCAAAGTTTATATAAATAAAAATGTATATATCCACTATGTATGTTGCTTAAATGCTTGCACACAATGGAATGAGTCATGTCTGTGACAGAAAACAGCCTTGCCATGATGGTCAGTTGGTGTTTCTTATCTTGATACATAAATCTTTGGATCCTTCATGAATTTCTACTGAGAGCCCTGGACTTTCTTTCCTGTAAAGTATAAGAGATGGGGGTGTGGGAGAAGGTATATCTTTTGGGATCAGTTCATTGAAATAGTGTTGCTAACATTTGGAATAGAATTGTCCCATAATGGCCTGTTTAAAGGGCCTTATTGCACAAAAACCCTTATTTTTTACCCCAAAAAGGGTTATGTAATTAAAATTTAATTAAAATCACTAAATCTGATTTGTAATTACATTATTCATCATTTGACATGTTAAATATACTCTAACAGACTGAAAACTATGAAAAACCCAGTAAAGTTTGGTACTATAAGCTACTTTTTAAGGATTAAACGTTTTCATTTTTTCTCAAGGGAGACAATGCTATAACAAGTATATAGCATAGTTCTATATTGATAGGGTTAAGGGAAACGGCTACTTTTCTATAACCGTTTGACCAAAGTGACCGAAACTTTGTATGTAAGTCCGCTTTAGGCTACCATATACTAAAACGTAAAAAATATGCCGTTTAGCGTAAACCAGAATTCCCTTTAGGTCAAAGGGAGGTAAATCGGATCGGCTTGCCGGGCAGACAATTTTGTCCAGGGGATTTCAGATGAATATGTAAGACTGAAACTGTCACCCATTGGACAATAATGATTTTGCTGAGAGTTGAATTCTTTTTTTGAAAACTATATTATCCTGTGAGTGATTTGTAACCAAACCCTGGTTTGCTTTTGACTGTATTGACACCTTCAGAGTGATTTTTAGAACATCCTGTATTTTCTGAAATTTATAGTGAAATTCAGTGCGAGATAAGGGTGACCTAACGTTTGACGTCATAGCTAAAAAAATGGTAGCATGAGCCATGGGTTTCTGGTGCTGTAATGGTAGATATAAGAATGGACTTTGATTTAATACAGGTTTGTGACTTCATTGAGATGTAGGGAAAGAACCATAACCCATAATGCTACAATGGTCGCCTATGTAAAATGAATTGCTTCCCTTTGACCTAAACAGGCCTTCATTTTTAGTAGGTTTTCATCCTTTTTGCTCATTTTAGTCCGTTGTACTCGTAATAAACAGACGAAATTTTCAGTGAATGCTCATCAACCACTGCCCTCATGAATTGTTCCACCAAATTTGTAATTAAAGTTCAACGTTCGATCGAAAAACTCTCTAGGACTTCAGAGGTAAAGCCTGAATGCCTGGAGTGGTTTGGATGCACTGATAGGGAAGGCTATCCCGTCAAAAGGGTGACTTGGCCAAGTGGTAAATGTACACAGAGCCGGGTTCAGCGGCTGGTGATGATGCTCAGCACTGGAACTGAACTGGCAGAGGTCGACAGGCATGGAAATCCCATGGATGTCAGCCACCTTTGCCACAATAAGCTATGTATTAGGGAAAAGCATCTTACCATTGAGCCGCATCATGTCAACACGGGTAGACGCCAGTGTGTAGCCAGAGGGTCCTGCCTTGGGCACGAGCCTGCCTGTATCTTTATCTTTGGCTGTAGGTGAATTATTTGTCGTTGGTAATCTTCTTCTCAGTTTCATTGGTGTTCGCGTATATGCTTCATGGTCTATATTGTCACCGCTTTGTCGGGAGTGTGGCACATGTTGGTTTTCTGACCGAGTTTTCCTTAGACTCCTTGTCAATTGATTTTTGACGTAATTTTTCTGCTCCCGATGCTTTTCATACAAATCGAACAAACGCTGTCGTCGTAGCCTGCGCTTCATTTTGAATGCCATTGACTTTTCCCTCTTTTTTTTAATTTCAGAGTCACTTTGAAAAGAGACTAACTGAGTGTCAGCATTACTTCCTGGTGGAATGGGACAGCCAGCAGCAGAACACAGTTTGCGCAATGAATTTCCGGGGCCATTATTAACGGAGTGTAAAGCGCTGTGTGCACGTGACTCGAAATTCCTTGAAAAAGTCTTGTCTTTAGGTAAAGAACGTTTTATAGCTCTATTTGTCCCCTCAACTTTCTGTGAGTTTGTATTAAGTCTGGTCAGATTTACTATATTATCTGCAAGGCGATATTCTATAACTTCCATTAACACTTTCTCACTCTCATTTATTCGTACATTTATTTGGAATGAGGTTGAGAGGAAAATACTGTTTGAAAGCCAGTTGTCGTTCTTTCTTCCTTTGCACACAGCAGAATTGATTTTGCACAAACTGTGATTCCCCGCGTAGCATTGCTTGATAGTAGACATTATGTCCCGTGTCGCTTCCAGGATCTTTGGTTGCACATGACGACTTTTCTTGATTATGCTTTGGAGCTCAGCATGACATCTCTGGCTCATGTCTAAGGCAAACCTGTTTTGGAGGTATTGGCGGTAAGCTTTGGTTTTTCCCGGCATGATTGCTGTAACCCTTGATGACCCTTTTATAAATTTTCTATGGTTTGCACTGAGATGGCGTGTGTCTAGTTGATGAATTGGAGCGGTCTTGGTTACTCCAGACAGGTAAAGTTGGTTTGCCGCTTCAAAAGATTTGCCATCGCCATCGGTGGTGACATATTTTACCTCCATTCCCTCATCTTTGAGCTTGCGGAAACACTTTTCTGCCCATCTTTGCTCATCCCCAATGTTTGTCTCCATGCTGGCAGTGGCAGAGCAGTTACCTGCCTTTATATCACACACATCGTCCTGTGTGTGAAATCCGTGCTTCGAGCACACCTTGTTAACCGTCTCCACTGCTATTATCTGCTTACGTGGGGTAATATTTTCAGCAACAGTCACAGTGCACTGTGTTGCCGGCTGAAATGGGGTTTTTCCCACACTTGAGTATAGGTTGTTATTGTAAACTCCGTCTATCTGCACAGGAATTTCATTTTCTGGTCGTCCTTGCCAGCGGTTTAATTTTTTCAATTGTTGCAGACGCATGGACATGTCGGCCTTATTTTCCGAAACAATAACATCACCTGCCATCTTGCAACTATTTGCAAGGCCCCGGCGTGAAGGCCCCCCAATATTACCACCAGCCAAAAGGTGAACTAAACTTGAGCCCCCAATTGGGGTTTGGGTCAGTGCTATATTCAAGCCCAGGTTTGCCGTGGCCATCTTTCGACCTCTTCTCTTTGTCGCTGAAGACACCTCGGTGTAAAGCTTGAACATTTGGGATGTGTATGTGCATGTGCCACAGGTCATCCTCTCCCGCCAAACCAGACCTCTTCTCTCTTCCTTTGTATTGTCGAATTGAAGACTACCTCGACAGTTGGGAAAGTTGCTTCTATGCTCCAAATAGACTGTGTTGAACATTTCCAACAGTTTTGCCACATGAAAAACTTTGTAGCAGTCATGCTGCAGGCTGAAATTAGGTATAAAAAAGTTTTTAAATCCAATATTTGGACCGGTTCTCCCTCAAAAACACCTCTGCAGCAGGAAATTGTGGGAAAAGGAGGAATTGTTCATACTCTGCAATGTTTTGTCTGTCTAAAAGTTAAACGGTCACATGCATGCAATGCAGTTTGCTGTATTTTCTGTAGGTTTTTGTTTACTTTGAAAGTGAATGATTGTTAAATAAGTTAAACAAAACCAACTACCCCCCAAAAGAAACTCTTGTAGAGAAAATATAAGCTATGTTTGCATAAGTACGCAAGAGTTTTCTCCCTTTGACGTACTATTGGGGAATGAATGCATTTCAGTTTCCTTCATATTGACAAAACACAAATTAATAACATATTTGTCCATTTTATATAGTTAAATGTCCCTACTATATATGTGTAAGGTGCTTTAGAATGTATTCTCACCTTGACGTGCTGCTGTTTTGGCTGCGTGTACTCTTGTATTGGGTCTGTTTTCGTCTAGGACGCAGAATCATGAAATCTGAAGTTGATGCCGACGCCATGGCGTTATGAATGACTGGGTCTACATCAAGTAATTCTGCTTCTTCAACAGTTGGTCTGACATAGTCACTGTGTCTGTTCACTTTCAGGTAACTTTGACCTCCTGGTCCACTCTTACATCCGCGTTTGAACATTGTTTTTCTCTTTTTCCTGTCCCCTTTCATAATTAAAATCCTCAAAATGCAAAGTTTATATAAATAAAAATGTATATATCCACTATGTATGTTGCTTAAATGCTTGCACACAATGGAATGAGTCATGTCTGTGACAGAAAACAGCCTTGCCATGATGGTCAGTTGGTGTTTCTTATCTTGATACATAAATCTTTGGATCCTTCATGAATTTCTACTGAGAGCCCTGGACTTTCTTTCCTGTAAAGTATAAGAGATGGGGGTGTGGGAGAAGGTATATCTTTTGGGATCAGTTCATTGAAATAGTGTTGCTAACATTTGGAATAGAATTGTCCCATAATGGCCTGTTTAAAGGGCCTTATTGCACAAAAACCCTTATTTTTTACCCCAAAAAGGGTTATGTAATTAAAATTTAATTAAAATCACTAAATCTGATTTGTAATTACATTATTCATCATTTGACATGTTAAATATACTCTAACAGACTGAAAACTATGAAAAACCCAGTAAAGTTTGGTACTATAAGCTACTTTTTAAGGATTAAACGTTTTCATTTTTTCTCAAGGGAGACAATGCTATAACAAGTATATAGCATAGTTCTATATTGATAGGGTTAAGGGAAACGGCTACTTTTCTATAACCGTTTGACCAAAGTGACCGAAACTTTGTATGTAAGTCCGCTATAGGCTACCATATACTAAAACGTAAAAAATATGCCGTTTAGCGTAAACCAGAATTCCCTTTAGGTCAAAGGGAGGTAAATCGGATCGGCTTGCCGGGCAGACAATTTTGTCCAGGGGATTTCAGATGAATATGTAAGACTGAAACTGTCACCCATTGGACAATAATGATTTTGCTGAGAGTTGAATTCTTTTTTTGAAAACTATATTATCCTGTGAGTGATTTGTAACCAAACCCTGGTTTGCTTTTGACTGTATTGACACCTTCAGAGTGATTTTTAGAACATCCTGTATTTTCTGAAATTTATAGTGAAATTCAGTGCGAGATAAGGGTGACCTAACGTTTGACGTCATAGCTAAAAAAATGGTAGCATGAGCCATGGGTTTCTGGTGCTGTAATGGTAGATATAAGAATGGACTTTGATTTAATACAGGTTTGTGACTTCATTGAGATGTAGGGAAAGAACCATAACCCATAATGCTACAATGGTCGCCTATGTAAAATGAATTGCTTCCCTTTGACCTAAACAGGCCTTCATTTTTAGTAGGTTTTCATCCTTTTTGCTCATTTTAGTCCGTTGTACTCGTAATAAACAGACGAAATTTTCAGTGAATGCTCATCAACCACTGCCCTCATGAATTGTTCCACCAAATTTGTAATTAAAGTTCAACGTTCGATCGAAAAACTCTCTAGGACTTCAGAGGTAAAGCCTGAATGCCTGGAGTGGTTTGGATGCACTGATAGGGAAGGCTATCCCGTCAAAAGGGTGACTTGGCCAAGTGGTAAATGTACACAGAGCCGGGTTCAGCGGCTGGTGATGATGCTCAGCACTGGAACTGAACTGGCAGAGGTCGACAGGCATGGAAATCCCATGGATGTCAGCCACCTTTGCCACAATAAGCTATGTATTAGGGAAAAGCATCTTACCATTGAGCCGCATCATGTCAACACGGGTAGACGCCAGTGTGTAGCCAGAGGGTCCTGCCTTGGGCACGAGCCTGCCTGTATCTTTATCTTTGGCTGTAGGTGAATTATTTGTCGTTGGTAATCTTCTTCTCAGTTTCATTGGTGTTCGCGTATATGCTTCATGGTCTATATTGTCACCGCTTTGTCGGGAGTGTGGCACATGTTGGTTTTCTGACCGAGTTTTCCTTAGACTCCTTGTCAATTGATTTTTGACGTAATTTTTCTGCTCCCGATGCTTTTCATACAAATCGAACAAACGCTGTCGTCGTAGCCTGCGCTTCATTTTGAATGCCATTGACTTTTCCCTCTTTTTTTTAATTTCAGAGTCACTTTGAAAAGAGACTAACTGAGTGTCAGCATTACTTCCTGGTGGAATGGGACAGCCAGCAGCAGAACACAGTTTGCGCAATGAATTTCCGGGGCCATTATTAACGGAGTGTAAAGCGCTGTGTGCACGTGACTCGAAATTCCTTGAAGAAGTCTTGTCTTTAGGTAAAGAACGTTTTATAGCTCTATTTGTCCCCTCAACTTTCTGTGAGTTTGTATTAAGTCTGGTCAGATTTACTATATTATCTGCAAGGCGATATTCTATAACTTCCATTAACACTTTCTCACTCTCATTTATTCGTACATTTATTTGGAATGAGGTTGAGAGGAAAATACTGTTTGAAAGCCAGTTGTCGTTCTTTCTTCCTTTGCACACAGCAGAATTGATTTTGCACAAACTGTGATTCCCCGCGTAGCATTGCTTGATAGTAGACATTATGTCCCGTGTCGCTTCCAGGATCTTTGGTTGCACATGACGACTTTTCTTGATTATGCTTTGGAGCTCAGCATGACATCTCTGGCTCATGTCTAAGGCAAACCTGTTTTGGAGGTATTGGCGGTAAGCTTTGGTTTTTCCCGGCATGATTGCTGTAACCCTTGATGACCCTTTTATAAATTTTCTATGGTTTGCACTGAGATGGCGTGTGTCTAGTTGATGAATTGGAGCGGTCTTGGTTACTCCAGACAGGTAAAGTTGGTTTGCCGCTTCAAAAGATTTGCCATCGCCATCGGTGGTGACATATTTTACCTCCATTCCCTCATCTTTGAGCTTGCGGAAACACTTTTCTGCCCATCTTTGCTCATCCCCAATGTTTGTCTCCATGCTGGCAGTGGCAGAGCAGTTACCTGCCTTTATATCACACACATCGTCCTGTGTGTGAAATCCGTGCTTCGAGCACACCTTGTTAACCGTCTCCACTGCTATTATCTGCTTACGTGGGGTAATATTTTCAGCAACAGTCACAGTGCACTGTGTTGCCGGCTGAAATGGGGTTTTTCCCACACTTGAGTATAGGTTGTTATTGTAAACTCCGTCTATCTGCACAGGAATTTCATTTTCTGGTCGTCCTTGCCAGCGGTTTAATTTTTTCAATTGTTGCAGACGCATGGACATGTCGGCCTTATTTTCCGAAACAATAACATCACCTGCCATCTTGCAACTATTCGCAAGGCCCCGGCGTGAAGGCCCCCCAATATTACCACCAGCCAAAAGGTGAACTAAACTTGAGCCCCCAATTGGGGTTTGGGTCAGTGCTATATTCAAGCCCAGGTTTGCCGTGGCCATCTTTCGACCTCTTCTCTTTGTCGCTGAAGACACCTCGGTGTAAAGCTTGAACATTTGGGATGTGTATGTGCATGTGCCACAGGTCATCCTCTCCCGCCAAACCAGACCTCTTCTCTCTTCCTTTGTATTGTCGAATTGAAGACTACCTCGACAGTTGGGAAAGTTGCTTCTATGCTCCAAATAGACTGTGTTGAACATTTCCAACAGTTTTGCCACATGAAAAACTTTGTAGCAGTCATGCTGCAGGCTGAAATTAGGTATAAAAAAGTTTTTAAATCCAATATTTGGACCGGTTCTCCCTCAAAAACACCTCTGCAGCAGGAAATTGTGGGAAAAGGAGGAATTGTTCATACTCTGCAATGTTTTGTCTGTCTAAAAGTTAAACGGTCACATGCATGCAATGCAGTTTGCTGTATTTTCTGTAGGTTTTTGTTTACTTTGAAAGTGAATGATTGTTAAATAAGTTAAACAAAACCAACTACCCCCCAAAAGAAACTCTTGTAGAGAAAATATAAGCTATGTTTGCATAAGTACGCAAGAGTTTTCTCCCTTTGACGTACTATTGGGGAATGAATGCATTTCAGTTTCCTTCATATTGACAAAACACAAATTAATAACATATTTGTCCATTTTATATAGTTAAATGTCCCTACTATATATGTGTAAGGTGCTTTAGAATGTATTCTCACCTTGACGTGCTGCTGTTTTGGCTGCGTGTACTCTTGTATTGGGTCTGTTTTCGTCTAGGACGCAGAATCATGAAATCTGAAGTTGATGCCGACGCCATGGCGTTATGAATGACTGGGTCTACATCAAGTAATTCTGCTTCTTCAACAGTTGGTCTGACATAGTCACTGTGTCTGTTCACTTTCAGGTAACTTTGACCTCCTGGTCCACTCTTACATCCGCGTTTGAACATTGTTTTTCTCTTTTTCCTGTCCCCTTTCATAATTAAAATCCTCAAAATGCAAAGTTTATATAAATAAAAATGTATATATCCACTATGTATGTTGCTTAAATGCTTGCACACAATGGAATGAGTCATGTCTGTGACAGAAAACAGCCTTGCCATGATGGTCAGTTGGTGTTTCTTATCTTGATACATAAATCTTTGGATCCTTCATGAATTTCTACTGAGAGCCCTGGACTTTCTTTCCTGTAAAGTATAAGAGATGGGGGTGTGGGAGAAGGTATATCTTTTGGGATCAGTTCATTGAAATAGTGTTGCTAACATTTGGAATAGAATTGTCCCATAATGGCCTGTTTAAAGGGCCTTATTGCACAAAAACCCTTATTTTTTACCCCAAAAAGGGTTATGTAATTAAAATTTAATTAAAATCACTAAATCTGATTTGTAATTACATTATTCATCATTTGACATGTTAAATATACTCTAACAGACTGAAAACTATGAAAAACCCAGTAAAGTTTGGTACTATAAGCTACTTTTTAAGGATTAAACGTTTTCATTTTTTCTCAAGGGAGACAATGCTATAACAAGTATATAGCATAGTTCTATATTGATAGGGTTAAGGGAAACGGCTACTTTTCTATAACCGTTTGACCAAAGTGACCGAAACTTTGTATGTAAGTCCGCTATAGGCTACCATATACTAAAACGTAAAAAATATGCCGTTTAGCGTAAACCAGAATTCCCTTTAGGTCAAAGGGAGGTAAATCGGATCGGCTTGCCGGGCAGACAATTTTGTCCAGGGGATTTCAGATGAATATGTAAGACTGAAACTGTCACCCATTGGACAATAATGATTTTGCTGAGAGTTGAATTCTTTTTTTGAAAACTATATTATCCTGTGAGTGATTTGTAACCAAACCCTGGTTTGCTTTTGACTGTATTGACACCTTCAGAGTGATTTTTAGAACATCCTGTATTTTCTGAAATTTATAGTGAAATTCAGTGCGAGATAAGGGTGACCTAACGTTTGACGTCATAGCTAAAAAAATGGTAGCATGAGCCATGGGTTTCTGGTGCTGTAATGGTAGATATAAGAATGGACTTTGATTTAATACAGGTTTGTGACTTCATTGAGATGTAGGGAAAGAACCATAACCCATAATGCTACAATGGTCGCCTATGTAAAATGAATTGCTTCCCTTTGACCTAAACAGGCCTTCATTTTTAGTAGGTTTTCATCCTTTTTGCTCATTTTAGTCCGTTGTACTCGTAATAAACAGACGAAATTTTCAGTGAATGCTCATCAACCACTGCCCTCATGAATTGTTCCACCAAATTTGTAATTAAAGTTCAACGTTCGATCGAAAAACTCTCTAGGACTTCAGAGGTAAAGCCTGAATGCCTGGAGTGGTTTGGATGCACTGATAGGGAAGGCTATCCCGTCAAAAGGGTGACTTGGCCAAGTGGTAAATGTACACAGAGCCGGGTTCAGCGGCTGGTGATGATGCTCAGCACTGGAACTGAACTGGCAGAGGTCGACAGGCATGGAAATCCCATGGATGTCAGCCACCTTTGCCACAATAAGCTATGTATTAGGGGAAAGCATCTTACCATTGAGCCGCATCATGTCAACACGGGTAGACGCCAGTGTGTAGCCAGAGGGTCCTGCCTTGGGCACGAGCCTGCCTGTATCTTTATCTTTGGCTGTAGGTGAATTATTTGTCGTTGGTAATCTTCTTCTCAGTTTCATTGGTGTTCGCGTATATGCTTCATGGTCTATATTGTCACCGCTTTGTCGGGAGTGTGGCACATGTTGGTTTTCTGACCGAGTTTTCCTTAGACTCCTTGTCAATTGATTTTTGACGTAATTTTTCTGCTCCCGATGCTTTTCATACAAATCGAACAAACGCTGTCGTCGTAGCCTGCGCTTCATTTTGAATGCCATTGACTTTTCCCTCTTTTTTTTAATTTCAGAGTCACTTTGAAAAGAGACTAACTGAGTGTCAGCATTACTTCCTGGTGGAATGGGACAGCCAGCAGCAGAACACAGTTTGCGCAATGAATTTCCGGGGCCATTATTAACGGAGTGTAAAGCGCTGTGTGCACGTGACTCGAAATTCCTTGAAAAAGTCTTGTCTTTAGGTAAAGAACGTTTTATAGCTCTATTTGTCCCCTCAACTTTCTGTGAGTTTGTATTAAGTCTGGTCAGATTTACTATATTATCTGCAAGGCGATATTCTATAACTTCCATTAACACTTTCTCACTCTCATTTATTCGTACATTTATTTGGAATGAGGTTGAGAGGAAAATACTGTTTGAAAGCCAGTTGTCGTTCTTTCTTCCTTTGCACACAGCAGAATTGATTTTGCACAAACTGTGATTCCCCGCGTAGCATTGCTTGATAGTAGACATTATGTCCCGTGTCGCTTCCAGGATCTTTGGTTGCACATGACGACTTTTCTTGATTATGCTTTGGAGCTCAGCATGACATCTCTGGCTCATGTCTAAGGCAAACCTGTTTTGGAGGTATTGGCGGTAAGCTTTGGTTTTTCCCGGCATGATTGCTGTAACCCTTGATGACCCTTTTATAAATTTTCTATGGTTTGCACTGAGATGGCGTGTGTCTAGTTGATGAATTGGAGCGGTCTTGGTTACTCCAGACAGGTAAAGTTGGTTTGCCGCTTCAAAAGATTTGCCATCGCCATCGGTGGTGACATATTTTACCTCCATTCCCTCATCTTTGAGCTTGCGGAAACACTTTTCTGCCCATCTTTGCTCATCCCCAATGTTTGTCTCCATGCTGGCAGTGGCAGAGCAGTTACCTGCCTTTATATCACACACATCGTCCTGTGTGTGAAATCCGTGCTTCGAGCACACCTTGTTAACCGTCTCCACTGCTATTATCTGCTTACGTGGGGTAATATTTTCAGCAACAGTCACAGTGCACTGTGTTGCCGGCTGAAATGGGGTTTTTCCCACACTTGAGTATAGGTTGTTATTGTAAACTCCGTCTATCTGCACAGGAATTTCATTTTCTGGTCGTCCTTGCCAGCGGTTTAATTTTTTCAATTGTTGCAGACGCATGGACATGTCGGCCTTATTTTCCGAAACAATAACATCACCTGCCATCTTGCAACTATTTGCAAGGCCCCGGCGTGAAGGCCCCCCAATATTACCACCAGCCAAAAGGTGAACTAAACTTGAGCCCCCAATTGGGGTTTGGGTCAGTGCTATATTCAAGCCCAGGTTTGCCGTGGCCATCTTTCGACCTCTTCTCTTTGTCGCTGAAGACACCTCGGTGTAAAGCTTGAACATTTGGGATGTGTATGTGCATGTGCCACAGGTCATCCTCTCCCGCCAAACCAGACCTCTTCTCTCTTCCTTTGTATTGTCGAATTGAAGACTACCTCGACAGTTGGGAAAGTTGCTTCTATGCTCCAAATAGACTGTGTTGAACATTTCCAACAGTTTTGCCACATGAAAAACTTTGTAGCAGTCATGCTGCAGGCTGAAATTAGGTATAAAAAAGTTTTTAAATCCAATATTTGGACCGGTTCTCCCTCAAAAACACCTCTGCAGCAGGAAATTGTGGGAAAAGGAGGAATTGTTCATACTCTGCAATGTTTTGTCTGTCTAAAAGTTAAACGGTCACATGCATGCAATGCAGTTTGCTGTATTTTCTGTAGGTTTTTGTTTACTTTGAAAGTGAATGATTGTTAAATAAGTTAAACAAAACCAACTACCCCCCAAAAGAAACTCTTGTAGAGAAAATATAAGCTATGTTTGCATAAGTACGCAAGAGTTTTCTCCCTTTGACGTACTATTGGGGAATGAATGCATTTCAGTTTCCTTCATATTGACAAAACACAAATTAATAACATATTTGTCCATTTTATATAGTTAAATGTCCCTACTATATATGTGTAAGGTGCTTTAGAATGTATTCTCACCTTGACGTGCTGCTGTTTTGGCTGCGTGTACTCTTGTATTGGGTCTGTTTTCGTCTAGGACGCAGAATCATGAAATCTGAAGTTGATGCCGACGCCATGGCGTTATGAATGACTGGGTCTACATCAAGTAATTCTGCTTCTTCAACAGTTGGTCTGACATAGTCACTGTGTCTGTTCACTTTCAGGTAACTTTGACCTCCTGGTCCACTCTTACATCCGCGTTTGAACATTGTTTTTCTCTTTTTCCTGTCCCCTTTCATAATTAAAATCCTCAAAATGCAAAGTTTATATAAATAAAAATGTATATATCCACTATGTATGTTGCTTAAATGCTTGCACACAATGGAATGAGTCATGTCTGTGACAGAAAACAGCCTTGCCATGATGGTCAGTTGGTGTTTCTTATCTTGATACATAAATCTTTGGATCCTTCATGAATTTCTACTGAGAGCCCTGGACTTTCTTTCCTGTAAAGTATAAGAGATGGGGGTGTGGGAGAAGGTATATCTTTTGGGATCAGTTCATTGAAATAGTGTTGCTAACATTTGGAATAGAATTGTCCCATAATGGCCTGTTTAAAGGGCCTTATTGCACAAAAACCCTTATTTTTTACCCCAAAAAGGGTTATGTAATTAAAATTTAATTAAAATCACTAAATCTGATTTGTAATTACATTATTCATCATTTGACATGTTAAATATACTCTAACAGACTGAAAACTATGAAAAACCCAGTAAAGTTTGGTACTATAAGCTACTTTTTAAGGATTAAACGTTTTCATTTTTTCTCAAGGGAGACAATGCTATAACAAGTATATAGCATAGTTCTATATTGATAGGGTTAAGGGAAACGGCTACTTTTCTATAACCGTTTGACCAAAGTGACCGAAACTTTGTATGTAAGTCCGCTATAGGCTACCATATACTAAAACGTAAAAAATATGCCGTTTAGCGTAAACCAGAATTCCCTTAAACAGGCCTTCATTTTTAGTAGGTTTTCATCCTTTTTGCTCATTTTAGTCCGTTGTACTCGTAATAAACAGACAAAATTTTCAGTGAATGCTCATCAACCACTGCCCTCATGAATTGTTCCACCAAATTTGTAATTAAAGTTCAACGTTCGATCGAAAAACTCTCTAGGACTTCAGAGGTAAAGCCTGAATGCCTGGAGTGGTTTGGATGCACTGATAGGGAAGGCTATCCCGTCAAAAGGGTGACTTGGCCAAGTGGTAAATGTACACAGAGCCGGGTTCAGCGGCTGGTGATGATGCTCAGCACTGGAACTGAACTGGCAGAGGTCGACAGGCATGGAAATCCCATGGATGTCAGCCACCTTTGCCACAATAAGCTATGTATTAGGGAAAAGCATCTTACCATTGAGCCGCATCATGTCAACACGGGTAGACGCCAGTGTGTAGCCAGAGGGTCCTGCCTTGGGCACGAGCCTGCCTGTATCTTTATCTTTGGCTGTAGGTGAATTATTTGTCGTTGGTAATCTTCTTCTCAGTTTCATTGGTGTTCGCGTATATGCTTCATGGTCTATATTGTCACCGCTTTGTCGGGAGTGTGGCACATGTTGGTTTTCTGACCGAGTTTTCCTTAGACTCCTTGTCAATTGATTTTTGACGTAATTTTTCTGCTCCCGATGCTTTTCATACAAATCGAACAAACGCTGTCGTCGTAGCCTGCGCTTCATTTTGAATGCCATTGACTTTTCCCTCTTTTTTTTAATTTCAGAGTCACTTTGAAAAGAGACTAACTGAGTGTCAGCATTACTTCCTGGTGGAATGGGACAGCCAGCAGCAGAACACAGTTTGCGCAATGAATTTCCGGGGCCATTATTAACGGAGTGTAAAGCGCTGTGTGCACGTGACTCGAAATTCCTTGAAAAAGTCTTGTCTTTAGGTAAAGAACGTTTTATAGCTCTATTTGTCCCCTCAACTTTCTGTGAGTTTGTATTAAGTCTGGTCAGATTTACTATATTATCTGCAAGGCGATATTCTATAACTTCCATTAACACTTTCTCACTCTCATTTATTCGTACATTTATTTGGAATGAGGTTGAGAGGAAAATACTGTTTGAAAGCCAGTTGTCGTTCTTTCTTCCTTTGCACACAGCAGAATTGATTTTGCACAAACTGTGATTCCCCGCGTAGCATTGCTTGATAGTAGACATTATGTCCCGTGTCGCTTCCAGGATCTTTGGTTGCACATGACGACTTTTCTTGATTATGCTTTGGAGCTCAGCATGACATCTCTGGCTCATGTCTAAGGCAAACCTGTTTTGGAGGTATTGGCGGTAAGCTTTGGTTTTTCCCGGCATGATTGCTGTAACCCTTGATGACCCTTTTATAAATTTTCTATGGTTTGCACTGAGATGGCGTGTGTCTAGTTGATGAATTGGAGCGGTCTTGGTTACTCCAGACAGGTAAAGTTGGTTTGCCGCTTCAAAAGATTTGCCATCGCCATCGGTGGTGACATATTTTACCTCCATTCCCTCATCTTTGAGCTTGCGGAAACACTTTTCTGCCCATCTTTGCTCATCCCCAATGTTTGTCTCCATGCTGGCAGTGGCAGAGCAGTTACCTGCCTTTATATCACACACATCGTCCTGTGTGTGAAATCCGTGCTTCGAGCACACCTTGTTAACCGTCTCCACTGCTATTATCTGCTTACGTGGGGTAATATTTTCAGCAACAGTCACAGTGCACTGTGTTGCCGGCTGAAATGGGGTTTTTCCCACACTTGAGTATAGGTTGTTATTGTAAACTCCGTCTATCTGCACAGGAATTTCATTTTCTGGTCGTCCTTGCCAGCGGTTTAATTTTTTCAATTGTTGCAGACGCATGGACATGTCGGCCTTATTTTCCGAAACAATAACATCACCTGCCATCTTGCAACTATTTGCAAGGCCCCGGCGTGAAGGCCCCCCAATATTACCACCAGCCAAAAGGTGAACTAAACTTGAGCCCCCAATTGGGGTTTGGGTCAGTGCTATATTCAAGCCCAGGTTTGCCGTGGCCATCTTTCGACCTCTTCTCTTTGTCGCTGAAGACACCTCGGTGTAAAGCTTGAACATTTGGGATGTGTATGTGCATGTGCCACAGGTCATCCTCTCCCGCCAAACCAGACCTCTTCTCTCTTCCTTTGTATTGTCGAATTGAAGACTACCTCGACAGTTGGGAAAGTTGCTTCTATGCTCCAAATAGACTGTGTTGAACATTTCCAACAGTTTTGCCACATGAAAAACTTTGTAGCAGTCATGCTGCAGGCTGAAATTAGGTATAAAAAAGTTTTTAAATCCAATATTTGGACCGGTTCTCCCTCAAAAACACCTCTGCAGCAGGAAATTGTGGGAAAAGGAGGAATTGTTCATACTCTGCAATGTTTTGTCTGTCTAAAAGTTAAACGGTCACATGCATGCAATGCAGTTTGCTGTATTTTCTGTAGGTTTTTGTTTACTTTGAAAGTGAATGATTGTTAAATAAGTTAAACAAAACCAACTACCCCCCAAAAGAAACTCTTGTAGAGAAAATATAAGCTATGTTTGCATAAGTACGCAAGAGTTTTCTCCCTTTGACGTACTATTGGGGAATGAATGCATTTCAGTTTCCTTCATATTGACAAAACACAAATTAATAACATATTTGTCCATTTTATATAGTTAAATGTCCCTACTATATATGTGTAAGGTGCTTTAGAATGTATTCTCACCTTGACGTGCTGCTGTTTTGGCTGCGTGTACTCTTGTATTGGGTCTGTTTTCGTCTAGGACGCAGAATCATGAAATCTGAAGTTGATGCCGACGCCATGGCGTTATGAATGACTGGGTCTACATCAAGTAATTCTGCTTCTTCAACAGTTGGTCTGACATAGTCACTGTGTCTGTTCACTTTCAGGTAACTTTGACCTCCTGGTCCACTCTTACATCCGCGTTTGAACATTGTTTTTCTCTTTTTCCTGTCCCCTTTCATAATTAAAATCCTCAAAATGCAAAGTTTATATAAATAAAAATGTATATATCCACTATGTATGTTGCTTAAATGCTTGCACACAATGGAATGAGTCATGTCTGTGACAGAAAACAGCCTTGCCATGATGGTCAGTTGGTGTTTCTTATCTTGATACATAAATCTTTGGATCCTTCATGAATTTCTACTGAGAGCCCTGGACTTTCTTTCCTGTAAAGTATAAGAGATGGGGGTGTGGGAGAAGGTATATCTTTTGGGATCAGTTCATTGAAATAGTGTTGCTAACATTTGGAATAGAATTGTCCCATAATGGCCTGTTTAAAGGGCCTTATTGCACAAAAACCCTTATTTTTTACCCCAAAAAGGGTTATGTAATTAAAATTTAATTAAAATCACTAAATCTGATTTGTAATTACATTATTCATCATTTGACATGTTAAATATACTCTAACAGACTGAAAACTATGAAAAACCCAGTAAAGTTTGGTACTATAAGCTACTTTTTAAGGATTAAACGTTTTCATTTTTTCTCAAGGGAGACAATGCTATAACAAGTATATAGCATAGTTCTATATTGATAGGGTTAAGGGAAACGGCTACTTTTCTATAACCGTTTGACCAAAGTGACCGAAACTTTGTATGTAAGTCCGCTATAGGCTACCATATACTAAAACGTAAAAAATATGCCGTTTAGCGTAAACCAGAATTCCCTTAAACAGGCCTTCATTTTTAGTAGGTTTTCATCCTTTTTGCTCATTTTAGTCCGTTGTACTCGTAATAAACAGACAAAATTTTCAGTGAATGCTCATCAACCACTGCCCTCATGAATTGTTCCACCAAATTTGTAATTAAAGTTCAACGTTCGATCGAAAAACTCTCTAGGACTTCAGAGGTAAAGCCTGAATGCCTGGAGTGGTTTGGATGCACTGATAGGGAAGGCTATCCCGTCAAAAGGGTGACTTGGCCAAGTGGTAAATGTACACAGAGCCGGGTTCAGCGGCTGGTGATGATGCTCAGCACTGGAACTGAACTGGCAGAGGTCGACAGGCATGGAAATCCCATGGATGTCAGCCACCTTTGCCACAATAAGCTATGTATTAGGGAAAAGCATCTTACCATTGAGCCGCATCATGTCAACACGGGTAGACGCCAGTGTGTAGCCAGAGGGTCCTGCCTTGGGCACGAGCCTGCCTGTATCTTTATCTTTGGCTGTAGGTGAATTATTTGTCGTTGGTAATCTTCTTCTCAGTTTCATTGGTGTTCGCGTATATGCTTCATGGTCTATATTGTCACCGCTTTGTCGGGAGTGTGGCACATGTTGGTTTTCTGACCGAGTTTTCCTTAGACTCCTTGTCAATTGATTTTTGACGTAATTTTTCTGCTCCCGATGCTTTTCATACAAATCGAACAAACGCTGTCGTCGTAGCCTGCGCTTCATTTTGAATGCCATTGACTTTTCCCTCTTTTTTTTAATTTCAGAGTCACTTTGAAAAGAGACTAACTGAGTGTCAGCATTACTTCCTGGTGGAATGGGACAGCCAGCAGCAGAACACAGTTTGCGCAATGAATTTCCGGGGCCATTATTAACGGAGTGTAAAGCGCTGTGTGCACGTGACTCGAAATTCCTTGAAAAAGTCTTGTCTTTAGGTAAAGAACGTTTTATAGCTCTATTTGTCCCCTCAACTTTCTGTGAGTTTGTATTAAGTCTGGTCAGATTTACTATATTATCTGCAAGGCGATATTCTATAACTTCCATTAACACTTTCTCACTCTCATTTATTCGTACATTTATTTGGAATGAGGTTGAGAGGAAAATACTGTTTGAAAGCCAGTTGTCGTTCTTTCTTCCTTTGCACACAGCAGAATTGATTTTGCACAAACTGTGATTCCCCGCGTAGCATTGCTTGATAGTAGACATTATGTCCCGTGTCGCTTCCAGGATCTTTGGTTGCACATGACGACTTTTCTTGATTATGCTTTGGAGCTCAGCATGACATCTCTGGCTCATGTCTAAGGCAAACCTGTTTTGGAGGTATTGGCGGTAAGCTTTGGTTTTTCCCGGCATGATTGCTGTAACCCTTGATGACCCTTTTATAAATTTTCTATGGTTCGCACTGAGATGGCGTGTGTCTAGTTGATGAATTGGAGCGGTCTTGGTTACTCCAGACAGGTAAAGTTGGTTTGCCGCTTCAAAAGATTTGCCATCGCCATCGGTGGTGACATATTTTACCTCCATTCCCTCATCTTTGAGCTTGCGGAAACACTTTTCTGCCCATCTTTGCTCATCCCCAATGTTTGTCTCCATGCTGGCAGTGGCAGAGCAGTTACCTGCCTTTATATCACACACATCGTCCTGTGTGTGAAATCCGTGCTTCGAGCACACCTTGTTAACCGTCTCCACTGCTATTATCTGCTTACGTGGGGTAATATTTTCAGCAACAGTCACAGTGCACTGTGTTGCCGGCTGAAATGGGGTTTTTCCCACACTTGAGTATAGGTTGTTATTGTAAACTCCGTCTATCTGCACAGGAATTTCATTTTCTGGTCGTCCTTGCCAGCGGTTTAATTTTTTCAATTGTTGCAGACGCATGGACATGTCGGCCTTATTTTCCGAAACAATAACATCACCTGCCATCTTGCAACTATTTGCAAGGCCCCGGCGTGAAGGCCCCCCAATATTACCACCAGCCAAAAGGTGAACTAAACTTGAGCCCCCAATTGGGGTTTGGGTCAGTGCTATATTCAAGCCCAGGTTTGCCGTGGCCATCTTTCGACCTCTTCTCTTTGTCGCTGAAGACACCTCGGTGTAAAGCTTGAACATTTGGGATGTGTATGTGCATGTGCCACAGGTCATCCTCTCCCGCCAAACCAGACCTCTTCTCTCTTCCTTTGTATTGTCGAATTGAAGACTACCTCGACAGTTGGGAAAGTTGCTTCTATGCTCCAAATAGACTGTGTTGAACATTTCCAACAGTTTTGCCACATGAAAAACTTTGTAGCAGTCATGCTGCAGGCTGAAATTAGGTATAAAAAAGTTTTTAAATCCAATATTTGGACCGGTTCTCCCTCAAAAACACCTCTGCAGCAGGACATTGTGGGAAAAGGAGGAATTGTTCATACTCTGCAATGTTTTGTCTGTCTAAAAGTTAAACGGTCACATGCATGCAATGCAGTTTGCTGTATTTTCTGTAGGTTTTTGTTTACTTTGAAAGTGAATGATTGTTAAATAAGTTAAACAAAACCAACTACCCCCCAAAAGAAACTCTTGTAGAGAAAATATAAGCTATGTTTGCATAAGTACGCAAGAGTTTTCTCCCTTTGACGTACTATTGGGGAATGAATGCATTTCAGTTTCCTTCATATTGACAAAACACAAATTAATAACATATTTGTCCATTTTATATAGTTAAATGTCCCTACTATATATGTGTAAGGTGCTTTAGAATGTATTCTCACCTTGACGTGCTGCTGTTTTGGCTGCGTGTACTCTTGTATTGGGTCTGTTTTCGTCTAGGACGCAGAATCATGAAATCTGAAGTTGATGCCGACGCCATGGCGTTATGAATGACTGGGTCTACATCAAGTAATTCTGCTTCTTCAACAGTTGGTCTGACATAGTCACTGTGTCTGTTCACTTTCAGGTAACTTTGACCTCCTGGTCCACTCTTACATCCGCGTTTGAACATTGTTTTTCTCTTTTTCCTGTCCCCTTTCATAATTAAAATCCTCAAAATGCAAAGTTTATATAAATAAAAATGTATATATCCACTATGTATGTTGCTTAAATGCTTGCACACAATGGAATGAGTCATGTCTGTGACAGAAAACAGCCTTGCCATGATGGTCAGTTGGTGTTTCTTATCTTGATACATAAATCTTTGGATCCTTCATGAATTTCTACTGAGAGCCCTGGACTTTCTTTCCTGTAAAGTATAAGAGATGGGGGTGTGGGAGAAGGTATATCTTTTGGGATCAGTTCATTGAAATAGTGTTGCTAACATTTGGAATAGAATTGTCCCATAATGGCCTGTTTAAAGGGCCTTATTGCACAAAAACCCTTATTTTTTACCCCAAAAAGGGTTATGTAATTAAAATTTAATTAAAATCACTAAATCTGATTTGTAATTACATTATTCATCATTTGACATGTTAAATATACTCTAACAGACTGAAAACTATGAAAAACCCAGTAAAGTTTGGTACTATAAGCTACTTTTTAAGGATTAAACGTTTTCATTTTTTCTCAAGGGAGACAATGCTATAACAAGTATATAGCATAGTTCTATATTGATAGGGTTAAGGGAAACGGCTACTTTTCTATAACCGTTTGACCAAAGTGACCGAAACTTTGTATGTAAGTCCGCTATAGGCTACCATATACTAAAACGTAAAAAATATGCCGTTTAGCGTAAACCAGAATTCCCTTTAGGTCAAAGGGAGGTAAATCGGATCGGCTTGCCGGGCAGACAATTTTGTCCAGGGGATTTCAGATGAATATGTAAGACTGAAACTGTCACCCATTGGACAATAATGATTTTGCTGAGAGTTGAATTCTTTTTTTGAAAACTATATTATCCTGTGAGTGATTTGTAACCAAACCCTGGTTTGCTTTTGACTGTATTGACACCTTCAGAGTGATTTTTAGAACATCCTGTATTTTCTGAAATTTATAGTGAAATTCAGTGCGAGATAAGGGTGACCTAACGTTTGACGTCATAGCTAAAAAAATGGTAGCATGAGCCATGGGTTTCTGGTGCTGTAATGGTAGATATAAGAATGGACTTTGATTTAATACAGGTTTGTGACTTCATTGAGATGTAGGGAAAGAACCATAACCCATAATGCTACAATGGTCGCCTATGTAAAATGAATTGCTTCCCTTTGACCTAAACAGGCCTTCATTTTTAGTAGGTTTTCATCCTTTTTGCTCATTTTAGTCCGTTGTACTCGTAATAAACAGACGAAATTTTCAGTGAATGCTCATCAACCACTGCCCTCATGAATTGTTCCACCAAATTTGTAATTAAAGTTCAACGTTCGATCGAAAAACTCTCTAGGACTTCAGAGGTAAAGCCTGAATGCCTGGAGTGGTTTGGATGCACTGATAGGGAAGGCTATCCCGTCAAAAGGGTGACTTGGCCAAGTGGTAAATGTACACAGAGCCGGGTTCAGCGGCTGGTGATGATGCTCAGCACTGGAACTGAACTGGCAGAGGTCGACAGGCATGGAAATCCCATGGATGTCAGCCACCTTTGCCACAATAAGCTATGTATTAGGGAAAAGCATCTTACCATTGAGCCGCATCATGTCAACACGGGTAGACGCCAGTGTGTAGCCAGAGGGTCCTGCCTTGGGCACGAGCCTGCCTGTATCTTTATCTTTGGCTGTAGGTGAATTATTTGTCGTTGGTAATCTTCTTCTCAGTTTCATTGGTGTTCGCGTATATGCTTCATGGTCTATATTGTCACCGCTTTGTCGGGAGTGTGGCACATGTTGGTTTTCTGACCGAGTTTTCCTTAGACTCCTTGTCAATTGATTTTTGACGTAATTTTTCTGCTCCCGATGCTTTTCATACAAATCGAACAAACGCTGTCGTCGTAGCCTGCGCTTCATTTTGAATGCCATTGACTTTTCCCTCTTTTTTTTAATTTCAGAGTCACTTTGAAAAGAGACTAACTGAGTGTCAGCATTACTTCCTGGTGGAATGGGACAGCCAGCAGCAGAACACAGTTTGCGCAATGAATTTCCGGGGCCATTATTAACGGAGTGTAAAGCGCTGTGTGCACGTGACTCGAAATTCCTTGAAGAAGTCTTGTCTTTAGGTAAAGAACGTTTTATAGCTCTATTTGTCCCCTCAACTTTCTGTGAGTTTGTATTAAGTCTGGTCAGATTTACTATATTATCTGCAAGGCGATATTCTATAACTTCCATTAACACTTTCTCACTCTCATTTATTCGTACATTTATTTGGAATGAGGTTGAGAGGAAAATACTGTTTGAAAGCCAGTTGTCGTTCTTTCTTCCTTTGCACACAGCAGAATTGATTTTGCACAAACTGTGATTCCCCGCGTAGCATTGCTTGATAGTAGACATTATGTCCCGTGTCGCTTCCAGGATCTTTGGTTGCACATGACGACTTTTCTTGATTATGCTTTGGAGCTCAGCATGACATCTCTGGCTCATGTCTAAGGCAAACCTGTTTTGGAGGTATTGGCGGTAAGCTTTGGTTTTTCCCGGCATGATTGCTGTAACCCTTGATGACCCTTTTATAAATTTTCTATGGTTTGCACTGAGATGGCGTGTGTCTAGTTGATGAATTGGAGCGGTCTTGGTTACTCCAGACAGGTAAAGTTGGTTTGCCGCTTCAAAAGATTTGCCATCGCCATCGGTGGTGACATATTTTACCTCCATTCCCTCATCTTTGAGCTTGCGGAAACACTTTTCTGCCCATCTTTGCTCATCCCCAATGTTTGTCTCCATGCTGGCAGTGGCAGAGCAGTTACCTGCCTTTATATCACACACATCGTCCTGTGTGTGAAATCCGTGCTTCGAGCACACCTTGTTAACCGTCTCCACTGCTATTATCTGCTTACGTGGGGTAATATTTTCAGCAACAGTCACAGTGCACTGTGTTGCCGGCTGAAATGGGGTTTTTCCCACACTTGAGTATAGGTTGTTATTGTAAACTCCGTCTATCTGCACAGGAATTTCATTTTCTGGTCGTCCTTGCCAGCGGTTTAATTTTTTCAATTGTTGCAGACGCATGGACATGTCGGCCTTATTTTCCGAAACAATAACATCACCTGCCATCTTGCAACTATTCGCAAGGCCCCGGCGTGAAGGCCCCCCAATATTACCACCAGCCAAAAGGTGAACTAAACTTGAGCCCCCAATTGGGGTTTGGGTCAGTGCTATATTCAAGCCCAGGTTTGCCGTGGCCATCTTTCGACCTCTTCTCTTTGTCGCTGAAGACACCTCGGTGTAAAGCTTGAACATTTGGGATGTGTATGTGCATGTGCCACAGGTCATCCTCTCCCGCCAAACCAGACCTCTTCTCTCTTCCTTTGTATTGTCGAATTGAAGACTACCTCGACAGTTGGGAAAGTTGCTTCTATGCTCCAAATAGACTGTGTTGAACATTTCCAACAGTTTTGCCACATGAAAAACTTTGTAGCAGTCATGCTGCAGGCTGAAATTAGGTATAAAAAAGTTTTTAAATCCAATATTTGGACCGGTTCTCCCTCAAAAACACCTCTGCAGCAGGAAATTGTGGGAAAAGGAGGAATTGTTCATACTCTGCAATGTTTTGTCTGTCTAAAAGTTAAACGGTCACATGCATGCAATGCAGTTTGCTGTATTTTCTGTAGGTTTTTGTTTACTTTGAAAGTGAATGATTGTTAAATAAGTTAAACAAAACCAACTACCCCCCAAAAGAAACTCTTGTAGAGAAAATATAAGCTATGTTTGCATAAGTACGCAAGAGTTTTCTCCCTTTGACGTACTATTGGGGAATGAATGCATTTCAGTTTCCTTCATATTGACAAAACACAAATTAATAACATATTTGTCCATTTTATATAGTTAAATGTCCCTACTATATATGTGTAAGGTGCTTTAGAATGTATTCTCACCTTGACGTGCTGCTGTTTTGGCTGCGTGTACTCTTGTATTGGGTCTGTTTTCGTCTAGGACGCAGAATCATGAAATCTGAAGTTGATGCCGACGCCATGGCGTTATGAATGACTGGGTCTACATCAAGTAATTCTGCTTCTTCAACAGTTGGTCTGACATAGTCACTGTGTCTGTTCACTTTCAGGTAACTTTGACCTCCTGGTCCACTCTTACATCCGCGTTTGAACATTGTTTTTCTCTTTTTCCTGTCCCCTTTCATAATTAAAATCCTCAAAATGCAAAGTTTATATAAATAAAAATGTATATATCCACTATGTATGTTGCTTAAATGCTTGCACACAATGGAATGAGTCATGTCTGTGACAGAAAACAGCCTTGCCATGATGGTCAGTTGGTGTTTCTTATCTTGATACATAAATCTTTGGATCCTTCATGAATTTCTACTGAGAGCCCTGGACTTTCTTTCCTGTAAAGTATAAGAGATGGGGGTGTGGGAGAAGGTATATCTTTTGGGATCAGTTCATTGAAATAGTGTTGCTAACATTTGGAATAGAATTGTCCCATAATGGCCTGTTTAAAGGGCCTTATTGCACAAAAACCCTTATTTTTTACCCCAAAAAGGGTTATGTAATTAAAATTTAATTAAAATCACTAAATCTGATTTGTAATTACATTATTCATCATTTGACATGTTAAATATACTCTAACAGACTGAAAACTATGAAAAACCCAGTAAAGTTTGGTACTATAAGCTACTTTTTAAGGATTAAACGTTTTCATTTTTTCTCAAGGGAGACAATGCTATAACAAGTATATAGCATAGTTCTATATTGATAGGGTTAAGGGAAACGGCTACTTTTCTATAACCGTTTGACCAAAGTGACCGAAACTTTGTATGTAAGTCCGCTATAGGCTACCATATACTAAAACGTAAAAAATATGCCGTTTAGCGTAAACCAGAATTCCCTTTAGGTCAAAGGGAGGTAAATCGGATCGGCTTGCCGGGCAGACAATTTTGTCCAGGGGATTTCAGATGAATATGTAAGACTGAAACTGTCACCCATTGGACAATAATGATTTTGCTGAGAGTTGAATTCTTTTTTTGAAAACTATATTATCCTGTGAGTGATTTGTAACCAAACCCTGGTTTGCTTTTGACTGTATTGACACCTTCAGAGTGATTTTTAGAACATCCTGTATTTTCTGAAATTTATAGTGAAATTCAGTGCGAGATAAGGGTGACCTAACGTTTGACGTCATAGCTAAAAAAATGGTAGCATGAGCCATGGGTTTCTGGTGCTGTAATGGTAGATATAAGAATGGACTTTGATTTAATACAGGTTTGTGACTTCATTGAGATGTAGGGAAAGAACCATAACCCATAATGCTACAATGGTCGCCTATGTAAAATGAATTGCTTCCCTTTGACCTAAACAGGCCTTCATTTTTAGTAGGTTTTCATCCTTTTTGCTCATTTTAGTCCGTTGTACTCGTAATAAACAGACGAAATTTTCAGTGAATGCTCATCAACCACTGCCCTCATGAATTGTTCCACCAAATTTGTAATTAAAGTTCAACGTTCGATCGAAAAACTCTCTAGGACTTCAGAGGTAAAGCCTGAATGCCTGGAGTGGTTTGGATGCACTGATAGGGAAGGCTATCCCGTCAAAAGGGTGACTTGGCCAAGTGGTAAATGTACACAGAGCCGGGTTCAGCGGCTGGTGATGATGCTCAGCACTGGAACTGAACTGGCAGAGGTCGACAGGCATGGAAATCCCATGGATGTCAGCCACCTTTGCCACAATAAGCTATGTATTAGGGGAAAGCATCTTACCATTGAGCCGCATCATGTCAACACAGGTAGACGCCAGTGTGTAGCCAGAGGGTCCTGCCTTGGGCACGAGCCTGCCTGTATCTTTATCTTTGGCTGTAGGTGAATTATTTGTCGTTGGTAATCTTCTTCTCAGTTTCATTGGTGTTCGCGTATATGCTTCATGGTCTATATTGTCACCGCTTTGTCGGGAGTGTGGCACATGTTGGTTTTCTGACCGAGTTTTCCTTAGACTCCTTGTCAATTGATTTTTGACGTAATTTTTCTGCTCCCGATGCTTTTCATACAAATCGAACAAACGCTGTCGTCGTAGCCTGCGCTTCATTTTGAATGCCATTGACTTTTCCCTCTTTTTTTTAATTTCAGAGTCACTTTGAAAAGAGACTAACTGAGTGTCAGCATTACTTCCTGGTGGAATGGGACAGCCAGCAGCAGAACACAGTTTGCGCAATGAATTTCCGGGGCCATTATTAACGGAGTGTAAAGCGCTGTGTGCACGTGACTCGAAATTCCTTGAAAAAGTCTTGTCTTTAGGTAAAGAACGTTTTATAGCTCTATTTGTCCCCTCAACTTTCTGTGAGTTTGTATTAAGTCTGGTCAGATTTACTATATTATCTGCAAGGCGATATTCTATAACTTCCATTAACACTTTCTCACTCTCATTTATTCGTACATTTATTTGGAATGAGGTTGAGAGGAAAATACTGTTTGAAAGCCAGTTGTCGTTCTTTCTTCCTTTGCACACAGCAGAATTGATTTTGCACAAACTGTGATTCCCCGCGTAGCATTGCTTGATAGTAGACATTATGTCCCGTGTCGCTTCCAGGATCTTTGGTTGCACATGACGACTTTTCTTGATTATGCTTTGGAGCTCAGCATGACATCTCGCTCATGTCTAAGGCAAACCTGTTTTGGAGGTATTGGCGGTAAGCTTTGGTTTTTCCCGGCATGATTGCTGTAACCCTTGATGACCCTTTTATAAATTTTCTATGGTTTGCACTGAGATGGCGTGTGTCTAGTTGATGAATTGGAGCGGTCTTGGTTACTCCAGACAGGTAAAGTTGGTTTGCCGCTTCAAAAGATTTGCCATCGCCATCGGTGGTGACATATTTTACCTCCATTCCCTCATCTTTGAGCTTGCGGAAACACTTTTCTGCCCATCTTTGCTCATCCCCAATGTTTGTCTCCATGCTGGCAGTGGCAGAGCAGTTACCTGCCTTTATATCACACACATCGTCCTGTGTGTGAAATCCGTGCTTCGAGCACACCTTGTTAACCGTCTCCACTGCTATTATCTGCTTACGTGGGGTAATATTTTCAGCAACAGTCACAGTGCACTGTGTTGCCGGCTGAAATGGGGTTTTTCCCACACTTGAGTATAGGTTGTTATTGTAAACTCCGTCTATCTGCACAGGAATTTCATTTTCTGGTCGTCCTTGCCAGCGGTTTAATTTTTTCAATTGTTGCAGACGCATGGACATGTCGGCCTTATTTTCCGAAACAATAACATCACCTGCCATCTTGCAACTATTTGCAAGGCCCCGGCGTGAAGGCCCCCCAATATTACCACCAGCCAAAAGGTGAACTAAACTTGAGCCCCCAATTGGGGTTTGGGTCAGTGCTATATTCAAGCCCAGGTTTGCCGTGGCCATCTTTCGACCTCTTCTCTTTGTCGCTGAAGACACCTCGGTGTAAAGCTTGAACATTTGGGATGTGTATGTGCATGTGCCACAGGTCATCCTCTCCCGCCAAACCAGACCTCTTCTCTCTTCCTTTGTATTGTCGAATTGAAGACTACCTCGACAGTTGGGAAAGTTGCTTCTATGCTCCAAATAGACTGTGTTGAACATTTCCAACAGTTTTGCCACATGAAAAACTTTGTAGCAGTCATGCTGCAGGCTGAAATTAGGTATAAAAAAGTTTTTAAATCCAATATTTGGACCGGTTCTCCCTCAAAAACACCTCTGCAGCAGGAAATTGTGGGAAAAGGAGGAATTGTTCATACTCTGCAATGTTTTGTCTGTCTAAAAGTTAAACGGTCACATGCATGCAATGCAGTTTGCTGTATTTTCTGTAGGTTTTTGTTTACTTTGAAAGTGAATGATTGTTAAATAAGTTAAACAAAACCAACTACCCCCCAAAAGAAACTCTTGTAGAGAAAATATAAGCTATGTTTGCATAAGTACGCAAGAGTTTTCTCCCTTTGACGTACTATTGGGGAATGAATGCATTTCAGTTTCCTTCATATTGACAAAACACAAATTAATAACATATTTGTCCATTTTATATAGTTAAATGTCCCTACTATATATGTGTAAGGTGCTTTAGAATGTATTCTCACCTTGACGTGCTGCTGTTTTGGCTGCGTGTACTCTTGTATTGGGTCTGTTTTCGTCTAGGACGCAGAATCATGAAATCTGAAGTTGATGCCGACGCCATGGCGTTATGAATGACTGGGTCTACATCAAGTAATTCTGCTTCTTCAACAGTTGGTCTGACATAGTCACTGTGTCTGTTCACTTTCAGGTAACTTTGACCTCCTGGTCCACTCTTACATCCGCGTTTGAACATTGTTTTTCTCTTTTTCCTGTCCCCTTTCATAATTAAAATCCTCAAAATGCAAAGTTTATATAAATAAAAATGTATATATCCACTATGTATGTTGCTTAAATGCTTGCACACAATGGAATGAGTCATGTCTGTGACAGAAAACAGCCTTGCCATGATGGTCAGTTGGTGTTTCTTATCTTGATACATAAATCTTTGGATCCTTCATGAATTTCTACTGAGAGCCCTGGACTTTCTTTCCTGTAAAGTATAAGAGATGGGGGTGTGGGAGAAGGTATATCTTTTGGGATCAGTTCATTGAAATAGTGTTGCTAACATTTGGAATAGAATTGTCCCATAATGGCCTGTTTAAAGGGCCTTATTGCACAAAAACCCTTATTTTTTACCCCAAAAAGGGTTATGTAATTAAAATTTAATTAAAATCACTAAATCTGATTTGTAATTACATTATTCATCATTTGACATGTTAAATATACTCTAACAGACTGAAAACTATGAAAAACCCAGTAAAGTTTGGTACTATAAGCTACTTTTTAAGGATTAAACGTTTTCATTTTTTCTCAAGGGAGACAATGCTATAACAAGTATATAGCATAGTTCTATATTGATAGGGTTAAGGGAAACGGCTACTTTTCTATAACCGTTTGACCAAAGTGACCGAAACTTTGTATGTAAGTCCGCTATAGGCTACCATATACTAAAACGTAAAAAATATGCCGTTTAGCGTAAACCAGAATTCCCTTAAACAGGCCTTCATTTTTAGTAGGTTTTCATCCTTTTTGCTCATTTTAGTCCGTTGTACTCGTAATAAACAGACGAAATTTTCAGTGAATGCTCATCAACCACTGCCCTCATGAATTGTTCCACCAAATTTGTAATTAAAGTTCAACGTTCGATCGAAAAACTCTCTAGGACTTCAGAGGTAAAGCCTGAATGCCTGGAGTGGTTTGGATGCACTGATAGGGAAGGCTATCCCGTCAAAAGGGTGACTTGGCCAAGTGGTAAATGTACACAGAGCCGGGTTCAGCGGCTGGTGATGATGCTCAGCACTGGAACTGAACTGGCAGAGGTCGACAGGCATGGAAATCCCATGGATGTCAGCCACCTTTGCCACAATAAGCTATGTATTAGGGAAAAGCATCTTACCATTGAGCCGCATCATGTCAACACGGGTAGACGCCAGTGTGTAGCCAGAGGGTCCTGCCTTGGGCACGAGCCTGCCTGTATCTTTATCTTTGGCTGTAGGTGAATTATTTGTCGTTGGTAATCTTCTTCTCAGTTTCATTGGTGTTCGCGTATATGCTTCATGGTCTATATTGTCACCGCTTTGTCGGGAGTGTGGCACATGTTGGTTTTCTGACCGAGTTTTCCTTAGACTCCTTGTCAATTGATTTTTGACGTAATTTTTCTGCTCCCGATGCTTTTCATACAAATCGAACAAACGCTGTCGTCGTAGCCTGCGCTTCATTTTGAATGCCATTGACTTTTCCCTCTTTTTTTTAATTTCAGAGTCACTTTGAAAAGAGACTAACTGAGTGTCAGCATTACTTCCTGGTGGAATGGGACAGCCAGCAGCAGAACACAGTTTGCGCAATGAATTTCCGGGGCCATTATTAACGGAGTGTAAAGCGCTGTGTGCACGTGACTCGAAATTCCTTGAAAAAGTCTTGTCTTTAGGTAAAGAACGTTTTATAGCTCTATTTGTCCCCTCAACTTTCTGTGAGTTTGTATTAAGTCTGGTCAGATTTACTATATTATCTGCAAGGCGATATTCTATAACTTCCATTAACACTTTCTCACTCTCATTTATTCGTACATTTATTTGGAATGAGGTTGAGAGGAAAATACTGTTTGAAAGCCAGTTGTCGTTCTTTCTTCCTTTGCACACAGCAGAATTGATTTTGCACAAACTGTGATTCCCCGCGTAGCATTGCTTGATAGTAGACATTATGTCCCGTGTCGCTTCCAGGATCTTTGGTTGCACATGACGACTTTTCTTGATTATGCTTTGGAGCTCAGCATGACATCTCTGGCTCATGTCTAAGGCAAACCTGTTTTGGAGGTATTGGCGGTAAGCTTTGGTTTTTCCCGGCATGATTGCTGTAACCCTTGATGACCCTTTTATAAATTTTCTATGGTTTGCACTGAGATGGCGTGTGTCTAGTTGATGAATTGGAGCGGTCTTGGTTACTCCAGACAGGTAAAGTTGGTTTGCCGCTTCAAAAGATTTGCCATCGCCATCGGTGGTGACATATTTTACCTCCATTCCCTCATCTTTGAGCTTGCGGAAACACTTTTCTGCCCATCTTTGCTCATCCCCAATGTTTGTCTCCATGCTGGCAGTGGCAGAGCAGTTACCTGCCTTTATATCACACACATCGTCCTGTGTGTGAAATCCGTGCTTCGAGCACACCTTGTTAACCGTCTCCACTGCTATTATCTGCTTACGTGGGGTAATATTTTCAGCAACAGTCACAGTGCACTGTGTTGCCGGCTGAAATGGGGTTTTTCCCACACTTGAGTATAGGTTGTTATTGTAAACTCCGTCTATCTGCACAGGAATTTCATTTTCTGGTCGTCCTTGCCAGCGGTTTAATTTTTTCAATTGTTGCAGACGCATGGACATGTCGGCCTTATTTTCCGAAACAATAACATCACCTGCCATCTTGCAACTATTTGCAAGGCCCCGGCGTGAAGGCCCCCCAATATTACCACCAGCCAAAAGGTGAACTAAACTTGAGCCCCCAATTGGGGTTTGGGTCAGTGCTATATTCAAGCCCAGGTTTGCCGTGGCCATCTTTCGACCTCTTCTCTTTGTCGCTGAAGACACCTCGGTGTAAAGCTTGAACATTTGGGATGTGTATGTGCATGTGCCACAGGTCATCCTCTCCCGCCAAACCAGACCTCTTCTCTCTTCCTTTGTATTGTCGAATTGAAGACTACCTCGACAGTTGGGAAAGTTGCTTCTATGCTCCAAATAGACTGTGTTGAACATTTCCAACAGTTTTGCCACATGAAAAACTTTGTAGCAGTCATGCTGCAGGCTGAAATTAGGTATAAAAAAGTTTTTAAATCCAATATTTGGACCGGTTCTCCCTCAAAAACACCTCTGCAGCAGGACATTGTGGGAAAAGGAGGAATTGTTCATACTCTGCAATGTTTTGTCTGTCTAAAAGTTAAACGGTCACATGCATGCAATGCAGTTTGCTGTATTTTCTGTAGGTTTTTGTTTACTTTGAAAGTGAATGATTGTTAAATAAGTTAAACAAAACCAACTACCCCCCAAAAGAAACTCTTGTAGAGAAAATATAAGCTATGTTTGCATAAGTACGCAAGAGTTTTCTCCCTTTGACGTACTATTGGGGAATGAATGCATTTCAGTTTCCTTCATATTGACAAAACACAAATTAATAACATATTTGTCCATTTTATATAGTTAAATGTCCCTACTATATATGTGTAAGGTGCTTTAGAATGTATTCTCACCTTGACGTGCTGCTGTTTTGGCTGCGTGTACTCTTGTATTGGGTCTGTTTTCGTCTAGGACGCAGAATCATGAAATCTGAAGTTGATGCCGACGCCATGGCGTTATGAATGACTGGGTCTACATCAAGTAATTCTGCTTCTTCAACAGTTGGTCTGACATAGTCACTGTGTCTGTTCACTTTCAGGTAACTTTGACCTCCTGGTCCACTCTTACATCCGCGTTTGAACATTGTTTTTCTCTTTTTCCTGTCCCCTTTCATAATTAAAATCCTCAAAATGCAAAGTTTATATAAATAAAAATGTATATATCCACTATGTATGTTGCTTAAATGCTTGCACACAATGGAATGAGTCATGTCTGTGACAGAAAACAGCCTTGCCATGATGGTCAGTTGGTGTTTCTTATCTTGATACATAAATCTTTGGATCCTTCATGAATTTCTACTGAGAGCCCTGGACTTTCTTTCCTGTAAAGTATAAGAGATGGGGGTGTGGGAGAAGGTATATCTTTTGGGATCAGTTCATTGAAATAGTGTTGCTAACATTTGGAATAGAATTGTCCCATAATGGCCTGTTTAAAGGGCCTTATTGCACAAAAACCCTTATTTTTTACCCCAAAAAGGGTTATGTAATTAAAATTTAATTAAAATCACTAAATCTGATTTGTAATTACATTATTCATCATTTGACATGTTAAATATACTCTAACAGACTGAAAACTATGAAAAACCCAGTAAAGTTTGGTACTATAAGCTACTTTTTAAGGATTAAACGTTTTCATTTTTTCTCAAGGGAGACAATGCTATAACAAGTATATAGCATAGTTCTATATTGATAGGGTTAAGGGAAACGGCTACTTTTCTATAACCGTTTGACCAAAGTGACCGAAACTTTGTATGTAAGTCCGCTATAGGCTACCATATACTAAAACGTAAAAAATATGCCGTTTAGCGTAAACCAGAATTCCCTTTAGGTCAAAGGGAGGTAAATCGGATCGGCTTGCCGGGCAGACAATTTTGTCCAGGGGATTTCAGATGAATATGTAAGACTGAAACTGTCACCCATTGGACAATAATGATTTTGCTGAGAGTTGAATTCTTTTTTTGAAAACTATATTATCCTGTGAGTGATTTGTAACCAAACCCTGGTTTGCTTTTGACTGTATTGACACCTTCAGAGTGATTTTTAGAACATCCTGTATTTTCTGAAATTTATAGTGAAATTCAGTGCGAGATAAGGGTGACCTAACGTTTGACGTCATAGCTAAAAAAATGGTAGCATGAGCCATGGGTTTCTGGTGCTGTAATGGTAGATATAAGAATGGACTTTGATTTAATACAGGTTTGTGACTTCATTGAGATGTAGGGAAAGAACCATAACCCATAATGCTACAATGGTCGCCTATGTAAAATGAATTGCTTCCCTTTGACCTAAACAGGCCTTCATTTTTAGTAGGTTTTCATCCTTTTTGCTCATTTTAGTCCGTTGTACTCGTAATAAACAGACGAAATTTTCAGTGAATGCTCATCAACCACTGCCCTCATGAATTGTTCCACCAAATTTGTAATTAAAGTTCAACGTTCGATCGAAAAACTCTCTAGGACTTCAGAGGTAAAGCCTGAATGCCTGGAGTGGTTTGGATGCACTGATAGGGAAGGCTATCCCGTCAAAAGGGTGACTTGGCCAAGTGGTAAATGTACACAGAGCCGGGTTCAGCGGCTGGTGATGATGCTCAGCACTGGAACTGAACTGGCAGAGGTCGACAGGCATGGAAATCCCATGGATGTCAGCCACCTTTGCCACAATAAGCTATGTATTAGGGAAAAGCATCTTACCATTGAGCCGCATCATGTCAACACGGGTAGACGCCAGTGTGTAGCCAGAGGGTCCTGCCTTGGGCACGAGCCTGCCTGTATCTTTATCTTTGGCTGTAGGTGAATTATTTGTCGTTGGTAATCTTCTTCTCAGTTTCATTGGTGTTCGCGTATATGCTTCATGGTCTATATTGTCACCGCTTTGTCGGGAGTGTGGCACATGTTGGTTTTCTGACCGAGTTTTCCTTAGACTCCTTGTCAATTGATTTTTGACGTAATTTTTCTGCTCCCGATGCTTTTCATACAAATCGAACAAACGCTGTCGTCGTAGCCTGCGCTTCATTTTGAATGCCATTGACTTTTCCCTCTTTTTTTTAATTTCAGAGTCACTTTGAAAAGAGACTAACTGAGTGTCAGCATTACTTCCTGGTGGAATGGGACAGCCAGCAGCAGAACACAGTTTGCGCAATGAATTTCCGGGGCCATTATTAACGGAGTGTAAAGCGCTGTGTGCACGTGACTCGAAATTCCTTGAAAAAGTCTTGTCTTTAGGTAAAGAACGTTTTATAGCTCTATTTGTCCCCTCAACTTTCTGTGAGTTTGTATTAAGTCTGGTCAGATTTACTATATTATCTGCAAGGCGATATTCTATAACTTCCATTAACACTTTCTCACTCTCATTTATTCGTACATTTATTTGGAATGAGGTTGAGAGGAAAATACTGTTTGAAAGCCAGTTGTCGTTCTTTCTTCCTTTGCACACAGCAGAATTGATTTTGCACAAACTGTGATTCCCCGCGTAGCATTGCTTGATAGTAGACATTATGTCCCGTGTCGCTTCCAGGATCTTTGGTTGCACATGACGACTTTTCTTGATTATGCTTTGGAGCTCAGCATGACATCTCTGGCTCATGTCTAAGGCAAACCTGTTTTGGAGGTATTGGCGGTAAGCTTTGGTTTTTCCCGGCATGATTGCTGTAACCCTTGATGACCCTTTTATAAATTTTCTATGGTTTGCACTGAGATGGCGTGTGTCTAGTTGATGAATTGGAGCGGTCTTGGTTACTCCAGACAGGTAAAGTTGGTTTGCCGCTTCAAAAGATTTGCCATCGCCATCGGTGGTGACATATTTTACCTCCATTCCCTCATCTTTGAGCTTGCGGAAACACTTTTCTGCCCATCTTTGCTCATCCCCAATGTTTGTCTCCATGCTGGCAGTGGCAGAGCAGTTACCTGCCTTTATATCACACACATCGTCCTGTGTGTGAAATCCGTGCTTCGAGCACACCTTGTTAACCGTCTCCACTGCTATTATCTGCTTACGTGGGGTAATATTTTCAGCAACAGTCACAGTGCACTGTGTTGCCGGCTGAAATGGGGTTTTTCCCACACTTGAGTATAGGTTGTTATTGTAAACTCCGTCTATCTGCACAGGAATTTCATTTTCTGGTCGTCCTTGCCAGCGGTTTAATTTTTTCAATTGTTGCAGACGCATGGACATGTCGGCCTTATTTTCCGAAACAATAACATCACCTGCCATCTTGCAACTATTTGCAAGGCCCCGGCGTGAAGGCCCCCCAATATTACCACCAGCCAAAAGGTGAACTAAACTTGAGCCCCCAATTGGGGTTTGGGTCAGTGCTATATTCAAGCCCAGGTTTGCCGTGGCCATCTTTCGACCTCTTCTCTTTGTCGCTGAAGACACCTCGGTGTAAAGCTTGAACATTTGGGATGTGTATGTGCATGTGCCACAGGTCATCCTCTCCCGCCAAACCAGACCTCTTCTCTCTTCCTTTGTATTGTCGAATTGAAGACTACCTCGACAGTTGGGAAAGTTGCTTCTATGCTCCAAATAGACTGTGTTGAACATTTCCAACAGTTTTGCCACATGAAAAACTTTGTAGCAGTCATGCTGCAGGCTGAAATTAGGTATAAAAAAGTTTTTAAATCCAATATTTGGACCGGTTCTCCCTCAAAAACACCTCTGCAGCAGGAAATTGTGGGAAAAGGAGGAATTGTTCATACTCTGCAATGTTTTGTCTGTCTAAAAGTTAAACGGTCACATGCATGCAATGCAGTTTGCTGTATTTTCTGTAGGTTTTTGTTTACTTTGAAAGTGAATGATTGTTAAATAAGTTAAACAAAACCAACTACCCCCCAAAAGAAACTCTTGTAGAGAAAATATAAGCTATGTTTGCATAAGTACGCAAGAGTTTTCTCCCTTTGACGTACTATTGGGGAATGAATGCATTTCAGTTTCCTTCATATTGACAAAACACAAATTAATAACATATTTGTCCATTTTATATAGTTAAATGTCCCTACTATATATGTGTAAGGTGCTTTAGAATGTATTCTCACCTTGACGTGCTGCTGTTTTGGCTGCGTGTACTCTTGTATTGGGTCTGTTTTCGTCTAGGACGCAGAATCATGAAATCTGAAGTTGATGCCGACGCCATGGCGTTATGAATGACTGGGTCTACATCAAGTAATTCTGCTTCTTCAACAGTTGGTCTGACATAGTCACTGTGTCTGTTCACTTTCAGGTAACTTTGACCTCCTGGTCCACTCTTACATCCGCGTTTGAACATTGTTTTTCTCTTTTTCCTGTCCCCTTTCATAATTAAAATCCTCAAAATGCAAAGTTTATATAAATAAAAATGTATATATCCACTATGTATGTTGCTTAAATGCTTGCACACAATGGAATGAGTCATGTCTGTGACAGAAAACAGCCTTGCCATGATGGTCAGTTGGTGTTTCTTATCTTGATACATAAATCTTTGGATCCTTCATGAATTTCTACTGAGAGCCCTGGACTTTCTTTCCTGTAAAGTATAAGAGATGGGGGTGTGGGAGAAGGTATATCTTTTGGGATCAGTTCATTGAAATAGTGTTGCTAACATTTGGAATAGAATTGTCCCATAATGGCCTGTTTAAAGGGCCTTATTGCACAAAAACCCTTATTTTTTACCCCAAAAAGGGTTATGTAATTAAAATTTAATTAAAATCACTAAATCTGATTTGTAATTACATTATTCATCATTTGACATGTTAAATATACTCTAACAGACTGAAAACTATGAAAAACCCAGTAAAGTTTGGTACTATAAGCTACTTTTTAAGGATTAAACGTTTTCATTTTTTCTCAAGGGAGACAATGCTATAACAAGTATATAGCATAGTTCTATATTGATAGGGTTAAGGGAAACGGCTACTTTTCTATAACCGTTTGACCAAAGTGACCGAAACTTTGTATGTAAGTCCGCTATAGGCTACCATATACTAAAACGTAAAAAATATGCCGTTTAGCGTAAACCAGAATTCCCTTTAGGTCAAAGGGAGGTAAATCGGATCGGCTTGCCGGGCAGACAATTTTGTCCAGGGGATTTCAGATGAATATGTAAGACTGAAACTGTCACCCATTGGACAATAATGATTTTGCTGAGAGTTGAATTCTTTTTTTGAAAACGATATTATCCTGTGAGTGATTTGTAACCAAACCCTGGTTTGCTTTTGACTGTATTGACACCTTCAGAGTGATTTTTAGAACATCCTGTATTTTCTGAAATTTATAGTGAAATTCAGTGCGAGATAAGGGTGACCTAACGTTTGACGTCATAGCTAAAAAAATGGTAGCATGAGCCATGGGTTTCTGGTGCTGTAATGGTAGATATAAGAATGGACTTTGATTTAATACAGGTTTGTGACTTCATTGAGATGTAGGGAAAGAACCATAACCCATAATGCTACAATGGTCGCCTATGTAAAATGAATTGCTTCCCTTTGACCTAAACAGGCCTTCATTTTTAGTAGGTTTTCATCCTTTTTGCTCATTTTAGTCCGTTGTACTCGTAATAAACAGACGAAATTTTCAGTGAATGCTCATCAACCACTGCCCTCATGAATTGTTCCACCAAATTTGTAATTAAAGTTCAACGTTCGATCGAAAAACTCTCTAGGACTTCAGAGGTAAAGCCTGAATGCCTGGAGTGGTTTGGATGCACTGATAGGGAAGGCTATCCCGTCAAAAGGGTGACTTGGCCAAGTGGTAAATGTACACAGAGCCGGGTTCAGCGGCTGGTGATGATGCTCAGCACTGGAACTGAACTGGCAGAGGTCGACAGGCATGGAAATCCCATGGATGTCAGCCACCTTTGCCACAATAAGCTATGTATTAGGGAAAAGCATCTTACCATTGAGCCGCATCATGTCAACACGGGTAGACGCCAGTGTGTAGCCAGAGGGTCCTGCCTTGGGCACGAGCCTGCCTGTATCTTTATCTTTGGCTGTAGGTGAATTATTTGTCGTTGGTAATCTTCTTCTCAGTTTCATTGGTGTTCGCGTATATGCTTCATGGTCTATATTGTCACCGCTTTGTCGGGAGTGTGGCACATGTTGGTTTTCTGACCGAGTTTTCCTTAGACTCCTTGTCAATTGATTTTTGACGTAATTTTTCTGCTCCCGATGCTTTTCATACAAATCGAACAAACGCTGTCGTCGTAGCCTGCGCTTCATTTTGAATGCCATTGACTTTTCCCTCTTTTTTTTAATTTCAGAGTCACTTTGAAAAGAGACTAACTGAGTGTCAGCATTACTTCCTGGTGGAATGGGACAGCCAGCAGCAGAACACAGTTTGCGCAATGAATTTCCGGGGCCATTATTAACGGAGTGTAAAGCGCTGTGTGCACGTGACTCGAAATTCCTTGAAAAAGTCTTGTCTTTAGGTAAAGAACGTTTTATAGCTCTATTTGTCCCCTCAACTTTCTGTGAGTTTGTATTAAGTCTGGTCAGATTTACTATATTATCTGCAAGGCGATATTCTATAACTTCCATTAACACTTTCTCACTCTCATTTATTCGTACATTTATTTGGAATGAGGTTGAGAGGAAAATACTGTTTGAAAGCCAGTTGTCGTTCTTTCTTCCTTTGCACACAGCAGAATTGATTTTGCACAAACTGTGATTCCCCGCGTAGCATTGCTTGATAGTAGACATTATGTCCCGTGTCGCTTCCAGGATCTTTGGTTGCACATGACGACTTTTCTTGATTATGCTTTGGAGCTCAGCATGACATCTCTGGCTCATGTCTAAGGCAAACCTGTTTTGGAGGTATTGGCGGTAAGCTTTGGTTTTTCCCGGCATGATTGCTGTAACCCTTGATGACCCTTTTATAAATTTTCTATGGTTTGCACTGAGATGGCGTGTGTCTAGTTGATGAATTGGAGCGGTCTTGGTTACTCCAGACAGGTAAAGTTGGTTTGCCGCTTCAAAAGATTTGCCATCGCCATCGGTGGTGACATATTTTACCTCCATTCCCTCATCTTTGAGCTTGCGGAAACACTTTTCTGCCCATCTTTGCTCATCCCCAATGTTTGTCTCCATGCTGGCAGTGGCAGAGCAGTTACCTGCCTTTATATCACACACATCGTCCTGTGTGTGAAATCCGTGCTTCGAGCACACCTTGTTAACCGTCTCCACTGCTATTATCTGCTTACGTGGGGTAATATTTTCAGCAACAGTCACAGTGCACTGTGTTGCCGGCTGAAATGGGGTTTTTCCCACACTTGAGTATAGGTTGTTATTGTAAACTCCGTCTATCTGCACAGGAATTTCATTTTCTGGTCGTCCTTGCCAGCGGTTTAATTTTTTCAATTGTTGCAGACGCATGGACATGTCGGCCTTATTTTCCGAAACAATAACATCACCTGCCATCTTGCAACTATTTGCAAGGCCCCGGCGTGAAGGCCCCCCAATATTACCACCAGCCAAAAGGTGAACTAAACTTGAGCCCCCAATTGGGGTTTGGGTCAGTGCTATATTCAAGCCCAGGTTTGCCGTGGCCATCTTTCGACCTCTTCTCTTTGTCGCTGAAGACACCTCGGTGTAAAGCTTGAACATTTGGGATGTGTATGTGCATGTGCCACAGGTCATCCTCTCCCGCCAAACCAGACCTCTTCTCTCTTCCTTTGTATTGTCGAATTGAAGACTACCTCGACAGTTGGGAAAGTTGCTTCTATGCTCCAAATAGACTGTGTTGAACATTTCCAACAGTTTTGCCACATGAAAAACTTTGTAGCAGTCATGCTGCAGGCTGAAATTAGGTATAAAAAAGTTTTTAAATCCAATATTTGGACCGGTTCTCCCTCAAAAACACCTCTGCAGCAGGAAATTGTGGGAAAAGGAGGAATTGTTCATACTCTGCAATGTTTTGTCTGTCTAAAAGTTAAACGGTCACATGCATGCAATGCAGTTTGCTGTATTTTCTGTAGGTTTTTGTTTACTTTGAAAGTGAATGATTGTTAAATAAGTTAAACAAAACCAACTACCCCCCAAAAGAAACTCTTGTAGAGAAAATATAAGCTATGTTTGCATAAGTACGCAAGAGTTTTCTCCCTTTGACGTACTATTGGGGAATGAATGCATTTCAGTTTCCTTCATATTGACAAAACACAAATTAATAACATATTTGTCCATTTTATATAGTTAAATGTCCCTACTATATATGTGTAAGGTGCTTTAGAATGTATTCTCACCTTGACGTGCTGCTGTTTTGGCTGCGTGTACTCTTGTATTGGGTCTGTTTTCGTCTAGGACGCAGAATCATGAAATCTGAAGTTGATGCCGACGCCATGGCGTTATGAATGACTGGGTCTACATCAAGTAATTCTGCTTCTTCAACAGTTGGTCTGACATAGTCACTGTGTCTGTTCACTTTCAGGTAACTTTGACCTCCTGGTCCACTCTTACATCCGCGTTTGAACATTGTTTTTCTCTTTTTCCTGTCCCCTTTCATAATTAAAATCCTCAAAATGCAAAGTTTATATAAATAAAAATGTATATATCCACTATGTATGTTGCTTAAATGCTTGCACACAATGGAATGAGTCATGTCTGTGACAGAAAACAGCCTTGCCATGATGGTCAGTTGGTGTTTCTTATCTTGATACATAAATCTTTGGATCCTTCATGAATTTCTACTGAGAGCCCTGGACTTTCTTTCCTGTAAAGTATAAGAGATGGGGGTGTGGGAGAAGGTATATCTTTTGGGATCAGTTCATTGAAATAGTGTTGCTAACATTTGGAATAGAATTGTCCCATAATGGCCTGTTTAAAGGGCCTTATTGCACAAAAACCCTTATTTTTTACCCCAAAAAGGGTTATGTAATTAAAATTTAATTAAAATCACTAAATCTGATTTGTAATTACATTATTCATCATTTGACATGTTAAATATACTCTAACAGACTGAAAACTATGAAAAACCCAGTAAAGTTTGGTACTATAAGCTACTTTTTAAGGATTAAACGTTTTCATTTTTTCTCAAGGGAGACAATGCTATAACAAGTATATAGCATAGTTCTATATTGATAGGGTTAAGGGAAACGGCTACTTTTCTATAACCGTTTGACCAAAGTGACCGAAACTTTGTATGTAAGTCCGCTATAGGCTACCATATACTAAAACGTAAAAAATATGCCGTTTAGCGTAAACCAGAATTCCCTTAAACAGGCCTTCATTTTTAGTAGGTTTTCATCCTTTTTGCTCATTTTAGTCCGTTGTACTCGTAATAAACAGACGAAATTTTCAGTGAATGCTCATCAACCACTGCCCTCATGAATTGTTCCACCAAATTTGTAATTAAAGTTCAACGTTCGATCGAAAAACTCTCTAGGACTTCAGAGGTAAAGCCTGAATGCCTGGAGTGGTTTGGATGCACTGATAGGGAAGGCTATCCCGTCAAAAGGGTGACTTGGCCAAGTGGTAAATGTACACAGAGCCGGGTTCAGCGGCTGGTGATGATGCTCAGCACTGGAACTGAACTGGCAGAGGTCGACAGGCATGGAAATCCCATGGATGTCAGCCACCTTTGCCACAATAAGCTATGTATTAGGGAAAAGCATCTTACCATTGAGCCGCATCATGTCAACACGGGTAGACGCCAGTGTGTAGCCAGAGGGTCCTGCCTTGGGCACGAGCCTGCCTGTATCTTTATCTTTGGCTGTAGGTGAATTATTTGTCGTTGGTAATCTTCTTCTCAGTTTCATTGGTGTTCGCGTATATGCTTCATGGTCTATATTGTCACCGCTTTGTCGGGAGTGTGGCACATGTTGGTTTTCTGACCGAGTTTTCCTTAGACTCCTTGTCAATTGATTTTTGACGTAATTTTTCTGCTCCCGATGCTTTTCATACAAATCGAACAAACGCTGTCGTCGTAGCCTGCGCTTCATTTTGAATGCCATTGACTTTTCCCTCTTTTTTTTAATTTCAGAGTCACTTTGAAAAGAGACTAACTGAGTGTCAGCATTACTTCCTGGTGGAATGGGACAGCCAGCAGCAGAACACAGTTTGCGCAATGAATTTCCGGGGCCATTATTAACGGAGTGTAAAGCGCTGTGTGCACGTGACTCGAAATTCCTTGAAAAAGTCTTGTCTTTAGGTAAAGAACGTTTTATAGCTCTATTTGTCCCCTCAACTTTCTGTGAGTTTGTATTAAGTCTGGTCAGATTTACTATATTATCTGCAAGGCGATATTCTATAACTTCCATTAACACTTTCTCACTCTCATTTATTCGTACATTTATTTGGAATGAGGTTGAGAGGAAAATACTGTTTGAAAGCCAGTTGTCGTTCTTTCTTCCTTTGCACACAGCAGAATTGATTTTGCACAAACTGTGATTCCCCGCGTAGCATTGCTTGATAGTAGACATTATGTCCCGTGTCGCTTCCAGGATCTTTGGTTGCACATGACGACTTTTCTTGATTATGCTTTGGAGCTCAGCATGACATCTCTGGCTCATGTCTAAGGCAAACCTGTTTTGGAGGTATTGGCGGTAAGCTTTGGTTTTTCCCGGCATGATTGCTGTAACCCTTGATGACCCTTTTATAAATTGTCTATGGTTTGCACTGAGATGGCGTGTGTCTAGTTGATGAATTGGAGCGGTCTTGGTTACTCCAGACAGGTAAAGTTGGTTTGCCGCTTCAAAAGATTTGCCATCGCCATCGGTGGTGACATATTTTACCTCCATTCCCTCATCTTTGAGCTTGCGGAAACACTTTTCTGCCCATCTTTGCTCATCCCCAATGTTTGTCTCCATGCTGGCAGTGGCAGAGCAGTTACCTGCCTTTATATCACACACATCGTCCTGTGTGTGAAATCCGTGCTTCGAGCACACCTTGTTAACCGTCTCCACTGCTATTATCTGCTTACGTGGGGTAATATTTTCAGCAACAGTCACAGTGCACTGTGTTGCCGGCTGAAATGGGGTTTTTCCCACACTTGAGTATAGGTTGTTATTGTAAACTCCGTCTATCTGCACAGGAATTTCATTTTCTGGTCGTCCTTGCCAGCGGTTTAATTTTTTCAATTGTTGCAGACGCATGGACATGTCGGCCTTATTTTCCGAAACAATAACATCACCTGCCATCTTGCAACTATTTGCAAGGCCCCGGCGTGAAGGCCCCCCAATATTACCACCAGCCAAAAGGTGAACTAAACTTGAGCCCCCAATTGGGGTTTGGGTCAGTGCTATATTCAAGCCCAGGTTTGCCGTGGCCATCTTTCGACCTCTTCTCTTTGTCGCTGAAGACACCTCGGTGTAAAGCTTGAACATTTGGGATGTGTATGTGCATGTGCCACAGGTCATCCTCTCCCGCCAAACCAGACCTCTTCTCTCTTCCTTTGTATTGTCGAATTGAAGACTACCTCGACAGTTGGGAAAGTTGCTTCTATGCTCCAAATAGACTGTGTTGAACATTTCCAACAGTTTTGCCACATGAAAAACTTTGTAGCAGTCATGCTGCAGGCTGAAATTAGGTATAAAAAAGTTTTTAAATCCAATATTTGGACCGGTTCTCCCTCAAAAACACCTCTGCAGCAGGAAATTGTGGGAAAAGGAGGAATTGTTCATACTCTGCAATGTTTTGTCTGTCTAAAAGTTAAACGGTCACATGCATGCAATGCAGTTTGCTGTATTTTCTGTAGGTTTTTGTTTACTTTGAAAGTGAATGATTGTTAAATAAGTTAAACAAAACCAACTACCCCCCAAAAGAAACTCTTGTAGAGAAAATATAAGCTATGTTTGCATAAGTACGCAAGAGTTTTCTCCCTTTGACGTACTATTGGGGAATGAATGCATTTCAGTTTCCTTCATATTGACAAAACACAAATTAATAACATATTTGTCCATTTTATATAGTTAAATGTCCCTACTATATATGTGTAAGGTGCTTTAGAATGTATTCTCACCTTGACGTGCTGCTGTTTTGGCTGCGTGTACTCTTGTATTGGGTCTGTTTTCGTCTAGGACGCAGAATCATGAAATCTGAAGTTGATGCCGACGCCATGGCGTTATGAATGACTGGGTCTACATCAAGTAATTCTGCTTCTTCAACAGTTGGTCTGACATAGTCACTGTGTCTGTTCACTTTCAGGTAACTTTGACCTCCTGGTCCACTCTTACATCCGCGTTTGAACATTGTTTTTCTCTTTTTCCTGTCCCCTTTCATAATTAAAATCCTCAAAATGCAAAGTTTATATAAATAAAAATGTATATATCCACTATGTATGTTGCTTAAATGCTTGCACACAATGGAATGAGTCATGTCTGTGACAGAAAACAGCCTTGCCATGATGGTCAGTTGGTGTTTCTTATCTTGATACATAAATCTTTGGATCCTTCATGAATTTCTACTGAGAGCCCTGGACTTTCTTTCCTGTAAAGTATAAGAGATGGGGGTGTGGGAGAAGGTATATCTTTTGGGATCAGTTCATTGAAATAGTGTTGCTAACATTTGGAATAGAATTGTCCCATAATGGCCTGTTTAAAGGGCCTTATTGCACAAAAACCCTTATTTTTTACCCCAAAAAGGGTTATGTAATTAAAATTTAATTAAAATCACTAAATCTGATTTGTAATTACATTATTCATCATTTGACATGTTAAATATACTCTAACAGACTGAAAACTATGAAAAACCCAGTAAAGTTTGGTACTATAAGCTACTTTTTAAGGATTAAACGTTTTCATTTTTTCTCAAGGGAGACAATGCTATAACAAGTATATAGCATAGTTCTATATTGATAGGGTTAAGGGAAACGGCTACTTTTCTATAACCGTTTGACCAAAGTGACCGAAACTTTGTATGTAAGTCCGCTATAGGCTACCATATACTAAAACGTAAAAAATATGCCGTTTAGCGTAAACCAGAATTCCCTTTAGGTCAAAGGGAGGTAAATCGGATCGGCTTGCCGGGCAGACAATTTTGTCCAGGGGATTTCAGATGAATATGTAAGACTGAAACTGTCACCCATTGGACAATAATGATTTTGCTGAGAGTTGAATTCTTTTTTTGAAAACGATATTATCCTGTGAGTGATTTGTAACCAAACCCTGGTTTGCTTTTGACTGTATTGACACCTTCAGAGTGATTTTTAGAACATCCTGTATTTTCTGAAATTTATAGTGAAATTCAGTGCGAGATAAGGGTGACCTAACGTTTGACGTCATAGCTAAAAAAATGGTAGCATGAGCCATGGGTTTCTGGTGCTGTAATGGTAGATATAAGAATGGACTTTGATTTAATACAGGTTTGTGACTTCATTGAGATGTAGGGAAAGAACCATAACCCATAATGCTACAATGGTCGCCTATGTAAAATGAATTGCTTCCCTTTGACCTAAACAGGCCTTCATTTTTAGTAGGTTTTCATCCTTTTTGCTCATTTTAGTCCGTTGTACTCGTAATAAACAGACGAAATTTTCAGTGAATGCTCATCAACCACTGCCCTCATGAATTGTTCCACCAAATTTGTAATTAAAGTTCAACGTTCGATCGAAAAACTCTCTAGGACTTCAGAGGTAAAGCCTGAATGCCTGGAGTGGTTTGGATGCACTGATAGGGAAGGCTATCCCGTCAAAAGGGTGACTTGGCCAAGTGGTAAATGTACACAGAGCCGGGTTCAGCGGCTGGTGATGATGCTCAGCACTGGAACTGAACTGGCAGAGGTCGACAGGCATGGAAATCCCATGGATGTCAGCCACCTTTGCCACAATAAGCTATGTATTAGGGAAAAGCATCTTACCATTGAGCCGCATCATGTCAACACGGGTAGACGCCAGTGTGTAGCCAGAGGGTCCTGCCTTGGGCACGAGCCTGCCTGTATCTTTATCTTTGGCTGTAGGTGAATTATTTGTCGTTGGTAATCTTCTTCTCAGTTTCATTGGTGTTCGCGTATATGCTTCATGGTCTATATTGTCACCGCTTTGTCGGGAGTGTGGCACATGTTGGTTTTCTGACCGAGTTTTCCTTAGACTCCTTGTCAATTGATTTTTGACGTAATTTTTCTGCTCCCGATGCTTTTCATACAAATCGAACAAACGCTGTCGTCGTAGCCTGCGCTTCATTTTGAATGCCATTGACTTTTCCCTCTTTTTTTTAATTTCAGAGTCACTTTGAAAAGAGACTAACTGAGTGTCAGCATTACTTCCTGGTGGAATGGGACAGCCAGCAGCAGAACACAGTTTGCGCAATGAATTTCCGGGGCCATTATTAACGGAGTGTAAAGCGCTGTGTGCACGTGACTCGAAATTCCTTGAAAAAGTCTTGTCTTTAGGTAAAGAACGTTTTATAGCTCTATTTGTCCCCTCAACTTTCTGTGAGTTTGTATTAAGTCTGGTCAGATTTACTATATTATCTGCAAGGCGATATTCTATAACTTCCATTAACACTTTCTCACTCTCATTTATTCGTACATTTATTTGGAATGAGGTTGAGAGGAAAATACTGTTTGAAAGCCAGTTGTCGTTCTTTCTTCCTTTGCACACAGCAGAATTGATTTTGCACAAACTGTGATTCCCCGCGTAGCATTGCTTGATAGTAGACATTATGTCCCGTGTCGCTTCCAGGATCTTTGGTTGCACATGACGACTTTTCTTGATTATGCTTTGGAGCTCAGCATGACATCTCTGGCTCATGTCTAAGGCAAACCTGTTTTGGAGGTATTGGCGGTAAGCTTTGGTTTTTCCCGGCATGATTGCTGTAACCCTTGATGACCCTTTTATAAATTTTCTATGGTTTGCACTGAGATGGCGTGTGTCTAGTTGATGAATTGGAGCGGTCTTGGTTACTCCAGACAGGTAAAGTTGGTTTGCCGCTTCAAAAGATTTGCCATCGCCATCGGTGGTGACATATTTTACCTCCATTCCCTCATCTTTGAGCTTGCGGAAACACTTTTCTGCCCATCTTTGCTCATCCCCAATGTTTGTCTCCATGCTGGCAGTGGCAGAGCAGTTACCTGCCTTTATATCACACACATCGTCCTGTGTGTGAAATCCGTGCTTCGAGCACACCTTGTTAACCGTCTCCACTGCTATTATCTGCTTACGTGGGGTAATATTTTCAGCAACAGTCACAGTGCACTGTGTTGCCGGCTGAAATGGGGTTTTTCCCACACTTGAGTATAGGTTGTTATTGTAAACTCCGTCTATCTGCACAGGAATTTCATTTTCTGGTCGTCCTTGCCAGCGGTTTAATTTTTTCAATTGTTGCAGACGCATGGACATGTCGGCCTTATTTTCCGAAACAATAACATCACCTGCCATCTTGCAACTATTTGCAAGGCCCCGGCGTGAAGGCCCCCCAATATTACCACCAGCCAAAAGGTGAACTAAACTTGAGCCCCCAATTGGGGTTTGGGTCAGTGCTATATTCAAGCCCAGGTTTGCCGTGGCCATCTTTCGACCTCTTCTCTTTGTCGCTGAAGACACCTCGGTGTAAAGCTTGAACATTTGGGATGTGTATGTGCATGTGCCACAGGTCATCCTCTCCCGCCAAACCAGACCTCTTCTCTCTTCCTTTGTATTGTCGAATTGAAGACTACCTCGACAGTTGGGAAAGTTGCTTCTATGCTCCAAATAGACTGTGTTGAACATTTCCAACAGTTTTGCCACATGAAAAACTTTGTAGCAGTCTGAAATTAGGTATAAAAAAGTTTTTAAATCCAATATTTGGACCGGTTCTCCCTCAAAAACACCTCTGCAGCAGGAAATTGTGGGAAAAGGAGGAATTGTTCATACTCTGCAATGTTTTGTCTGTCTAAAAGTTAAACGGTCACATGCATGCAATGCAGTTTGCTGTATTTTCTGTAGGTTTTTGTTTACTTTGAAAGTGAATGATTGTTAAATAAGTTAAACAAAACCAACTACCCCCCAAAAGAAACTCTTGTAGAGAAAATATAAGCTATGTTTGCATAAGTACGCAAGAGTTTTCTCCCTTTGACGTACTATTGGGGAATGAATGCATTTCAGTTTCCTTCATATTGACAAAACACAAATTAATAACATATTTGTCCATTTTATATAGTTAAATGTCCCTACTATATATGTGTAAGGTGCTTTAGAATGTATTCTCACCTTGACGTGCTGCTGTTTTGGCTGCGTGTACTCTTGTATTGGGTCTGTTTTCGTCTAGGACGCAGAATCATGAAATCTGAAGTTGATGCCGACGCCATGGCGTTATGAATGACTGGGTCTACATCAAGTAATTCTGCTTCTTCAACAGTTGGTCTGACATAGTCACTGTGTCTGTTCACTTTCAGGTAACTTTGACCTCCTGGTCCACTCTTACATCCGCGTTTGAACATTGTTTTTCTCTTTTTCCTGTCCCCTTTCATAATTAAAATCCTCAAAATGCAAAGTTTATATAAATAAAAATGTATATATCCACTATGTATGTTGCTTAAATGCTTGCACACAATGGAATGAGTCATGTCTGTGACAGAAAACAGCCTTGCCATGATGGTCAGTTGGTGTTTCTTATCTTGATACATAAATCTTTGGATCCTTCATGAATTTCTACTGAGAGCCCTGGACTTTCTTTCCTGTAAAGTATAAGAGATGGGGGTGTGGGAGAAGGTATATCTTTTGGGATCAGTTCATTGAAATAGTGTTGCTAACATTTGGAATAGAATTGTCCCATAATGGCCTGTTTAAAGGGCCTTATTGCACAAAAACCCTTATTTTTTACCCCAAAAAGGGTTATGTAATTAAAATTTAATTAAAATCACTAAATCTGATTTGTAATTACATTATTCATCATTTGACATGTTAAATATACTCTAACAGACTGAAAACTATGAAAAACCCAGTAAAGTTTGGTACTATAAGCTACTTTTTAAGGATTAAACGTTTTCATTTTTTCTCAAGGGAGACAATGCTATAACAAGTATATAGCATAGTTCTATATTGATAGGGTTAAGGGAAACGGCTACTTTTCTATAACCGTTTGACCAAAGTGACCGAAACTTTGTATGTAAGTCCGCTATAGGCTACCATATACTAAAACGTAAAAAATATGCCGTTTAGCGTAAACCAGAATTCCCTTTAAACAGGCCTTCATTTTTAGTAGGTTTTCATCCTTTTTGCTCATTTTAGTCCGTTGTACTCGTAATAAACAGACGAAATTTTCAGTGAATGCTCATCAACCACTGCCCTCATGAATTGTTCCACCAAATTTGTAATTAAAGTTCAACGTTCGATCGAAAAACTCTCTAGGACTTCAGAGGTAAAGCCTGAATGCCTGGAGTGGTTTGGATGCACTGATAGGGAAGGCTATCCCGTCAAAAGGGTGACTTGGCCAAGTGGTAAATGTACACAGAGCCGGGTTCAGCGGCTGGTGATGATGCTCAGCACTGGAACTGAACTGGCAGAGGTCGACAGGCATGGAAATCCCATGGATGTCAGCCACCTTTGCCACAATAAGCTATGTATTAGGGAAAAGCATCTTACCATTGAGCCGCATCATGTCAACACGGGTAGACGCCAGTGTGTAGCCAGAGGGTCCTGCCTTGGGCACGAGCCTGCCTGTATCTTTATCTTTGGCTGTAGGTGAATTATTTGTCGTTGGTAATCTTCTTCTCAGTTTCATTGGTGTTCGCGTATATGCTTCATGGTCTATATTGTCACCGCTTTGTCGGGAGTGTGGCACATGTTGGTTTTCTGACCGAGTTTTCCTTAGACTCCTTGTCAATTGATTTTTGACGTAATTTTTCTGCTCCCGATGCTTTTCATACAAATCGAACAAACGCTGTCGTCGTAGCCTGCGCTTCATTTTGAATGCCATTGACTTTTCCCTCTTTTTTTTAATTTCAGAGTCACTTTGAAAAGAGACTAACTGAGTGTCAGCATTACTTCCTGGTGGAATGGGACAGCCAGCAGCAGAACACAGTTTGCGCAATGAATTTCCGGGGCCATTATTAACGGAGTGTAAAGCGCTGTGTGCACGTGACTCGAAATTCCTTGAAAAAGTCTTGTCTTTAGGTAAAGAACGTTTTATAGCTCTATTTGTCCCCTCAACTTTCTGTGAGTTTGTATTAAGTCTGATCAGATTTACTATATTATCTGCAAGGCGATATTCTATAACTTCCATTAACACTTTCTCACTCTCATTTATTCGTACATTTATTTGGAATGAGGTTGAGAGGAAAATACTGTTTGAAAGCCAGTTGTCGTTCTTTCTTCCTTTGCACACAGCAGAATTGATTTTGCACAAACTGTGATTCCCCGCGTAGCATTGCTTGATAGTAGACATTATGTCCCGTGTCGCTTCCAGGATCTTTGGTTGCACATGACGACTTTTCTTGATTATGCTTTGGAGCTCAGCATGACATCTCTGGCTCATGTCTAAGGCAAACCTGTTTTGGAGGTATTGGCGGTAAGCTTTGGTTTTTCCCGGCATGATTGCTGTAACCCTTGATGACCCTTTTATAAATTTTCTATGGTTTGCACTGAGATGGCGTGTGTCTAGTTGATGAATTGGAGCGGTCTTGGTTACTCCAGACAGGTAAAGTTGGTTTGCCGCTTCAAAAGATTTGCCATCGCCATCGGTGGTGACATATTTTACCTCCATTCCCTCATCTTTGAGCTTGCGGAAACACTTTTCTGCCCATCTTTGCTCATCCCCAATGTTTGTCTCCATGCTGGCAGTGGCAGAGCAGTTACCTGCCTTTATATCACACACATCGTCCTGTGTGTGAAATCCGTGCTTCGAGCACACCTTGTTAACCGTCTCCACTGCTATTATCTGCTTACGTGGGGTAATATTTTCAGCAACAGTCACAGTGCACTGTGTTGCCGGCTGAAATGGGGTTTTTCCCACACTTGAGTATAGGTTGTTATTGTAAACTCCGTCTATCTGCACAGGAATTTCATTTTCTGGTCGTCCTTGCCAGCGGTTTAATTTTTTCAATTGTTGCAGACGCATGGACATGTCGGCCTTATTTTCCGAAACAATAACATCACCTGCCATCTTGCAACTATTTGCAAGGCCCCGGCGTGAAGGCCCCCCAATATTACCACCAGCCAAAAGGTGAACTAAACTTGAGCCCCCAATTGGGGTTTGGGTCAGTGCTATATTCAAGCCCAGGTTTGCCGTGGCCATCTTTCGACCTCTTCTCTTTGTCGCTGAAGACACCTCGGTGTAAAGCTTGAACATTTGGGATGTGTATGTGCATGTGCCACAGGTCATCCTCTCCCGCCAAACCAGACCTCTTCTCTCTTCCTTTGTATTGTCGAATTGAAGACTACCTCGACAGTTGGGAAAGTTGCTTCTATGCTCCAAATAGACTGTGTTGAACATTTCCAACAGTTTTGCCACATGAAAAACTTTGTAGCAGTCATGCTGCAGGCTGAAATTAGGTATAAAAAAGTTTTTAAATCCAATATTTGGACCGGTTCTCCCTCAAAAACACCTCTGCAGCAGGAAATTGTGGGAAAAGGAGGAATTGTTCATACTCTGCAATGTTTTGTCTGTCTAAAAGTTAAACGGTCACATGCATGCAATGCAGTTTGCTGTATTTTCTGTAGGTTTTTGTTTACTTTGAAAGTGAATGATTGTTAAATAAGTTAAACAAAACCAACTACCCCCCAAAAGAAACTCTTGTAGAGAAAATATAAGCTATGTTTGCATAAGTACGCAAGAGTTTTCTCCCTTTGACGTACTATTGGGGAATGAATGCATTTCAGTTTCCTTCATATTGACAAAACACAAATTAATAACATATTTGTCCATTTTATATAGTTAAATGTCCCTACTATATATGTGTAAGGTGCTTTAGAATGTATTCTCACCTTGACGTGCTGCTGTTTTGGCTGCGTGTACTCTTGTATTGGGTCTGTTTTCGTCTAGGACGCAGAATCATGAAATCTGAAGTTGATGCCGACGCCATGGCGTTATGAATGACTGGGTCTACATCAAGTAATTCTGCTTCTTCAACAGTTGGTCTGACATAGTCACTGTGTCTGTTCACTTTCAGGTAACTTTGACCTCCTGGTCCACTCTTACATCCGCGTTTGAACATTGTTTTTCTCTTTTTCCTGTCCCCTTTCATAATTAAAATCCTCAAAATGCAAAGTTTATATAAATAAAAATGTATATATCCACTATGTATGTTGCTTAAATGCTTGCACACAATGGAATGAGTCATGTCTGTGACAGAAAACAGCCTTGCCATGATGGTCAGTTGGTGTTTCTTATCTTGATACATAAATCTTTGGATCCTTCATGAATTTCTACTGAGAGCCCTGGACTTTCTTTCCTGTAAAGTATAAGAGATGGGGGTGTGGGAGAAGGTATATCTTTTGGGATCAGTTCATTGAAATAGTGTTGCTAACATTTGGAATAGAATTGTCCCATAATGGCCTGTTTAAAGGGCCTTATTGCACAAAAACCCTTATTTTTTACCCCAAAAAGGGTTATGTAATTAAAATTTAATTAAAATCACTAAATCTGATTTGTAATTACATTATTCATCATTTGACATGTTAAATATACTCTAACAGACTGAAAACTATGAAAAACCCAGTAAAGTTTGGTACTATAAGCTACTTTTTAAGGATTAAACGTTTTCATTTTTTCTCAAGGGAGACAATGCTATAACAAGTATATAGCATAGTTCTATATTGATAGGGTTAAGGGAAACGGCTACTTTTCTATAACCGTTTGACCAAAGTGACCGAAACTTTGTATGTAAGTCCGCTATAGGCTACCATATACTAAAACGTAAAAAATATGCCGTTTAGCGTAAACCAGAATTCCCTTTAGGTCAAAGGGAGGTAAATCGGATCGGCTTGCCGGGCAGACAATTTTGTCCAGGGGATTTCAGATGAATATGTAAGACTGAAACTGTCACCCATTGGACAATAATGATTTTGCTGAGAGTTGAATTCTTTTTTTGAAAACTATATTATCCTGTGAGTGATTTTTAACCAAACCCTGGTTTGCTTTTGACTGTATTGACACCTTCAGAGTGATTTTTAGAACATCCTGTATTTTCTGAAATTTATAGAGAAATTCAGTGCGAGATAAGGGTGACCTAACGTTTGACGTCATAGCTAAAAAAATGGTAGCATGAGCCATGGGTTTCTGGTGCTGTAATGGTAGATATAAGAATGGACTTTGATTTAATACAGGTTTGTGACTTCATTGAGATGTAGGGAAAGAACCATAACCCATAATGCTACAATGGTCGCCTATGTAAAATGAATTGCTTCCCTTTGACCAAAAACTAATATAAACGGTCAATCCCCCACAATTCATATGAAAGGTAAATCACCCACAATTAATATAAAAAGGTCAATCCCCCACAATTCATATGAAAGGTCAATCCCCGACAATTAACATAAACGGTTAATCCCCCACAATTCATATGAAAGGTAAATCACCCACAATTAATATAAAAAGGTCAATCCCCAACAATTCATGTGAAAGGTCAATCCCCGACAATTAATATAAAATGTTAATCCCCCACAATTCATATGAAAGGTAAATCACCCACAATTAATATAAAAGGTCAATCCCCCACAATCAATATAAAAGGTCAATCACCAAAATGCATATGCAAGGTCAATCCCTTAATATAAAAGGTCAATCACCCACAACTAATATAAATGGTCAATCCCCCACAACCAATATAAAAGGTCAATCCCCCACAATCAATATGAAAGGTCAATCCCCAAAATGCATATGCAAGGTCAATCCCTTAATATAAAAGGTCAATCCCTCACAACTAATATAAAAGGTCAATCCCCCACAATTAATATGAAAGGTCAATCCCTCACAACTAATAAAGGTCAATCCCCCACAATTCATATGATATTGCTCAGAATCCTATCATTCGTTTTTATTTGCTTGAACTGGTTTGTCCACAGAACGGTTTCATTAACCATTTGAACCGTACCGCGAGAAAACCAACATAATGGCATCTGCGTAATGTATCGATCCAGATCAGCCTGCGCAGTCCGCGCAGACTGATTCGGGCCGACACATTCCGCCCCAGCGGGAATAGAGGTATAAAGTAATGGTTCCTGAAACAAAATCCACAGGAGGAGAAAGGTGTCTATCCGGGTAAGCCTGCGCGGCATGCTTAGGCTGATCCGAGTCGTTACTTTACACAGAGACCACAATGTTGGTTTTCTCACGTGACGGTTCATATCCAACGTCTTACCTAGTAGAACAACTCTGCCTAGTTATTTGAAAATCCAATGAAGCATTTAAAGCACGTGCAAGCTCTGATTGACGCACTAACTAACACATGGGCGGACGGACAAAATTACACATAGTAGTTCTTGTGACGGCCATGTCTCGTTCATTGCAAGTGACATCTATAACAACAATGTTAAAGCCAAATCAATCATGTGTAACACATTCAATCATTTCACTTTTCTAACCTATTAATGATATCACCTACCAGTCTGTAGTCATGGGCTCGAGTCCGAGATTGGCCTTGCAAAATTCTGAAAAGAAGCAATGAATCACCTGGGGCTTTTTTCTTCACTGTGCATCTTTTAACGGCTGTTTTAATCAACACCAAGGTATGGTTTGGCGAAATGCAAAACTGTCCCCGCGAGTGTTCGAAGAAGTAGGACTAAGGCGCATTATGTATGCTAAATCTTGTGACAGTCATGGAGTTTTTGTCAGATACGACACTAGTGATACAGGTTTGATGTACAGACATTCGGTCTTCTCTGCAATTATTCAGCATTACTACAGGGAATTAAGCTCCGTCGTGACAACGCAACCACATACAAGTCTGCACTGGTACCTTCTTAATAACAGGACAATATCATTGACACTATTGTCTCATTCCCCATACATATCTGATCTAAACCCTCCTGAGATCTGTGGTAAAATATGCTCATTGAAAAACATCTCAGAGGTAGTCAGTACGAAAATGAGCCGTCCTGCGAGAAAACCAACATTATGGTATCTGCGTAATGTATAGACCCAGATCACGGGACATGGTATCTTGTATCGCATTAATGTATAGACCCAGATCACGGGACATGGTATCTTGTATCGCATTAATGTATAGACCCAGATCACGGGACATGGTATCTTGTATCGCATTAATGTATAGACCCAGATCACGGGACATGGTATCTTGTATCGCATTAATGTATAGACCCAGATCACGGGACATGGTATCTTGTATCGCATTAATGTATAGACCCAGATCACGGGACATGGTATCTTGTATCGCATTAATGTATAGACCCAGATCACGGGACATGGTATCTTGTATCGCATTAATGTATAGACCCAGATCACGGGACATGGTATCTTGTATCGCATTAATGTATAGACCCAGATCACGGGACATGGTATCTTGTATCGCATTAATGTATAGACCCAGATCACGGGACATGGTATCTTGTATCGCATTAATGTATAGACCCAGATCACGGGACATGGTATCTTGTATCGCATTAATGTATAGACCCAGATCACGGGACATGGTATCTTGTATCGCATTAATGTATAGACCCAGATCACGGGACATGGTATCTTGTATCGCATTAATGTATAGACCCAGATCACGGGACATGGTATCTTGTATCGCATTAATGTATAGACCCAGATCACGGGACATGGTATCTTGTATCGCATTAATGTATAGACCCAGATCACGGGACATGGTATCTTGTATCGCATTAATGTATAGACCCAGATCACGGGACATGGTATCTTGTATCGCATTAATGTATAGACCCAGATCACGGGACATGGTATCTTGTATCGCATTAATGTATAGACCCAGATCACGGGACATGGTATCTTGTATCGCATTAATGTATAGACCCAGATCACGGGACATGGTATCTTGTATCGCATTAATGTATAGACCCAGATCACGGGACATGGTATCTTGTATCGCATTAATGTATAGACCCAGATCACGGGACATGGTATCTTGTATCGCATTAATGTATAGACCCAGATCACGGGACATGGTATCTTGTATCGCATTAATGTATAGACCCAGATCACGGGACATGGTATCTTGTATCGCATTAATGTATAGACCCAGATCACGGGACATGGTATCTTGTATCGCATTAATGTATAGACCCAGATCACGGGACATGGTATCTTGTATCGCATTAATGTATAGACCCAGATCACGGGACATGGTATCTTGTATCGCATTAATGTATAGACCCAGATCACGGGACATGGTATCTTGTATCGCATTAATGTATAGACCCAGATCACGGGACATGGTATCTTGTATCGCATTAATGTATAGACCCAGATCACGGGACATGGTATCTTGTATCGCATTAATGTATAGACCCAGATCACGGGACATGGTATCTTGTATCGCATTAATGTATAGACCCAGATCACGGGACATGGTATCTTGTATCGCATTAATGTATAGACCCAGATCACGGGACATGGTATCTTGTATCGCATTAATGTATAGACCCAGATCACGGGACATGGTATCTTGTATCGCATTAATGTATAGACCCAGATCACGGGACATGGTATCTTGTATCGCATTAATGTATAGACCCAGATCACGGGACATGGTATCTTGTATCGCATTAATGTATAGACCCAGATCACGGGACATGGTATCTTGTATCGCATTAATGTATAGACCCAGATCACGGGACATGGTATCTTGTATCGCATTAATGTATAGACCCAGATCACGGGACATGGTATCTTGTATCGCATTAATGTATAGACCCAGATCACGGGACATGGTATCTTGTATCGCATTAATGTATAGACCCAGATCACGGGACATGGTATCTTGTATCGCATTAATGTATAGACCCAGATCACGGGACATGGTATCTTGTATCGCATTAATGTATAGACCCAGATCACGGGACATGGTATCTTGTATCGCATTAATGTATAGACCCAGATCACGGGACATGGTATCTTGTATCGCATTAATGTATAGACCCAGATCACGGGACATGGTATCTTGTATCGCATTAATGTATAGACCCAGATCACGGGACATGGTATCTTGTATCGCATTAATGTATAGACCCAGATCACGGGACATGGTATCTTGTATCGCATTAATGTATAGACCCAGATCACGGGACATGGTATCTTGTATCGCATTAATGTATAGACCCAGATCACGGGACATGGTATCTTGTATCGCATTAATGTATAGACCCAGATCACGGGACATGGTATCTTGTATCGCATTAATGTATAGACCCAGATCACGGGACATGGTATCTTGTATCGCATTAATGTATAGACCCAGATCACGGGACATGGTATCTTGTATCGCATTAATGTATAGACCCAGATCACGGGACATGGTATCTTGTATCGCATTAATGTATAGACCCAGATCACGGGACATGGTATCTTGTATCGCATTAATGTATAGACCCAGATCACGGGACATGGTATCTTGTATCGCATTAATGTATAGACCCAGATCACGGGACATGGTATCTTGTATCGCATTAATGTATAGACCCAGATCACGGGACATGGTATCTTGTATCGCATTAATGTATAGACCCAGATCACGGGACATGGTATCTTGTATCGCATTAATGTATAGACCCAGATCACGGGACATGGTATCTTGTATCGCATTAATGTATAGACCCAGATCACGGGACATGGTATCTTGTATCGCATTAATGTATAGACCCAGATCACGGGACATGGTATCTTGTATCGCATTAATGTATAGACCCAGATCACGGGACATGGTATCTTGTATCGCATTAATGTATAGACCCAGATCACGGGACATGGTATCTTGTATCGCATTAATGTATAGACCCAGATCACGGGACATGGTATCTTGTATCGCATTAATGTATAGACCCAGATCACGGGACATGGTATCTTGTATCGCATTAATGTATAGACCCAGATCACGGGACATGGTATCTTGTATCGCATTAATGTATAGACCCAGATCACGGGACATGGTATCTTGTATCGCATTAATGTATAGACCCAGATCACGGGACATGGTATCTTGTATCGCATTAATGTATAGACCCAGATCACGGGACATGGTATCTTGTATCGCATTAATGTATAGACCCAGATCACGGGACATGGTATCTTGTATCGCATTAATGTATAGACCCAGATCACGGGACATGGTATCTTGTATCGCATTAATGTATAGACCCAGATCACGGGACATGGTATCTTGTATCGCATTAATGTATAGACCCAGATCACGGGACATGGTATCTTGTATCGCATTAATGTATAGACCCAGATCACGGGACATGGTATCTTGTATCGCATTAATGTATAGACCCAGATCACGGGACATGGTATCTTGTATCGCATTAATGTATAGACCCAGATCACGGGACATGGTATCTTGTATCGCATTAATGTATAGACCCAGATCACGGGACATGGTATCTTGTATCGCATTAATGTATAGACCCAGATCACGGGACATGGTATCTTGTATCGCATTAATGTATAGACCCAGATCACGGGACATGGTATCTTGTATCGCATTAATGTATAGACCCAGATCACGGGACATGGTATCTTGTATCGCATTAATGTATAGACCCAGATCACGGGACATGGTATCTTGTATCGCATTAATGTATAGACCCAGATCACGGGACATGGTATCTTGTATCGCATTAATGTATAGACCCAGATCACGGGACATGGTATCTTGTATCGCATTAATGTATAGACCCAGATCACGGGACATGGTATCTTGTATCGCATTAATGTATAGACCCAGATCACGGGACATGGTATCTTGTATCGCATTAATGTATAGACCCAGATCACGGGACATGGTATCTTGTATCGCATTAATGTATAGACCCAGATCACGGGACATGGTATCTTGTATCGCATTAATGTATAGACCCAGATCACGGGACATGGTATCTTGTATCGCATTAATGTATAGACCCAGATCACGGGACATGGTATCTTGTATCGCATTAATGTATAGACCCAGATCACGGGACATGGTATCTTGTATCGCATTAATGTATAGACCCAGATCACGGGACATGGTATCTTGTATCGCATTAATGTATAGACCCAGATCACGGGACATGGTATCTTGTATCGCATTAATGTATAGACCCAGATCACGGGACATGGTATCTTGTATCGCATTAATGTATAGACCCAGATCACGGGACATGGTATCTTGTATCGCATTAATGTATAGACCCAGATCACGGGACATGGTATCTTGTATCGCATTAATGTATAGACCCAGATCACGGGACATGGTATCTTGTATCGCATTAATGTATAGACCCAGATCACGGGACATGGTATCTTGTATCGCATTAATGTATAGACCCAGATCACGGGACATGGTATCTTGTATCGCATTAATGTATAGACCCAGATCACGGGACATGGTATCTTGTATCGCATTAATGTATAGACCCAGATCACGGGACATGGTATCTTGTATCGCATTAATGTATAGACCCAGATCACGGGACATGGTATCTTGTATCGCATTAATGTATAGACCCAGATCACGGGACATGGTATCTTGTATCGCATTAATGTATAGACCCAGATCACGGGACATGGTATCTTGTATCGCATTAATGTATAGACCCAGATCACGGGACATGGTATCTTGTATCGCATTAATGTATAGACCCAGATCACGGGACATGGTATCTTGTATCGCATTAATGTATAGACCCAGATCACGGGACATGGTATCTTGTATCGCATTAATGTATAGACCCAGATCACGGGACATGGTATCTTGTATCGCATTAATGTATAGACCCAGATCACGGGACATGGTATCTTGTATCGCATTAATGTATAGACCCAGATCACGGGACATGGTATCTTGTATCGCATTAATGTATAGACCCAGATCACGGGACATGGTATCTTGTATCGCATTAATGTATAGACCCAGATCACGGGACATGGTATCTTGTATCGCATTAATGTATAGACCCAGATCACGGGACATGGTATCTTGTATCGCATTAATGTATAGACCCAGATCACGGGACATGGTATCTTGTATCGCATTAATGTATAGACCCAGATCACGGGACATGGTATCTTGTATCGCATTAATGTATAGACCCAGATCACGGGACATGGTATCTTGTATCGCATTAATGTATAGACCCAGATCACGGGACATGGTATCTTGTATCGCATTAATGTATAGACCCAGATCACGGGACATGGTATCTTGTATCGCATTAATGTATAGACCCAGATCACGGGACATGGTATCTTGTATCGCATTAATGTATAGACCCAGATCACGGGACATGGTATCTTGTATCGCATTAATGTATAGACCCAGATCACGGGACATGGTATCTTGTATCGCATTAATGTATAGACCCAGATCACGGGACATGGTATCTTGTATCGCATTAATGTATAGACCCAGATCACGGGACATGGTATCTTGTATCGCATTAATGTATAGACCCAGATCACGGGACATGGTATCTTGTATCGCATTAATGTATAGACCCAGATCACGGGACATGGTATCTTGTATCGCATTAATGTATAGACCCAGATCACGGGACATGGTATCTTGTATCGCATTAATGTATAGACCCAGATCACGGGACATGGTATCTTGTATCGCATTAATGTATAGACCCAGATCACGGGACATGGTATCTTGTATCGCATTAATGTATAGACCCAGATCACGGGACATGGTATCTTGTATCGCATTAATGTATAGACCCAGATCACGGGACATGGTATCTTGTATCGCATTAATGTATAGACCCAGATCACGGGACATGGTATCTTGTATCGCATTAATGTATAGACCCAGATCACGGGACATGGTATCTTGTATCGCATTAATGTATAGACCCAGATCACGGGACATGGTATCTTGTATCGCATTAATGTATAGACCCAGATCACGGGACATGGTATCTTGTATCGCATTAATGTATAGACCCAGATCACGGGACATGGTATCTTGTATCGCATTAATGTATAGACCCAGATCACGGGACATGGTATCTTGTATCGCATTAATGTATAGACCCAGATCACGGGACATGGTATCTTGTATCGCATTAATGTATAGACCCAGATCACGGGACATGGTATCTTGTATCGCATTAATGTATAGACCCAGATCACGGGACATGGTATCTTGTATCGCATTAATGTATAGACCCAGATCACGGGACATGGTATCTTGTATCGCATTAATGTATAGACCCAGATCACGGGACATGGTATCTTGTATCGCATTAATGTATAGACCCAGATCACGGGACATGGTATCTTGTATCGCATTAATGTATAGACCCAGATCACGGGACATGGTATCTTGTATCGCATTAATGTATAGACCCAGATCACGGGACATGGTATCTTGTATCGCATTAATGTATAGACCCAGATCACGGGACATGGTATCTTGTATCGCATTAATGTATAGACCCAGATCACGGGACATGGTATCTTGTATCGCATTAATGTATAGACCCAGATCACGGGACATGGTATCTTGTATCGCATTAATGTATAGACCCAGATCACGGGACATGGTATCTTGTATCGCATTAATGTATAGACCCAGATCACGGGACATGGTATCTTGTATCGCATTAATGTATAGACCCAGATCACGGGACATGGTATCTTGTATCGCATTAATGTATAGACCCAGATCACGGGACATGGTATCTTGTATCGCATTAATGTATAGACCCAGATCACGGGACATGGTATCTTGTATCGCATTAATGTATAGACCCAGATCACGGGACATGGTATCTTGTATCGCATTAATGTATAGACCCAGATCACGGGACATGGTATCTTGTATCGCATTAATGTATAGACCCAGATCACGGGACATGGTATCTTGTATCGCATTAATGTATAGACCCAGATCACGGGACATGGTATCTTGTATCGCATTAATGTATAGACCCAGATCACGGGACATGGTATCTTGTATCGCATTAATGTATAGACCCAGATCACGGGACATGGTATCTTGTATCGCATTAATGTATAGACCCAGATCACGGGACATGGTATCTTGTATCGCATTAATGTATAGACCCAGATCACGGGACATGGTATCTTGTATCGCATTAATGTATAGACCCAGATCACGGGACATGGTATCTTGTATCGCATTAATGTATAGACCCAGATCACGGGACATGGTATCTTGTATCGCATTAATGTATAGACCCAGATCACGGGACATGGTATCTTGTATCGCATTAATGTATAGACCCAGATCACGGGACATGGTATCTTGTATCGCATTAATGTATAGACCCAGATCACGGGACATGGTATCTTGTATCGCATTAATGTATAGACCCAGATCACGGGACATGGTATCTTGTATCGCATTAATGTATAGACCCAGATCACGGGACATGGTATCTTGTATCGCATTAATGTATAGACCCAGATCACGGGACATGGTATCTTGTATCGCATTAATGTATAGACCCAGATCACGGGACATGGTATCTTGTATCGCATTAATGTATATTTCAATATCACGGGACATGGTATCTTGTATCGCATTAATGTATAGACCCAGATCACGGGACATGGTATCTTGTATCGCATTAATGTATAGACCCAGATCACGGGACATGGTATCTTGTATCGCATTAATGTATAGACCCAGATCACGGGACATGGTATCTTGTATCGCATTAATGTATAGACCCAGATCACGGGACATGGTATCTTGTATCGCATTAATGTATAGACCCAGATCACGGGACATGGTATCTTGTATCGCATTAATGTATAGACCCAGATCACGGGACATGGTATCTTGTATCGCATTAATGTATAGACCCAGATCACGGGACATGGTATCTTGTATCGCATTAATGTATAGACCCAGATCACGGGACATGGTATCTTGTATCGCATTAATGTATAGACCCAGATCACGGGACATGGTATCTTGTATCGCATTAATGTATAGACCCAGATCACGGGACATGGTATCTTGTATCGCATTAATGTATAGACCCAGATCACGGGACATGGTATCTTGTATCGCATTAATGTATAGACCCAGATCACGGGACATGGTATCTTGTATCGCATTAATGTATAGACCCAGATCACGGGACATGGTATCTTGTATCGCATTAATGTATAGACCCAGATCACGGGACATGGTATCTTGTATCGCATTAATGTATAGACCCAGATCACGGGACATGGTATCTTGTATCGCATTAACTGATATTTCAATGTTTGGTGTAATGAATATGAGCCGTCCCGTGAAAAAACAACATAATGGCATCTACGTAAGGTATCGAGCCAGACTTAATGTTATGTGCGGATTGGTTCGGGCCGACACATTCCGTCTCTGGGGGATAGGGTAATGATTCCTGAAATAGAAAATCAACAAGAGGCGAAACGACTTCCACCTGCACGCGATGCTTATGCTGATCAGGGTCGATACTTTACGCAAATACCATAATGTTGGTTTTTCTCGCGGGACGGCTAATATCAATTTCTGTCACTAATGTCAATGTCCATTGGTTTCTGAACAGTGTCCAGTCTTACACAACTTGATAGCAGCATTAAACAAGCTTATTAAAGTAACCTATACACCGTGTATATCTTGGTCAGACTGTGCGGTTACACATGCTTATATGGATATACACTGTTCCAAAAAAAAAAACTTAAACCCTTGTCTCGTGGATGGGTTGAAATTATGTTATTTAATACACAAAGCTGCTTCGGTAGGGTCAATCAAAAAATATTTACTAAAATGGTTCGAATGCCTTCAGTTTTGTTCTTCAAGATTCAGGTGATACTAGTATGACTTATCTATCGGGGCCAGAAAGAACTCTAGGCTACGACTAGTAAGCTACTTAGGAAATGTCGTGATATAACTGAAATAGGGTTGATATATAGTAGCTTATCACAGTGTTCGTCATGATTTTAGTGATAATATTATGTGACTGATCCATCGGCGTTAGGAAGAACTCTCGGCTATGACTTGTAAGTTACTCCGGAAATCGCGTGATATATCTACATTTTTATTAAATGTTTTAAAGGCCGAACATGGTTTGTCTAGCCACGTTTGGCTCTTCGTGTATCTGCGTACACTGAATGCACATGTGAGGCCGTGCATTCAGCCAGGGTGATCCGAGTCTTCACTGTCCGGTTACATGTAATGTTGTCCTGCATGCACATTTTGACGCAGTAGTATGACGTCATTTTACCTTTATGCGATCCCTCTACGGACCGACAATTAGACTCGAAATCGCCAGACGCCACTCACATTTTGCCAATCCAGCCGTCTCGCGAGAAAAACATAATATAGTCTCTGCGTAAAGAATCGACCCGGATCAGCCTAAGTAAGCCGCGCGGGCGAACCCGGACAGACATGTTTCGCCTCCTGTGGATTTTCTATGTCATGAATCATTACTCTATACCTCTATCCCCCTGATACGTAATGTGTCGGGCCGGATCAGTTGGCGCGGACTGCGCAGGATAATTTGGTTCGATACATTACGCAGAGGCCATAATGTTGGCTTTCTCTCGCGGGACGGCTCAAACTATTTTAGATTTACGCAGCTCAGGGGCATAGATAAACGGCTATTATTTCTCTCTCATATTGGTTAAATACTTTTATTTCAGTTCAGCATTTTGATTTCATCAGTAGATATAATACATAATAAAAGGAAGAAGTGTAGTTTGGCCACTTGTATATTGATGGTGACAGTGGACTCCAGATAAGTCGAACATCTTTTAACTCCGTCTGCCACAATATTTTAAATGTAGTTTGCTGCAGATGCGTCAGTAAGCGTATGTATGTGAGAAAGGGGTAATACATATTTTACCACATTTAATTTTTAAAAATATAATATTTGTATGCGTCAAAAGAACTCAAAATGTGTGTGACCAACCGCATCCACTCTGGCAAAACTCTGAACCGAAAACATAACTGGTCAGTCTTTGTTATCAAAGCTGAAGGTGTAATTACCGCGCAGGTCATCTAATGATTGACTCTCAAATATCGGGTTTGTGGGGTCCAATGGGGGTCCAAGAAGAGGTTTGTTCCCATTTGGTGCTGGTTTACAATTCTTAAATTTATCATTATTTTCTAAAATGTTTGACAACTCTTCATCAATGCATTCATTTCCTTCTGTTTTATTGTCCATACGATCAATGCAAAGGTAAGTTAGTTTGTTGACCATTTTCGCAAGGTATTCCTTTGTGGTGTTGTTATTATTGAAACTGTTAACAAGGCGCTTATAGAACAAATACTGATACGAATCTTTTTTGTTATAAGTGCCACACTTTGCCTTGTCATTTTTCCAATACACTTTCAGTTTATCTTGACCCAACTCGAATAACGTTTCCAGACTTCTAAAGAAGGCTGAGGATTGCTGTGAGCTTTGAAATTGATAGAATTCCTGCCAGGATAGATGCAGCTTTAAATTGTTGGTGTCATTAACTGTTTTAACAATATCTTTAGCACAATCCATGCATGGTGACAAATAAGAGAACAGATATACGTCAACTTTAACTGCTTTATCTGACCAAGCTGCCATATCCTTTAACTTTACCAAACATTGCCTTTCGGAATGGACCTGTGTTGGTAAAGCAACAGCATAGTTATTTGTCATCTTCGTTTGATTCATCATATATTGGCATTCGTTGTGATTCTTAGGTTTTTTGGGAATAAATTGATTTGCTTTTAGCTGTCCAATGGTTAGGGCAGCAAACTGCACCTTGTCATTCTCGGGACATTTTATAAAAGCCGTACAGAGTCCATTGAAATATAAGTCAATATCATCCAGTGCTGTAATATTACGTCCATTTCGTTCGTGGAAATACAGAATGGGGCTGTAGGCGACACCATCACATGCCGAACAGAGGATCACAAGGTCATCGTTCAAACCTAAAATATAAAAGAACGAGGAATGATCTAAAGTAATAGGATATTCGTTATTATTTCGACACAAATCGAACTTGGTAATCATGAAACAACAACATAAGACTTTTGTAATTATAACAACATAGCAACAACTTAATGTCATGTACATTTCTTATAAGCTTATATTTGAAATACACAGCTAAAACTGTTACTTTCTTTTAAAATTACGGTGTGGCCTGCCTATGCCTCAACTCGTTTATATGAAAACGATTTATAACTAAACTAATGACAGTACTACACATATCAAATCGCAATAAAGTAGAGCAAAAACAAATCTACAAATGTTATGTAGTTTATCAATGTTTATCTACTAATACAAAAGTTACTAAGAAAGTCCTATTACTTTAGGATCACCCCCCGTACTAGAAGGTTATCTACACTGGAACCCAACCGTAGTGTAATAATGAGATGAGAAAACTAACAATATGGATCTCCGTAAAGTGTCGTCCCTGATCAGCCTAAACATGCCACCCAGGCTTACCCGGATAGACATTTTTCGCCTCATGTGGTAATCTATACATATATCCCCCTGAGACGAAATGTGTCGGCCCGGATCAGTCTACGCGGACAGCACAGGCTGATCTGGTCTATACATTACTCAGATGCCATAATGTTATTTTTCTCGAGGGACGGTTCAGATATTAACAATTAAGCCCATCAGTACGAACAAAACAGAACAGAATCTTTAGTTATATCTGACTTGAACAAAATGTTCATCGTCATATACAGATTATTTTAACATACAAGCAACAATGACAATTATTTAATATAGTCATAGTATAATGCATTTAAATTTCAATTAGATGATAGATGAAGATGTTGAAGGCGGAAATAACCATAATTGTTCAATGTTTTCAATTTGATATTGTTTTATAAATAAATATACTTTTCCAGAATCCTTTAATTTCCAAAAATATAACAAAAACATAACAGATGCAGGTTTAATTGTGTACAAGTGCAGATCCCAATACGACAGCCCGGAAGCGTAGGTTATATTTAATTGTTCTTTGTCACACGTTTCAAAGTTGAGTTTTCCTGTTAGGTACCACGCTTGAAAACGGGAAGCAAAATTGGAACGATAATAATTGTATTGAATTACATTTAACAAATATAAATACATCAATTGGCAGTGTTAACCCTTTCCCACATGCCATGCACGCGCTCTCTGATGCCTCTGCACGGACGGCATTTGAAAACATTGTAACACACGAAGACATTTCTCATAAAGAGTGTGTATTTAGAGTAATCTACAAACCATTTACGACGAATACCATTTATTATCGAATGCCATTGTCATCAGAATCTTCGAGAAAAATACGTAAATACGTTACTATTACGTCAAGCCAAGCATGCAGAAGTTTATACATCTAATGAAAATCGAAATTAAAGCTATGTAAATTCATAAAATATGCTTTTGAAAAAAAGAAATAGTCACATTTACACGATAACATAAACAGAAAAATATTTTTTCTAAATCAATTATTTTCAATATTTTCAATATTTTCTCAAATAATATTCTAAAAAAGCCTATTGCGTTTTACTAGTATATATATGGGTAGACTCACTTCCATTCTTTGGTGACTTATATGCCCATAGGGCCGAGTGCTCTTTGTAATTGTAAATGTATTTGTATATAAATCTGTAAATATGCAAAAGTCACAATAATAAACGATTTACTTACTTTACTTATATGTCACGATATGAAACTGAATTTGTAATTGTATTTGTATAACAAATTGAATATGTATTTGTACTTGTATTTGTATATGAAATTGAATTTGTATTTGTAACAATGATGTACTTATTTTGTATGAGTTAAAAACAAAGTATCATGTGACATATTGAACAATTTCTCCTTTTGCGCTAATGTTTTCAACTTTATATGATAATTATACTTTCATTTAAAGAAATTTTCCGTACTTTTCTTTATGTTATTTAGTCCTCTGCTGCATATTTTGTTTACGCTAAAGATGGTTATTGAAACCATGGTAAAAAAAAACACACTCGACACAATGAGTTATTTCCACATACCTTTTGTAGCCTGTGTGTGTCCGTGTTTTCCAAATATACACAATTATCTTGCGTTAATTCTAGAATGCAATTCATATACCTTCACAGTATTGTGATTGTATCCTGGTTTTCTCATGCTAAATGCTAAAAAGATATGAACTTGAGTAGTAGAATAGGAGGACACGGATATGATATTAACATTTCCTTGTCATATGTCATTCTGTTCCGTTTGAAAAGGTTAGCAATATAATCTGACCTCCACTATTTCCGGCAATCTTTACATGTTTTCGCGCATTTAAACAAACCCACCCAAGCATGTAGTACTTCAAACGAATAAAAGTGACAGGTGTATATATTACGTATAGTAAAGCAACAACTGAAGAGCCATGTTCCTTGAACATGAATAGTTCAGCGGTGTCTCAAGAAGACCAACCTTAACGTAATTATTACAGGAGAAAAACAATAACCACCAATCCAACTATATTCATTCTTCCACACTCGCAGACGCATTCCGACACATTTGCAGCAGATGACTTTTGAAACCATTGTGGCAAAAGGAGAAATTGCTCATCATGAGCAATATTCCCTTTTGCCACAATGTTTTCAACTCTATTTATTAATTACACATTGATTTATGGCAATATTTCACATTTTTGACAATATGCATTTCAAAGTTGTCTACTGCGGAATTGTCGTTTGTTGGAAAGGGATAACAAATCGAAGTGGATCCTGCTTTACAAAAGTTTCTTGAAACCTTCTATGACTAGCGAGCCGTTGAAGGTAAGTCAAGACTGCGAAGGATAACAATATTACTGTCCAATTCAAAGCAATGTGTTATTTATTTTATTATACCGAAACATAATAATATAATAAATAATAAATAGAGATTATTCAACTTATTTTCTCAAAGATGAGAATATATTTCACCAGCCGTCGCGTGAATGGGAGTGACGTCACGAGTGACGCTATTTTTACTGTCAAGACAATTGTACCACGTGACCATGCGACAGTTTTCGTACTGTCTCACGGCGGTATGCAAATTTTTGTACTGTCTCATGGTCGTATGCAAATTTTATTTCTGGCAGGTAGGAAGATTTATGTTAATGAAATTCATTTAAACTAGACATGTAGAGCGCTCTCTGTTGTACGTTAGAGTTGTGCTATGAAACATTTTATTATTTATATTTTATTATTTTTTAGTTTTTAGTTTAAATGAGTTTCATTAAAATAAATCTTCCCACCTGCCAGAAATAAAATTTGCATAAATATATATGCCTATATATTTTATAAATTGAACAGATTGGCAAATAGTGAAATTGTGCTTTTAGAGCATGTTTTATGTTTGTTTCTCATTATTTGTTTATTTTTTGGGTTTTTACGCCGTTTTCAAGATACTTTCAGTTAAATCACGGCGTTATGTCAATTATTCATGATCCCTGAGTAAACAAACCAGTACTAGGCTAGAATGTTTGCCTTGCCAAACGGCACTCCACCATGGCTAAGGATCGAACCCGACACCCGGCCACAGCGGATTCCTCGTTAATACAAATATCAAAATATTTTATCTTAATATGGCCTAGCGACCTGGGTGGATGGTGATATGTATGTTATAATAATCTTCTTCCTATGGTATAGATATTTCATAAATTTGGAATGGCCTAATTTTTAACACATCATGACAAATTTCAGAACGTAACTTAATCATTACCACGACAACATTCTGGCAAACTAACATAATTCTACTGTCAAAAGATGCAGGGTTGATACATTCTCAAATTTACCCGCACCAGAGTGCAGTATTATTGAAAATCGCAAGCCCTACACCCATATACTGCTTGTTACTTTGCAGGATTATCCATACGATCGATACTTCAGCGCCATTGGCGCTTTGATTATAACAGTAATGTACATTTTTATCTCACTACGGTGTATTTATGACATACAACCTTTAAATACATTCTTGAATAAAAATGTACATGAATGGCTCCGCTTTTAAAATCCTGAAATATTGCAGAAAAGTATAATTTGTGAGTGTGTGCTCTTGTGTAACATGTTTCTGGTTAATCCCAAACCCATTCAGCTTCTTATTTTTAGGGGGGAAAAATACATGAATTTCTTCCCTCTGGATAGAAATGCCACTTTAAAGGCCGAACATGGTATGGTGTTTGTCTAGCCACGTTTGGTAGTGGTATCACGTTATTTGTGCCGTCCCGCGAGAAAACCAACATTGTGGACTCTGCGTAAACTATCGACCCGGATCAGCCTAAGCATGCCGCACAGGCTTACCCAGACATACACTTTTCGCCTCCTGTGGATTTTCTGTTTCAGGAATCATTACGCTATACCTCTATCCCCCTGAGGCTGAATGTGTCGACGCGGACTTCACAAGCTGATCTGGGTCGATATATTACGCAGAGGCCATACTGCTGCTTTCTCGCGGGACGGCTCATTATACCTTTATGCGGTCCCTCTACGGACAGACAATAAGACTCGAAAATCGCCAAAGGCGGCTCAGATTTTACCAAACTCTTTTAGATTTACGCAGCTCAAGGGCATAGAAAAACGGACATATATCGATCTCTCTCATGTTTTTAAATACTTTTAATCAATAAATCAACATTTTCATTTCATCAGTGGATATTATACACAATAAAAGGAAGAAATATAGTGTGGCCACTTGTATATTGATGGTGACAGTGGACTCCAGATAACTCGAACATCTTTTAACTCGAACTAATTCCTGGATCAGATATGTCTTCATGACCGCGTAGCAGCAGTTCTGAGTGTACGATGTATTCTTGACATAATAAGCATTTAAGTATAACTGAATACAATAAATAAATGGATTTAGCATTAATCGATGTATCACTCGAACACGTCGATAACTCGAATTGGTTTATGGGTCCAATTCGACTTATCGCGAGAAAATCGTATTTTATTTCGTTACGTTCATATCGGGATGTACATAGCGCTTCGTTGATTTTAAATAATAAGCTATGGGTTCATTGAAAATGAATAATCCGTCACGAGTAGTCAGTGTAACCCTTCCCTCAGACAACTAATCTGTAGCAGACGACTTCGAAAACATCAGGACAGAAGTGTGGTAAACCTCTATAGATGTAAGTATAATCATTGGAAAGAGTTGAAAATAGTGTGGCAAAAAGAGAAATTGCTCATGATGAGCGATTTCTCTGTCTGCCACAATATTTGTATATGTCGTCTGCTGCAGAGGCATCAGAAAACGTCTCTAGGGGAAAGGGGTAATTCATATTTTACCACATTTAATTTTTAAAAATATAATATTTTACAGATGCGTCAAAAGAACTCTAAATTTATGATCAACCACATCCATTGATTGGCAATACTCTGAACCGAAAACATAACTGGTCAGTCTTTGTTACCAAAGCCCAGGGTAATTACCGTGCAGGTCATCTAATGATTGACTCCCATATAGCGGGGTGTTTGGGTTCAATGGGGGTCCCAAAAGGGGTTTGTTCAAATTGAAATCGTCTGGTTTTGGTTTACAATTCATAAATATATCTTTATTTTTAATTTCATTTTTTGGATTCTTTAACCATGTATCAACGCATTGATTTCCTAGTGCTTTATCGTCCATTTTATCGATGCAAGCATGAGTTAGTTTGTTGACGATTTTCGCAAGGTATGCCGTCGGGGTGTCGATACTTTTGAAACTTTTAACAAGGGACTCGTAGAACTGATACTGATACGAAATTTTCTTTTCAAAATTGCCACACTTTGCCTTGTCATTTTTCCAATACACTTTCAGTTTATCTTCACCCAACTGGAATAACGTTTCCAGACTTCTAAAGAAGGCCATGGATTGATGTTGGTTTGGGACTTGATAGAATTCCTGCCAGGATAGATGCAGCTTTAAATGTGTGTTGTCTTTAACTGCTTTAACAATATCTTTTGCACAATCATTGCATGGTGACAAATAAGAGAACAGATATACGTCAACTACTTTTGGTCCATTTGACCAAGCTGTCATATCCTTTAACTTGTCCAAAAGTTGCCTTTCGGAATGATGGCCCCCTGTTGGTAAAGCAACAGCATAGTTATTCTTCGCTTGTTTCATCATATTTTCGCATTCTTGGTGATTCTCTGGTTTTGGCGGCTTAAATTCATCTGCATTTAGCTTTTCAATTGTTAGGGCAGCAAACTGCGCCTTGCCATCATCGGGACATTTACTAAAATCATTACAGAGTCCATTGAAATATGAATAAATATCATCCAGGGCTGTAAGATTACATCCATTTCGTTCGTGGAAATACAGAATGGGGCTGTAGGCGACACTATAACATGCCAAACAGAGGATCACAATCGACATGTACATTAACGGGAACAAAGTCATCTTTCAAACCTGAAATATAAAAGATCGAGGAATGATCTAAAGTAATAGGACATTCGTTATTATTTCGACACAAATCGAACTTGGTAATCATGAAACAACAACATTAGACTTTTGTAATTATAACAACATAGCAACAACTAAATGTCATGTACATTTCTTATATGCTTATATTTGAAATACACACAGCTAAAACTGTTACTTGTTTTAAAATTACGGTGTGGCCTGCCTATGCCTCAACTCGTTTATATGAAAACGATTTATATCTAAACTAATGACAGTACTACAAATATCAAATCGCAATAAAGTAGAGCAAAAACAAATAAACAAATAGTATGTAGTTAATCAATGTGTATCTACTTATACAAAAGTTACTAAGAAAGTCCTATTACTGTTGGATAACCCCTCGTACTAGAAGGTTATCAACACTGGAACCCAACCGTAGTGTATGAGATAAGCCGTCTCGCGAGAAAACTAACACAGTGAACTCTGCGTAAAGTGTCGATCCAGATCAGCCTAAGCATGCCACACGGGCTTACCCGGATAGACATTTTTCGCCTCATGTGTTTTTTTTGTTTCAGGAATCACTAATCCATACATCTATCCCCCTGAGACTGAATGTGTCGGCCCGGATCAGTCTATGCCGACAGCGCAGGCTGATCTGGTCGATACATTACTCAGATGCCATAATGTTGGTTTTCAGAATAAAATATGGTAACAGAATCTTTATTTACATCTGACTTGAACAAAATATCCATCGTCATATACAGATTATTTTAACATACAAGCAACAATGACAATTATTAAATATAGTCATAGTATATGTATTTAAATTTCAATTAGATTATAGATGAAGATGTTGAAGGCGGAAATAACCATAATTGTTCAATGTTTTCAATTTGATATTGTTTTATAAATAAATATACTTTTCCGGAATCCTTTAATTACCAAAAATATAACAAAAACACAACAGATGCAGGTTTAATTGTGTACAAGTGCAGATCCCAATACGACAGCCCGGAAGCGTAGGTTATATTTAATTGTTCTTTGTCACACGTTTCAAAGTTGAGTTTTCCTGTTAGGTACCACGCTTGAAAACGGGAAGCAAAATTGGAACGATAATACTTGTATTGAATTACATTTAACAAATATAAATACATCAATTGTCTATTGGCAGTGTTAACCCTTTACCACATGCAATGCACGCGCTCTCTGCGGCCTCTGCACGGACGCCATTTGAAAACATTGTAACACACGAAGACATTTCTCATAAAGAGTGTGTATTTACTGTAATCTACAAACCATCGACGAATACCATTTATTATCGAATGCCATTGTCATCAGAATCTTCGAGAAAAATACGTAAGTACGTTACTATTACGTCAAGCCAAGCATGCAGAAGTTTATACATCTAATGAAAATCGGAATTAAAGCTATGTAAATTCATAAAATATGCTTTTGAAAAAAAGAAATAGTCACATTTACACGATAACATAAACAGAAAAATATTTTTTCTAAATCAATTATTTACAATATTTTCTCAAATAATATTCTAAAAAAGCCTATTGCGTTTTACTAGTATATATATGGGTAGACTCACTTCCATGCACAGTACTCATGTGCATTCTCCATATCCCATTTCACTATCTTACTATATATTCTAATAGAAAACCAATTTTTGTAAATATCGGAATTATTCATGACTCTTGTATTATTTGGTGACTTAAAGGCCCATAGGGCCGGGTGCTCTTTGTAACTGTAAATGTATTTGCATATAAATCTGTAAATATGCACAAGTCACAGTAATAAACGATTTACTTACTGTACTTATATGTCACGATATGAAATTGAATTTGTATTTGTATTTGTATAACAAATTGAATATGTATTTGTACTTGTATTTGTATATGAAATTGAATTTGTATTTGTAACAATGATGTACTTATTTTGTACAAGTTAAAAACAAAGTATCCTGTGACATATTGAGCAATTTCTCCTTTTGCGCTAATGTTTTCAACTTTATATGATAATTATACTTTCATTTAAAGAAATTTGCCGTACTTTTCTTTATGTTATTTAGTCGTCTGCTGCAGATTTTGTTTACGTTAAAGATGGTTATTGAAACCATGGTAAAAAGAAAACACTCGACAGAATGAGTTATTTCCACATACCTTTTGTAGCCTGTGTGTGTCCGTGTTTTCCAAATATACACAATTATCTTGCGTTAATTCTAGAATGCCATGTATATACCTTCACAGTAATGTGATTGTATCCTGGTTTTCTCATGCTAAATGCTAAAAAGATATGAACATGAGTAATGGAATAGGAGGACATGGATATGATATTAACATTTCCTTGTCATATGTCATTCTGTTCCGTTTGAAAAGGTTAGCAATACAAACTGACCTTCACTATTTCCGGCAACCTTTATATGTTTTCGCGCATTTAGACAAACGCAAAGTTTTCTTTGTTGTTTCAGACATGGAGGGAATGCATCAGTGTTAAAAAGTAAAGTAATGCAGTATTTTCCGGCGACATTGATGCCTTGCATCAACTTTCTCTTGTTAGCATTCTTTATTTCCTCCCAAAATGGAAGATCGTTTAAAAATAACAAAGACATTAGCTAACATAAACCAATTGAATATATACTATTGTGAGAGAGTGTCAGAGAGAGAGAGAGAGAGAGAGAGAGAGAGAGAGAGAGAGAGAGAGAGAGAGAGAGAGAGAGAGAGAGAGAGAGAGAGAGAGAGAGAGAGAGAGAGAGAGAGAGAGACAGAGAGAGAGAGAGACAGAGAGAGAGAGAGAGAGAGAGAGAGACAGAGAGAGAGACACAGAGAGAGAGAGACAGAGAGAGAGAGAGAGAGAGAGAGAGAGAGAGAGAGAGAGAGAGAGAGAGAGAGAGAGAGAGAGAGAGAGAGAGAGAGAGGGACACAGAGAGAGAGACAGAGAGAGACAGAGACAGAGACAGAGACAGAGACAGAGAGAGAGAGAGAGAGACAGAGAGAGACAGAGAGAGAGAGAGAGAGACAGAGAGAGAGACAGAGAGAGAGAGAGACAGAGAAAGAGAGAGACAGAGAGAGAGAGAGACAGACAAACAGACAGACAGATAGAGAGACAGAGACAGAGACAGAGACAGACAGACAGACAGACAGACATAGAGAGAGACAGACAGAGACATAACGAGAGAGACAGGGACAGAGAGACAGGGAGAGAGAGACATAGAGAGATTAAGAGAGAGAGGGAGACAGAGAGATAGAGAGAGACAGAGAGAGAGAGAGAGACAGAGAAAGAGAGAGACAGAGATAGAGAGACAGAGAGAGAGACAGACAAACAGACAGACAGATAGAGAGACAGAGACAGAGACAGACAGACAGACAGACAGACAGACAGACAGACATAGAGAGAGACAGACAGAGACATAACGAGAGAGACAGGGACAGAGAGACAGGGAGAGAGAGACATAGAGAGATTAAGAGAGAGAAGGAGACAGAGAGATAGAGAGAGACAGAGAGATAGAGAGAAAAAAAGATAGATAAAGGGAGAGGGAGAGAGAAAGAGAGAGACAGATATATAGTATATATACAGAGGCATAGACAGAGACAGAGAAAATAGTATATTATACTCGAATGTGTGATAACTCGAATATACCATCCAACTCGAACGGATCTGTCCTTTAAAAAACCCGTCCCATCTGTAGAGTTTTTCCATATTTTGCCAATTTTTTTCCAAAGTTGTCTTCTGCCGACTTGTTGTTTATTTGAAAGGGTTAACACTAGTAATTCCACGATAATGTGGATTTACTGCACAAGCGCAATATTCCAATGATTATTCAAGCAAACACGGGGTTTTAGCAAGGGGCTCGTTTGAGTCAATTGCTATAGTAGGTGAATTCCGAAACGACGCATCATTTTGAGACTAGAATCTAGACTAGTGTGTTATGATATCGGCATTGAATTACTTCACATCTGTCTTTCTATATCAGCTCTCCATTTCCGAACAACGTTCCGGCTTCAGAGAGATGTCTTGGTGGTTGCAGGTCCTACATAATGTCAATGAAAGTGGATGATTTGTGGAATATCGTTTTAATCAAAGCACTGAAAGTGCTGTGGGACGGTACCCATGGTATTAGTGGAAGAAGATGGCCAACCGTACCAAATTTTGAAAGTTACAACACTAATCACACAATTTCAAATAATGTTAACAAAAAAAGCAGAAATGCATACAGTTCATACATTTATTTAGGACAAGGTTAACCTTATTTCCAGAGATCTTTAATTCAAATCCTAAAAGATGGATATAGTTTGATAACCAGATACATTTATAATTTAATTATCCCATAGACAAACTTTACAGCTGATGATTTTAAAATGTCTTAACTGAACACATTGGTAAATCAGTATCAATGAAATTAAACAATTTGCTGTTTGAGGAAAACATTGAGGAACATGCCAACATTGTTCAAATCACATTTATTCTGAATGCAACATCCACTTTCTTCATTTGGCAAAGTGATCTATTTTTTTGTCCAACCTGGGGATCGAACCAGGACTATGGTGGCATATTACTGCCGTAAGATACCAGTTAGTGTTTTGTACATTATTAACTGGTTATCTAGTTAGGGTTTGCGAATTTCACTTAATAAAACTTAATAAGTAACATACTAACTGGTTAACTAGATAAGATTCGTGTTACCACCTATTTGATGTACATGTACATAGGCCGGAAATTGGACGAGTCCATTTCGGACACCTGTTGATGAACGGGTCAACATGCCCTACATTCCCCGGTGAATACACCACTGGTCATTCGGAAGACTTTGCAGACTATCCCCAGCATTATTATTTAACAGTAAACTAATTTAATTCAAACTAATATTTGATTCAAATCTAAGGCGTCCGTCTGTCAAAGCTTAATCAGTAGTAACAGCTGTCTCAAAACCACTGCAATTGGGTTTTTTATTCCAATGTTTAACCATAGGTGAACTACATGCAGTTGTTTTCATTTTCTTAAATTCGCAATCCTTTTGTTTAAATCAGCACGTTGTAGAGGCCACAGAAGGCATTTACATTAATCATATGATAAACTCTTTCAACAAAAAATGACAAATTAATGATGAAATGTATTTCTAAGAAAAAAACAATTACAAACTTGACCGGGATTCGAACCCGCGCACTTCTTATGTGAAAAGGTTCTTGAACCAGGTGCGTTACCAATAGGCTAAGCGCCTACAGTATACGTCATTAATCGCGGCAATTCGGTCATGGTGGAGTGCTCTTTGGGCAAGGCACATTGTCTAGCCTAGTACTGGTTGTTTACCCCAGGGATCATGAATAATTAAATTTAATTGCGGCGCTAAATGACATTAGCTGTCGATGCGCCATAAAACAATATACATTCATTTATTCTCAATAACATTGATTATATTAATTGGCAGACGCTTGTATAGTGAAGTTCTTTAGCCCGAGTTTAAAGAGATTGTGTACGTGTTATCGCGATCGATCTTTATATTTTCCCTCATGCTGTCTTAGTCAGAACACTGTCACGGGTGCCTTTTAAAATGTAGATAGTAGGCCTAAAGGAGAAGTTACTCAGCCATGAGCAATTGCTCATTTGCCCACAATTATTTTACCAAATATATAATTTCCTAAAATGTCGCAGCAAACGACTCGTTAGTTTTTACAGACGACATTTGAAGACTCTGCAGCAGACGGTAATTTACTGGCCAAGGCATGAATTGATGGTTATAGTTGAACATTGAACAATTGACAAAACAACTCAAACAATATCTCCTTTTTCCATTACGTTTTCACCTCTGCACCAATACACGTTATGGAACAAGAGCTCCCGGAATAAGACAAATCAATCCGAGTAAACCCTTTTCCATATACAAAATTCATTCATTCGTCTGCTGCAGCCGACTTTGAAACATAAAAAGCCGTCTGTTGCTTTTGCGTTAAAATGCGTCTATAGGTGAGAAATGGGTTAAAAGCAGATTTAAGTTAACATACCTTCCATAGTTGCAGTTTCGTCTTAAAGAATGTATATCAGATACCTGTCCATTTTTGGGATTTTGTTTTGAAGCCATTTCGGATTTTATATCTAAAATGTGTTTCTAGTCCAGAGGTACACCAGAAACATATAAAACCCATTGTGTACCAACAGGTCTATATGGAAGCGTCCTAGTGCCACAGTCTGTAATATTTTTGAGAGATATTATCTCCTAATTAGGAGCTACTAAGTCCTAATTTGGAGATATTATCTCGTAATTAGGAGATACTTACTCCTAATTAGGTGATACTATCTCGTAATTAGGAGATACTAAGTCATAATTGAAGATGCTAAGTCCTAATTAGGAGATACTAAGTCCTAATTAGGAGATATTATCTCGTAATTAGGAGATACTAAGTCATAATTATGAGAAACTATCTCCTAATTATGAGATACTTTGTCATAATTAGGAGATACTAAGTCCTAATTAGGAGATACTATGTCATAATTAGGAGATACTAAGTCCTAATTAGGAGATATTACCTCGTAATTAGGAGATACTATCTCCTAATTATGAGATAATATGTCATAATTAGGAGATACTAAGTCATAATTATGAGAAACTAAGTCCTAATTAGGAGATAGTATCTCATAATTAGGACTTAATAGATAGTTAATTTTGTATTGTTAAATCTGAACTAGGCCTCCTCCGTAAGGTTTAAACTTTAAATGAGTAACATGGATGCGTTAACCCCGTATGAGCTATGCCTCATGCGTAAGGTTGAAATGAGTAAGGTAGTTCAGTTTACCCCTACTGATCTAGGCCTCCTCCGTAAGGTTGAAATGAGTAACATAGATCAGTTTACCCCGTTTGATCTTGGCCTCCTCCGTAAGGTTGAAATGAGAAACATAGATCAGTTTACCCCGTTTGATCTAGGCCTCCTCCGTAAGGTTGAAATGATTAACAAAGATCAGTTTACACCATCTGATCTTGCCCTCCTCCGTAAGGTTGAAATGATTAACAAAGATCAGTTTACCCCATCTGATCTTGGCCTCCTCCGTAAGGTTGAAATTAATAACATAGATCAGTTTACCCCATCTGATCTTGGCCTCCTCCGTAAGGTTGAAATGAATAACATAGATCAGTTTACCCCATCTGATCTTGGCCTCCTTGGTAAGGTTGAAATGAGTAACATCAGTTTACCCCATCTGATCTAGGCCTCCTCCGTAAGGTTGAAATGAGTAACATAGATCAGTTTACCACATCTGATCTTGGCCTCCTCTGTAAGGTTGAAATTAGTAACATAGATCAGTTTATCCCATCTGATCTTGGCCTCCTCCGTAAGGTTGAAATAAGTAACATAGATCAGTTTACCCCATCTGATCTTGGCCTCCTTCGTAAGGTTGAAATGAGTAACGTCAGTTTACCCCCTCTGATCTAGGCCTCCTCCGTAAGGTTGAAATGAGTAACATAGATCAGTTTACCCATCAGATCTAGGCCTCCTTCGTAAGGTTGAAATGAGTAACATAGATCAGTTTATCCCATCTGATCTAGGCCTTCTCCGTAAGGTTGAAATGAGTAACGTAGATCAGTTAACCCCTACTGATCTAGGCCTCCTCCGTAAGGTTAAAACGTGTAGCATAGATGTGTTTACCCCGTCTGATCTAGGCCTCCTCCGTAAGGTTGAAATGAGTAACATATATCAGTTTACCCCTACTGATCTAGGCCTTCTCCGTAAGGATAACTGATCTATGTTACTCATTTCAGCCTTACGGAGGAGGCCTAGATCAGATGGGGAATACTGAACTACCTTACTCATTATAACCTTACGCATGAGGCATAGATCATACTACACAAAACACATGTAGACATAACAAAAAAAATCCCCTGTTACTAAAAATAGATTTCCGGAAAATAAAATTTAATCGATGCACATTCACGAGTAGTCCGACATAAACATAAACGAATTATATTGGATTCATACACTGCTCGTAAAAAAAACATTTATTCGAACTTGATAGCATGAGTTAAAACATATTTCTTCATGAAACTGTATTTTCACCACTCATTTACCACAATTTATTCTTCACAATTCAGATATTTTGACTAGTGTATGGTACTCTTTTTTTTTTTGTGATGTTAGGTGGAGCCAATTTTTAACGAATTATATTTTTTCAAAATATAATGCAGTTAACGCGATCGTATTGCCAGCGGAAGTCACGGTCAAACTACACTTCCGCTTAGAATACGCATTAGCTGCACCTAAACAGTCCTAGTATGTTTTCGATATTAAAATGATTTCAATACAGTGAAGTTATATTTATACTATCGAATCAACATAGATAATCATTCTCTAAAAAATATCAAATTAACAGGAAATGCATATATCTATATTTCATTTGTCGGCAAGCGTATGAATTTTTAGTTTTTATGCCCATTCATGAGTGAGTGACGTAGTTAGCAGAAGTCGAACCCACGCTGTAGGACCATCGCATCACTTTGATGTGTTATTTCAATTAAGTAAAGTCATACTCAAAAAATAACAAATAAACACTAACATCATATAATCCGTGTGTTGGTAGTAAGCGTATAAATTCGGAGTTTCGGCCGATTGATAATGCCGAAGTAAACATTGTCACGCTAGCAAATCGACCGGTCCCTAGAATTACCGGAATCAACCTAATACCGAAATCGACATGATACCGAAATTGACCTCAAATTCATCTTATTCATAACTACTACATTGTTTAAAAAATATCGACAAAATAAACATTATATAACAATTTAGGTGAATTTGAGGTCGATTTCGGTACCATGTCAATTCCGGTATTATAGGGTTGATTTCGGTAATTCTAGGGACCATAGAATTACCGAAATCGACCTAATACCAAAATCGACTACCGAAATCGACATGATACCGAAATCGACCTAAAATTCACCTTAATCGTTATATAATGTTTTTTTGTCGGTTTTAAACAATGAAGTAGTCATGATATAGTTTCATCAATAAAATACAAAAAATGCTTTGTTTTGTTTTCGAAATCGACTGGGGCCGAAATCGACTTATCACTTTCCTAAATAGACTTTTCATAATGACCAAAGACCGACTTCATTTTCCCCGATATTTAAAGTTACTTGATGACTAAGTTATTGTTTAAACAAATGTTTTGTAGATTTTGACTTAATAATATAAAAGAAAGTACTTTAGCTGAGTCTTTAAACAATCAACGAGATGTCAGTAATCTCGATATTGTCCTTATCGATTGTCCCTATTGTTACATCATCACAACAGGTGTGAAAAAATGCTACTGTTTATGGTATCCGCTAAACGGTATAATGTAAGGGGTAAAGGATTAATACATTGATACTTACCTCAAAACAAATTACATGTAAAAGTGTTTAGTTATTACCTTTAGCAATTGACAAACATCAGGTCTAGACGGTAATTTAGGCATGTCCGAAATGGGTGAAAAGTAAAAGAGAGAAGACTGGCTAACGTCTTCTGCAACATTATCTGAGCAAATATTTGGAGAAAACTGAAATCCCATACATTCATCTATATCTTCCGCCGCTGCACATTCAAGTACGTCTTCCCCAACAGTATCGGAGCAAATATCATAATGACCAAGATCTGAGATAAACCCAAAATTTAATGAATCGTTCTGAGATTGAGGCGGATTTTTATTGTTGGACAGCATGTCAGTGACATTAAAACAGACGGCAAGTTCGTCATGTCAGAGATGAACGAAAAATCTGAAAGAGAAGTTACGTTGACATTTGATGTGTCAACACACTCTGTGCTTTTCACAAGAGGTACGACGTGATTTGCAGTGAACTGATTCGGCATAACTGGTGCGATCATTGATGTCCACATTAGTTTGACTGAGATTTTGCCCAAACCTGTCTACCATACACAGTCTGTGTGAAAGCTGCAGCAAGTTCCATATTCAATTGAGGTGGGAAGTATGACACTATTGTTTGTTTCAAGACTGCACTCAATGCATATATATGTGCCATTTCCTTTTCCCACAATGTTTTCCACTATCAGTCATATGTTATCCGTTCAATTATGGCGATTTTCTATTTTTTGTCAAAATACATTCAAAGTCGTATGCTGCAGAATTGTCGTATTAGGGAAAGGGTTAAAGACACAGCTCAATTAGTTCCTTTTACATTATTAAGTCAAAATATACAAACAAGTAACTTTATGCTACTTCTTGCATAAATAGGGGAAAATGAGGTCGGTCTTTGGTCGTTGTAAAAAGTTTATTTAGGAGAGTGATAAGTTGATTTCGTAAACAAAACAAAGTATGTTTTGTATTTTATTGATGAAAGTATATCATAACTACTACATTGTTTAAAAAGTAACGACAAAAAAAAATTCATCTCCATCAAATCTTGGACAAGTTCGAAACTGGTTCATGTTGGTTAAAAAATTAGGTCACTAGGCCAATTTAAGGAAAATCTTGTTAACACTCTGGACGCCACATTTTTGGCTTGTGCATGTTGAAACTTTGTCAGAGTGTTTGTCTTATTGATATCTATGCCAAGTTCGAAACGGGTTCATGTCCGGTGAAAAACTAGGTCACTAGGTCAGCTTAAAGGAAATCCTGTTAACAATCTGGAAGCAACATTGTTTTTGGCTTGAGCTTATTGAAACTTTGTCAGAATGTTTGGCTTAGTGATATAAATGCCAAGTTTGAAACTGGCTTAAGTCCGATAAAAAGCTAGGTCACTAGGTCAAATTTAAGGAAAATCTTGTTAACACTCTGGAAGCCCGATTGTTTGGCTTGAGCATGTTGAAACATTGTCAGAATGTTTGTCGTGTGTGATATCTAGGTCAACTTTTAAATTGGGCTATGTCCGGTGAAAATCTAGGTCACTAGGTCAAATTTAAGGAAAATCTTGTTTACATTCTGGAAGCAACATTTTTGGCTTGAGCATGTTGAAACTTTGTCAGAATGTTTGTCTTAATGATATCGAGGCCATGCTTGAAACTGCGGTCAAAAACTAGGTAACTAGGTCAAATTTAAGGAATATCTTGTTAACACTGATGTGAGCGATTCAGGGACATCGTGGCCCTCGTTAGAATTGAGGTAGAACTGTCTGAATAAACAAGAATATTTTGTGAACACAATTTGCTCAGACTTTCTGTATGTTTCTCTGTATAGTATCTGGTTTTTTTGTATGCCCCGACTATTTCGATCAGGAAGCTGTGCCTCGTCAACAATTTATTTAACAACGTCTCTTCCTAAAACACTGTATGGATTTTGACTAAACTTGGTTGAAATGATCCTTGGGTGATCTTCCTTCAAATTGATTCAAAGAAATTAATTCCAAGCATAATTGTGGTTGCCATTTATTGCCATGACTTACAAAGAGATATAGAGGGGGAAACGTTGAATGGCCTAGAGCGTTAATATTAAGAATTAAGCTTGAGGTGATCTATTCTGATCAATCTGTCCGTTGTTCGACTGTCGTCTGTCGTTAACATTAAGCTTTAAACATCATCTCCTCATAAACAGCTGGTCAAATTTCAGAATGATTGTCCTATTTCAAAAATCCTACTTCATTGGTCCTCTGCTGTTATTTGTTTAAACTGTTGATTGGGTATAAAATCATAGAAACCCATCACATAAGGGGTAAAATTAACTTATAAGCTTCAATAATTCGTTACTAGTACTTTCAGTACTTTGATTTCAATTGGTTCCCGAATTTACTCTGTATCTATGTTTGAAATCAGGGAGCCAATTGATGTATGGTTTTCAAAATCCACACTCCTAAAGACGGTACCGGAGTGGTACCGTCCAAAAATGAACTGACTGTTGCCAGCTAATACCCATGTCGGTCATTTCGTACCGCCAATAGTTCCTGTCTAAAAATCAAAATAATGAAAACATTTGGTATATGCAGCCGGAAATGGATTTGATTCGACATCACCTACCCAAAAAGAAAGAACTCGAAAGAAATATTATGTAAATATATAAATGAATTTCACGATTAAAAATAAAATGTATTACTACACCTTCATCATAATGTTCATGGTGATTCCTAAAAATTGTAAATCGAGTGGATGTAGGGTAGCTTTTCGATTCCGACTCAACATCAAATTCAGATAATTGAGTCCCAATGATAACATACATACTCAACAATTTAAATAATTGAAATGCTAATAAAATAAATAGTTCACAAAAAATAATAACATATACGGTACATGAGTAAGTTAGCCTAGAAGTCGACATTTCCAAAAGTCCTTTCGAATAACGTTGATCAGATCTATGTACTAGATAGAGTATTTCATTCTAGATTCTTGCATCAGATTATCAACCCAAATTAACCATTACAACCCTAGAAGACGGAATAAGAAAGTCAAGTCCCAGTGATATGATATTCTCCAAAAGAAAATCATAATCAGGGTTTTCATTAAGAGCCGACTGCCGGATCAGCTTCGCCGAAAGTCCCGATGACTAATTAACTCATGAATGAAAGTGTATCCATCGAAAGTTTTTGCGATAAACCCCCATCCTGTGTAGACACTATTGTGCATTCAGCTCAAATATTATTCAATTAACGGACATAACAAGGACTTATTGTGAAGTGTATGTAATAAACAAATTTGATTGGTGAATGCTTGTCCTAATGTATTCCGTGATCTGCAGATAGCCCCTTGCTGGCAGCACTCTGAGTGCTTTCATTAAAGTATGGTGGTGTGATCAAATATCATCAGAAGAAACAAACAAAAGATACAACATTTATCCTTTGCTTTGAGTTATCTATATTACCAATCTACCGTTTTAGGGCCTTAATGACTTTTGCATAGTGTTATGATACATTAACAAAGAACTAGTCTGGTTTAATTTCTAGGTTTTTTTGTCAGAAGTTACCTTTAGGTGTATACAATATGAGCCGTTCCACCAGAAAACCAACATTATGGACTCTACGTAATGTATGGACCCAGATCAACCTGCGCACTCTCATGCAAAAAGAGGCATAGAGTAATGATTCGTGAAACAGAAAATCCACAGAACGCGAAAAGTGTCTGTCCGGGTTGCGCAATGTTGTGTTTCTCGTTGAACGACTCATATATGCGGACAGTGAAAAGTCTGGTGATAGTGTGTGGGAGTCCCCATAGTACGCCGATGCATTAAGACCCACATCGATGAGCGCGGATCACGCCGATGCATTAAGACCCACATCGATCAGCGCGGATCATGGTATTATGGTATGCGTGTCTTTTTCTTTATATCAGAGTTTGAAAACGTTGTGACATTTATCTATAAAGTGTATATTAGTAAGAGAAATAAGACACTTGAGAAACGTACACTGGCGTAATAAAAAAACATTTTTTAAACCTTTCCAATTGTAAACGCATTTAGAAACGTCTGTAGTTTATGACTATTAAGAACATTGTGGCAAACATAGAAATTGCTTATTATTAACAAAGTCTCCATTTGCCAAAATGTTTCAACTCTTTTAATTATTTACTATTTCATTTATAGAGATTTTCCATATCAATGCCTAGACGATTTTCAAAGTCGTCGGCTACAGATGGGAAAAGGTTAACGCAAAGATCAGGTCCAGGTCGAAAGTGACGAGAACTATTGGAGCCATTTGCAACAAAAAAGATCCAAATTAGCCTGCACATCCTCGCACACTAATCGTAATCATGTGACATAATAACATTCAAACATAGATCTTGCTTTCATAAAGTAATTTAATACGGTGTGCAGCATGAAGATGGCTGGAATGATTCAATGATAGTTCTAAGCGGAGTAATTTTCAGGTCAAACAGATTATGTGTTCAAAGCACTGAAAGTACTTTTGGCATGATTAGTGGTAGAATTAGCACAATGTACATGTATGCAGTTGACATGTGTCTAATATACGGGTTTTATATAGTGGTAGAGTTAGCACAATGTACATGGATGCAGTTGACATGTGTCTAATATACGGGTTTGATATAGTGGTAGAATTAGCACAATGTACATGTATGCAGTTGACATGTGTCTAATATACGGGTTTGATATAGTGGTAGAATTAGCACAATGTACATGTATAAATAGAACTATCGTATGATGAATACACAAACAGGTTTATATTCAAAGAAATATTATAGGTATCGTGCGACATGTAATTTTACACTTGGTATTCGAATATGTTAAGACAATTCCAAAAGATATATATATTAGATTACAAACAGCTTATTGACATACTTTCTGTTTAATGAGGTTGGTCTTCACGGAAAATTGCTGAAATATAGTTTTTGTGAAATGTATTTACGCATCTTTTATGTCAAGATGGGTCCGACATATTGTGAAAGGTGGGTGTACGTTCCCGCAAACTCGACGTATTGTGAAAGGTGGGTGTACGTTCCCGCAAACTCGACATATTGTGAAAGGTGGGTGTACGTTCCCGCAAACTCGACGTATTGTAAAAGGTGGGTGTACGCTCCCGTATATATTGAACAAGTGAAAGCATACGGGTCAATACGGTAAGTATTCGTTGGCTATTCGCTGTGTGTACACTGAATGTAGGCTACTTCTTCGTCAGCTGTGCGGCCTTTTACGTCCAACCAATCTTGAAATTTGTCATGGCGAATACCAAGCGAAAACATAGTGTTGGTCTAACGGATGTCTTACGAACAGCGTATCCAAATTCACAAGGCGTCCATCTAGCGTTAATGACGTCAGCCTATCCATATAGTGAAGATTGTGTACAGTTCAGATAAAGTATATATATATAAAGTATAGGTAGTGTTGTTCAGTCATAACGTTAAATTGGACAAATCAATGCACTTGCGCTGGGGTTTTGTGCGTACAATGCACGATACCGCAAGACATGCACACATTCCATGGGTCATTGAAGACAAGTTAAGTGACATGTCGCATCAAGATAGGTATTCGATGGTCATTCGTTGGCAATTCGTTGCGTACGTACAGCATTCGTTGGATGAACACTACAAATGAGCTGTACGACTCCCTTCTCCTTTTTTTCACAATGTTTTCAATTCAGTTTTAAGATTAAAATGAAAGATGTACCTGTTATCATCAAAGCAGACGACACGAACATATCGTACCAACAAATCTGCAGCAGAAGACTCAGTAAATATTCAATTAAGAACATGGAAACTCTCTTTTAATGGAAGGACACTTATTGAATATTCCCTCTGTCTTTCTTGTAACAAAATATATGGTCAAACCACAAAGAATGAATGAATGAATGAATGTATATTGTTTTATGGCGCATCGACAGCTAAGGTCAGTCAGCGCGCATTTAAATTTGATTATTCATGATCCCTGGGTAAAGAAATCAGTACTAGGCTAGAAAATGTGCCTTGCCCAAGGGCACTCCACCATGACCGCAAACCAGAAGGAAGAAAGCATTCCAAGAAAACACTTGTATCGCCTGTCAATTAGTCTGTAACTTTGGGAAGTGAAAGATAGTTTATCCCTAAGTGTCACCCTAGATAGCAGTCAACAAAAAAAGAGCCGCCCACGATAAAACCAACATTATGGCATCTGCGTAATTTATCGACCAGATCAGACTGCGCTGTCCGCACAGATTGATTCGGGCCGACACATTCCGCTTCAGGGGGATAGAGGTATAGCGTAATGATCCATGAAACAGAAAATCCACATGAGGCGAACATTGTCTGTCCGGGTAAGCCAGTGCGGCATGCTATGTCTGATCCGGGTCGACACTTTACGCAGAGTCTATAATGTTGGTTTTCTCGCGAGACGGCTCAAATACTTCCCGTTTTATTGATGGTAATGGTGATATTTTATAAATTACACCACGATTAACTTTAATGGTGATATTATATAAATTACACCACGATTAACTTTAATGGTGATATTTTATAAATTACACCACGATTAACTCGTGCAGCGCCATCCGCAATATTGAAGTGTTTACAAACAAAACAGAGTCAGGTCGGACAGCTCGAACAAGCTCTCTCACCTGAAATCAAAATCGTGTGTCATTTAGTTATCAAATTATTTCAAAACGCTTTTTATATGGAAAATTTATTCGTTCGATTTTGAACAAAGAAGAGTCTACGTAAAGGAATTCCGCGCTAAACTAGCCAAGCTGGCCTGCTAGCCCACGTGACGATCCGGACCAAGACTGACCAAGGTTATTCCGGTTTCGACAAATATTTACGATCTTGTTCTGAAAGTTTCTTGAAAAGATATGTATAGTTTGAGATTAAGAATTAACTTCAAATTTGAATCATAAAAGGTATTTTTATCAGTCAAAACTGTTTAGTGTTTCAATTGTCCTGATATATTTTTGTAAAACGTTATGTGTACTATACTACTATTGCTTGAAGCCTATGAGTATATACATACAAACAAATAATAACTAACATTGATGTTGTCGAATATTTCTTTGTCATCTCCCTATCATTATTATTTCAAGGATTTTGGGGGAATCGAGCTGAGACCCAAATCTCATTCAAAGAGAGTGTTGTTGACTTTTTGCCAACAATTTAATTGAAAATGGCCGATCCCTATTTGGTTTGCTTACTCTAGTGGTTTAAGTGTTATTCTCATTGTAGATGTTTAATTAGCAGCAAACGATTTAGATTGTCTCTGTCAGAATCTTCACGAAATAATCTCCTTTAAACTTCCCAACAATTCCTTTAAATATTTCCTACAAGAAAAAGTTGATCAATGTCGCCGGAAAAGACTGCATCAATTTACTGTTTAACACACATGAATTATTGACTTTCATAGGTCTAAACATACACAGAATGTTGGACTAATTCCAGGGTTGCTGAAATTTCACACACAAATTTCAGAATTAATTTTGGTCAGGAATCGCGTTTTCAATGTTTTTAAACGTCTAAAGGTTTTCATTTTTCCTTCAAATATGGAAAGGGTTAAGTAGCTTTTGACTGCATGGTATATCACCAACTTAGTCATTTGTCAGTAATCAACTCTATGAACACCGCGCAAAAATCTTGAATCGCGTGAAAGTCATGACGACCGAACTGTTAAAATCAAATGTTGAACTGTGTAGTGTGTAATACGAATGAGGAATGAAAGGATAAATCAAAGTTCTGACTTCGGCCGAAAGAAATGATTGATTTTTGAAAGATTTATCCGTTCTGCTGATTAATTAAAACATTATAAACGCTTAAAAAAGCATTTGATAATTTGAAGAGCTCAAATGATTTGAGGAAATGTCGCTAGACACGGACCTGATCGAAAGCACCCTGTTTCGGCGAGTGCTATTTCAGCTATTATATCGCAAAATACTCCTGAGAACACTTCAAAATCCCTTATTTTATATAGATGATCCGGTGTTGAAATATCAATACCTGTCGAGAGGAGTCTGTTTTAAAAGTTTATGTTGATACTTATCTAAATTTGACTTATTTCAAGTGACAAAGTGCTCTCGCTTCTGTATATCGTAATGCGCATGCGCGAAAATTGATAACAAAGGTCAGAGAACCTACAGCACATCAGATCTATAGTTAGCATAGAAACAGGTCCTATTTTATATATACATGGATTATTTAAAATCATTAAATGAATGCGTCACAAAGCAAGGCATATATCTGAAAATAAAAATAGCATTCAGTAGTAAGTTAAAATTGCAATTCAATGGAAAATCCGACTTGATTTTTAACTTGATATTGATAGATTAACATTGACATACAGCAAGACTAACAGGGACTCTTTTTGTCTTCGTAAATAAGTAAAAAACACATAAATGCTAGTCAAAATAAAGAAACTGCAATACCTAAAATATCGGATTATTTATTTCATATTAGATTTGTCATAACTTAGTGTTTTTAAACAACCACAATTGTAATATGTTCAAAACATTTAAATTTGTTTCTTTCTAATAATAACTTATCCTCCCATGTGATTTCTGAAAAGCTATTAAAAATAGAAGTCGCGGGCTCCTGCCCGGCGACTAATGAACGTATTTTCATCACGTGGGTTGCCATCATCTACAATCGGTGCGTGATGAACGCGCATACTGTCAGGGTCGTTTGCTGGTCCATTTGTTGTCCCAATGTCAATCATAAGAGATTCGAGAATATGTGCGGAACATATATTTACTGAAATAAAAGAAAATTGCCACTCATAACAAAATTCAATGAATAATATATTAGTATGCTATTACTATATGAGCGGCACAATGCGAAAACCAGTCGTAATGTATTTGCGGTCATAGTAGCTGGCTCACACGGCTTAGTTTTCTTATCGTTGATAATTTGTTTCCGTCTAGGTTGACATGCTACTAGGTTCCATTCATGTACAATACAGAGAAACATTAGCCATCCCGCGAGAAAATCAACATTATGGCATATGCGTAATGTATCGACCATATCAGCCTGTGTTGTCGGCGCAGACTGATCCGAGCCGTCACATCCCGTCTCAGGGGGGATAGAGGTATAGAGTTATGATTCTTGAAACAGAAAATCCACAGGAGGCGAAAAGTGTCTGTCCGGAATAGCCTGCACGGCATGCTTAGGCTTATCAGGGTCGACACTTTACGCAGAGTCCAAATTGTTAGTTTTATCGCAAGACGGCTCACACGTGGACCATATGCGGATGCCTTTCAATATGTTTTGTCCGTGTCAATTAAACATAATGAAAACATAGCATGGTCATTCTACATAGTGGCACGTATTGCCCCCTTTAATTCAACATTACGAAAACATAACATGGCCATTCTACATAGTGACACGTTTTGTCCGCGTCAATTAAACATTATGAATACATAACATGGTCATTCTACATAGTGACATGTATTGTCCGTGTCAATTAAACATAATGAAAACATAACATGGTCATTCTACATAGTGACATGTATTGTCCGTGTCAACATTATGAAAACATGAAACATGGCCATTCTACATAGTGACATGTATTGTCCGTGTCAATTAAACATTATGAAAACATTACATGGTCATTCTACATAGTGGCACGTATTGTCCGTGTCAATTAAACATTATGAATACATAATATTTTCACTCTACATAGTGGCACGTATTGTCCGTGTCAATTAAACATTATGAATACATAACATTTTCACTCTACATAATGACATGTATTGTCCGTGTCAATAAAACATTATGAAAACATGAAACATGGTCACTCTACATAGTGACATGTATTGTCCGTGTCAATTAAACATTATGAAAACATAACATGGTCATTCTACATAGTGGCACGTATTGTCCGTGTCAATTAAACATTATGAAAACATAACATGGCCATTCTACATAGTGACATGTATTGTCCGTGTCAATAAAACATTATGAAAACATGAAACATGGTCATTCTATATAGTGACATGTATTGTCCGTGTCAATAAAACATTATGAAAACATTACATGGTCATTCTACATAGTGACATGTATTGTCCTTGTCAATTAAACAATTACTCATATTAATATAGTAAACATTAGCGTCATGGTAGTTACTAATATTGAAACAGATGGGCCTAGTGTCTTCAATTTCATATTTCACCAGTTTTCTTCCCTTGTTACTTATGTTAGAGCAAATACACAATGAAATTTAATTTAAGCTTAAAACATCACAAACACCAAGTTGTGAAAAGTATGCCCCCAATTTATTTGTTAAAATATTGTAAATGCATTAAAATGGGGCACTTACCTGAATGAAGTAGAACACCCAGTAAACTGATTACCATAAATGACTTTCTGTAAATAAATAACATTTTCGCTGTAGAAAGCCTATCGTTACGTTTGCTGTGTAATTCACAAGGCCTATAATAATTTCATGTTGAACTTGAGATTGCTTTTATATTTTTTGTATTTAAGCCCCGTCTTAAGACAATGTGTCTTACTGATTCACCGTTTTGGCATGTTAATAATGTTGGTCGACGTGAATGCAGGCATTCTTCCGACACTCATAACACTTCGTCACAAGTTTTAAATATATATATATATATTGAACGAAAACTAACGGTGCAGGTCTTGGTGAGACTAATGTTGATTGACAGGCCCGTCTGAATCATCACTTACGCAGATACATTAAGACCCATACTCAGTAGACACTGTTCAGATGATAAAATTTACGCGTGGGAACAATATAGAATCCTGTTTGAAGTTTTACTATTATCAGTGTGAGAGCCGTCTAAACTGTCGACCCTGATCCGCCTAAGCATGCCGCGGAGGCTAACCCGGACAGACACGTTTCGTTTCCGTGGGATTTTCTGTTTCAGGAATCATACTATATACCTCTATCCCCCTGAGAAGGAATGTGTCGGCCTGGCTCAGTCTGCGCGGATAGCGCAGGCTGATCTGGTCGATACATTACGCAAATGCCATCATATTTGTTTTCTCGCGAGACGGCTCAAATCTTATCACGTCAAAAACCCTTTACCATATTTACCCTGTCAGGTAACATTTTAATATTGCATTTCAGAGAATATTTAGTAGTTCTACGCTTCTTTGATCAGAATGACATTGCTTTTATTGTTTTCATACAACAAATCTCCAGCAAACAACTTTGAAATCATCCATGCAAAATCTAAAAAACAAAATCTTAAGACGTAATTAAAATTGTCGAAAAGAGTTGAACAGCTTTTGACATAACGTGCAATGCTTAACATGTCGTCTGCTGCAAATGCACAATAAATAGCCCGATTATGGTTAAGTTTTATTTTGACAGTATTTTTGTTCATAAATTTCGTGTTTATATATTTTATTTAATATAAATCATAACAAACACTAATTAGTCGCCGCGCAGGAGCCCACGACTTCTATTGTTAATAGCTTTTCAGAAATGACATGGAAGGACTTATTATTAGAAAGAAACAAATCTAGATGTTTTGAACATATTACAATTGTGGTTGTTTACAAACACTAACAAATGACACATCTTAAATGGAATACATATTCCGATCTTTTAAAAAAATGCAGTTTATTTTTATTTTACTCGCATTTAAGTGTTTTGTCTCATTTACGAAGACAAAGGTGGTCCCTTCTAGCCTCGCACCAACAACCCTGCAGTAGACTGTTATATGCGTCAATATTAAGATAAAAATCATGTCGAATTCTCTTTTGAATAGTAATTTTATCTTTCTGAATGTAAATTTTGTTCAAAGAGTCTTGATTTCTGAAGAATTTTTTAAATTTTAAACCTATGTTAAGGTGGTTTTTTTAAAGATTTATATAAAAAGAAAAAAAAAGGAATGTCATTGCTTACCAAGTAGCAGTAATGCTAAGTGTGATGGTAAATAACGACATTAAACCAACGATAATGACAGACCATTAATAATGTATGTGTGTTTTAAAAATAAATTTATGCAGCCTCTTCCGGCGACATCAACTTTCTCTTGTACGTAAACTGATTCAGTTTATATATAGGCCTATGTGTGATGTTACCACCTGGGACTACTAATACGTCCAGTTACCACGATAGTTACCACGATAGTTTACATAGCACATTTGCTGAGTTTCTTTAACCCGACTTTTTCCACATATACTGTCAGGCTCTGATCGAGCATACGCTTTATAGCTTCTATAGGCACATTTGCAAGTGTACACTTTATAGTGTACAATCAAAATTGGAGGTAGACGGATAAAACACTTGTCACAGTGACTTTTGACAAACGTTGGAAAGTATGGTGGCCAAACTTAGGTTCGAACTCACAATCATTTGATGAACATTCCGGGACGCTCCCGATTGAGCTAACGGGGTTTGGCGTAGGAAATGAAGCAATTGCTGACAATGAACCAAAATGAAAATAAAGTGTAAATATTGACAAGACTTAAACTACTGAGGCAAAAGGAGAAATTGTTCATGTTAAGCAATGATTTCTTTTATCACGGTGTTTTCAGATGTCATCTGCTGCCAATACTTCAAACAGTGTCTGTAACTGGGAAAGGATTAAACCCTTTTCGTTGTCGCTTCTGTATCATACGAATTTAAATATTGTTGGAAATGGAACAATTGGTGTAAATGAGCAGTTCCGTTTGCTAAATGTGTTATTTGACTTATTTCCCCCTTTCAGACACAATGTGTCTACCCTGCAATAGATACATGATGATTCCCACTCGGTCTTCCACAACGTGTTCATCATTAGTCCATACTTATAGATGATGACTCCCACTCGGTCTTCCACAATGTGTTCATCATTAGTCCATACTTATAAATGATGACTCCCACTCGGTCTTCCACAATGTGTTCATCATTAGTCCATACTTATAAATGATGATTCCCACTCGGTCTTCCACAATGTGTTCATCATTAGTCCATGCTGATAGATGATGATTCCTACTCGGTCTTCCACAATGTGTTCATCATTAGTCCATGCTGATAGATGATGATTCCTACTCGGTCTTCCACAATGTGTTCATCATTAGTCCATACTTATAGATGATGATGATTCCTACTCGGTCTTCCACAATGTGTTCATCATTAGTCTATACTTATAGATGATGATGATTCCCACTCGGTCTTCCAAAATATGTTCATCATTAGTCAATACTTATGCGTTTATTTATACAGATTATCCATCTGTTGCCTACACATTTCAAAGTTGTATGCTGTAAATTAAGTCTGTGTGATCAAAGGTTCATCAGACTGTACAAATAACACATCATGAGGGGATTATATAACGGATATCACAGAAGTCTTACACAGAGCGAGCGTTCCAATGTGTATAAGTGCCACGAACGAATGATCTCGTAGCTACTGGGGGAATTATGGGTAAACCAGGTCGTATTCTTTGTTGTATTTTATCATATGACTGAATAGTAATGTTTTTAATAATTCCGTGAGTCTGACTTTCCGTTTATTGATCAATCACGGAAAGAAAAAGTCACTTCCTCGTTAGAGATTAGTCAATCCCAGCACTTACGAGCGATTTCTTTTACATATAAACCGTTTCTAGCAATTTAGGGTCTTAACATATTTGCAATTGCGTACATTGAAGATACATCTTGACATTAAGTTAGAACTGTAGCCTCCACAAGTTTTTCGTTAATTTACCCTTGTGATCCTGTAACAGAGACTCAATTAAATCCAAATTTATAAAAAGTGACTAATGTATGAAACCAAATACAATATCACCGTACCAAATACAATATCACCGTACCATAACATGTTAATCCTTTCTCAAATACAGCCGGATTTTGAAGCATCGGGACCAGTCTGATACTAGCCATATTGTTTCGACTTACAGATGCCCATTTTACAATAAGTGCTTTCAGCGCTTTTATTTTTTATACTTTTATAGCCTTTGTGACCTTTGACCCAGGTACTTGTTAAGGTGGCAGGGGATACTTTTCGATATTTGACATATTTGGAGTGGGTGAAAATGAATTGATTTTTTCACTATACAACAAATATATAGCATTGATTTCTCTATTGAGAATCTACCAATTGATGGCTAGGAAATTTGGAGAAAATGCGAAAATGTGTTTATGCTAGCTCAACTCATGTTCAGAAGCTATGCAAGGGGAGGTCACTCTTAATATCATTTGATGTACTGTTGACAGCCGAAAACTCAGGTATTTCAAAGCCGTTTTTCTACTAGAATAATGCTGATGACATGGTATTTTGTAAACATTTCCTGGTTTTGCATTGCTTGATTGTTAAGTATGTGTACTTCAATTATCTTCTGCATGTTTCCTAGAAGTAAGGACATGGTTAGAAAATCTGCCATAATATTGATTGATTGATTGATTGAGGTTTAACGCCGTTTTTAACAATTTCTCAGTCATATCACGGCGGCCAGTTCACCTACTCATATGTTTCCTGGTTTTCTCACACCAGTACAACACACAACATTCTTTCCAAGCAACTGGCTGCTTTTCCACATAGACTAAGCCCATTGGTGAAAGACAAATGACGCATCTGCCATAATAGAGATGCGTACAATAAGTGAGAACATAGAAGGACAAAAACATACACACTCCAAAAACAGCATGCTAAAGTTATGGTTATTCTGCACTGCCCATCTGCAGGTAATAAGTTACATACAAACCAAGTTTGAAATGGATACAATGGAAATTAAATGGAGACAATAGCCGAACTAAATAAGGAACAAATGGTGAAAAGGGCAGACCAGAGTTATGTTCCTAGTATTTTTTACGTTCTCCTGGTCACATGATATAAGTGGTACCACTTTAAAATGAATCGGTCAAATAGAAACAACATTTTGACCAATTAATGTAAATCATGACGGACGGACGGATGCACAATCAGACATACAGCCGAACGGACGACTTATAATTTATACATAAGTACCTCCCAGCTTTACAGACAGACAACACACAAAATATTGATAGGAGAATACTGGTTTCGATGCGTCAAAGTACGTCTGAGTTAGGAAAGGGTTAAACATGTAATGTTACCGGAAATGTTGATTGTTATCTTATACAACATCTACATGTCTAGCGAATACGGGTTTTATTCAATCTCCGAAACCGGACCATACAATGTAAATTGACAACAAACTAATTAGGTGACATTTCTAGTTTATTTGTCAACAGATACATGTAGGCCTAGATTACATGTTGACGGATGTTTAAGTCTTCAATTTACACAAATGCAAACACAGTTAGACCCCAAACAGCTAGAAGCGGCTCACAAGTAAGATAAATATTAACCCTACGGTTATCACTTGCATATATGCTGAAATAGCTTATGAAGATTGACTAAGTTTCAGAATAGCCCTTTTTTTGCGACAATTCCCCAGTAGCTGCGAGACCGTTACAATTCTTTCGTGGCATGTATAAACTGTAGGACGCTAGCACTCTTGAAGACTTCAGCGAAATGTTTATATAATAGCAAGTTTACATGCTATGATATATTTACATTCTTTCTTACCTTTGACAACTTAGATCAACTCTACATCAAGCGACATTAAACAACTCTAGGTTAAAATATAGATCTATATTAATGAACGTTTTATTATTGAATAGTGATGAAAACATTGTGGAAAAATGCAAGGTCGCTCGCAATAATAATTATTTTTATTATAATAATAACTATTTTTATTATTGTTTATAATTATTATTATCAATTTCATTATTAGTAATAGTAGTAGTAGTTGTAGTATTGATATTTTTGTTCTTATTTTATCCGCAGTTTTATTATATTTAATAACATTGTCTTCTGTTTCGTCTTTTCTTCTTCTTCTTCTTGTTTCGTTTTCTTCTTCTTCCTTCTCTCTTTCTTATCCTTCTTTTTCTGTCTTTTTCTCTTCTTATCTTTGGTTTTTCTTCTTCTCCTTCTGTTTCTTCTTTGATTTTTCTTCACCACCTTCTTCGTTCTGTAGTAGTTCTTCTTCTTCTTCTTCTTCTTCTTCTTCTGCAAACTTGTTATATGTGAAAGTGTTAACACAGGCTATTGGAGCATTCAGTAAAATGGAGAAAAATAAATAAAAATAAAAATTACCAGTGAATACAGTGTCAGTTTTATCTTATCAAACCCCAATGGGCCCTGAACCATACATTTCTGGAAACAATCTCTGTGCTCAAAATGAACACCATGCTATCAGACTTTTGATTGGTCAATTTTGAAAGAGAAATTGCTTCTGAACAAACCGGATACTATAGTACAAAGTTGAGTACAGTAATCTAGTTTTTGGGGCCATGTGATGGATATCAACAGCATTTCAAGCAAACGCCATCAAAGTCAATAAGTGGGCACGGCATTACTGAATAATTATTAAAGCCAGAGTTATGTGACTTGGTATAGACATGTATGTTGGTCCTTAGAATTTTCATTTGAAAATATTAAACACATATTTGAGTTATGAGATAAGGTTAAAGTTTTGTGACACAGACATCACCAAGGGTGTCACAATATCCCAACTTTTTTTGATAAAAAAACAGACAAGCTAAATCCAATACAAACCTGTCAATAGTAGGATCACGTTTGACTTTAGTAAACTTCAATCCAGCAGTGTCTACATCGGTATCAAGTTTTTTCTTTCTTCTTAAAGCTTTCTTCTTGTCTCTTTTCTTTTCTTGTTTGGATTTTGGAGTATCTTTTAAACAAAATGAGTCTTGATTTTGGTTCATATTTGAAAATAATAAAACTCTTTTTAACCCTTTCCCTCATATAGACGCTTTCTGACGCCTCTGCGTTAGACATTTTTTTAAAAACATTGTGACAAAAGGAGAAATATCACGTAAATAAGTCACCCTTTACATTATATAAAACAATTTTAAAAACATTGTGACAAAAGGAGAAATATCACGTAAATAAGTCACCCTTTACATTATATAAAACAATTTTAAAAACATTGTAACAAAAGGAGAAATATCACGTAAATAAGTCACCCTTTACAATACATATAAAACAATTTTAAAAACATTGTAACAAAAGGAGAAATATCACGTAAATAAGTCACCCTTTACAATATATAAAACAATTTTAAAAACATTGTGACAAAAGGAGAAATATCACGTAAATAAGTCACCCTTTACAATATATAAAACAATTTTAAAAACATTGTAACAAAAGGAGAAATATCACGTAAATAAGTCACCCTTTACAATATATATAAAACAATTTTAAAAACATTGTAACAAAAGGAGAAATATCACGTAAATAAGTCACCCTTTACAATATATAAAACAATTTTAAAAACATTGTAACAAAAGGAGAAATATCACGTAAATAAGTCACCCTTTACAATACATATAAAACAATTTTAAAAACATTGTAACAAAAGGAGAAATATCACGTAAATAAGTCACCCTTTACAATATATAAAACAATTTTAAAAACATTGTGACAAAAGGAGAAATATCACGTAAATAAGACACCCTTTACAATATATAAAACAATTTTAAAAACATTGTAACAAAAGGAGAAATATCACGTAAATAAGTCACCCTTTACAATATATATAAAACAATTTTAAAAACATTGTAACAAAAGGAGAAATATCACGTAAATAAGTCACCCTTTACAATATATAAAACAATTTTAAAAACATTGTAACAAAAGGAGAAATATCACGTAAATAAGTCACCCTTTACAATATATAAAACAATTTTAAAAACATTGTAACAAAAGGAGAAATATCACGTAAATAAGTCACCCTTTACAATACATATAAAACAATTTTAAAAACATTGTGACAAAAGGAGAAATATCACGTAAATAAGTCACCCTTTACAATATATAAAACAATTTTAAAAACATTGTAACAAAAGGAGAAATATCACGTAAATAAGTCACCCTTTACAATACATATAAAACAATTTTAAAAACATTGTGACAAAAGGAGAAATATCACGTAAATAAGTCACCCTTTACAATATATAAAACAATTTTAAAAACATTGTGACAAAAGGAGAAATATCACGTAAATAAGTCACCCTTTACAATATATAAAACAATTTTAAAAACATTGTGACAAAAGGAGAAATATCACGTAAATAAGTCACCCTTTACAATATATATAACAATTTTAAAAACATTGTGACAAAAGGAGAAATATCACGTAAATAAGTCACCCTTTACTATATATAAAACAATTTTAAAAACATTGTGACGAAAGGAGAAATATCACGTAAATAAGTCACCCTTTACAATATATAAAACAATTTTAAAAACATTGTGACAAAAGGAGAAATATCACGTAAATAAGTCACCCTTTACAATATATAAAACAATTTTAAAAACATTGTGACAAAAGGAGAAATATCACGTAAATAAGTCACCCTTTACAATATATATAACAATTTTAAAAACATTGTGACAAAAGGAGAAATATCACGTAAATAAGTCACCATTTACAATATATAAAACAATTTTAAAAACATTGTGACAGAATGGTTTTAATTGTAAACATGATTGCGGAATGTGTCAAGACGAAGATGTGTGTGACAGATATACAGGAGAATGTCCGAGAGGATGTACTGATGGGTACAATGGTAGCCAATGCTCTCAGGAAATAAATCAAGATACTTTGCCTTGTTCAGATAATACAGGCATCAGCATTCCTGTGTTCATAGGGTCTTTGTTTGCAGTCGTTATCGTAACTACAACAAGTGGACTCGTTTGGATGCTTTACCGCAACAAGATTCATAAGAAAACCTAGTAAGCATTCTGATTTGAACAATAAATACCCGACCTCCAATGGCAAAAGCCTTCCACATTACAAACCGTGTTAGTAATTACTTACACTAATACACTTATTTATCACATAACTTGCACTCCAGGAGTGACATAAAGCAGTGACATAAATATCATATGTAACTAGTTACATAAATAGCCGAATCACAGCACGTGCGCTGTTTTGTGTTCATACGTGACGTAGTGTGACGTCACTTTAAATGACAGCATATTGTTTACAATTGTTCTGAAAGTCGGCATTTATTAGAAATATTGTTGAAAGAGAATAAATATCGATAATTGAAATGTTATAAGTGACTTGATGCTTATTTTGTACAAAATCAAAAGGTTATTGATAGGGACTACATTTTACAGTGGAAGTATGCATTAGGACTTCAGGGTGAACTTCGGTCACTGTGGAGAGATTTCTCTATCTTAAGATTGAAAACAATCTATTCATGGTCTATTTATGGTGTTATGTGATAAATAGAATCTTACATTCGTGCTTATTTGTTATTGTTTATTTGAAACTCGTCGACTGAAACGAATATAACGCTCGGCAGAGCCTCGCATCATATTATTTCAGTGGACTCGTTTCATAAAAACAATAACAAATAAGCACTCATGTAAGATCCTCTATTTATTATTTTAAACTGATAGTGGTAAAATAGAACTACAAGACTAAGCAAACTTGAATATGTCGTATTGTTTAGCTTTTCTTAAAGTCAATTAAGTAGACATGTATGCTATGTTTAAAAGTCCATGTATCTAATCTAATCCTCCATTTAGTATAAATTGTCTCTACTATTTTGATTTAATAGCAATTTGGTTATTATATCTGTTTTCAGCAAAGCAGCGGATAGTGAAGACACATATATTCAACTTCCAAACATTCAATCAAATAATTACACGTTGACGTTCGACAACCCGGATTGGGAGAGCAGGTACAACGAGTTAAACAGTAGATTATAGTCATAGGTTGACCAGCATGGATACATTTACACCTCTATGTAAATATACATATGTATCTGAAAAAAACATTGATACAATGAATAGTTAAAGAAACAATTACAAAAACAGATTAGTATAATGTATCTGAGTAACACATGATCAAAACAGTGCTAATGTGATCTAAAAAATAATGTAACGTCACTGAAAAGTGCTTACCTCCACAAATCAGATGCGTAAAATAATTGATTTGGTGATTGAGCGTAGGTGTTAATCTGAGGAAAATTGTGAAATTGTGTATACGAATAGGAAAATAATATATGAATAAATTACGTGTTAAATATCTAAATAATGATTTATTTATTTTAGTAACAAGGAAAAGGATGACAAGCCAATAACATGTGTAGAACTTTAAAGGCGTCTGCTAAAGTTTTTTCACCAAAGGTTTCCCAACCATAGAACACCTTTGTTCTTTGTATGTTATTAGTTGAAATAAGGAAAAAAGAAAAGTCAACGATCTAAAAAAAGATATTGGCCTGTCAATGACATGACCAATTTCATCAAAGACAATACAATAGGGACTTTGGCATAAAACCTAAAACGCACAAAAAAAAATTATATTAAAGATCATATATAACTTTAGATATAGAATGAAAATCAACATGAAAAAAGGAAAAAGAATATATTAAGCTGATTTTCAAGGTAGAATGAATGAATGAATGCATATTGTTTTATGGTGCATCGACAGCTAAGGTCATTTAGCGCGCAATTAAATTTAATTATTCATGATCCCTGGGTAAACAAACCAGTACTAGGCTAGAAAATGTGCCTTGCCCAAGGGCACTCCACCATGACCGAATTGCCTTTCAAGGTAGAAATGGTGTCACATTTTACTCCCGAAAAAGTTAAAATCATAGAATTTTCCATTCCACATAATATAATTTTATGTAACTATCGATAATCACTGAACATGGTTTACTTAAATAGAAAATGAAAAAAACCCGATACGTCACCGCACTCCTTTTAGGGTAAAGGGACGTTTTCCTTGCATGTTCTAGCATTTCCTCAGAAATACAGCATTTTTGCTTAAAAAACAGGCCTTGCATCAAGGAAAAAAAAGTCAATTTTTCTGAGATCATGTTATATCAATCTTTTTCCATATACGACAATTCTGCAACATACTACTTTGGATACACGTAGAGACAGAAATATTAAACACCTTGAATGTTTAACTATTGAATAACATACAAGTGAAAACATTTCGATGAAAGGCGAAGTTGCTCATCATGAGCTATTTCTCTTTGTGTAACATTCTTTTCAAAAGTTGTCAGTTACTGTTGAGTCAAAATGCATTTGCAAGTGGTAAATGGTATGCGCTTATCTACAAAGAATTCATTCAAAATGGCTTTAAATGTAGTCATTAATAATTTCGTATGGTTTATACAGAATAGTTGCGACCTTTAAAGGTGAGCACAAGTAAACAATATATTAAAGGATGTCGTTTGTTCTTGACATAATGACTCCCTTATGATTATTTGTCTTTAAACATAAATACATGTACATTAACTCTATTTAACCTTTGTAAGACCTAATGTTAAAAAAAGGATGTGTTCGACTTTACATTTAAAACTTGAAGATAAACAAGTTGAGCTGGGCAGCCAATGGAAGCCTGGTCAGACCGGCCAAATACGTGGTCCATGTCCTCGTTATTTATATTGCCGAACACTTATTTAGAATCAAATACTTATAAGTTATTTTTGTCCCACTGTTTATCATTTCTTAAATGTTGCTTCTGAATATAATAAAGACACTATATTCTTTGTTATGTATGCTGTTTATTTATTTTGTTGTCAATGTTGTTAAGCAATATTCACACACGCATCTACAGCAGAGGAATTCTATAAGCATACTTCTACTTATCGATAGAAGATATTACTGTTTATAAGCGGATTTTACTAATGGGACAACAACTCAAGAACAGGAATATAAAGACTGTATAATAACTTCATTTTTAAACCATGTTTGAATTTAATAAGAATAGACTCGTTAAAAAATGGCACTTACAAGAGATCGTGTTTCTGCAAAGATTATTGAATCTGATTGTTATAGTGCAGAAGGTGAAATGCATGTTTTGTGAGAATGTGCACTGATTTGTTATATATCAAACAGTGTTACCAGAGAGAAAACATACGTATGTTTAAATCAATTAAACAGATCCACAGTTTAAAACGTGTAATATATACGTTGATTATTGAGCGTATTTGCCCTTATTCGTGAATCAATGCGAAACCTTGTATCTTACTTTAGGAGTAAGTGCCTTTCATTTATTTTCCACATGACCGGAAAAAATAACTACTCAGCTGTCTAGATGTTCTGAAAAGTGTAAGGTTATGTACTTTGCGTTTTAATGATACAGTACAGTTCTGATATGCCAGAGATGTAACTTCGTACCGTCGAAACGTATTCGAATAAATGATATAAGCCGTCTGTGAGAACACCAACATTATGGCATATGCGTAATGTATCGAACAGATCAGCATTCGCTGATCCGGGCAGACACATTTCGTCTCCGGGATATAGAGTAATGATTCCTGAGACAGAAAATCCACAGGAGGAGAAAAGCGTCCATCCGGGTAAGCCTGCGCGGCATGCTTTGGCTGATCCGAGTCGATACTTTACGCAGACTCCACAATGTTCCTTTTCTCTCGGGTCGGCTCATATTAGGTTTACGCGGAGCATATTTCTATGAATGCCCAGCTTATCTAGAATCTTAATTTTGATTGATGTTCATTGCAAGAATATGACTCGTGAACTGTTAACACTTTCCACGCTTCCGTTTCAAACTGCAGTTAAAACGTATCCTATGATTGCAGTAATTTAAAAATGCTTTTAACCGCTGTGAAGTTAATTAACCTATCGACGACGTATGGCACCATTTTCGACAATAAACAGTCCTGCATTCTCTCATAAACATGTTCCACCGTGAAAACCGAGTATGTTCCGCCGGTAGGTGAACAATTGTATGGATAAAAAATGTCCTGTGCATCCACAACAACATGCCTGGTATGCACATAGCGACGTTCATATACGTGTATATGTTACAAATATCATGGTAGCTTACTACTGATTTGATGATGCAAAAGAATCGTGATTGCAATAATAGGTCATTATGTTATATTGACCATTTGTATAACGACATTAGGAACTGGGAATGCTTTCCTGTTTTCTATAATAATCTGAACGTTACGTTTTGTCAACATCTACATGTATAAAATGAAAAGAATAATTTTTACCAATTGAATGTTTCTAATTACGGAATGGAAACCAGAACTAAAACCAAACAGTCCTCCATGTAAACCAGCATTGGCGCATTTATTACACGCGAAGATAAAGATGCCTTTGCATCCATGCACTATCGAGGGCTTGGCGTAAAACGATTGTAAGTAAAACAAAATATTATTTTACCAAGGTGTATTACCTCGCCGTAAAGTCTTTATAATCGTTACGTCCTTTTTCGTGGTAAACAATGGACATTTAGGTGCCATTGCTTGTTCTGAGCAATGGCGCATATATTTCCATTGTTTACAAAGGGGTCAAATGTCGGTTTGCGAGGGACAAGGCCGAGTTAAGTTCCTTATACACCAGTACATATGACTGGCATTACTGTTATTGATGGTAATTGGTATAGTTCAAACAAATGCGAGAATCGTCGGAAAACATTTGTTACCTGTGGTTCTAGGACATGTTTCTAGAAATCATATCAACGTTTTCTCGATTACGAAGTACTACACTTGCCACTTTAAAGATGAAAACAAATGTCATGATTATATAACGTGAATGATCCCTTACTATTTTAGCTATTATAATGCTTAGAATAAATAAGCTATGTTTAATAATCGGAGAATTTGGATCGTGTAGAACATCAATAATAATAATAATAATAATAATACTTTATTTATAGATGGTGACTCATTTAGCCATTGGCAATTTTACAATGAGGCCATCTTAAAGTGATTCTCATTAAAGCTGTGCATACATAGGGTCTCTAGAGATCCATCAACGTTTGTACATATCGTAGAAGATAACCAGAAGAATATCACCTGTTTGAGAAATGTCTCCTCGCGCACTAAAGTAGCTGCCAATGCGTATAATCACGTCTTCATCACGGGGGGAATTATTAACGCTTATACAAACGTTTACTGACGCCTCTGCATTAGACGACTTTTAAACGCATTGTGGCGAAAGGGGGGAAAATGCTCATGAGCAATTTTCCTCCTATTCCACTGTCCGTTCTTTTCTACTTAAAAATGATCCTGTAACTTAAAAACAGTTTGCCATTTATTTCCTTATTCTTTTCAAAATCGTCTGCTGTATATTTGTTTAATGTCGAAAAGGGTTAATTACCTGTTCAGTGTTCTACATAGACCTGACCTATGATATGTTATGTAAGCCAGTGCAGCGATACCATTACACGTTAGTATTATAGTATAGTGTAGGTTGATCACTCCCTCCATCCGCTCATAATCCATTCTGCATGTAGTTGTCATTATTAGGCTAACAAGCTTCTGTTAGGTATTTATGTACAGTGTATAGGTTCAGATCAGCCCGTCCAGTTGCTTTGTCTTATCATACTCATATTCAAATAAGCTTGTGTTTGGTTTTATGTATACAGTGTAGATCTTAATCAGACGGTGTGCTATGGATATATACTTTAAACAAGCCGAGCCCCGGTAGCTCAGTCGGTAGCGACGCGGGCTTTCAATACAAGGGTTGTGAGTTTGAACCCAAGTTCGGCAAACATTCTTTCCGACGATTAACAAAATTCACTGTGACAAGCGTAAAGTATGTTGTGTGGAGTACTCGTGTGAGAAAACCATAAAACATTTGAGAAGGTGAACTGGCCGCCGTGATATGACTGAACAATTGTTGAAACGGCGTTAAACCCCATTCAATTAACCAATACTTTAAACAAAAGCTGTTTGGTACCTTTTCCCATGCACTAGCTGATACCATCCAAATGAGCCGTCTCGCGAGAAAAACCAACATTGTGGTTTCTGCGTAAAATATCGACCCGGGTCAGTCTTAACATGCCGTGCATGCTAACCCGGACAGACACGTTTCGCCTCTTGTGGATTATCTGTTTCGGGAATCATTACCCTATACCTCTATCCCTCGGAGACAGAATGTGTCGGTTCGGATCAGTCTGCGCGTAAGGCACAGACTGATCTGGTCGATACATTACGCAAATACCATAGTGTTGGTTTTCTCGCGTTGCGGCTCAAGTACTATTTGATCACCTTTTTACATACCGTAGGGGAAATAAAGTCTGTTTCCGTTTATCTCGATGTTTTCCACTCGTTTTCACTATTCACCTTAACTTTTTCACTGTCGAATTTCACAAAGTCGACTATTACTTGTTGAACAATTGACCACTCCATTGTTCGTCCAACGTGAATGTCTAAGGAGCAAACAGTGCAGATTTCAAGAGAAACAGGTCTTTATGAGCTGTCTAACTTGAATGTGCATTGTTTGCAAAAGCCTTTAATTGTCTTTGCACTCGAAAGGGTTAAGGGTATCCTATTTGTATCGGGGTTTATTCATATTTAGTTATCACAATAGATGTGTGTTCAAACAGACACTAAACGATATATAAGCCTAACTTTACATACGGTGGTAATAATATTTGGTCGCAGCCAACAACGTATAGCATAATACGAAGCTTGCAAGTACAGATTCAGGTGATACAGCTGTTTTTCCTGAAATCTGCATTGTTTGCTACTTAGAAAACCAAATGTTACCATATGTTCATACGTTTTGTTGGACGAACCCTGTAGTGGTCCAATGTTTAACATAGAAGAGCCGATTCGAGTCAGTGAAAGAGTTAACAACGTGTCAGGTGAATCTAAAACCAACATACTACCCTCTGCGTAATTTATCGACCCAGATCAGCCTGTGCAGTCTGCGCACGTTAATCCTGGCCGACACGTCCTATGGTCTCAGGGCGATAGAGGTATGAATTGATGATTCCCGAAACAGAACATTTACCGCTGCAAAGTATTTAAGATGTGTCATGGATTATGTCGATTCGAAGCCGCTACATATGAAAATAGCAGGTAAAAACAAGAATAATATTGATTTTCGATTATGTTTTAGACATTATGTCTTATCCTCCAAGTGTGGCACCGCATGTGCGTCAAACGCCACGAATGCTCAACATCAAGCGCTCGACACTTTGTCTAGTTGAATAATTATCATTGCATATTCAGCATACGTTTTACCCTTTAACTCTACAGCAAACGAATATGGAAAATATGGAAAGTATCTATAAATGAGAGTATATAAGATACCGAGAGTTGAAATCATTGTTGCAAAATTGGAAATCGCTCATGAGGAATACTTTCTCCTTTTGACACAATGTTTTCAATAGTCTTTCTGCTTCATATGTCTCAAAATACATTTTAAAATAAGGAAAAGGTTTACGTTTTAGCTTTTACCCGATGAGATAATCCAATGAAATAATGTAACCACTATTAAACTTTTCCCACCCACAACAATGCAGCAGATGACGTTGAAAATGCTTACCCAAAATATGGCAGCTACGCTTTAAACAAAGCACACTTATTAAGTTGAGTTGAAAGCTTTGTTGCAAATGGAGAACATTTACTGATCATGAGCAATTTTCCCTTTACCACACAATGTGTTCAATGTCGTTTTCTGCAAATGTGTCAGAACGTGTTAAACTGGTACTGTAGTGTGGACACAATGTGTTTCGGCGATAGTTGATTAACCTCAGTTTTGACCTATGTGTTAAATAAATGATCTAGATTGTAGACCAATCAAATGTTGTATTTAATGAAGAATGTCGAAGAAATAAAGGAAATGGAACGTTTTGATTGGTGTATAGTTAAGTTGTTGATCCTACGGGAGCCACTAATAAGGTAAAGTTTTAAAATGAAATGTGTTGTATACTAGTCTTTAAATATTTTCCTTAAGAAATAAACTTCAGTGAAAAAGATCAGTGAAAACGTATGAAATATAATATTTAAGAGCAAAATATTAATTATTTTTTATGTTTTCAGTTATGTTTCGTCAATTGGGAGCCTCGCGTTTTATCGCTAGTCATGTTACGTATGAAATTCTCGGCCTTGATAATCTATTTATAGAAACTGAAGCTGGATGAAACCGCCCATGGTTGGCCAAACCATGGACGACAGACAAACACACAGATAAGCAGGCCAGTATTTTTCTTTAAGTAAACCATTAATATCCAATATATCTCAAATGATTACTACGAACCGATTCTATATCTTTCAAAGAACAATGTCCTAATCGAGCAATGTTCTAACTGGTTCACGATCATAATGCTTATACCTCGTCCATAACAACAAACTTTCTCAGTTTTCTCTATCATTTTCCTGTCATTTTTCTGATGGTTATGCAAATGCTGCATTGTCTGTGGTGTACTTTATTGAATAAAGAAGAGACAAGACAATGATATGTAAAAGCAAATTGCGCCATTGTATAAGAAATTGAACAATTTACCCGTAGCATGCATAGCGCCATATTATCCATTTCCTTCATTGGAACGAAGTTCAATGTCTCTGATACAGAAAAAAATAAAATGAGCCGTCCAGCGACAAATCAACATTATGGCCTCTGCGTAATGTATCGACCCAGGTCAGCCTACGATGACTGATCCGGGCCGATACTATCAGGGGAATAGATGTAAAAGTAATCATTCCTGAAACAGAAACTCCACAGGAGGCGAAAAGTGTCTATCCGGGTAAGCCTTCGCGGCTTGCTTAGGCTGATCCGGGTCAACACTTTACGCAGAGTCCTTAATGGTGGTTTTCTCACGGGACGGCTCAAATGTGGTTGATCGAGGCAATGCTACTTATGATATCGAACTACCTTTGTATTTGTTAAGAAAGGGCAAATCTGTGTTATTATTCCGTATTCATTTGTACCGATATTACAGTCGTTTTGGGATGGGATTGTATTATAAAGTAGGGTGTTTTGTATATACTTTACGAGACACACGCTGAACAATGTCTTACTACATAACATAACTTACATATACGTTTTGGACGTTGCAAGGACTTGAAGGAAAAACTGATTTAGAAAACAATATGCATGATATGAGGATTATAGTTAATATGAATATTATCTCTGTCTACCAATGGTATGTTAAAATATCATAATGGTATTTAGTTGAATATTTGCCAAAATCTCTGGTTTTGTTAGATGAATAATATGCTTAAAGTTTAAGTCCTATAATCCTGACTTATCATTTTGTCTGTAACAAGCAATTTCTGTAAACAAAAAAAACGTCTCATTCAGAGGTCCAGATAAGGAGGGGTATTCAACTTTTCCCCCCACATCTTCCTCCTGTTATTTAAGCAAACCTTATGTTGTGGTGACTCACTTAGACGATTTCTTCGGGCACCAACATATGGTTAGAGGGTCAATTGAGGATTTTAGAACATGCACAGCGCCCCCATATATATATTTAGAGCTCTGGTCTCGTTCAGAAAAAAGGTTTCATGCTAGAACACGAAAATGTACTCATATATACACATTTTAACAGTGCTATTATACGCACATGGGCAGGATGTTTCTTCATTATAAGAGTGTGTTGTATGTATGTTTTGCTATACACATGTGACTTTTATAAAATATGCACCTGCCTTAAACGGTAGACAGTGTTCCTCTAACAAACATTATATATTGTTCTGCTATTAAAGTTCGTTCACTTATTTCACGAACCTTTTACAAATGGAGTTTCCTTATGCTATAAAATCCGAATTGAACCCCATAAATCATATAAGCGGAGCTCAACGAAAACCAGTCACGGATCAGCGCAGTCTGAGCCGGATCAGCCCTGTCCGTCAAGTAATCAAAGAAACTTTAAAGAAGTGTCTATGAAATAGTATCATTAGCATGAACACGAATGCAGTTCTTTTTAAACACTTAACGTAATAATTACGTGAAGTTTTATTTACGCTCATTACCGTGTATAATGAGCCGGTCCCACGAGAAAACCAACATTGTGAAATCTGCGTAAAGTATCGACCCGGATCAGCCTAAGCATGCCGTGCAGGCTGACCGGAACAGACACCGTTCGCCGTATGTTGATTTTCTGTTTCAGGAATTATTACTCTATACCTCTCTATTCCCCAGAGACGGAATGTGTCGGCTCGGATTAGTCTGAGAGGTCTGCCCAGGCTTATCTGGTTCGATACATTACGCAGAGGCTATCATGTTGGATTTCTTGTGGAACGGCTCAATTATGTTGTGGTCATTAGAAATAACCAAAATGGCAAACAGTTTAATCTCAAATAGACTGTTTCCTTAAAGATCAACCTCTTAAAGGAGTTACGTTTCTTTATTACATTTCCGCCCATCAAAGATAAGGATATCTCGGTGAAAGAAAATTCATAATCGTCGATTTTTGTTATTTCACCGGTGTAATAACAATAATCAAGAATTGTTATTTTCACACCACAATTGCGCATGCGTGTCCCTCCCTTTTTTTACGAATGTACATAAACATTTGCCAACATCCAACAAATCTGCAGCAGACATCTCGTAAAACATTACACGAAAAGTAGGAAAATCTCTATGAATGAAAGATCAATCCTCGATTAAAATAGCAAACATTTTGCCAAAGGATAATTTGCTCCTCATTAAAAATGTCTACCCTTCGTAAAATGTATTCAGAAGTCGTCGCGGAGGCGCCTGAAGGCATACATATATATATCTATATTTCTCAGAAAATGATAAGAATTTCCGCCTTAAACGAATGAAAATGTCCCTGGCAAATGCCATAACAACCTGAGTGACTTCCATTGTTCACGTACTTGTGTAATGTAATACGTATGCGTCATAAATGGTTTCTATAATGTGTGGTTTTGTGATGATCTTGTCCCAATTCACAGTCTGTGTCACTCTTGGCATCCAGTTATCTGTCACGTGATGACACGTTTGTAATTAAGTACTATGAGATCTATCATCATAGTCTGGTCTCTTCCCATTGTAAATTGTGATTCATACCATGCCTTTTAACCCTACACCAAGATCATGCTAAAACATTTTTACATTAGTGGGAGACACAGAGGTAGAGCGTCGGCTTCTTGTGTCAAAGGTCCCGGGTTCGAGTCCCGTGATGAGCGAGTTCTGCTTTTAGAATGTGTCCACACAAACGGCGCGAGTATTGGTTAAGTATCCAGGAAGCAGACATCGAGCGTGATTAATATAAGCTTAAAGCTTGTTTCGCAATCGATGTAAAACAAATTAGTTTAAACTTACATTATCATCACCACCATATAAGACGTCTCGCGAGAAAACCGACATTATGGACTCTGAGAAAAAGTATCTTTCCGGATCAGCATGTGCTTTTTCTGTTTAAGGAATCATTACCCTATACCTCTATCCCCCTGATACGGAATTTGTCGACCCGAATCAGTCTACGTGGACTGCGCAGACTGATCTGGGTCGATATATTACATAGATGCCATGATGTTGGTTTTCTCGCGGGACGGATCATATATTGTGGAAAATTGTAGATTAAACTCGCTATCGCTTGTATTATCAACACATGAAACCGCCTCGGTGGTGTACAATACGAGCCGCCCCGAGAGGAAAACAATACTGTGGACTCTGCGTAAAGTATCTACCCAGACCAGCCTGCGCAATCTGCGCTTGCTTACCAGGACAAACTCGTTTCGCCTCCTGTGGATTTTCTGTTTCAGGAATCACTAATGTATACCTCTATCACCCCGATACGAAATGTGTCCCGGATAAGCCCTCGCGGACAGCGCGAACTGCGCAGTCTGATCTGGGTCCATATATAACGCAGAGGCTGATGTTGGTTTTCTCGCGGGACGGCTCTTATGTTTAAGACACATCATTTTATTATGTTACCTTTGGTAAGTCCGCACCTCTTTGCATGTGTCTATTTTTGTATTTAATCCATACAAACACAAACTGGCAATCAATAATTATTATAGCGGGGTGTTATGCCGTGTTCAACATTATTTCAGTTATATCACGGCGACAGTTAGTTTCCGAGTATAATTACAAATACTACTGTCCTATTTATCCCGTCACCAGTGCGTCAACTTCACAATTCTCAACACCAAGGAGCGCAATCCATTACTTAAATGTTTACATTGGCAGGGGAGTGACGGAGATGTCCAGAAGGAGAGCGACCTATGCTATATCAAAAACGTGCGTGTCAATCATCGTTGTCTGGTCTTTTGACTCTCACTTTCTGTCGAATTTACTTTAGCCGCGTCGAGTATTATGAATCGTAATCTATTTTTTAGTTGATTTATTCGTGATTCCTGTTAAACACGTACTCGGCTAGGCAATTTGCCTTGATCCGCGACTTGGGATCGAACCTGGGACGCCCGGTCAAATTGAATTGTATCGACATAAATAGCAGACACTTTGTTATTTGGTAGACATTGTAATGTTTTCCCGGTTTCCCCGGTTTCCCCTACGTTTCCCTTTAACATGCGGCATTTAACGTTTAACAGTACAAATGTGTGTATATCGCATGCAGTGCTTACTGCTGAAAGTGCTAGTTATAATTCATTGGATCGAACAGATAAGTTTCGACATAAATATCAGACACCTTGTTATTTGATATAACTTGTTAGACTTTGCCTAGATCTTCCACTTTCACTTTCAACGAATTGGTGTTTATGTATAATCGGTAAAGTTTAGGGTCTACTGTATGCTGTGATGTCTGCAGCATGTGTTTATTATAATCAATTGCGTCTAACTGAGAAGTATTGACATACATATCAGACACATTGTTATTAGGTACAACAGTTTAAGACATGACCAGTCCCGTGTTCCATAGTCACAAAACTCAAAACTTGGCAACCCTGTGTTCCATAGTCACAACACTCAAAACTTGGCAACCCTGTGTTCCATAGTCACAAAACTCAAAACTCAAAACGCAAAACCTATATAAGTTTCGTCAAAAAACCGTTCAGCCCTGTGTTCCATAGTCACACAACTAAAACTGTTTTGCGAAACCTAAATAGGTTTCGTCAAAAAAGCGTGCATTTGTTTGTAAACCAAACCTGTTCTACCTGTTTTCCATTCATAAAACAGATAAATTTCGTTCGGTTCGATGGGCATAGCTTAAACTGTTTACGTTGTGTTTACTATGGAACCACACGGCTGTTTTGCGAAACCTATATATGTTTCCTAGATATACCGTTCCTTAGTCGGTTAACCAAACCTGTCGTGTGTTCCATAGTAAACACAACGTAAACAGTTTAATCTATGCCTATCAAACGGAACGAAACATACCTGTTTCATGAATGAAAACCGGTAGAACAAGGTTTGGTTAACCGAAAAATGCACGCTTTTTTGACGAAACCTATATAGGTTTTGCGTTTTGAGTTTTGTCACTATGGAACACAGGGCTGTTCTACCTGTTTTCCATTCATAAAACAGGTATGTTTCGTTCCGTTCCATAGGCATAGCTTAAACGTGTTTACGTTGTGTTTACTATGGAACACACGGCAGGTTTGGTTAACCGACACATGCACGCTTTTTTGACAAAACATATATAGGTTTTGCGTTTTGAGTTTTGTGACTATGGAACACAGGGCTGGTCTCCATTATTTTTCCCTTTCAACAAATAAGTGTTCACGTTTAACGGTTTAGGTAAGGGTCTATTTAACACATTGTCGTCTCCGGCATGTGCTTATTATAATGTCATTCGTCAAACTGATAAGTATCGACATACATATCAGACGCCCTGTCTCTTGTTAATCATTATAACACATTGTCCTGTCCTCCCCACATTTTCCTCTGAACAAATAGCTTTTTAATGTTTCGACATGGATATCTAACTCGTAGTTATTGGGTAGTGGCTAAACATATTTTACACTGGTCTGCCCTACGTTTCCCTTTAACAAATGTCATTTAACGGTTAACGGTAAAGTTGGTGTATATTGCATGTAGTGCTGTCTGCAGCAGGTTCCGATTATAATGCATTGAACTCAAACAGAATTAATGAATGTATAGTGTTTTATGGCGCATCGACAGCTAAGGTCATTTAGCGCGCATTTAAATTAAATTATTTATGATCCTTTGGTAAACAAACCAGTATTAGGCTAGCAAATGTGCCTTGCCCAAGGGCACTCCACCATGACCGTAGTGCCGCGACTGGGGACCGAATTGGAAATCCCTGACGCTAACCACTCGACCACGGTGGATTCAAACAGATATGTCGACATAAATTTCAGAGACCTAGATATTGGGTAGAGAATGTGAATACTTTGCCCTACGTCTCTCTTTAACAAATGGCATTTAATGGTTTGCTAACGGTTAAAGGTAAACCATGGTGTTTATTGCATGCAATGCATTTTGCAGCATGTGCTTATTATAATACATACTATTAAACATATGACTAACGACATTTAATATCAGACAATTACTTATTTGGTAGAAAATGTAAAACGTCCAACTGAGTACTATAGACATAACTATCAGACGCCTTGTTGTTGGGAACACACAATTAAACATTTGCGCCAGTTTCCCCTCTTTTCCCTATAAACAAATGGGTTTCGAAGTTTAACGATTAACGTTAGGGTCTATTGAACACAGTGCCGTCTGCAGCATGATGTCATCGTCAAATTGAGTTGTTTCCATATATTAATATCAGAGACTCCCTTCTTTGGGATTGAAAAATGTACGAGTGAAAATAGTGCTAATTGAGTTAAATGTGCTAGAGGAATATATATATATCATTATTTGTTACCACCATTGATTCAGTTAAAATATGATTTTTGTGAACAGCTTAGATGTGTGCACCCACATAGCCTGGTCCGGATCTACAAAATCAAAATATTACTAATCAGATTAGCATGTGCTTATGGCCTGGGTGATATGGTCATACATAGCACAGAAAGGTCTACCTGTACCATTTGAGCACGGACGATATATAATGCTCATATACTGTACGGTCTACACATATTCCGCTGTAGGAATCCGCTGTGGTCGAGTGGTAGGCGTCGGGGATTTCGAAACAGGGGGTCCCTGGTTCGATCCCCAGTCGCGGCAATTCGGTCATGGTGGAGTGCCCTTGGGCAAGGCACATTTTCTAGCCTAGTACTGGTTTGTTTACCCAGGGATCATGAATAATTAAATTTAATTGAGCGCTAAATGACCTTAGCTGTCAATGCGCCATAAAACAATATACATTCATTCATATTCCGCTGTGGAATATAATTTAATGTTGAGACTCTGACAAATATTTCATAAGGCGAATGTCTCCGGACGTCAGATAATATCTGATTTTATTGAGGCAATATAATGTTTTATATATTAAAAGTCTACTGCAATATCGTGACGCTGCAAACGTTGCACACAGCCACTAACATATCCCTTAATACGCGTATGTTATGGGATTGGCCGAATATAAACATGTACCATCTAAACATGTCTGACGAAAAGTTGTTTTCTAGTTTATATTCAACCCTTTTCCACATAGAGCACACCCGCAGACAAGTGTAATAACATATCCGCAATGCTGTGAAATAGCTCTGTTGTATTTGATAGTGTTGAAAACTGAAAACTATTTGGCAAAAATCGTTTGTTGCAGATGCGTCAAATAAGGAACGCATTAACGTCAGGGACCTTGTTACTTTGTTAGCATCTGCCTACATTGAGAAGAGCCAACTATGCATTTTCTGATTTAAAAAACCCAACTAGAATCGTACCTCCTACCTAACTCACAGCACTGTTCAGTTATATCAGGGAGTTAGTTAAGTTACTAGTACTACTTGTACATTGATGATTCTGACAAAAGCGAGTCAGTCGTAATGCTAACCCCACAGTCTTGAGGGCCAAGAGATAAATATATTACTGTCATTTTTAAACATTTAGGTATGCCACGGTCGTTGATTGAACCTGTGACCTTTCGCATCAGAGGGGAACGCTCCTATAAGGTGTCTATATCAGGAAAATGCTTCTCAGTATGTTTTACATTATGTTTAAAGATATCTACCACGTTATCTCGGACTTCAACAGCTTAAGTAACCAGTGTTGAATGTATTCTTTAACCCTTTCCCTCATATAGACGCTTGCTGACGCCTTTGCAGCAGACGGTTTGTTGAAAACATAGTGACAAAAGAAGAAATTGCACAAAACGTGCAATTCCTCCTTTTGCCACAATGTTTTCCACTTTTTATCATAGGTTATCCATTTAATTATAGAGATTTTCTATTGTTTGACAAAATATGTTCAAAGTCGTTTGCTGCAGAATTGTTGTATGAGGGAAATGGTTACCAAGACATCGCCGTGATATTATTAAACTACTGTGGAAGTCGGTGTTAATAACCATTCATACAATCACAATCTATCAGTCTGTTTGATACGAAAGAGCTATAAATCAACATATGAGCCGTCCCGCAAGAAAACCAACATTTTGGACTCTGCGTAAAGTATCGATCCGGATCAGCCTAAGCATGCCGCGCAGGCTAATCTGGGCCTACACATTTCGCCTCCTGTGAATTTCTGTTTCAGAAATCATTATTCTATACCTCTATCCCCCTTAGACATATTGTGTCTGTCCGGGTTAGCCTGCGCGGACAGCGCAGTCTGATCGGGGCTGATATATTACGCAAAAATCAGGTCATAATGTTGGTTTTCTCGTGAGACGGCTCAATTATTCACAAAAAGATTAAATCAATACGTGTGAATTGCAATTTCCTTTCACTACAACAAGTGATCGGATGAAATGAAGTCATGTCGAGTTTAGAACTAGACTCATTTATCTTAATACAGGGGTAATAACGTTAACCTCTAGGTACATGCAAACTACATGATGATGACAGCCCGACTGTCTGTACAATTGGAAATCAATTTTATCGGAAAATGTGCGTTTTATCTTCTCTTTTCTTTTCTTTAGTCTGTCAACCCATTCCCACATATAACAGTTGTGCAGTACACGAGTTTGAATTGAATAACTTGAATATATTATTAGATACATACATGTATGAACCCATTGTGACAACATGAGATATCACTCCGTTTGAGCAGTTTCCCCTTTTGCCACGATTTGTTAAAACATACCTGATACATTTGCGTCACAATGAGTATACAAGTATGGGAAGCTTGATTAAAATATGATACATAACTGATAACAATCGTGTCAGTATATATTCGTAAACAGACAGTCTAGATATAAAATATTGAATTTCTCTAGAACATTCAACATTGTGGAACTTAAGAACAGTACATATATACATATGCGCCGACCGGCGAGACAACCAACATTATGGCCTCTACGTATTGGTTCGACCCAGATCACTCACCCTATTCAGTCCGCTCAGACTGATCCGGGCCAACACATTCCGTCTCAGGTATAGAGTAATGATTCCTGAAACAGAAAATCCGCATGAGGCGAAAAGTGTCTATCAGGGTAAGCCTGCGCGGCATGCTTATGCTGATCCGGGTCGAAACTTACGCAGAGTTCACAATTTCTTTTTTCTCGGGACGGCTTATATTAGCTTGCACGTCCGTGAAATATAGTCTGAATCTGTACTATTCTCCAATGAATAACGGTTGCGTTCATACACATAGTATCATAGTATACACGCCCGATATAATGTATTCCAATATCATCAAATTAAATTTCTTTTTTTTTGTTTTGTTGGAAGATGACTACCACAACAGGTATTCTTCAAATTTGACGCTAGGTTTTCGATAAATGAAAAAGAACCGATTTTCCTAAATAGTACTGGTTGTCTGCATATTTTAATACGTAACGCAGACTCAAAACGGGAACCTCGCTGAAAGCAGACATCGCACTTGGTGACGTCACGATTCCGTGTACTACACATGTACACAACGGAATTAAATATGTCGTGTCTGCGCATGCAAATCTGCACGTATTTGCGCCGGAAAATATGCAGGTATATACTAAATTGTTATATAATACCCTCTGATATGTCTCTCTGCTGTACTTTGCTAAGTTTTACATATGTGTACTACACATGTACACAACGGAGCCTTAAAGCAGAACCTGCTCATCACGGGACTCGAACGTTTGGTACGAGAGAACGACACTCTACCACTCCACTAGTGTCTAAGATTCTTTATGTGGTTTGAAATAACGATCCCCCCTTCTAAAGCATTTCCCAACATGCAGGCGCAACATACTTTTATGGTATTTGGTTACCAGAGTGTGATATATTTAGTCCATCTGACCACACAGTGTATGGTTTCCAGAGTGTGATATATTTAGTTCAGCTGACCTCACAGTGTATGGTAAGCTATAGTGGTCACTCAACAAGCAGCGTCCGTCGCTGTCAACTCTTCGTCTGTCAGTCCGTCCGTTTACACTTTCTTACAAACAACGTTTCGTCTTAACTTAAGGCACCAGTTTCTATAATTAATTAACATTAGTTTTCCTTTTGTATTCCTCTTTTAACTTCAAATTATTTAATTGCATGTAGAACTTTTGTTAATGAGGCATCAGAAAGAGGGAAAATGCCAAGTCATATAAACTGTTCTCGTCCATAAGCACTGACCCGATTTCAAATAATTTGCACAAATGTTGCTTGGATGACCTTCTTCATATAGTGTTGTAATTATTTAGATCCATTTCAAAGTCTGGCCGCCAGAATGCAGGATTTGTTTCCCATATATAGATTTACAGTGAAGTGTTTTAAAGTCGTCTTGAACAAAGCATTGGCCCGATTCGAATTTAATAAGAACAAATATTCCTTTGTTCGTCTGGATACGTTTGACAAATATGAGCACCAAGGCGCGGTGCTTGTTTTTCATGTGTGTACATATAGTGAACATTTTAAAGGCCCGATATTAAAATTATGCGGCACAATTATTCCGATCCGTTGACAGACATGCCCACTTGGGGGGGGCGTTGTTCGGTTTCTTTATATTGAGCATTGTAAAAGCATTGGCCTGATTTGCACTTCAAGCGATCGCTCTACCACATTGCTATAAAAGCTCCCTTCCTTCAAAATTGAAATTCTCGAGGCTTTCCCTATGAAGCCCAACGATGGGGTTCATTTAAGAAGTTCTGAATGATATGACCCACCAGATTACGAACGTTTTACGAAAAGGACCAAAAACTGACAGATTGGAGTCACAGATTGACCTTGAGCTGCGTTGGAGTAACATTCCTGAAAACCAGCTGTCCCAAGGCATAACAGAATTAACTGATTGAAACATTATTGGGGTTAACACCCTGATTTCAAATATTGTTCAGTAATATCAAGGCGGCAAGTAGATATATTTCCTGGTTTTCTCACACCAGTTTTTAACACGAAAGTATTTCAATTCAACTGGCTGTTTTTCCTCATATTATATTGTTAGGCCATAATGGTGGTAGAAAAATGACGCTATCTGGTTTTCTCGTGTAGTGGCCCATATATATATATTTTAGAATACTCAAAAATGTTATCGAATATTCGTATCATTATATAACATTCGACTATTCGACCATACGATCGAATATTCGAGTATCCAGTGTCATCGCATTTAATTCCGCCAATCCCCGATAAGAAAGCGGTCAGAGCTGGGGTTCGAAAGCAGAATTCCTGACTGAGTTACCGGGGCTGGGCAATATACGTGTTGAAATAGACGGCATTATCTTAGAAAGACGCGTTAAAACGGCTTTGATATACCCAGGACAAGTACAGATATGGCATAGTAAGATGCAGACTGGAAATGACTTATCGAGAGTCAATAAACCATTGATTTCCGGGCGTTAGAGGGATCCGGCGTTAAACAACAGTACTTGACTCGTAATCTGTCTGGGGATACTTTATCTATTTGGATAGACGGTGATCCGTAATTGTGTGACAAGTATGTGTTTAGTTCTTGCATCATTGTCTAGCCAGTTTAGAAAAAGGTACCCAGAGTATTGCGATTTAAAATGTGAGCACGTTCACAAACCAATTTTTCCTGATTTCCATACGTCTCCGTTGACTTATTAGCCGCGATATTGAAACTATCATGTCTAGCCCGATGCAATAAAGGGTTGCATATTTAACAAGAAGATTGAAGTAGTCTATCTATAAGCCACGCCGTTAACCATTTCCAACATTCAATAAATGTTCAGCAGACAACTTTGACAACATATACGCAAACCGGTGATATATCAATGCAAATGCATGTTGGCAAAAGGGGAAATTGCTCATGCAGTTCACCACCAGGTGTACGCAGTAGTGTACAGACATCGATAGTTGACCGTGCAAATCCCCTGCGATAGTCGTGCGAGCAAGCACTTACGTGTCTCGCGATGTTACACATCTGCACGGATATCGTGCGATACCCGTACAAACTCAGCCAGAGCCAGAGCTCTTCTTCATCACGTCATCAGAACATTTCCATCTATGAGTGAAAATAAAGATATTGCTAGGTTAGGATATGTGCTTCGTCAAAGGTCAGTTAATCAAATAACACTTCCCCAAATTATTACGCTAGCCTCTTGGGCACGGTATATTTCAACGACAACACAATTTTGCCACAATGTATTCAAGAGGCGTCTGCTGCAGAAGCATCGGAAAGGGTCTGTAAAAGAGAATTGATTGATTGATTGTTTGGAGTTTAACGCCGATTTTAACATTTTCTCAGTCATATCACGGCGGCTAGTTCATCTACTTATGTGTTTCCTGGTTTTCTTACACTAGTACAACACACAACAATCTTTCCAAGCAACTGGCTGCTTTTCCACATAGACTAAGCCCATTGATGGAAGACGCCTGTCGCATTGACTTTTGTCAAACGTCGGAAAGAAAGTTGGCCGAGCCGGGATTCGAACTCACAACCCCTTGATTGACAGCCCGTGTCGCTACCGACTGAGCAATGGTTCACTTTATTCCCTATCTCACTGTATTCCTGATTTCAGATAGGTACATTCATGAATATGGACGAGTCTTTTCTTAATATTGAAACTTTAAATATCGAAACAATGTAAACCACGAGTCGACTGCGCGAACGTGAAGCTTTATCAAAGCCGACCTTGCTCACCATTGTGTTTGAAAGTGCATAACAGATCACGCAGCATGAATTTAAGAATAATAAATAGGCTTACCTTAGTAGAAGAGATAATTTTATACTTTTAGTTTAACGTTCACTACGACTTTCATTTTAATGTTTGACCTTAAAGGTGCTGAACTCCAGATGACGATAACAGATGTGAAAGGTTGCAACTTCTGCAAATAATGCTAATAGTGACAAGAATTTAAGTAATAAGTAGTTCAAAACAAACTATTTGTCAGTAAATGTTGAACAACTGTCAACTGAAATTCATGAACATGTACACAATGTGTGTATGTTTACCCAGTAAAAACGAAACATAAACAATACATATTTACATGTTTATGGTACTAGAAATGGAAATTATTTTATCCCAGAATTATTATTCTAACATTTCAAGACAACTTTTGAACAGTTTCAAAACGTTGACTATAATATATTTTCTCTTGAGTTCAGCACCTTTAAGTAAGAGTAATGAGAAACTATTTATTTCCAAATCAGCCAACGATAATTAAATCAATTTAAACAAAGATCGCTCTCCTACGACAATACCTTTGTCCTTGGGGTGGAATTGGAAAAAGCCTTAAAAGGTTTTTTGAAATACTATTGTAACCCACTGGAAATAGAATGTCTGCTCATTGTGTAAATGTCTAAATAAAGGGTATACAACATAATTTCATTTCTCATAGGTATACACATATATTGTTTAAATTAAATGATATATACAATTCTGTCTGGTCCGTCTTCATCTGGTGAGACAATTTACCGCTGGTCTTTGCTAATGCAATCTTCGTCCTATAATTGTACATGCCCATTGAAAGGTCATATGGACTTTCATGATGCAAAGTATACGTATGTTTGATTTATTTAAAGATCATTAAAGGTTGGGTTTCATGTCTTGTGGTTAATTTAATGTTTTATACAAGCCTAGTTTATCCTTCGTTCAGAGTGAATGCTAAAGTTAATATGCAATTAAACCATACCATACTTGATTAAAACATTATAATCGTGGTCTGGATCAATACTGTTTGTATCAATGTCATACATTCGTCAGTAAAAGAAATGCAGAAATCATATAAGGACATTGATATAACACAATTATTGTCAGTCGCACTACCATCTGTCAATCATTTGAAGTTAACACTATAGACAACGACCTTCAGTATATTCAGATAGAAACACACTTAGTGCGCAACAGACACTCCAAAGAAGTTAACAAAACAGACAACGACCAGTCACTTCTCTTACTTCGTTTATGAAACAGGCAAATTATACAAGTTTATTCCGATCGAAACACACTTAATACGCATTAGGCGCTTTTTTATGTTGAACTTCTCAAAATATGTTTATAATACAGGTCACGACTATCAGTATATTCAGATAGAAACACACGTAATGTACAACAGATACCTTCTGTGAACTTCTCCAAAGAACTTAAAAATACAGACAACGACTGTCGGTATATTCAGATCGGAACACTTAGTGCGCAACCGACGCTTTTTCATAATACAGGCAAAGTATTTCAGTATATTCAGATCAAAACACACGTAATGCGCATGCGTCTCTGTTTTATGTTGGTCTTCTCCAAATACGTCTATAATTCAGATAACGACTATCAGTATTTTCAGATAGAAGCAATATTAATATAAGAAAACACAACTCAAATAGTTGATGTCATTATTGGCGCCGCGTGGAAGCGCGGCGTCAGTATGGGAAAGGTTTTAATTTTTTACCATGGGGTGACGTAATCGAAAAGGGAGTAAAAAACATTATTATTGTTAAGAAAGATTCTGAAATATGTTCGAAAAAACAACCTTTATGAATCAATAAATTATATTAACTGATTAAAGAAACAACAAGATACAAAATACGTATATTTTCTACCGTTATTATAATTTTTTGACACATTTAATTTGTATTTAATAAGTTTTCCCAAACTACCTAGGCTACGCTATTGTTATTAACAGTTGTGTTAAGGGCACTGACCCGATTCATAAAAGCTTAGAAAGAAATTCACTCTTCCACAACTTCCTAGGCTAAGTATTTTTAATTGTTTGGTTTTCGGTCCTTAAACATAGTTTCGTGGGATGTTTTTGCCTAGTTATAAAATTCAGTTGTATTTCTAAACTTAAAATGTTCCTCCCCATACAGTTGGTTCATTCAGACCATTGTATTCTTGCTATGTTGACTATACATCTGAACGCTTTCTTTAATTTCATAAATTCTCAATTTTGATAAAAAAAAATCCTTAAACGTGTTAAAATTACTTTGTATATTGTTTATATACTTCCGCTTTTATTATCATACTTCTACTAAACTGGAAGGAGATTAGACGTTCACATGCTGAATATCACATATATCGTAGCATATAAAACGTCTAATCCCTACGTCAACATGTACCCTTTCCGCTCTTGATAACCTAGTAGTATAGACTATGGTAGCAAGGTGAGCGATATAGGCACATATTGGCCGTCTTGTTTAAAGGAAAGGGACTTCTTGTTCAAAATATAGAAAATATACTGTCTGTTTGCACATGATATTTAGATGTACTAAACTGCATCTGCTTCCTTTAATTCATACTTCAAAATCATGAACGGCGTCTTCGGTGCTTTGTATCAAAATTCGTCTTGTAATCGTATACTGTTTTATTGGCCGGGTGCCTTTCTTGAAAAATACATTATGAACTAAATTGAATACTCTCTTTTTGTTTTAGACTTTTCAAAATACGTTTATTATACAATCAACGAAAGTCACTGTCAATATATGTTGATACGTACACACACGCTTCATTTGGACTTCTCAAAATACATTTATACTGCAGACAGCGACCCTTTAGACTATATACATATATACATGAAAATCAATATACGTAACAACAATGTACCGACAAAAGGATTAACTTAAGGTCTTAATACACCAAAATAAATATCTTCTTTGTTTCCCTGTAAATATACAAGTTTAAGCACAAAATTGTCACACTTTCTAAGCGATTCTCATGTAGAACACCTTAAGTCACTGAAAAGAGTTACCGCTAAGATTTAAAACAACCCAGAAAATGGGAGGGTGGAGCCTTTTTGGCCAAATCGGCCCAGGACAATACCGGTGTTTCACATTCTGTTCTTTCACTTTCAATCAAATTTAAACTACTATATATGATAAAAACCAATCATTTCCAGTGCATCCTATACACATTTACAATGCATTTAATCTAAATGTCATATATATATATATATATATATATATATATATATATATATGCAATGCATTCTGGTGATGGTATACACTCATTTCTACGCAAACGAAGTTGTTATAGGAACTATTTGACTTCAGCATTACCGCGGATGTATTTGGCTTAAATCGACCTCAATACATAATTCACAGAACTGCAATCATTGTCTCCGTTTTCGTCCATTTAAATAAGTAAATATGATAAGCACTAATAGAGTGTATTAAACAAATAGTTAAGAAAACTATATTAACAAAATAGTATATTTGCCTATCGAAATTGTGGCCATGGGAGGTACATATTGTAGTTCTGGGACCTATGTATATGGAAACTATGTAGATGCAACAGACAAAAACATAGATAAAGCATACCCAAATTATAAAGAACGCTCTGTTGACGTTACACCGCGTTATATGATAATCGACAATTGAACAGTTAAAAACAAAAAGGTAATTAATTATGATCGATTTGCAACGTTGTATAATTATGCCACGACAGTTAATACAAAAGAACATCCCTAAATTGACGAATGTTTCGTTCATGTTCCAATTCAATCCGCACAAATCGAACCGCTCACGAACCTTTCCGTTCTACAAGCGTTCTGTTGATCCAGTCAATAGTATTGCAGTATTCCCGTTCGTTTGATCACGATCTTCCTTTTGTATACTTACTTGGAATATATTTGTAACGGGAATGGGGTAACATTATTGTTCGCTCAAAAATCTTTCCACGGTTTGATGGGATATTTAGCAAGCAAGATATTGGGGGAACTGAGGATACATATATATGATACAATTTCAGCACTTATCGGCAGATTTATTACAAACAAGTACTGTTAATTGGACTTTTCATGTGTAATGATTGAACAAACACATAAAAAAGTAACTGAAAAATATGATCATAAATTGGAAATTGTCCAAATGGCAAACATGTGACTGTGCTCACCAAGAAAAGGGTACAATACTGTTAACATTTTACATGTATCGGTAATAGTCAATACTATTGTTGAAAAGTATAGAATATACACCAGGAAACATATTACTCACACGGCAAACGAAATTATTAAAGGAACGGCGAAGTCACTAAAAAGCCCTTAACTCATTATTGGTTTCCGGTTTTAAAAATTGTATTGGCGACGTAAAAGAAACTGTTTATCTGTAGAAAGAAAAGAATCATTTGAAAAATATTTGTTCATCCTATGCTCGATTCTTTCCGATCTTGTTTTAGTTTTATAGGTTTAAACAATAGTTGAGCCGTTGCGCGAAAAAAAAACCACTAAGGCCTCTGCAAAATGTATCGATCCAGATCTAACTAATATAGTCTCCACAAAAGCTCGTATGATATAATACCGGTATACTGTTGCAATATGATTAAAACGCTTATAAAATTGGAATGGATTGTTTCATTCATCAAGAATGTTCCAATAAGAGAGTTCACCCATCTCCGCTCTTAAAGCGCTCTAAAACCATTCCAGTCACCCCATGATTTAATCACGTTCCATTCACGTTCCATTCACGTTCCATTTACGTTCTATGCACGTTCAAATCACTTTCAAATCACTTTCTATTCACGTTTCATTCAAGTTACAATCACGATCTAATCAGATTGTCATGTTTATGATGCGTGTCATTCATCCTTTTCGATAATTAAGATCATACATTGTGAAGAACGTCATTCGTATTCCGACAATGGACTTTAACGTCTGCCTAGGAAGGTAGCCAGTTTCCTTCAAGAATGTGATATGGACACCTGGTGAGAGAATGCCAGGAAACACAAGGTTATGTGAACTGGCAGTCCTGATTAAACTAATCACTCACCGAATCAATGCATGGTTATGTCTGATCATCCCCACACTTATAGAAGAAGCTAACTGGATACCGGTTTAACAAGGTGGCGACGAGGTTAGAACACGCAAACATGTCGTTTCTCATGTTATATGGCATTAACCGAAAGCTACTTTGTTTATACGGCTTTAGTGATGCAACACTATTAATTGGATTTGCTCAGTAATGGAAGCCTTCAATCTGAATAATGGCGGAGTAAAACGAAGGTTATAATCGCATCAGTGACAATGTGGTACGTTCTGATATCGTTGGATGATACCGAATGTCTAAAGTGGGGACGTAACTCCCATACGTCAGAAATACACAGCGCTTTCAATAGGGGTGACACTTAAATACATTTAATGTCATTAATATGTTTTCAAAGCAGACGATTATTTTAGATAATCCCACATAAAAACACTGGCAGTGGCCTCTGCAGTAGACTATGAGCAAGTTCTGCTTTTTACAAATTATTTTCAATTCAATTACTATGATTTAATATACCAAGATAGTTCATATTATCGCCGAGATACTTTCAAAGTAGTCTGCAGCAGATAGTATAAAACGTTATAACATTAGTAGATAATGTTGTACAGCGAATTACGGAAAACGGTTACCCTGTCCCACACATCGACGCTTTCTGTCCCCTATCCGGCAGATGACTTTTAAAAACATTTTAGCAAAGGGTGATATTACTCATAATAAGCAATTCCTGCTTTTTGCCAAAGTATTTTCAGCTTATTCAATAAGTTTATTTATAGATAGTTTCTATATTTGTTACTAAACGTTTTCCAAGTAGTCTGTTGCAGATTTGTAATATTAGCCGTTCCACGAGAAAACCAACATTATGGTATCTGCGTAATGTATCGACACAGATCAGCCAGCGCATTCCGCGCAGGCTAATCCGGGCCGACACATTCCTTCTCAGGGGTATAAATGTATTGAGTAATGATTCCTGAGACATAAAATCCACAATAGCCGAAAGTGTCAGAGTTTGTCTGCGTGGCATGCTTTGGCCGATCCGGGTCGATACTTTACGCAGAGTTCACAATTCGTAGGACGGCCCATATGTATGTGGGAAAGAGTTAAACCTAACACAGTGTCTCTGAGGAAATCGACGTGCAATGATACCGTAATATTACACACTAGAGCGGAAATTATGTTCATGCTAGATACTCCGAATTAATTATTCGTGACATTCATTTGCAGTTTCAGAAACTGTATCAATCATGACAATCAACTTTGTGAGCAGAGTTTGGACTCCTGTCGTCTCTGTTCCTCAATGGGTTGTTAGCAATACCCTAATAGTATCGTTTTGGCTAAAATAATTATTATTTCTATTTAATACAGGACGATGTTTGACGCATGGCATAACAAAGAAGCCACAATATTTCGTTGCAAATTAAGAAATTTAAAAAAAGGACATTTAAAACCACAAACATTACAAATTAAATGATACAAAGCATTACAGCATGGTAATGTGTTGAGGTCTCGTTTAATCTGTAGTTAGTAATATATTTATCGGTATTTGAAGATGTAAGTATTATGAAGGATATTCAACCTTACAGGACAACAAACTATAAACAATCTCTATAAATGATAATATGAAAACTGAAAAGTGTTGAAATTATTGTGGCAAATGCAGAAATTGGTCATTGCCCTATTTCAATAATAATTTCAAAATTGTTTAACCTGATACGGCCTGTGTTTTAAGCGAATGAGATGATTAGGAGTTAAACTGACCATGTTCAGTGACATATAAGACTAGTTCTTAAGATAAATAGACAAGAGGTTATGATTAATTTCAATTTTTATACTAAAACAATCAACTAGCAAAAAGTTATGTTATTTTTTTTGTCAAACAAAGTTGTTTTGGTTTTTATATTTATGTCATGATAGTGTATACGGGTTTAACCATTTCTCATCTAAAATAAATCTGCTGCAGACTACTCTGAAACTATAATTATCAAGTACAAAACATAGAAAATATTATAAATGATGGTAAGATAATTGAAAAGAGTTGAAATTATTGAGGAAATGACGCTTGTCATTATGAGCAATTTCACCTTTTTCCACAATTATTTCAAAAGTCGTCTGCTGCAGAGACCCAGAAAGGGTATATATGTGGGGAGAGTTAAAACTCTAAATGGAGAAAATTAACCCTTTCCTTCATATGACAATTCTGCAGCAGGCGACTTTGAACATATTTTGTCATAACGTGGAAAATCTCTATAATTGAATGGATAACATTGTGGCAAAAAATTTCTTCTTTTGTCACTATGTTTTTAAAAAGCCGTCTGTTGCAGAGGCGTCAGAAAGCGTCTAAATGAGGCAAGGGGTTAAGGCAATTAATATTTGGTCATTACTTGATTCAGTGTTGATTCAAATCACTACTGGAGAGAGTTACCTGTGGATATATTAATACCCAATTCAAGGATGAAAGGTAAAGGTGTTATAAATTACAACACGAGTATACTGCAAAAACCTGTGAAAACACCACTTTATTCATTTATTGTTTCATCAAAATGATTTTATTTTCGTTTCCGGTTTACATCAAATAGAAAAGCGAATGAAGCAGATAAGGAAACCAGCAGATATAACATTAATAACTGAAATGGTATACCTAGATATTTTAAACAATATAGTATATTATATAGTGTAAAAGATATTTTAAAAGTCATTGACCTTAAGTAATATACTTTATAAGGACAAAGACAAATTCCGATGATATGTGGTCACACTAGCATGTCTATAAATATCTATTTGTGCTAAATTGCAAGAGGCATTCCTCTTGCGGCTTCCAATAACCGTAAGAGCTGAACATATCACAGTTGATATAACATTAGTTTGTTACTGCGGTGCCAGTGTAGAAAACGCAATTACGTCGCGTCTGAGGATGGCGTACCTAAGCGTAATACGACGCTAAAATCACGTTATAAACGTCTTGAAAATAAAAGCATACTGCAGATATTTTCACTTTTGGAAAAATTCTGTGTCTGGAACGATTTTAATGTTGCAAGCATAAGGTTTGTGTTACATTTAGCTCGCGAAAATTATATGCGGCGTACGTCTTTTTTACGCCATTTACTTATTATTTATTACAGTACAAGACGCATAATGTTCACAGTGTGTAAATGCCCATTATTTACTCTATTGTCTCTACTATAAAGCGTAACTTCAAACTCATATTGTATCAAAATTGATCACACATTTCTTATCGTGCAGTGGATTTTCCAAGTGTACGCTTACATCTGACGCGACATCAATGTAATTTGCGTATACAGATAGAGTCATAAAAGGGATGAGGGCCCTTCAAGTTAATGATCACACTGTCTAAATCTAGTCTCTTTTATGGTTTCTTCAGTTTTCGCATAATACTAATTGACTACGCACGACGCGTCTTATTTGTCCGAGTATATAACAATAATCTGTACAGGCTTTGCACCGGTTAATGTTCTTCTTCAACAACGGTGTATGGAACGTAAACGATCAGATTGCATATTGGGGCTGTAAATGTAAAACATTCTAAGAAAGAATTTTCCAATCAAAGTTTTTCATACATTAACAGATTGACCGTGATTTTTCCTGTTCATAGATTACTTATTAGAAGATTTGGACAATTTTCGGACATTCTGTTAAGAAGGAGCAGATGGACAAGATGATCTGACGCTACACAGTTCGGACAAATCAACTTGTACCTGTTCTTGTGCCCTGTTCTGTGCAGGTGTTGAACTCCAGAATACAAAGTGTAGTCAGTGTTTTAAACTGTTCAAAAGTTGTCTTGAAATGTAAGAATCGTATCCTGGGATACAATTAGAGTAATGTTTTCGTTGTCCAGTACAATAAACATCTAAATATTGATTGTTTATGCTCCATTTTTACTGGGTAGACATGCCAATCAAGCCAAATTGTGTATATATTCATGACTTCAATTGACTGTTTTTCAACATATACTGCCAAAAATATTTCGAACTTTTTATTACTCATTCGTCTCAGGGGCCAAGTGGTATAGAGTATACATTCACGGAGCAGAATTCACAGGAGACGAAAAGTGTCTATACGGGTAATAATTAGGCTGATCCGGGTCGATACTTTAAGCAGAGTCTACCATGTTGGTACATGTCAGTTTCATTCGCCGACATTTCTGCCGTCGTGTCAAGGCTTTTAATTTTGAAATTTTGGAAACTTCATGAATATGAATATCAATAAATTAATCATTGCTCCATTTGCATTAGTCAATGATAATCTGTTTGAAGGGAAAGAAAATATTGAGATATTGTAATTTGTCTAAAATGTCGTTGTTGGAAATGAAAATCGGACACTGAGGCATTTTAACACTTTCCCTAATACGACAATTCTGCAGCAGACGACTTTGAACATATTTTGACAAAACATAGAAAATCTCTATTATTGAATGGATAACCTATGACAAAAAGTTGAAAACATTGTGTCAAAAGGAGAAATTGCACGTTTTGTGCAATTTCTTCTTCTGTCACTATGTTTTCAAAAAGCCGTCTGCGTCAGAAAGAGTCTATATGAGGGAAAGGGTTAACAGGATCGCTATTGATAATCATGTGACTCGATGCTGCCGTGTGTCTTCATCGTTGCTTTTTATCTGATCTACACCACAGCAAAACCAATTTTCGGAGATTGTTAAGATTGATTAACCCTTTCCCGCATATGGACACTTTCTTACGACTCTGCAGCAGAAGACTTTTGAAAACATTCTGACAAGTGAAGAAATTGCTAAAAACGGACAATGTCTACTTTTGCCACAATGCTTTCAACTTTTTTAGTAAATATACCCTCATCTACAGCGATTTCTATAGTATTGCTTATATGATTTCAAAGTCGTCGGCTGCAGATTTGCTGTTTGTGGAAAATGGTAAATGGCAAAAACCGTTCAGATTTCATCAGTCGGTGTTTGACTCCGATGTTTTGCCAAAATCGTCCAGGATTTTTTATTTATACTTAAAACGGGAATGATCCTGACCGGAACGCGCTGAGGCAAAGGCTACTCTTGATATTCACTGGTCGTAATGCCAGGCCCCAGATTCAATAAATGACGATAGTATGGTCAGTGTTTTATAACTGTTTCAACCTTGTCTTGAAATAGTAGAATCTTATTCAGGGATAAAATTGGATCATTTCACTTTCCAGTGCAATAAACATCTAAATATTCAGTGTTTATGCTTCATTTTCACCGGGTTAGACATTCCCATTTAAACCACATTTTGTTTATATCGATGACTTTCTATTGACTGTTTTTCAACATTTACTGCCAAAATAGTTTTGAACTATTTATTACTTACTTTGTTGTCATTATAAGCAGTATTCACAGAATTAATAATATTTTAAAAAGTTAATCTTCACCTGGAGTTCAGCACATTTAAGTAATTGTTTACCTTAGAATGTACAATAGTTAAGCTTAAATGATCCATCTACCGAGAAAACCAACAGTGTGGTATCTGCGTAACGTGTCGACCCTGATCCGCCTAAGCATGCCGTGCAGGCTAACCCGGACAGACACTGATCGCCTCTTGTTGATTTTTGTTTCAGGAATAATTTTTCTATACCTCTATCCCTTGGATACGGAATGTGTCGGCCCGAATAAGTAATGCGGGAGAGCGCAGGCTGATCTGGTCGATACTTAACGCAGATGCCACAATGTTGGTTTTCTCGCGGGAAGGCTTAAATATATATTTCAGCCCCGTTATTGCTAATCGATAAAATGTTTCGTTTTAAATTCTGGTGAGACCGTGCGTTTGTACATTAGAAGTCTCACTGCACACAGATGCAATATAAAATAACAAATGAGCCGTTCCAAGAGAAAACCAACATTAAGGACTGTGGGTAATGTATCGACCCGGATCAGCCTGTCTAAGCAGGTAAACAAGGGCTGACACATTCTGGCTTAGGGGGATAGAGGTATAGAGTTACGAGTCCTGAAACAGAAAATAAACAGGAGGCGAAAAGTGTCTGCCCGGGTTAGCCTTCGCGGCATATCTAGGCTGATCCGGCTCGATACTTAACGCAAGGTCCGCAATGTAGTGTTTCTCGCATAACGGCTCAAATCTCAAGCTAGGACTCAAATTGTATCTGCGAGTACTCATTTGCGATTGTTCATATGATATTGTGTGAGAAACAATAACACGAAAGTCAGGGAGTACATGACAATATGGACTGGCCGACTTTATATAACTGATCTATTAGAAATCAGATTATGGAAATCAGCGTTAAACTCAATGTCAATAGAAAGTGCCGTTACTTTGGTATTTATAAGAGAATATCAGCCGTTCCACGAGAAAACCAACCAACACATGAACAGCCTAAGCATGCCGTGCAGGCTTACACAGGCGGACACTTTTTGCATCCTGTGGATTTTCAGTTTTATGACTCATTTCTCTATACATATATCTCCCTATAACGGAATGTGTCGGCCCTGATTAGCCTGCCCGGACTGCTCAGGCTAATCTGGGTCGACACGTTACGTCAATACTGTTAGTTTTCGCGCGGAACGGTTCAATTATCTTAAGTGTTGATGTTTATTTCATTTTCGCATTTGCACTATAAACATCTCTAGACAGTTCAACATAGCTGCGAAGCGTTAGGAAATAAAACCATTATTACAAATAAGTATTCAAACATCACCAGCTTTTGGTGAGACTGCTTCTTCCACTACACTTAAAAGGGAAACTATTTAGAAACATGTTTACATGTATAACCACTTGTACATGCTGGTTTTAACATTGAACAATACTGTTTGTTAGTCTTTGTTTTGTTTTGTTGTTCTGTTTTACTTTCGCGTATTTTTAGTCTTTCCACAGATGTGAGCGCGTTGCAGTTTTTATTTTCCTCGAAATATTTTGCAAATAAATCGCCTTTCGCCTTCAGATATATGCCTTATCAACTCAACTCAATTATATTTGGCAAGCCGGCACAATAATCCCATGTCTAGCTATTACTGTACACCAACTTGTCAATCAATACGCACTATACTCTGATTCTTTTGAACTATAATTTGAAATATTCATATGTAATGTTTTACCGTTTGAAGATAATACATGAGAAAAAGCTTGGAATATAAGGCTAACACGTTGGTATAATTTGAGTGCATGTGTCAGTTCGAACAAAAGAATGTTGCGATAAAATAAATGTCTTCTCTTTTATGTCACATGCATATAGTGCAATCGATTTCACAACCCAATTTTTTTTTAATTCTTTTCCCCATACACAGATGTTTTATGACGCCTCTGCAGCTTTTGAATTATAAAACATAAAGTTGAAGAAGAAGAAACTGCTCATCATGTAAATTCTCCTTTTGCAACTCTTTTTTTTTAAAAACTTTATTCAATATTTGTTCTTTCATTTATAGAGAATTGTTATACTTGTGAAATATGCAAATGTACTCGTACATTGAATTCTGCATATAAATTGATAAATGATTAGATTACTTGATATACATGTGTTCAATGTGGGAGAGTCTAACATATCCTTGCATCATCATATGAACCGTCCCGCGAGAAAAACATTATTGCATCTGCGTTATGTATCGGCCAGATCAGCCTGCGATGTCCGCGCGGACTGACCCGGGCCGACACATTCCGTCAGAGGGGGGTATAGGTATAGAGTAATGATTCCCGAAACAGAATATTCACAGGAGATGAAACGAGTCTGTCTGCGTAAGCCTGCGCGGCATGCTTAGGTTAATCAGGGTCGACACTTCACGCAGAGACCATGATTTTGGTTTTCTCGCGAGACGGCTCAATTATTTTATCTCTATTCTGTTTAGATATAATCGCTTTAGCTTTAGTTATCACAACAATCTTACCTTTTTATTAGACTGATTGTTGTGACATTAAACTGTCGTGTATTTCGCTTGCAAAACTATTCTACAAACCACAAATTGACATTAATTCAAAGTTAAGTTATTAATCGGTTTTGTAATTAAATCCGTTTCCGATTTTATCGTTTTATTCTTTCCTTATACTCGATGTCCAATAACAGTAGAACGTTGCTGAAAAGGAATCAAACCTTAAGGTATCTGTAATCGTTATAGGGCTAGATCAACATGTACGTCCGCTATGTCTGATCTAAATTAGATACATGTTGGCACTGCAGAAATAATTTACACAGCTTCGAAAAAACTTCTGGCAAACATTTTACATCAAATCGTGTATCAAGGACAAGCGTCTTTCAAAAATGGACCAACAGTCTATGTGGAAAAAGCAGCCAGTTGCTTGAGAAGTATGTTGTGGTGTATGCTATGTAGAGTAGGTGAAAGGCCGCGGTGATATGACAGAAAAAAATGTTTAAAACGGCGTGAAGCCCCAATCCACCAATTAAGGATGCGCTAGCCGATCTGTATCATTACGTAATCAAATAAAGCTTTACCATTCACCGACGCAAACAATAATTATTTGTATTTCCCGTCTCAGTGATTTATTTGTATTGTTTCCGTTGCTATTCGGACAACTCCATTGTTCAAATAGTAAGAGATTTTGAATATTTTGATAACCCTTTAGATCAACGTCTCAAAAAAATAATCAACACAATATGTTTCTCCGCTTAGGAAAATGTAAGTTTTGATAGTTGTTAAGAGTAATGAAGATCGTATGACAATATGCTTTTTATAGTCATAGCTCTTGTATAGTGATGTTATAAATATAGCACTGACAATATGCTTTCTATAGTTATAGCTCTTGTATAGTGATGAGTTATAAATATTGCACTGACAATACGCTTCCTATAGTCAAAGCTCTCGTCTTGTATAGTGATGAGTTATAAATATTGCACTGATAATATGCTTTCTATAGTCATGAGTTTTAAATTCGGCACTGACAATATGCTTTCTATAGTCATAGCTCTTCTATAGTGATGAGTTATAAATTTAGCACTGACAATACACATTTTATAGACCTAGCTTTTATACATGATGAGTTAGAAATATGGCACTGCTAGTTTTCATTATAGAGTCCTAGGTCATGAACATTGACGAGTTAGAACATGGCACTCAGTAACTGTTCATATTCTTTCTGTAGTCCAAGAGGTCCATGATGGCCCTAGTTCGCTCACCTAAATTACGCAATGTAATGCAATGCAAAATACGTCAATTATTCTGACAAAGATTCAAAATGCAACCTCCAGAGTGTTGACAAGATTTCTTTCATTTGGCCTGGTGATCTATATTTTTTACCTCATATGACCCATATTCTAACATAGACTAGAATGCAGCCTCTGCAGTTTAAAAAATATTTTCTTTACTGACCTAGTTTCTGTGAACAATATTTTCCTTTATTGACCTTGTTTCTGACCCAATATAAACACTATTCGAACTTGACCTAGATACCATTAAGACAAACATTCTGATTAACTTTCAAACTACTGAATAAAAATTTGCGGACTTTTGAGTTTAAACAAGATTTTCCTTCAATTTGATCTCATGACCTACTTTTAGACCCAACATGACCCATGTATGAGCTAGACCTGCATATTATCAAGACAACCATGCTCAAATTATAAATGCAGTATCCAGAGTGTTAACACAATTTTCCTTCAGTTTGGCCTAGTGACCTAGTTTTTGACCCAGCATGACCCATAATCAAAATGCTTGGATGTCATTTAGATAAACATTCTGTATGAATTTCAAACTTTTGAAACAAAAATTACAGCCTCTAGAGTGTCAACAAGATTTTCCGTCAATTTGACATAGTGACCTAGTTTTTGACTCAACATGACCCTTGTTCAAATTTGACTGAAGAAAAACATTCTGATAAAGTTTCAACATGCTCAGGTTGAAAATATGGCCTCTAGAGCGTTAATAAGATTTCCCTTCAATTTGACCTCATATGGCCAAGTTTCAAACTTGTCCAAGATTTGATGGAGATGAATGTTCTGACAAACTTTCGTGAAGATCAGGTGCAAAATGTAGCGCGTAGAGTGTTAACAAGGCAATTGTTGACTACGGATGACAAACAAAATGTGATCACAATAGCTCAACCTGCAATATTAGGTATGACTTATATGGCACTGTCAATAGTTATTTTCTAGGTGTCTAACAGTGATGAGCTGGTAAAAGTACATTTCCTATAATATTGATAGAGGATTAGGTATTGTACAGTGATGAGCTGGTAAAAGTACATTTCCTATATTATTGATAGAAGATTAGGTATTGTACAGTGATGAGCGTGTAAAAGTACATTTCCTATATTATTGATAGAAGATTAGGTATTGTACACTGATGAGCTGGTAAAAGTACATTTCCTATATTATTGATAGACGATTAGGTATTGTACAGTGGTGAGCTGGTAAAAGTACATTTCCTATAATATTGATAGACGATTAGGTATTGTACAGTGATGAGCTGGTAAAAGTACATTTCCTATATTATTGACAGAAGATTAGGTATTGTACAATGATGAGCTGGTAAAAGTACATTTCCTATAATATTGATAGACGATTATGTATTGTACAGTGGTGAGCTGGTAAAAGTACATTTCCTATAATATTGATTGACGATTAGGTATTGTACAGTGAAAAGCTGGTAAAAGTACATTTCCTATAATATTTATAGAAGATTAGGTATTGTACAGTGATGAGCTGGTAAAAGTACATTTCCTATAATATTGATAGACGATTAGGTCATGTACAGTGATGAGCTGGTAAAAGTACATTTCCTATAATATTGATAGACGATTAGGTCTTGTACAGTGATGAGCTATAAATATGGCTCTGCCAGTTTTTACAAATAGTCCTAGGTTTTAACAGTGATGAATTAAAATATTCAAAAGTAATAATTCTTTCTTAGGTCCTAGGTCTTGAACAATGATGCGTTAAAACTATGGTACTTTCACTATTCTTTATAAAGTCCTGGCTATTTTACTGTGATGAATTTAACTATGGCAGTGCCAATATTCTTTATATAGTCCCAGCACTTGTACAGTGATGAGTTAGAACTATGGCACAGCCCATATACTTTATATAGTCCTAGCATGTGTACAGTGATAAGTTAGAAATATGGCACAGCCCATATACTTTATATAGTCCTAGCACGTGTACAGTGATAAGTTAGAAATATGGCACAGCCACTCAATTGTGCTTGTATAATGACGAGTTGGAAATATGGCACTGTCCATATTCTTTCTAAAGTCCTAGCATTTATACAGTTATTAGTTAGACATATAGCACTGCCACCAAATTGTTTCTGTAAAGTGATGAGTTGGAAATATTGCCCTATCCATATTATTTCTCAAGTCCTAAGGTAGGTCTTTTATAGTGTCAGATAAGAAAGAAAAAAAATCTCTTTCAATAATCTGTCTATAGTCCTAGTTCTTGTATGGTAATCAATTAGGTTTATGGCTCTTTCTCATGTTCTAGGTCTTGTACAGCGGTGATTTGAAAATATGTATTGAGAAAGTCAATAAAAGTATGGGTATAAAAATAATGCATCCGCTATAAAGGACACTGAGCGTTAAGAATATGCAGTGGTCCAGAGGTTAGCTCATATGATTTGAGATTCATGATAGAGTGCCCTTGGACATAAGGCACGCTTCTTAGTCTATTACTGCTTAATCAGACAGTGATCAAGGATATTGCCTAGATATATCTGAATTGTAAACTCAAAATACGTCCAATCTAAATGAAATTGACCTAGTGAAGGATTCAAATAAACAGACATCTTACCTTTTGATCCAGGTGTCACATATTTAATTGGTTCTTGCATCTCATTCATGTCTATTTTGTTTCCATTCTCATCCTTTATTTCTACTGTCATAACTGGGGCTGTGATACTGACATTTGATGTCCAAATGTGTGGGTTTCTTTTCTGGAATATCATCTGAGCAAACAAATGATAAGAGTTTTAGATATTTAGGTGCGAGCAATCAACAGGTGTTTTTGCTCCAACCCAGTTCTCTTAATATTGAACTAAACTGTATGGTGTGGTGACCCACAACATAAGATTTGACTTGCATAATATAATATAATTAATAGTTATCTTCATTTAAGTTTTTAGCTTGTAATTAACTTTGCAAAGTTGCCATAGCACACAAGAGGGCCATGGTGGTCCTGGAATGCTCACATGAGTTATTGCAATATGAACTAATTCTGAGGTCAGGTAAGCAACTACAAAAGGCCCAATACCAAATATGGCTCCACTTTTCACAGGGTGAAATATCACAGCCAATGTTGTCGTGTCGTTTTTCAATAATTTTGACATGAGGAAACTAATAGGTCTATTTCAGACAAGAAGATTTTCAAATCTCTCTATGTAAAACTGATAACCCCCCGGGACAGAGCATAATTTGACCAATCTTGGAAGAGGACCACTAGACAATGCTTCATACCAAATATCTAAGCTTTAGGCTTTTTAGTTGCAGACAAGAACGAATTCAAAGTGTCTCTAATTTTTGTTATGTAAAACATGTGATCTCCAGGGCTTGGCCAATTTTGAACTCAGGGACATAATTTGAAACAATTTTGGTAGAGGACCACATTACAATGCTAGACACCAAATATATATGCTCTATGTATTTCAGTTTCAGACAAGAAGATTCACAAAGGTTTTTATAAAGTTTTCTTTTGAAAAAGGAACACACATGGACCTTTCCTTCCAAGTTCAGTCAAAATCAAAACAGCCGTTTAGGAGATGTCATATAAAGAAAAGGTTGATGACCGACATCACAACATCATAATAGCTCAGGTGATCTAAAAACCTTATACTAATATGATGAAATCAATGCAGGTTAACCCTTTCCCTCATATGACAATTCTGCAGTAGACTGCTTTGAACGTATTTTGTCAAAACATAGAAAATCTCTAAAAATTAAATGGATAACCTATGACAAAAAGTGGAAAACATTGTGTCAAAAGGAGAAATTGCACGTCAATGAACACATGATACTATGATTTCATCCTTACTATCTTGTAAGAAAGATTAACAAACAAGACTGATTTTCCTGATATTGTATTTCTGATTCCTATAACTTCTGAGGAAAATTTGAACATTTAAGGAAAATCAGCTCCACCTTTATCAGATCCAAATAATTTACACACTTTTGGTTGTAGAACACCATGGAACTATTCTGTCAATTTGTTTTCAAATTGAAAAAGTACTTCTGGATAACAAGATTTGTAAAGTATTTACAATATAAATGTACATACAGTCAAACCTGTGTTTGCGGTCACCTCGGTTATGCAGCCAACTTGTATTAAGCAGTCACTTGAAAATTAACTAAAACAACATTTTCTTTTTTATGTGACTTGTATTAAGCTGCCACCTGTGTTCAGCAGCCAAATTTTAACTGTCCCTTGGGTGACTGCTTAAGACAAGTTTGACTGTATAAAAATAGTCTCTGGTTCCCTGGGGCCATGTTTTTCAACTGATCTGAATATTTTGAACAATAACGAATGAGGGTCAAACAAGAAACTTTTGTGCCAAATTATTTCCAAATCAGGCCAGTGTATTTGGACAAAAAGTTTGTTTCTATCATTATTCTGTTGCCATTGCTACCAAATTTACATGGGATTCATTGATTTTTTTTAGATCTTTTGGTTTAAGAGAAGATGTTTGAACGAGAATGCGAAAGGTGGGACAGAAGAGGTGGGTGGGTAATCACAATCATTGCTCATACCATACTTCATGCTAAGGTGAGCTGAAATGTAAACTCCTTAAACATAATCTATCAAATTCAATATTCAAATCTATTTACAATAATAAAAGCCAACTCAACTAGCTGATATGAATTAGCTGTGTAGCATTGCTAGGCGAAATACGTGTGTGAGAATGCACAGTTTCCTTTTCTCTAAAAACTTGTAATATGCGTCCTCAATTGTGTAACCAATATAAATTTTTCAGAAAGTTTTGGGTGAACAGCGATCGTTTTGCTTATGAGAATGACTAAAATCTACTCGCATAAATTATAAAATTTGGAAAGGTCAATGCATAACAGACGACTTATACCATAACAAAGACAATACAAGACGAATGTTTGATGCAAAGATTAAAAATGAAGCCGCAATATTTCATTGCACATGAAGAAAGAAATAAAAATACATTTAAATCCACAAACATTAGACAAATTTAATCTGTAGTTAGTACCGGTAATCCAGATATCTGTTTTTGAAGATTTAAGTATTATGTAGGATATTAAACCTGGCAGGGTCTGTGTTTTGAGTGAATTAGATGATTAAGAGTTAATCTGATCAAGAAAAGTGACATAAGACGAATACTAAAGATAAATGGACAAGAGGTTGTGATAAATTTCAATTTGTACCAAAGATGATCAACTATTTGTATTGAGCACAAGCCCTGTTATGATATTTTTTTTGTCAAAAGGTGCAGGCACATAAAAAAATCTGTTTTTGTCATGTATCTATAAGTCCCGATAGTGGATATGGGTTTAACCACTTCCCACATTAAACAAATCTGCAGCAGACGACTTTGAAATTATCAAGTATAAAATATAAGAAAATCTATAAAATGAAAGTATGATAACTGAAAAGTGTTACAAATGATTGTGGCAAATCATGATTGCTTATGAGCAATTTCTCCTTTTGCCACAATCATTTCAGTGATGTTTAATCTGACAGACTTTGAAATCATCAAGTACAAAACATAGGTAATCTCTATAAATGAAAGTAAGATAATTGAAAACAGTTGAAATTGTTGTGGCAAATGGAGCAAATTTCACCTTTTGGTATGTGGGAAATGGTTAAAACCTTAAATGGAGAAAATTAAGCTTATTATGAACAATTCACCTTTTTGCATCAATTATTTCACACGTCCTCTGTTGTGGAGGCCCAGTAAGGGTATATACTTTTTTGTGGGAAGGGGTTAAAACCCTTAATGGAGAAAAAATAAACCCATTATGAACACTTTACCTTTTGCATCAATGATTTTAAAAGTTGTCTGTTGCAGAGGCTAGGTAAGGGTATATTTATGGGATTGGGTTAAAACCGTAAATGGAGAAAATGAAGGCAATACATATTTGGTCATAACCTGATTGAGTGTTAATTAAAATTGTTGGAGAGAGTTTCCTGTGGAGATATTAAGACCCAAAACATTGAATGGGTATACAAATATGAACGGTAAAGGTGTAAGAAATTTACAACACGAGTATACTGCAAATACACCACTTTCATCAAAATGTCGAAAGAGCAAACATACTTTTTTTTGTTCCCAGTTCAAGCAATTACATTACATAGAAAAGCAAATGAAGCAGATAACCATAGAGTATGATATGCTATATTGAATATAACAGATAAGAGCATAAGTGTTTATACAAGTGATGTAAAAACATCGAGATATGGCGTCTTCTTGAGTCGTTCATAATATATAGGATGAAAGAAACTAGACTACATTTAGCGCGCCTTATTTGGTTCCCATTTTGAGTGCTATTGAAATAATGAAGTGTATGAGGCAGGTAACCAATTTACAAACTTTCTGCGCCACACACAGATTGGGCATGTGCTCGTATGCCCCACAGTTGGCCTTCAAACAATTTGTACACTTCCCGTACACGTCAGGCTTGTATATTTGGTCACACTGTATCAAGTCGTCCTGTGTGCATTCAAAGTCAAAAAAGATGAATGTCTTGGCATGTTCAACCTCGTCGACGATTTCCTCTTCTATTGACATGGGTTGTTCAAAATGCTTTTCTTCCGGTAGCATGTAACAGCGATGGTCTTCTGGGAAAAACTCTTTACATGTGTTGCAATAAATCTGGCCACACTTGTGGTTTTTGTCAAGTTTCCTATTTACTGTCTTTCCACAGTCTTGACATCGACATATCTTTTTACATCTCGAGTTTCCCTTCACAGTCGTCTTTTTATGGAGCATTCTGATCCGCGAAAGAATCGATGACAGATATCACATTGGATCCAGTGGCCTTCAGATGGTTCGTGAACTTTGCGGCAAGCGTGACATACTTTGTTACATTTATGGTCTTCTTGATGATCATAACATGTGTTGCATTGTGTACAGAAGTAGTTCCTCGCAAGAAAAGCAGCCATACTGGTGATAACATCATAATGGTCATCATGGTGATATACGTGTATCTTTTTCTCCGCCTCTGGTCCATTGTAGATAATGGCATTGAAATGGTTCTTGGATAGGACATGAAGCTGATATTCTGGTAGCACGTCTTGAAACTGTTGGATCTCACCGATTCCACATGTTCCTAGCACTACACTGGCTTTTTCGTGAAGTTGTTTGGCCAGTTCTTCTTGCAATGCTTTTCCCAGTCTTATGCTGTTACATTGTTCATGCTTATCCAATTTCGCTATAGCAGTAACAATAGCCCGAGCGCAACACAAGTTGTCATCATTTTGTATCTGAATAATGCATTTTTTTTCCAGAAGAAACTTGTCTAAATTCACAAATTTACACCTTTTGCCTACGCCTCCCTTGGGCATGTCCACCAGAGTCACTTCAATGATTAAGCTAGAATCGATCACAAAGTCTTCATTCGATTGGAGAACCCGTTCGATCTCCGCCATGAATCTCTCTGCTGTCAAATCAGTTATCATTAGAAAGGGAATGACGATAGGATAGTCCAGTCAGTCGCACTAGATCCTCGGACTTTGCGTCCCTTGTCAGATCGCTGAAGATAGCCTGAAATAGTTTTTTCAGAGTTGTCAAAACATCCTCCGTGACCTCGATGTCATTGAAGCTGACTTTGAAGGTGGAGGCCACTGTCCTGAACTTCTCCATCCGTTGTTCTTTCACTTTCTGAAGCTTGTAAAAGCCTTTTTGCCACTTGCCCTTCTTCCGTATCACTAACCGGTCTCTTTTTTCCACTTCCCACTTGATGCTTAAGGAGTTGATGGCGGCGTAAACTGTCTGCCCTAGTGAAAACCTGGCCACAATGATTACAATGCAAATTATTTTCAGCCTCGTGTTTCTTCTTATGTCGCTCTAAGTTGTCTGCTCTACTGAAGACTTTTCCACATACACCACAGGGATATTTCCCCCAATGGTCTTCTGTCCGTTTGTGCTGTTTAAGCTGACTCAGCTTGGAAAAGCTAGCCCCACATTGTTCACACTGGTAAGCCATGTCTGCTCTGAATGCTGGCCTGGAATAGAATGAAAAGAAAAATAATTGAAGCCAACATAGCAATGATCAACTAGTATGACACGTTCAATATATGCGTTCTTTACGTTTACACTTTATAAATAAAAACGAAACAAAATGTCAAGATATTTCAAGCGTCAGGCGAGACTAAGAAAAAGCCAGGCGAGACTAAGAAAATACTCACTGTGCAGAGGCTTCTGAAATTTCTCTTTTGTTCAAGAATGCGGGTACGTCTTTCCTCCTTGTCGATCTGAAGTCAAATATTAAGAGCTAGCGAATGATCCTTATATATAGACATCTTGAACGCAACTGCGCATGACTGGTACTATAATGTATTCTGATTGGCTGATAGTATGTACCTAGACTTTTAACATGACTACATACCCCCGTATGATCATTTGAACTGTAGCTGCCTTCGAGTAAAGATGGATAAAATAAAGTGCCCTGAGTGTAATCAGATATTTTCAAGGAGGGATGCCATGTTGAGGCATTCTCGACAAAAGCATAACTGGGGCAATGAGGCATATCCACCCCCACCACCACCACCACCACCACCATCACCACAGGGAGCGCCTCCTCCACCACCACCACAGGAAGCGCCTCATCCTCCTCCACCACCTCAACCACAGCAGGGGGCGCCTCCTCCACCTCCGGAAGCGCATTTGGGAGCGCCGGGAGCGCATTTTGGAGGAGCGCAGGGCGATGAGGCTATGATACTGCAGCACCCTTTCACCATGATGATCTCGGGACCTACAGGTACTTTGTTAATCTTTCTTTTAAAATGATTTGTAAATAACTACTAGCTAGTATCGCAATATTACCAGACTGTATTTGTAATAGTGACTTGCTAGTATCAATATCTTATTGTATATTAAACGTACTCTCTTTGATATATTTCAGCCTGTGGGAAAACTACTTTTACGAAAGACCTGTTACAACACCACACAACTAGAATTCAACCTAACATACAGAGAATCGTATGGCTGTATAAGCGATGGCAACCCCTGTACAGTCATCCAGACCTCAGTCTCACCTCGAGTACAGTTTATGCAAGGCATTCCAGAAGACTTGAATGAGGACGATTTCTTTGATCCGAGAGTCAACAACCTGCTTGTCATTGATGATTTGTTTACCGAAGCTGGCAAAGACAAACGCATTACTGACTTATACACAGAGGGGTCCCACCATAGATCCTTAAGTGTAATTGGAATAAACCAAAATTTATTTGGGAACAAAGATCCTACCCAGAGGAGAAATTGTCATTATTTAGTCATCTTCAAGAACCCCGTAGATCGCCTAGCTGTCATGACACTGGCTCGGCAAATGTACCCCGGGCGTAGTGAGATCTTCATGAAGGTGTTTACCAAAGCCACTAAACACGCTTACGGTCCTTTGTTGGTGGATCTGAAACCCTACACCTCAGAGAATGAACGACTCAAGTCAAGTGTCGTGTGGCAGGATGAAAAGCCTTTGACCAATCAGGAGCCAGATATGTCACCTATGATTATAAAAGAAGGCACGCCGCAACAATCCTTTTGGCTTCCACAAAACTGACATTCTGCCTATACTTTACAGTTAGAATTTATTTTTGTGTAAGCCAAAAGGAACATTCCTTTGAGCTTATAGCGTGATTAAGACCACAATTTTCACATTGAATTTGTACATGTAGAGAGTTGATAAGCATTACCAACAAAAGAACATCCACCACAAACCGTCACATTTGTCTTCATGATGTCCAAACTTTTGGAGACAATAACAGCGCAAGGTATTGGGTACGTAGCAATCAACCTTGGCTATTTGGTAACCAATTTTTATTTATTTTGGTAGAATTGGCTGATTGAAAGTTAAAATGTAAGTGTTGGAAGCTTTCTTAACACCGTCTCTGTAAAATTTCATCCGTTTGACATCTGTAACACATTGACCTTTTAAGTTTTCAATAATTTCTATAGGTTTGCAATTTTTAAGTTCCCTGCATCTAATGACGCCATTTGATGAATTCAAAAAAGGATGAGCAGATTTTTGAGAGAACCTTAAAAAAGAAGTGTTGTTTCAATAGATTTATAGATTGTTGTATAGTAGATATTTCAACAAGTAGAGAACCGTCTTTTAAACTCTTTACTGATGTGGGTGTCCCAATTAAACTTGAAAGCTGTATCTCAATTACGAACGGAGAGAGTTATTGATGAATTTACATCTGTCGATTCAATAAATATGAATCGAGGAAATGTAGAACTAAAACGGTGAGTTTCGTCACCGGAATCATCGGAAACATCGGAAAGGGTACGCTTGGCTTTTTTGGGGGTGGCCATGCTAGTTTTTTTTATAGTTTCATCGGTGGTGTCCTTCACCCGCCACGGAGCCCAAAAAGGGGACGTATTCCGAGGATATCCATTTCGGTCTACGCCAAAGTTACACCAATGACATAATCGTCTAGAACAGACTAAATTGTGCTACTGATATGTAATGTGGTATCCGGCCAAGCATGGACTGCCATAAGAAAGTGAACGATCGTCAATCAAACATCTATTTTAACCGATTGACCCTGAAGCCACTGCCGTCTGATCACCTTGTCTCAGATGTTAACGGGTACAAATATTTATGAAATAACATATTTCGTAAAAAGTTATCGTAAAAAATATAACAAAATGTAAAACAAAGGGTATCAGGGCTAAACATGACCAGCCGATTGATCAGGGCGGGCCTTCCTGACCTCCCGTTTAACCCAACTGAAGTCCAAAACAGTGTATTGTTGAATCGGAGTTTTACATTTTCCATACTCCGAGCCTAGTCAACTACCAGGATCCCATTATCAGGCGACACGGGTTGTAGCTCACGGCAAACAAGCAGGCACATTGGTGGATTTCTACCACACTGTATTGCGACAACTGGGCTATGTCTTACCCCCCGCCTTGGTGCTAAGAAATGCTATTAATTCATTTCAAATGATCTGTACATATCAGCATTCCCAAAACAAATGTTCGATAGTGTCAATGTGACTTGAGCTGAAGTCACAGGTTTGTATTTATAATCATGCAATTTTTGGTCGTGCTGCGCATGCGCAATAGCGAGCATAGTTAGTATGTTGGATTTGAAGTCACGTGATGTATATGCCCTTCCCCACCTACGCCAACAATAAAGTGCAAATTTGTTTGATCAATTTACGAATGCTAACAAAATCAAACGTGGAATAATTCAAATGAGATCCGTTTATTCTAGCTTGCCATATAAAATAACAAGCCTTATAATGTGTAAATATCATATTTTAATGTATATTACTAGTATTGGAATATTCTTACGCAAATCAACCCCGCACTCCGCCCTGTTAGAACCCTTTCTTAAAAGCAGAACTGTTTGTTTGAGCCATATAGTTGTTGATAACGTAATGAAGCGCCAACCAATGCGATAAGGTTTTACGATCCTATTGTGATGCGAACACTGCAACAATGCAGTTATAAGTCATGTTAAAGGCAGAGTTTGTTTATCTGACCTCGATTAAAATGTATGAATATTCATTATTTATAGATGGCCCTGGAATATATTGCATCATTTAATTTTGCCCTGTTGTGGCCCTCGAAAATATACACAAACTGAGACCCTGTTGAAAATAACATCGATTTGTCTTCGCTAGAAATTACCTTAGGAATTAAGAATATATCTGATTAAAATGAAACCATTTTAACATTTAATTAAAATGTAGCAGTTATTGGTGAAATATACGAAAGACTATCATGATTCAATAATGATCAACACTTTTCCTCAAGCACGTTGTTGATGTGTTTTCTGGAATTGGGACTCCATGTTCTTATATGTTGACTAAAAAACCTGTTCAGGAAGCATAGATTGGACCATACTCGTAGTAAGAAACAACTAAATACTACATGAAAACATGAGGGAAATGACAATTGTCTTTTAACAATTATCGGACCACAAACACAGGGAAAGAATTTGCCGATGCGAATGATTAGATTGACAGACGTCACGATGAAGTCAAATCTGTCGAAAAAAGTGACGAGCCATGATCGAGGAATGGATAGATTTAGATACAAAAGCAGTAAATATAAAATGTATGTATTTATTTTTCTCTGTTATTCTCTATTATACTGCTATTTTATTTAAAATAGTAATGTTTATCAAAATGGGAACGATTATGGATTCGTCTCAAAATAGTTTCACCCAAAGTGTTTTTGCACAATACACTGTCATAGCACTATGACTACATGTGAACAGTATAATATTATTTCACATTTGGTTATTTATTTCTTTACATTTCTTTAGTTGGGCAGATGCTGGGAAAAGTTAAATCTGTTTTAAAAAAGTAATACAATGGCAATTTAAACCCAAACTGGTATTTTCTCAGCCTGTCTTGCATTTTATAGTGCAGTGATAGATAATTTATCGGTGTATTGAAAAGGAATACAATCTACACAATTAATTAACAATACATTACATGAAAAAATAAAACTAATTAAGTTTCTCAGTGGCAAAAAGAAAATGTTGTTGAGCGCCAACCCAAACATCCCCAATCAGGAACTTCTCCCACTGCAGAAAGTCTTGATTAATCGGCAATTCAAACAACTAAATGTATCTTGTCACATTTATACACATTTTCAAACCAAAACAAACTATTTCTTTCTTTACCACAATGTTTTTCCGCCTTTTCCCTAAGTGTACGTTCATTTGTAGAGATTAATATATCAGGGTATATTTAGAAAGCAAAAAAGTTAAAACTTTAATAAAGACTGTAACAACTGTGACAAACACATTTTTTTTATAATTAAACATTTTACATTTACGATATTAACAAACAACATCAATGCAAATGATGTTTACAACTTATACAATACTTTAAATATTATATTATTTTATTTTACTTTACTTTATTTCTTTTATATTCTCCTTTACATACATATTCAGATGTGGCCGAGTTGACCCTGTCCGAGTTAACCCATGGCCGAGTTGAGCCGGATTCATGGAGTGCCTACCTAATGCTAATAACTAAGATTAAACAGTGCAGACTTTGAATATCAAATGCAGATTCACACTTTATAATTACATTTGTATATACGTATACAAGACCCGGCCGGGTAGCTCAATTGGTAGCGTATCTGACTCGTGATCTGGAGGTCACGGGTTCGATACCCGGTTGTGGCGACATTCTTTCGGGCGATGTTTTCCATTGCCTCTCACCTCTGATCTATGTGAGAAAGTAGTCAGTGGCTTCGAAAGAATGTTGTGTAAGTACTGGTGTGGGAAAGCCAGGAAAACATGGGTAGGTGCACTGACCGCCGTGATATGACCAAAGCTGTTGAAAGCGGCGTTAAACTCCAAACAAACAAATATACGTATACATTCTTATATTTGATAATTTTCATGAAGAGATTATTTTTCTTCAAGGATGTTTTCAACTCTGTCCAATTATTATACTTTCAATTGTTAACGGCCTGCATTTGTAAAATTACTTTCACTTTGTTGTTTTATTTGCAGTTTGATGACATATATTGACCAGAAGAGAACATACCACAATTTACCTGACCAAAGTACAGTCTAGATAGCAGCAGTTAAAAACTAATTGTGGACATGATTTTGGAAACAATATGCTGATCTCAAGATGATGTGAATGGTTGATATGTTTAAAAATATCACTTCACGAGAGTCATGCATAATATCTTCACGTCGTAAAAAAGGGTTAAACCAACTACTGTATAAGTGGTAATGTTCGCGTCGTGGAAATGTTTGCGTAGTTCGCGAATTCAATAAATTCGCAAAAATTTCAGCCAGCGAAATCTCATCAGACAAAGGAACACTTTGTATCAAGGTCGACACTTTGCTCCTTAATACCGTATTTCCCCTTAGCCGATAAAGCAGACGGGATTATTTAATTTCAATTCAAAAATATATGGGCCACTCCATGAAACAACCGGTGATAGTGACAACATTTTCGATTTGGGGAGTTTTACATTTTCATATAGTCCAACCTGTCTAGTTTTGTTTCATATATATGTGGACTTCGTAAAACGATTATTGACGCCGTATTGGAAGTCAAAAGAAGACATGTGATACTAATTGCTGAAATGACGTCGACGTCATTTTCATGATTTATGCCCGACGCTCAAACAATTTCGTCAATTTCAAACAATTTCGTCATTTAGAGCAACATTATTCCTTATTTTATCAAAATGGTTTAAGTACATTTTAAGTGATTCAATGTATAATTTCACCTGTAAAGTAGTACTACATCGAATAGTGATGCAGTTTAAAGCACAGCGTTTTGAACAAGACGTTAGGGTCCTGCTGAAATAAGCATACATGTTTAAAACATGTATGATATATTGTTGGAGTCTATTTTCCGACAGTGAATGCTGTCGGGTGTATCGGTTGCTTACAAACTTAGGAACAAATGTGGAAAATATATTCAATCAAGATTTACTATATCGAAGGAAATGACAAGCATGTATTTAGATTTGACTTTTCTGATAGTAATCGTTTAAGGCGGTCTTATTTCAGTAATCCGATTTCCTAAAACCTATGTGGTTTGTGATTATTGCGACCTCATAAAGATCTGAGATCAATGATCGAGTTAATGTCGATGCACTACCAATTCTCAATTGACAATAGTCAAACCCACTTTTAAGTACTCTTGGTTGTTTGCATAGAACTACGAAAGCTCCGGTTTTAATTGACAGAGGAAACTATGTCTGTGGTGTATAACTGAATTGTTGAATGACTTTTAACAAATAGCAAACACAACAACTTGCATCACAATCGAACTATGCCCTGTTATATAAGTAAATTGAATTTAACAAATGATGATATTTGTTATCATTGTTTCTCTTATTTATATTCAACTTTCTGCCTAAATTTGTTAAAATCAACATAACACTTGGTTCGTCAGTGGGGGAACATGGCAGATGGGAAAAATAGATAACAACATGTTTCAGGTGTGTTCTTGTCAAATCAAACAGTAGTTAACCTCATACGTATAGATCTAGGTCACCTTCTTTATCCTATATAAGCCGCCATTTTGTTTTGGGTGGAGGGAATTTTCGGGCGCATCGGACCGTAACCTTGGGCTCATCTATATTTAGCGCGAGATAGCGGACGACGCGTTTTTTGACCATGTAGTATACTGAACACCATCGAAGCGTGTCAGTCAAAACAAGATTGAACAGCATTCCTCATTTTCATTCACGTGGCGAACATGGCAGATGGGAAAAATAGATAACAACATGTTTCAGGTGTGTTCTTGTCAAATCAAACAGTAGTTAACCTCATACGTATAGATCTAGGTCACCTTCTTTATCCTATATAAGCCGCCATTTTGTTTTGGGTGGAGGGAATTTTCGGGCGCATCGGACCGTAACCTTGGGCTCATCTATATTTAGCGCGAGATAGCGGACGACGCGTTTTTTGACCATGTAGTATACTGAACACCATCGAAGCGTGTCAGTCAAAACAAGATTGAACAGCATTCCTCATTTTCATTCACGTGGCGATTCCCCCCCCTATGTCCTGGATCCTAAAAACAGCTTTTCTGGCAGACGACACTTTATACAACAGTGCTCCGGCGTATATATATATATATATATATATCTCTCGTTTGAACAGATAAAAAAAAAAGGCAATAGTTATAGTAAACACTTTTATTTTTTCATTTAAGTACAAATATGTACAATACATTTTCAAACAGTTTGACTATCATAAAAAAAAAATGGTAATACAATAGATACACATTCATATAAAATCAGTCTGTTTTGTACACTATACACACATTTGTGTTTATTCAATTACCATACGGTTAGGATGTAAAATCTTCACGAATGACGCGTTTGTCAAATACCAATTTGTAATCTTTGCGTTCACATGTAGTGACTAACTGAGCATTGTCTCTGTTTCTCGAGATTTTGTGGGCATTCAATACTGATACCGAGGCATCTGGACGTTTTGTGACAAATTTTTTGAGTACCTCATAGTTGACATTGAACATGTTTTTGTAATTGAGAGTGATACCCCTGACTTTACAATGCATTTGTCTACCATTTTTGTCTGGCTGCTTTAGTTTGTAACCGTAGTTTTTTGGTCCTCCAGTCACAAAGTTTTGTATACGATTGTGGGGAACTTCGTCCGTCAAGTCGCCCAAATAATCCCCCAAGGAAGGTTTGGGTTCATCACGTTTTGAAGTAAAAATGAGCGTGTCGGTGTCTGCATACAAGGCACGGGGTCCTAGGTTTTCTAAATACTTGTATAATTTTAACCGAGCCTGACTGGTTGTGTAAGCCGCAATGACTACATTAGTTTTGCAATTGGCCTCAATAAAATCCTCTTTGCATTTCCAGCGCATTTCTACGGCTTCGTCAGATACAAAATTCACAACAGTCACTTCTTCGCGATCTGAAGTTAATTTGTCAAAGTATACCTGGGGATCTTCAACAATATCCACCTGTTGCATGTTTGACCTTTGACCGAATTTGCCCCAAAACGAATTTAGCATGAGTTTGGCTAAAGCTCTCAAACCAGGGTTCGTTTTGATTTTGTGATAATCTAGCTTAATTCCTTCTTTTTGTGCATAGAGATCAACATAAGTTTGTTTGTCGTCTTCCGTCTTGCACCAGTCGGGCCATCCACTGGCTTCCTGTTTGAGTTTGAGGAAGGTGTTAACGTACTCCGTAAACAGACCCCCGGTCATGGTGTCAGGATCATAATGTGATATGTGGTCAAAATGCCAAACTTCATAGAGAACCGAAACCGTATACCCCATTTGGATAGCTTTTTTCACCTCGTCAGTCACCCATGTGCCCACAAAAGCTCTCTCATTCTCGGTATGCGTGCAAGGCGTTTGTTGTTGATTCTCTGCACATAGTTTACACAGATGAAACAATAACTTGCCGTTCATTTTACTTGGGAGAACGGGGTGGAACAGAGATTTCGGCGGAAGGACTTTGCACTTGACCAGGCCTTCGTATTCATCTAGGTCTCTAAAGTTTTCTGTAACGATTTCAGGATGACCTAAAGGAATTTTACCCGTCTTATTGACCCATGGATATAGAGAAGTCACATCATAATAATCAATGTCTTCGTCTACAGAAGCCTCTTTGTACAAAGTGTAAGCCTCTGTACGCCCACCATAGAAGGCATCACGGGGTTCTACCGGATTGACCATGTCCAGAAGTTCCACAAAAGTTCTCATTTGAGGATTCTTCTGACATTGTTTGTCAAAATCGGATTCCCAGATGCACATGTATGTGTAACCCTGCTGTTCTTAGTACTGTCTCTTTTCTAATGTTTTGTCAAAGAGCTCCCCCATAGTCATTTGATTGACTGGATTTACTGTAGATCTAGAGTATCTGACAGGATTACCATGCCAAAAGTCCCCATGGAATTCCAAAACTATCCTTTCCCCTTCGTCCGTCTCATAGTATCCGTCAACCTGATAAGGACCTATGGCCTTTTCTCCCCCGTTTTTCGCATGTTGTATTCTATGACCTTGAACATGTGACACATATTTAATCCATTGAATGGCTTTGATTGACTGCGTTTGTTCAGGATTGTAACCATGATGAGGAATCAGTGCAATGGTTTCAGGCTGAAGGAAATTCGTTCTAAAGACAAGATTGCAAGCAGAGGCTATTGTAATGCAGCGTTCGAAATGATCAATGCCCGTAATGTCTATAAATTCCTCCCTAAATTTTAGATTATGTTTAAAGCGTGTTCGCAACCTTCATCAATTTGTCCGTTTTATCTCGGCTTTTCCTTTGTATGTTACCAGTAGTATTGACCCATTTATCCTTTAATCTTTATTCATATATGTGCTTACATTTACATTCACTTAAATAGCCTAAGCTCTATTTTACAATATACATGCATATAATAATATAAAGTCACACTGGTACAATAGAATAGAGAAGGATTTGTTTTTGTTTTTAAAAAAAGACTTTGTTAGTGTTATGACACCAGCGAGTCAGGTGTAATGCTAGCCCCACAGTCCTGAGTACCAAGGAGGGAAATGTCTAAATACCATTTTAATTTTTTTTTAAGTCAAGAAAATGTTTATCATTTTACTAAATGACCATGTCCCATATCCCTTAACGCCAAGAAAAGACGAAGAGGCCAAATATCTTATATTTTACGGGCGGAGCACTTAACGCCAAGGAGTTGCGAAGTAAACAATGCTACTATCGGACCAATGGCCATTTTCTATTATGACATCGAGGCCGAATAGTACATGCGAGCTTCTGCCCATATTTATTAACGCCAAGTACATTCATTGACACAAAATGGTAAAATATTTTACAAATCCCATACAGACAAGATATATCTAGTCAAATACGAAGATTACCAACTCTGGCTAGAGATGTCATGGCCGTAAAAGAAACTATGTGAGAACAGTTGTTGTTGTTTTAAACAACAAACATTAACTTTTTTGTACAATATAGTACAGTCAATCCAATGTTGTTTTAGTACATACACTGCTCATGACAAATTTAAATCATGTTAATCCTTAGCCCGCTTTGTCAAAAATGATTTGAACTCTTTTTTAGATTATGTTGAGGGTAATTAACGATGAAGATCAGTGTCGGGCAGTATATGTATACTCTTTTATACTGATGTTCAACGGTAACATGTTATTATAATCACACTGTTACAAAATATGAATAGTGTGTTGTAAGGAGTGAAAAGGGTAAAATCAAAGTGTTACTGTATTGTGTAACAAAATACATGTATCTACTAGTAGATAGTTCATATTCCATCCTCATCACTCTTCTATCTCCTCGTCAACTTAACCTCCAAATTCAACTTCTCCTCATGTGTTCATATACTCATTTACTTCAACTCCGCAACTCTTCTCTCTACCGGACTGTGATTTGTTTTATTACGTATAACAACTCTGCTCATAAATGTTATAGATAAAACTATATGTACTTTTAATGTTAAGGGTTTGCAAAATAAACAGAAACGCTTGCAAATGTTTAAATGGCTAGAAACAAGTAATTTCTCTGTTTGCTTTCTACAAGAAACCCACATAGCATACCCCTTAAATAAAAACTTTAAAATGGATTGGGATGGGCCTTGTTATGTTAGTGGTAGTAAAACAAATAAAGAAGGAGTAGCAATACTTATTAATAAAAATTCAGGAATTAGTGTAAACAACTTTACAGAAATTATAAATGGTAGATTAATAAGTTTAAATATTACGATACAAGATAAAGAAATTCTGTTGATAAATATTTATGGACCAAACTATGATTGAGACAAACATGTATTTGACACACTTAAAGAATTTTTATCAAACAATATGGACCAAAATATAATTATAGGCGGAGACTTCAATACAGTCTTAAATGCTGATCTAGATAAAAAACACGGCAAAACCGATACCAATAAAGGATGTAGACAGATAATAAAAGACATTATATCCGGTTGTAACCTCATAGATATTTGGAGATTCTTAAATCCAACACTCAAACAATTTACATGGCATTCAAACACTAAACCTACTATATTTAGTAGGCTAGATTATTTTTTAACTTCCGAGTGTCTGAATAACATAGTAACAAGTTGTAAAATCAAACCGGGATATAAATCAGACCATTCAATAGTCATATTACATATTAACTTAAACAAATCTAAAAAAGGTCCAGGTTATTTTAAAATAAACAATTCCTTATTACTTGACAACATGTACATACAGAACATTAATTCGTGTATAAATGAAACAATTGACACTAACGTATGCACCCCCAATACAATGTGGGAAATAATTAAAGGCAACATTAGAAATTATTCTATTAAGTATGCAACACATAAGACAAAAGAACAATCAAGGAGAGAAAACACTATTTTAAACCAAATACAAACACTTGAACAAACCATTTCAAGGAATTTGACTCCCAATGAAAACGACATAAATTCTCTAAATAATCTCAAACAAGAATTAGATCATATAACCACTGTTAAAATAAATGGTTTCATTCTGAGAGCTAAAGCCACTCATATAGAAAACAATGAAAAGAATTCTAAGTATTTTGCTAATTTAGAAAAAAGACACTGGGAACAATAGATTATTCACGAGTTAACAATAAATAACAAGGAAGTAACAGATGCAAATGAAATATTACACGAACAAAAAGAATTTTATGAAAAGCTGTATAAGAAACGAAACACGTCTGACATTGATCTTGATTTCTTTGATGGTAACTTACCAACACTGAATGATGAAGATAAAAATTATGTGAAGGGCTTTTGACTGAACAAGAATGTAAAGAAGCATTATTTGATATGAAAAATGAAAAAAGCCCAGGTTCTGATGGTTTAACTGTAGAATTCTATAAAACATTTTGGGGTATATTAAAATCACACTTTATTAAATCAATCAATTATTCATTTGAACATGGCTCTCTTACTTTATTACAACGACAAGGTTTTGTATCTTTAATACCTAAATCAGGAAATAAATTAGATGTTCTTTCAAATTGGCGTCCAATAAGCTTATTAAATATTGACTATAAAATAGCATCAAAGACAATATCAAACAGAATAAAAAAAGTTCTACCAACAATTATAAACCCATGTCAGACAGGTTTTATCAAAGGACGCTATATTGGGGAAAATATTAGGTTGATTCAAGAATGTATAGAATATTTAAACAATACCAATAAACCAGGATTACTTTTCTTCGCAGACTTTGAAAAAGCTTTTGATAGTATAAATCATGATTTCATGTTTAAATGTTTAGACAAATTTAATTTTGGACATTCATTCGTTAAGCTGTTTTATCGTGATATAAATAGCAAAATTATTAACAATGGTAATCTTTCGGATAGTTTTCCGGTAGAACGAGGAGTAAGACAAGGCTGTCCACTGTCCTCGTATCTATTCCTTTGTTGTATTGAAATACTTTCCAACTGTATAACAAAAAACACAGATATACAAGGAATAATAATTGAAAGCAAAGATATAAAACAAAGCATGTTTGCAGATGACGCGACATATCTTACCAATGGATCTGAAAACTCATTCATGTCACTAATGAAAACACTAACAAAATTTGGCGATATATCAGGACTTAAACTTAATACTGCGAAATCAACTATATTGAGAGTAGGAAGCCTAAAACAGAGCGATTTAGAATACAACAAATGTAAAAGATTTATTTGAACATCAAAATCAGCAAAAACATTAGGCATCACATTTTCTAATGACATCACAATCAATTTAGAGAAAAACATACTACCAAAACTTCAAGAATTTAAAAATGTTTTAAAACAGTGGCATCACAGAAAATTAACACTTGTTTTACAAAAGAATCCTACACAAATATGGCGATCACTTAATCTTTGAATGTAAACTAACTGAAGCAGATATACACAAAATGTATAAAGAGAACATGTTTCTGAAAGATATCCTTATTTCATGGCAAAAGATTCAAATTGGTCTACCAAAAAATAATATAAAAAAAGAAATAATCTGGAACAACACTGAAATAAAATGCAACGGCGAAACATTTTTTTACAGGGATTGGTATGAAAAAGGCATAAAGTTTCTAGAACATTTTTGCGATTTTCGAATAAACAATTATTACGATTTTGAAACATTTAGATACATGTTTAATTTAAGATCAAACGATTTTTTGAAATATTACAACATAATCGGAATATACCAATCATTATGGAAAATGCAATAAAAACTGAAACTTCGATAAATGTTGAAAACGAACAATTAATAAACAAGATTGTAGAAATAAAGAAAGTAAATAAATTGTTGTATAAAATTCAAATACCACAAACAACTTTTTTAACAAAATATGAAGAAAAATGGGAAAGATCTTTGAATGTAAAAATAGATTGGAAAAGCCATTATGTTATACCGTTTAAATCAACAACTGATACATCATTGAGAAGTTTCCAATATAAATTTTTAACTCAGATCTTACCTACAAATAAAGATTTGCATAATTATAAATATAAACCATCAAGTTTGTGTGACTTCTGCTCAAGTTACGTTGAAACTATCAAACATTTGTTTTGGGAATGCAGATATGTACAGATTATTTGGAATGAATTAATAGCATTTCTTAACACCAAGAACATAAACATAACTATCAATTTAAAAGACGTTTGTCTTGGAACTTTTAAAGGTGGTGTCGATAACATTACTGTGAATTATATCATCATTCGCATAAAACATTATATATTTAGAACAAAACAAACAAACAACATCCCTGCTTTCAACTCCTTTATTAATCATTTGAACAGCAGGATCAAGGTAGAACAAGAAATCGCTCTATTAAAAGACCGATCAGAACTTCACAACAGGAAGTGGATAAAATTCACAAACCTTTAATAAAAAACAACACAATGGTTTAAACCAATTGAATCACAGTCCAACCCTTATTAACTCACATACTTTTTCAATTTGTCTACAAGTCATCTTTCTCCTTTTCCACCTCTCACCATTATCATGATCTCCTCCTTCTAATTTCTTCTTTGTAAAAATAAAAAACATTGCAAGAATATAAAAATGCATGATACATTACATCTCTTTTTTTCAAAATGGATGACATATGTTTGAAAGATTTAATTGTTGTTTATATTGTATCATGTACTTATGTAAATCTTGTGTGAAATAAATAAAAAAAAATAAAAAAAAGTACATACATTGAAGCCGGATATTTATAATGTTTTAAGCGTTCCCCTACCCATGTCCCTTAACGCCAAGTTCATACCTCGATGCCGAATGGTTATTAATAACCAGATATATATTTGTAACCCGGCTGAAATAGTCCGACCCGAACAGGGCTCGAACTCAGGACCTCCTGTCCCGGAGGCGAACACTCTACCGTGTCGCTATAAAAGTTAGCTCTATAGCAAGGCAGTAAGTATCCCCTTATACAAACACATAGCTACATAATTATTGTCTATCTGTGGGACAGACCACTATACTACATATTGATGTTACAAGCGGATCCGTACTTATGTCCCTTAACGGCAAGTACAAACATCGATTCCAGATGGTTATTAGTGTTATAAGCGGACCCGACATATGTCCCTTAACGTCAAGTACAAACATCCATTCCAGATGGTTATTAATGTTATAAGCGGACCATACATATGTCCCTTAACGCCATGTACATACATCGATGCCGGATAATTATTAATGTAACAGGCGGACCCTACCCATGTTCCTTAAAGCCAAGTACATACATCGATGCCAGATGGTTATTAATAATATAAGCGGACCCTTACCTATGTCCCTTAACGTCAAGTTCATCCATCGATGCCGGATATGTATTAATGTTGCAAGCTGACCCATACCCATGTCCCTTAACGCAAAGTACATACATCGACCCCGGATAGATATTAATGCAACAGGCGGACCCTACCCATGTCCCTTAACTCAAAGTACATACATCGATACCTGATAGTTACCAATGGTACAGGCGGACCAATACCAATAACGCCATGTACATACATCGACGCCGGATAGTTATCAATGATACAAGCGGACATCTATCCATGTTCCGTCACGCCATGTGCATACATCGATGCCGGATAGTTATTAATGTTACAAGCGGACCCCTACCCATGTTCCTTAATGCCAAGTTCATACATCGATGCCGGATATATATTAATGTTACAATTGGACTCCTACCACCGTACCTTAACGCCAAGTACCTACATCGATGCCGGATAGTTATTAATGTTACAGGCGGATCCCTACCAATGTCCTTTAATGCCAAGTACATAAATCGATGCCGAATATCTAATGATGTTACAAGAGGATCTCCACCAATATCCCTTAACGCCAAGTCATAGCGAATTGCTACCCATGTCCCTTAACACGAAGTACCTACATCGATGCCGGATAATTATAAATGTTACAGGCGGATCCCTATCTACGTCCCTTAACACTAAGGACATACATACATCGATGCCGTATAATTATTAATGTTACAGACGAACCCCTACCCACGTTCCTTAACGCCAAGTACCTACATCGATGCCAGATAATTATTAAGGATACAAGCTGACCCCTACACATGTCCCTTAACGCCAAGTTCATCCATCGATGCCGGATATATATTAATGTTACAAGCTGACCCCTACATATGTCCCTTAACGCCAAGTACACACATCGGTGCCGGATATCTATTCATGTTACAAGCTGACCCCTACACATGCCCTTTAACGGAAAGTACATACATCGATGCCCGGTAGTTATTAATTATACAAGCGGACATCTAACCATTTTCCTTATCGCCATGTACATACATCGATGCTGGATACTTATTAATGATACAAGCGGACATCTATCCATGTTCCTCAACGCCATGTACATACATCGATGCCCGGTAGTTATCAGGTATACAAGCGGACCCCTACCCATGTCCCTTAACGCCTGGTACATACATCAATCCTGGATTGTTATTAATGTAACAGGCGGACCCCTTCCAATGTCCCTTAACTCAAAGTACATACATCGATGCCGGATAGTTATCAATGGTACAGGAATTCCACTACCCATGTTCCTTAACGCCAAGTACACAAATCGATGCCAGTAGTTATTCATGTTAAAAGCTGACCCCTACCAATGCCCCTTAACGCCAAGTACATACATCGATGCCGGGTAGTTATTAATGATATAAGCGGACATCTATCCATGTTCCTTAACGCCATGTACATATCTAGATACCGGATAGCTATTAATGATACAAGCGGACATCTATCCATGTTCCTCAACACCATGCACATACATCGATGCCGGATAGTTATTCATGTTACAAGGTAACCCCTACCCATGTCCCTTAACGCCAAGAACATACATCGCTGCAGGATATTTATAAATGTTACAACCTGACCCCTACCCATGAACCTTAACGCCAAGTGCATACATCGATGCCGGTTATATATTCATGTTATAATTGGACCCCTATCCCCGTACTTTAACGTCAAGTACATACATCGACGCCAGATAGTTATTAATGATACAAGCGGACATCTAACCATGTCCCTTAACGCCAAGTGCATACATCGACGCCGGATAGTTATTAAGGATACAAGCGGACATCTAACCATGTCCCTTAACGCCAAGTGCATACATCGACGCCGGATAGTTATTAATGATACAAGCGGACATATATCCATCTCCCTTTATGCCAAGTGCATACATCGACGCCGGATAGTTATTAATGATGCAAGCGGACATCTAACCATGTCCCTTAACGCCATGTGCATACATCGACGCCGGATAGTTATTAATGATACAAGCGGACATCTATCCATGTTCCTCAACGCCATGTACATACATCGATGCCGGATAGTTATTAATGTTACAAGGTAACCCCTACCCATGTCTCTTAACGCCAAGAACATACATCGCTGCCGGATAGTTATAAATGTTACAACCTGACCCCTACCCATGAACCTTAACGCCAAGTGCATACATCGATGCCGTATAATTATTGATGTTACAGGCGGACCTCTACTGTTGTTCATTAACGCCAAGTATATACATCGACGCCGGAGAGTTATTAATGTTACAGACGGACCACTACCCATGTCTCTTAACGCTAAGTACATATATCGATGCCGGATAGTTATAAATGTTACAGACGGACCACTACCCATGACTCTTAACGCTAAGTATATATATCGATGCCGGATAGTTATAAATGTTACAAACTGACCCCTACCCATGAACCTTAACGCGAAGTGCATACATCGATGCCGGATAAATATTAATGTTATAATTGGACCCCTATCCACGTACCTTAACGCCAAGTACATATATCGATGCCGGATAGTTATTAATGTTACAGACGGACCACTACCCATGTCTCTTAACGCTAAGTACATATATCGATGCCGGATAGTTATTAATGTTACAGACGGACCACTACCCATGTCTCTTAACATTAAGTACATATATCGATGCCGGATAGTTATTAATGTTACAGGCAGACCCCAACCCATGTCCGTTAACGCCAAGTGCATACATCGATGCCGGGTAGTTATTAATGTTACAAGCCTCCTCCCACATCCTTTAACTCTAAGTACAGACAACGAGGACGAAAGTGTACTTCTGTTCTACCGATTAAGCCCTGCTGATACAGACGGACAAAAGCAAACATCCATGTGCACACAAACCCGATACATGTGAATAGTTAGTTGGAGGATGACTTTAATTTGAAGTTGCTATAGGAACGCCAACCTTTGGCGTAAATATTGTACATGAGTGGAAAACCACCTGCCTGCACATCCATGCTGAAGATCTGTAGCGGTCTGAAATCGTACACAAATGGAGAGATTACATGTAAATGGCCCGGTTAGTTCAATCTGTAGAGAACTTGCCTTGAAAGCGAGACGTCCCGTGTTCGAGCCCCGGACTGCCTGCATGTATTTCTCTCCTTGTGAAATGTGCACGCAATAATGGAGCCTGACAGCACTGCTTGGTCAGTCTAACAGCGCTTGCAGTGCGATTTATGACATCCTTGGCACTGGAATTCCGAAGTTCGAGGACAAAATTCCAGTCAAGCAGGGGTGTATGTCGCGGTCTGAACTCGTACACAATTGGAGAGATTATATGTAAGCGGCCCGGTTAGCCCAGTCGGTAGAGTACTTGCCCTGAAAGCGAGAGGTCCCGGGTTCGATCCTAGGACTGGCTGCATGTATTTCTCTCCTTGTGACATATCTAAATACATACCGATTTATAAAAGTGCCTTTTAGCCTTCAATTACTATTTGGCGAACAGTGCAAAGTAAGATCAGACTGCGTGGGCTGATCTGGTGCTATACTGGTCGCAAATTCTCACGTTTTGGTATCTTAGAGTGTCGGTCATTTCTTTAAATAGCATTTTGTGTGGACCAAAACTGTTAAACATGGATATCTTGAAAGATATTCTAGAACACGATTGTATCATAACATGACGCACCAGGACGCTGAATTACCAGTTTAACCCTTTTCCAGAAACAATAAATCTGCAGCTGATAACTTTGTCTCTTAAAATGATATTATTATTACTGAATAAATCATTGTGGCAGATGGAGAAATTGTTCATTATTTCTCCTTTTGCCACAATGATTTCAAAAGTCTTCTGCTGCAGAGGCGTCACAGAGTATCTATATGTGGGATAGGGTTAAGTATCTAATTTTTCTAGAAATAGTCTTTGTCACACAAGCCAATCATTGTGTTAATAATCGAATGTGTGCTCGTTTATTATAACTAAATCAGTGTCAATACACAACTATGATTCTTGACTGATTAAACTACTGGTATCATGTATATCCTCTTTTCATAGACAATACAAGATGCAAAAAATGCCATTTTTGTATATGCACTTTTAATGTCATGGTTGTCACTGTACTCAATTATAGCCAATAGCCAATTATAGATGCAGAAAATGTCATTTTGACATGCACCTGTCATTGTATCGTCTTAATGATATTGAAGAATATTTCATTATAAATGGGTTATATCTTAGTGGCAGGAAATGCCATTTTTTCATTCACTTTTCATTTCATGGCATTCTTCGTCAGTTATGCATGATGTTCTCATAGCCTATCTCATTCGCAGTAATGCCATTTGTTCATTCACTCATAGATATAAATGAGCAAGAAATATCATTTGTATCTGTACATGTACTTTCAAAATGATTGCCGGAAATACCATTTTGACACTTGTCATTTCATCGGCGTCACAGTTAGTAATGCATAATGTTCTCGTAGCCTACCTTAGTTGCATGAAATGCCATTTGTTCATTCACTCATAGATATAAATGAGCAAGAAATATCATTTGTATGGGCACATGTACTTTCAAAATGATCGCTTTATGTTTCTCACACTTGCGGTACAGGTATGTCTGTTTTCTGATGGGTTTATTATCTGAACATCTATCGTACATGGTAATAATATAGGACATCCCTCCGAAAAATATTAGTAAGGTTTAAAAAGGGACATTTTCAATAGATAAAAGGGGCGACAAATGAACCATTGTATGCTTTTTCAGACCCGTTCGGGTCAGTTTTTCACATTGGCATTCTTTTGGGTTTGGTTTAAGAAGCCTTTCTCTGTAATTGGGATAATTCAAAATATGTTCAAATGAAAGTTTAATTAAAGAATAGAAATGAAGATATTTTGGTAAAGAAAAAAGGTTTTTTAACAAGGCGTCTGCACTAGATGCGTACGCATTCGGCAATTAGTTCATGCTTTCTGGTGCATCTTCATCAGACGACTCCTGATGCAGAAAATAACTATATACCAAAGGATACGTAACTATATACGGTAGACAAAATATTGTCTAGGAAATACAAAACTAAACCACAGAATTGACGTCGAATGCGCATTTAAGAAGTATGTGTCATTCAACCCGACTTTAATTGGTATTTAAAGGCAGAATTCCATCAATTTGTATCGTTTAAACAGAATTCTATAGACAATGCAATTTCTTTATTCCGTTGCATTGTGCTTTTTTCTGAGAAAAGTGATTAGATGTGTCTTTGTTTGTCAAATTAACGAAGTTGTTATTTGATTTAAGTGTATAAGTGGGTGAAACTAACCCACACAGATGCCTATTATAATGATTCAGAACAGTTTTCTACAAACTTGTGATCTCATTTCTCCTTTGTCTGTGTGTATCGTATTTTGCAACTCTTTCAACAATGTACAGCTATATCATGACGTTACCACGGTAAGTTTCGAGTACTTCTGGTCCATTTTCCCTGAAGTAAGTTACGAGTACTTCTGGTCCATTTGTCCTGAAGTAAGTTACGAATACTTCTGGTCCATTTGTCCTGGAGTAAGTTACGAGTACTTCTTGTCCATTTGTCCTGAAGTAAGTTTCGAGTACTTCTGGTCCATCTTCCCTGAAGTAAGTTACGAGTACTTCTGGTCCATTTGTCCTGAAGTAAGTTACGAGTTATTCTGGTTCATTTGTCCTGAAGTAAGTTACGAATACTTCTGGTCCATTTGTCCTGGAGTAAGTTACGAGTACTTCTTGTCCATTTGTCCTGAAGTAAGTTTCGAGTACTTCTGGTCCATCTTCCCTGAAGTAAGTTACGAGTACTTCTGGTCCATTTGTCCTGAAGTAAGTTACGAGTTATTCTGGTCCATTTTCCCTGAAGTAAGTTACGAGTACTTCTGGTCCATTTGTCCTGAAGTAAGTTACGAGTTATTCTGGTTCATTTGTCCTGAAGTAAGTTACGAATACTTCTGGTCCATTTGTCCAGGAGTAAGTTACGAGTACTTCTTGTCCATTTGTCCTGAAGTAAGTAACGAGTACTTCTGGTCCATCTTTCCTGAAGTAAGTTACGAGTACTTCTGGTCCATTTTCCCTGAAGCAAGTGAGTCATTCGTAATGCTTACACCACAATCCTGAAAGCCGATGAGGGAAAGCTCTGTACACCAAGTATCTGGTATGACTCGGTCAGAGATCGAACCCGCAACCGTGTGGCTTTTTCCACTACACTACCCAGGCGGTTTCGATTTCCGACGAATATATAGTTGCTGAATTGAAAATACATACATATATTATTCTTATATATAAAAAAGAAAAAAATATAGCAAAAGAGAAAAAAGACACTAGATCTACATTGGGTTTGTAATATTTGTAATAGTATAATCATGCTTCTGCGATAAAATTAGAGTAATAAGTTTACTTTCCAGTAAAATAAACATCTAAATATTGATCGTTTATGCTTCATTTATACTTGGTAGACATACCCAGTAAGCCAAATTCTGTACATTTTCCTTGATTTCAATTGACTGTTTTGAACTATTTATTACTTACTTTGTTTTCACTATTAGCAATATGTTTCAAATGTTTCAAAATGTTGATCTCCATCTGGAGTTCAGCACGTGCCAACCGGTTTCGTTTATTCTACTCATCAGGTCAACGTAGTGTCTTTTTTTCTTTTTTACTATCTTTTTTTCTAGTTCCGGTATATGTTTTCGTTATAAATTATATATTTAATTATGTACAAAGATCAGGATCAGGTCAAAATTGTCCAGTTATAGGTAATTCTCAATTGAGCATCATCAATTCAGTTTCGTATTTTCATAACTTTGTGTTAGTGGAAGGCTAGATGGACACACTGTGTGTATATTACAAGATGTGTCTTTAGTTTCAGGTCGAGCTGATAAGGACGACTGCAATCGGTCTAGTATTTCGAACCAAGATCTGAAGTTTTCCGGCATTCCGAAGTTATCGATGATTGGCTTAAGTCACTGATGCATTCATAAGTCGTATTCTACAAATGACACAAAGTCTATGTGGGAAGTTAGCAATTTTCCCGGAAAGAATGTCGCGTGTATAACTGCCTCGAGAAAATCAGGTATTAAATGGTCGCTATGGTATAATTAAATTACTGTTTCAAAAACGGGTTAAACTCCAATCAATCAATCTATATTTTCGGCGGACAGGAATTGCTCTTGAGACATGTGATGATGTATATGCTCTCTTCAGCCGTCATCGATCCCTAGTGCAATGGGAGGCGCTTGGTCTTTTCCTTTCTCGCATCATATTTAAAGGCTGAGTCAAGTAATATCAGTTTATATGTCTTAGCAACACATTTAAGAAGCTTCGGTAGATAAATCAGTTAATATTGTCAATTATTAAGCATAGAAAACTATCGTTTATAATTGATTTGAAAAATACGTGATACATTTTGAAAATTGCTGCTATTTTTTCATATTAATATTAGTTTTAACTTTTAAGTCACATAGTTATAAATATAATATTTATTAATACAGTGTGGATTTACTAGGTATTTGCTTTTTCTATTTAGGTTAAAATTGAAAACAGTCAAAGTGTAATAATTATTAATGTTCACTTGAATAGATCTCCTTTTAGTTTCCATTAGATAAAAAGCAACATTTTCCATTATCAGTAAGATAATCTTCGCATGCCTAAATGGAATATCAAGTTAAGAAAATATGTAGAAAAAATACTAGTTTCACAGTGTGGAAGACAGTAATGCAATTGTAAGGCGACTTCCCGCTCCTACCAAAGGTCCCATATTCGATCCCTGTTGTGAGAGAGTGGTAACGTTGGACTATTTCCATTCAAACTTTGCAAGTACTGGCTAGGTCTCCATAGGGCAGACATCGAAGGTGATTTATACAAACTGTAAGGTTTATTCGATGTTAAATACATTACAGTATACCGTCAATAACTCGACTTTCAAAGGGAGCCATAACATTCTTCGAAGTATTGAGATGTTAAAGTGATTCTTATTCATTTATGTATTTTCAGCTTCGTATTCAGTCATACTTTAATGTTTATTACAAAAGCAAGTCAGTGATAAAACCTTATCAAGAAAACAGACTAAGTTCCGTAATTGACTGATTCTCATTTATCTCGAAAAGATTTAAGATAATAACACGTGTGCTATAACCGGAAGTGACGTGTGGACGGAATCAAATTATTTCAAAAACAAAACCATGTAGGTTATAGAAGTTAATTCGTAAATCGACGAATAAGAGGATAATTTAGATGCTGTTTGTGTAACGACTTGACTCAGATTTTGTCCAAGGTTATGCTTGCTGTAAACTTTAATTTCTAAAAGGTTCAAGAGTTCTTCCAATATTTGAAAACAACTTTGAGTAAATCACTACTAAAATTGTTGAAAAAGAATTTACACAGACGACCTTTGACACCTCTTCAGGCCATTGCTCATAAAAACAGAAAGCAAGTTTTTCGACTGATTACTGGATTTCCCCGATAGTTAATTGTTTTATTCGTGCACTTTTTACGACGTATCGTAACGAGTTTCTATCCCTTTAATGTTGATCAATCAACCGAAACAAACACATCACGACCATTGAATTGTGTTCAAGGATTCAAAAGACAGTGATCAAATTAATTCACCAAACCTACTTCTGGGATTCATTATGATTTCGATAAAATGTAATGCATCTTCATTACGGGTGAAACAGTGTTCATTGTTGTGATCAATCTTATAGCATTTTTTATGACCGAAAATACAAAAAGGTCAGACGATGTAGACTTTAAATGCGAATAAAAGATACGATAATAGTACTGACAATTCATTGTGATCACTCCCCCAAAATATGCATCTCCGTGACAGACAATTCTTGGGGGTATAAAAAGCCTTTGGTGATCTAAAGGTTAAGGTGAAGACATACAGATCCGTCACTGAAAAACTTGGGCGGGCATCAACCGGAAAATGAATTTGATTTGACATCACTTACGCAGTAGAAAGAAATCCAAAGAAATGTATTGTTGAAATATAGAAATAACAGAATAGAACATGAAAAATGTATTCCTACGCTGTCAACAAACGAATTCGTATAAATACATGTACAAAGCTGTGAATCGAATGGTCGCCGCTTTTCGATTCAGACTGAACCAGCTAGTCAAGTCCAAGTGATAAAATATATACCAAAAGAGAATCAAATTATTGAAATGAGCTGGTCAAAGCTTGATAGTTAATTCTGCACGGTGAAGGTTAACACATTCGATGAGCAATGTTTAGTAACACATCATATGTATGTATCATGTTTTGAAGATATATTTTTACTAGGGATGGGAACGAATACCAAAAACGATATTCGAATATTCGTTTTGCTTATTCGAATATATTCGAATATTCGTTTTTCGAATAAAAATCGGTATCCGATTTTAGGTTAATCCGAATACTGGTACGTTACCATTTCCCTTTTCAAACAATGGCTAGTTTCCGAGTATAAATGTAATGTATTTTTTACGTTTGTATATTGCAAGTTTTCAACTGTACTGACACTCTTTTCTTTTCTTAACAGATATATTTGAATTTCAAGTTGATGTAAATCAAGAAAAAAACTCGAATACATTTGTTGCAAATGTGATTGTTATTCGCCGGTTTGTGGGACTGAGGTGGAAAAATCAAAGTTCGCAAGGTATTTCGTGAAGGGACTCATGTATGATGTATCTGTGTTCAAAAATAAAAGTATGAATCAATAGATATTTTGTTCTTATTCTTTATTTTACCATTAGACAGATGCGACTACCATAACTGTAAAACAATAAGGAGAAAGTAGCCTTTTTATATTACGTTACAATTCATTCGTGAAGGATACGCGTAGGTCTGAAAATGGAAGGACTAAGGTAAAGCAAATATAAAGTTAACATTTCCGTTTCCCATAATGTTTTTTAAATGTCGTCTGCTTCAAACATCTCATAATTCGACAATTCTTTCCATTAAACACACTTTATTCTTATTCAAAAAAATGATACAGTCTACAATATCTGGCGTCAGTCTGTTTCTAAGTTTGTTCAATAGTAGTCCTGCGGTACTGAAAATACGTTCCGAAGGTACAGATGTTGCAGGCACAGACAAAACACTCCTGGCAACAACTGCTACTTTCGGAAAACGCCCCTCGTTCTCCTTCCACCACAGTAACGGGTCAGCATCACCAGCCATCTTCTCATTCACGTACGAGTGTAGTTCGTCTTCGATAGATCTGTCTGGTGAACCAAAGTCAAGGAAGTCCAGCTTTCGACGTTTCGAAGGAGTTTCGAATGGACACTGTTGTTCGCCTGTAGGAAGTCTCAGAGGGAGGTCATCCAATCTCGACTCTAAAACTCCATAGGTAACTTTCCGTTGTTGGCTGGTAAAGAAGGGTAGTTTCTTGAATCTAGGGTCTAGGAGTGCACCTAGTGCAGGTGTGGATTTCGCTGCAGCATCTGAAGTAGGTTGGTAGCGCGTTGTTAATTCATCACGGATAGTCTCCTTTAGCTTGTTCGTTGTATGGTTGTCTGTGGAAGAAGTGGTAAGACGTCTCTGTATAAGTCCGCATACTATTGGAAATACCTCGGAAACTGAAACACAGCTCTCTGTACTCATGTACTCTGTTGTATCTGAGAACGGCTGGAGAACAGAACACAGCTCAATAATTAATTCCCACTCCCCTTCTCTTAGGTTCAAAATGCTGTCAGCCTTCTTTGTAAACTTCATATCAAGCAGTATGTCTGTAAGGGCGCGTCTCTGCTCAACAAGGCGGTTCATCATGTGGTAAGTCGAGTTCCATCTAGTGGCCACGTCTTGGATAAGTGTGTGCTGTGGGATTCCCATGGCTTTCTGCCTGGCGGAAAGTTCGGCTGTCAGCGTGGTGGAGTGTTTGAAGTGGCCAACCAGTTTCCGACATCTGTTCGTTAATTTTGAAACTTGAGGTAGCTCCAAAGCGGGTTTAAGGCACAGCTGTAGTGTGTGGCCAAAACATCCAAAGTCTCCCCACTGGTCACAGAGTTTACCGGCACAGTCCATGTTGCGCGCATTGTCGTGAACGCACGTCTCTACTTTTCCGTGGAGGTTGAACTCGGATTTTAGAGAATAATGACGTATATATTTCAAAAATGTAAAGCGAATATAGAATGGCGATTAAAACAAACTTCAATATAAAGAAAGATACAAATAATGTTTGAATTTGATTGGACGAAAATTGAAAATCATTCGCATTGATTAATCTGATTGGATATCGAAAGAGTAATACCAATTAGGCAATTAACATGACAATTATGATGGGGGTCATAATCAGTCAAAAGGTGTTAGAAATTGACAATTAAGATAGCGGTTGATCACAAGGTCGGTTTGCAAACTGTCATAATTGTTACTTAAGGTTTGACATACGTTGTAAAAACACGACAAACGAAACATACACACTCTTTATCACTTCACCCTTAATCATGATTAGCTCCATCTTGCGATCTCTGTCAAAATTTTGGTAATATTTTTTTTTTTTTATTTCTTCAAAAAAATCGTAAATTGAAAACGAATATTCTTATTCGAAAACGGTATTCGAATATTCGTTAGTTTTTCGAATATTCGAATATTCGAATATTCGTTCCCATCCCTAATTTTTACACCCTGTAATGTAATAGTAAGGCTGGTGCAGATGTTATCAAGTGCGCTTGGCACGCAGGAGAACATGGTTCGGTTCCCGTTTAAGGCAGGGATTTTTGTTGTAGATTTTTCCCAACAAAATATTATAAATATCCATTTCAATTTTGTTTCAGAAATCCCCAAGTAAGTGGTGCAAACGTCCTTTGACACCTCTGCAACCAACTCTTTCAAATTTTGGAATTTTAAATAAATTCAAAAGCTTTGCCTTTAATTGTTCACCTATGCTAGAAAATGATAAGTTTGCTTGTATGATGTTTTACGTCGCTTTTAACAATATTTCAGTTATATAACGTATTAGAAAATATATATCACACAGGAATTTATTTCTGCTATGATATTAGAATTTGATTTTTAAAAAAAATCTCATGATTGTTGATATGGCATGTATATGTGTTAATTGCATAACAATCTAACGGAAGAGAAGTAATTTGAGTCAAATTTAGTATATTGGTAGGGCACCATACTGTGTGTACATTTGTTTGCGTTCAACTCCTTTATTATTCAATATATTCAATATATTGACATTACAAAGTGCTGTTGTTAATTGTTCTTGTGAGACTTCTTTGATCGGTAAATCCTTGTCCAAATGTTATCTGTAGTTACACCATTGCTGTCAGCACTTTCAGTGCTTTGATTCATATTGGATTGTAATCACGGTCACATGTTAACCCTCAATCTTGAGCGTTAAGGAGAACTCCGCCATTTCTAGTAATTAGTATTTGGTATGACCTGGCCCTGATCAACCTACGACTTCCCGCACACGAGTTTGTCTCCCTACCAATTCAACACATAGATAGAGCTCTTTGCTCTTATAATGTGCCAATATCATATTTTGTTTTCAATTTGAACCTGGCTGAACCCGATGATTCGATTCATAACATAACTGCGTATGTATCTAGTGTGTACATTCAAGCAGTACAGCTACTTATTATTCAGACGACGGCAGTCCATTAGTCATACACTAGAATGATTCAGTGATGGGGTCAAAACTGCCAAGTCTTATACTTGTCTTATCAATCTTGCTGTTCCGACAAATCACAGGGAGGCAGACTTCGTCAGATTTATAATTCATGACACCATCCATCTATATCCGTTTATACAAAATAACAATTACGTCCTTTCAGGGCTTACATAATGTAAAACATGAACAATGGCCACGTGCATTTTGGTGTTAAAATACTAAGAATGTACTAGCATTGAGACTTAACCTATCATGTTATTGACTGTAAATTTTGAATTTTCCTTAAGACCCTTTTGTATGATAAATACATATGTGAGCTTAGAGGTACAACGCGGGACCCTTGATTCAAATGCGCCGAGTTTGAATCGTGTGATAGAGCAGTTCCAGCCATCTGTACTTTCACAAGCACTGCTTGGGTATACCGTAAGAGGACATCGGTACGGTTTAGATCAAGCAAAAAGCTAGCCACACTTTGGTTCTTCACAGACCTTTTAAATAGGCTATGCAATTGCGCAACACTAGAATGAGTTTTAATTAAAACTCAAGGACTGTTAATGCATGCATATTTAAACTATGAAACATGGGTTAAAGTATTGATTTAAATAAATAAAAATGGAAGATAAACGATATCCCAAACAGTGCTATATAGTGTTGAAACATGAAGAGGCTTATGATAAATTCGATTGGGTAACACAGCTACGACCGTGTCTGCAAACAATGGTTTCCGATACGTATGGGAGTTCCAAAATGTGAATAATTAGAATGTATTTATAAACTCTTTTGTAACAAGGGCTCGAGACCAATATTTACAAACTTGGCGTAGCAAAATAAATAATAGTTCTAAATAAAGTCACTAAAGACAATATAAGTCGGTGTACGAATTTGAATACTATCTAGAAATCATTACTATAAGAAAATTCAGGCATGTTATGTCCTGTTTACCAAACGGATTACATTCTCTACAAAGTATGGACGTAATAATGATCATAATAACCTATTTCTCATTTCGCATCAACATGTGCACGATTGTATATAAACCACATTTAAGATCCCAAATGCTTTCAATACGGACAGAGCTTAAAAAAACTATAAGGTAAACAGTAAAACATCTGCTGTGAGAAAATGTTCTATGATGTCAACATAATTGTTATGTGCCGGTTGCCTTATGTAAATAAAATATTGTCATTGTCATTGACATGCAGGCTTAAACAGATACTCAGTTTTCATTCGTCTGTAATTTGTTGCAAAAAACGATGAAACTGAACATGGAACAATCGACATCACAACAATCTATTACTGCTGGACATACTTAAGTGACTACGCCGTTCACAAGCAAACCAATAAAAGATTGTACTAGATTGTACTAGACAAACCATTGGTTACTCTTTTCGTTTGCATCGTGGCGTACACTAACTCGAACATAACAGTTTTGTGACAATAATATCTGATTTTGTGTTTGCATATACAAATATTGCGTTAAAGCTAAATGCTCTATTAAATACATTCAGTGTACATCATATAATGTAAATGCTCTTTCGTAAACAAACAAAAACAGAAGCACTGACACAGACGCACAGAGAGCCAACCAAGAATAGACAACAAGGCTGAATTATTAGTTTTGTGAAACCTTATTTTTAAAGTGTTTTCGGAACCTTCATCAATTTGTCCGTTTTATCTCGGTGTTTCTTTGGTATGTTACCAGTAGTATTGACCCATTTATCCTTAAACTGTATTCATATATTTGCTTACATTTACATTAACGTAAATAGCATAAGCTCTATTTTACAATATACATACATTTACTAATATTTAGTCACAATGATACAATAGAATAGCGTATAATGAGAGAGGGAACGGTGGTATTTGTTTCCTTATTGTTTTTGTTTAAAAACTAAAGTGTTTGATAGTGTTACGACACTAGCGAGTCAGGTGTGTAATGCTAACCCACAATCCTCAGTACCAAGAAGTTACAGATTGACCCTATCCTATATGTCTTAATGCCAAGAAAATATCGAGAGGGCGAATATCTTATATTATTACTGGCGAGACACATCTTACACCCCTTAATGCAAAGGAGGCCTTGTAGTAATAAATGATACTAGCGAACCAAAGCCCATTTCCCATAATACCATCGATGCCGAATGTTACAAGCGGGCCTCTGCCGATATTTATTAACGCCAAGTACATACATCGACCCCGGATAGTTATTATTGTTACAAGCGGATCCCTACCAATGTCCCTTAACGCCAAGAACATATATCGATGCCGGATAGTTATTAATGTTACAGGCCGATCAATACCCATGTCCCTTAACGCTAAGTACATATATCAATGCCGGATAGTTATTAATGTTACAAGCGGACCCCTGCTCACGTCCCATAACGGCAAGTACATGCATCAACGCCGGATAGTTATTAATGTTACAGGCAGACCCCTACCCATGTCCCTTAACGACAAATACATACATCAATACCATATAGTTATTAATGTTACAGGCAGGCCCCTACCCATGTCCCTTAACGCCAAGCGGACCTTTACCCATGTCTCTTAACGCCAAGTATATATATATCGATGCCAGATAGTCATTAATGTTATAAGCGGACCTCTACCCATGTCCCTTAACTCCAAGTACATATATCGATGCCCGATAGTTATTAATGTTATAAGCGGACCTCTACCCATGTCCCTTAACGCCAAGTACATATATCGATGCCCGATAGTTATTAATGTTATAAGCGGACCTCTACCCATGTCCCTTAACGCCAAGTACATATATCGATCCCGATAGTTATTAATCTTATAAGCGGACCTCTACCCATGTCCCTTAACGCCAAGTACATATATCGATGCCCGATAGTTATTAATGTTATAAGCGGACCTCTACCCATGTCCCTTAACGCCAAGTACATATATCGATGCCCGATAGTTATTAATGTTATAAGCGGACCTCTACCAATGTCCCTTAACGCCAAGTACATATATCGATGCCCGATAGTTATTAATGTTATAAGCGGACCTCTACCCATGTCCCTTAACGCCAAATACATATATAGATGCTGGATAGCTATTTATGTTACAGGCGAACCCTACCAATGTCCTTTAACGCCAAGTACATACATCGATACCGGATAGTTATTATTATTACACGCGGACCCCTACCCACGTCTTTTAGCTCCAAGTACAGACAAAGACGTCGAAAGGGTTGAAGAATGACTTTAATTTGAAGTTGTTATATGAACGCTAACCTTGGGGTAAGTATTGTACATGTGTCACTGCAGAAAACTAGGTAAGGAAGTGTGAACTGGTCTTTTCTCCAAGATATCTCTCTTATGGCTAAACCAAACCCTATGGTGTAGATACTCAAAATAATCGAATGAGAATATTCTTTTGAGTACCCACAACATAGGGTTTTATTGTCAAATTAGGGTTTTGGAATTTCAAAATCTCACCATATCTAGAGCTCTGCTGTGTGGAAACCCACCTGCCTGCACATCCATGCAAAATATCTAAATACAAACCGATTAACAAAAATGCCTTTTAGCCTTCAATTACTTATTGGTGAACAGGGCGAAGTAAGATCAGACTGCATGGGCTGCAATACAAATACAAATACACATATTGTTTTCAGTAATGTAAGGCCTCCGGTCCATTATACATAATTTACATGTACATAATAAATTCATTGAAGTGACATCATAAACTTTTTGATGATATTCAAATATTGAAATAATTAGTATACGACACATACTTAATGATTTAATTAGAGACCTGTTCCTCTAAAAGTAATTTTTAAATGCCTGAATTAGATACTTTATCAGTGATTTTACAAATGTGGGTCTATATTCACTCATTATGTCATAAAACAACCTTGTAGTTGTCTATGAACCTACACTAATCGCAAAAGTCTCACAGTTGGTTTTTGCAGTGTGACGCTCATTTCTTTAAAATATCATTTAGAGTGGATCCTACCAGTTAAACATGGATAACTTATAAGATATTCTGGAACACGATTGTACCGTAACAAGACGCACCAGGTTGCTGCATTACACATTTAAGTGTCGTATTCTTCTAAAAATAGTCTTTGTCACGCAAGCCATTCGTTGTGGTAATAATCGAATACCAGTTATGTTGTGCTCGTTTATTATAACTAAATCAGTGTTCATACACAACTATGAGTTCTGACTGATTAAACTACTGGTATCATGTATGTCCTCTTTTCATAGACTATCCAAGATGCAAGAAATGCCATTTTTATATGCACTTATAATGTCATGGATATCACGGTATGCTATGCATAGTGTGTTCATAGCCAATTATAGTTACAGGAAATATTATGCTGACATGCACTTGTCATTTCATCATCATCACCGTCAGTAATGCATACTGTTTGCACAGCCTATCTTAGTTGCAGGAAATGCCATTTTGACATACACTTGTCATTTCGTGTTATTCGCCGTCAATTATTCATTATCTCATAAATATAAATGAGCCAGAAATATCATTTGTATCTGCACATATATTTTCAAAATGATCGTTTTATGTTTCTCGAACGTTTTTATGAAACAGAAATTTTGCGGTACTGGTATTTACATTTTCTGAGGGGTTTATTATCAGAACAGCTATCGTACATGGCAATGTATGGACATCTCTCCGAAAAATATCAGTAAGTTTTAAACAGGGACATTTTCAATAGATAAAAAGGAGCGACAAATAAACCATTGTATGCTTTTTTAGCCTCGTTCAGGTTTTCAGTTTTTCACAATGGCATTCTTTCGGATTTGGTTTAAGAAACCTTTCTCTTATTACATATATGTATTACTCCTAATACATTCATCACAAAATGAGCCGGCACGCGAGAAAACCAACATGTGGACTCACGAGTCAGTCTTTATGCTAATCCCACAATACTTAGCGCAAAGGATGGTAAGTCATTGTTGAGCGTATTAGCGAACCTGGAGCTTGTTCAGAAGTAAATAACAATATACCAAAAGATACATAACTTTATACAGCAGACGAAATATTCACTAGGAAATACAAAACCAAACCAGATAATTGACATCGAATGTGCATTTAATAATTATGTGTCAGTTCAACCTGACGTTAATTGGTGTTTAAAGGCAGATTTCCATCAAATTGTATCGTTTAAACTGAATTCTATAGACAATTAAGTTCTTTTCTTCCGAAGCAGTACGTATATTTTTCTAAGAAAAGTGATTCGATGTGTCTTTGTTTGTCAAATTAGTTAAGTTATTTATTATTTGATTCAAGAGTAGAACTTGGTGAAACTTACTAACACAGATGCCTATTATTATGATTCAGAACACTTTTCTACAAACTTTAGATCTCATTTCTGATTTGCCTGTGTGTATGGTATTTTGCACCGCTTCAACACTTTTCCGTTTCATCACGACTTTACCACGGTAAGTACTTCTGGTCCATTTTTCATGAAGCAAGTGAGTCATTCGTAATGCTAAGACCACAATACTGAATGACTAGGAGAGAAAGCTAGTTACACCAAGTCTCAGGTATAAACCGTTAAGAGATCGAACTCGCATTCGTGCAGCGGACGTTCTTCCACTACATCACACAGGCGGTGATGAAAAAACATATATGTCATACCTTTATATAAAAAAGAACAAAATATAGTAAAAAAGAAAAAAGACATTTTATTGGTTTTAAACGTGCCAACCGGTTTCGTTTATTCTACTCATCAGAGCAATGTAGTGTCTGTTTTATTTTCTACTATATTTTTGTATTGATCCGGTATATTTCTTTGTTTTAATTATATATATCTTTGTACAAAGGTCAGGATTAGGTCAACATTGTTTAGTTATAGGTGATTCTCAATTCGACATCATCTATTCAGTTTCGTATTGCCAAAACTTTGTTTTAGTGGAAGGCTAGATTATTATTATTATTATTATCATACCACATTTATATAGCCCTTTTAAATGTATACATACAAACAATCTATTAAAAACATCAGTAGGTATTAAAATATTACAAATGATAAAAAGCAACACTAAAGCTGTACAGACGGCCTGGGGGCTGCAGAAAGGTTGGAGAAGTAGGAAAAATATGAGAGGAAATAAAAATTGCAGCTTATGTTTATGTATTTATTGTTAAGAAGTTTAAAGATGATATCAAAAATAGTAAATATTATAAAACTGCCAATTTACAAACAGGAGGAATCAGGCAATGCCCTATTGGCCCCCGGTTAATCCGCCACTGTATTTTACTCGACTTCTTTGTACTTTTACGTTTCTCTCCGCCAATGTTAGTAATGTTAATAAGCTTCCGTATTTGACCTCTCGGCGCATTAATTTCTAAAGCATGTGTTTAACTTATATTGGAGTACTCACGCCTTAAGATTTTTAATGATGTTCCAATAACATTAGAATGATATTTTTGGGGGAGATCTGAACTTTTAAATGCAGTTGTGTTGAATCCATGATGAACTATCTTTCTAGCGCAGTCTCACCCTTAAATGCGTTGTTGGGTGTTAACAGCAATTATTGGCAGGCTGCCAACTAAAGAAAATCGTTTTACTACTATGACCAGGGACTAAAGTTCGAGGCCAAAACCTGTTTTAAAACAAAACCCGTATAAAACTGACAAATTAAGGCTTGTGTTTATAATGACATTTAGTTCTCATATATCTCAATAAAAAAATGTGTCTTCAACTTTTCAGGGCTCGATTAAAAGAAGCAAACGTGTCACGGTCCCTTATTCCTGCTGGAAGAGAATTCCATAGCTTTGGGGCAACAGTCACATAACTTCTGTCAAAATACATTGCAGTCCAACATCTTGATAATACTAGTGTTGTAGTGGTTCTTTTATATCTAAGGTCTCGTTGGGATCTATACACCTTTAACATGTTTTTGACATATTCCGGTGATTGACCATGGAAGGCTTTGTATGTAAGAGTTAGTGATTTGTACTGTACTCTTTACTGCAAAGGTAGCCAATGAAGTTCTTTAAGCACGGGAGTGAAATGGCTGTAACGGGAAGTCCTAGTAATAATACGGGCGGCTCTGTTCTGAACATTTTTCATTTTTTTCATCACGGTATTAGGCATGCGGTTCAGCAGCACGTTACAGTAGTCGAGTCTTGATGTGACTAGAGATACAAATATTTCGTTGCGTCACTAGTAAGGTACCGTCTGATATGACCTATTTAACGTATTTGACAATAGCAAGATCGACAGACCGAGTTCAAATGCTGCTCCATGTCCATCTTCGAATCCAGCATCGCTCCAAGATTTCTAACGCAGGTACTTGGCTAGTTCTCAGAAATTCCAACATTCACAGATATATCAGAAACAAAATTGGCATTGTCTTTTGATGTAACAGTATTACTTCTGTTTTGTCAGCGTTCAATTTTAACTTGTTGCCATGCATCCAAGACACAATATCATTGAGACAGGCATCAACTCGACGCAATGCCTCAACCTGAGAATCCATATATGTTGGTTCAAAAGATAAGTAGAGTTGTGAATCATCGGCATACAAATGATGATTAAGATGGGTTAAATGGACACACTGCGTCTATATTCCCTGAATTATCTATAGTTTCAGTTCGAGCCAATAAGGACGACTGCAAGCGGTCTAGTAGTTCGAACCAAGATCGGAACTTTTCCGGCATTCAGAAGTTATCAATGATTGGCAAAGGTCACTGATGCTTTCATCAGTCGTCTTTTACAAATGAAAAAAAGGTTTTGTGGGAAGTTAGGATGTTTCCTGTAAAGAATGAGGTGTGGAGAACTGCTTCGGGAAAATCAGGAAATCAGGAAACAAATTGTCGTTGTGATATAATTGAAATACCGTTGCAACAACTGGGTTCAACTCCAACCAATCAATCTATATTTTCGACGAACATGAATGGCTCTTGAGACATGTGATGATGTATATGTTCTCTTCAGCCGTCATCGATTCCTAGTGCAATAGGAGGCCTATGGGCATTGCCTTTCTCGGTTGAGAACATGTTGAGTCCAGTGTTATCTGTTCATATGACTTTGCAACACATTTAATAAGCTTCATAAATCAGTAAATATTGTCAATTAATACGCATTAAATATGACCATAAATAACTGAGTGTGAAAATTATGTAAAACATTTTGAAAATTGCTGCTTTATTTTCATTTTATTATAAGTTGATCATCAATTACAATTTCGAACTTTGAGTTAAACCTAATTTGAACTTAAAATTGTTCACATAGTTATAAATATACTATTAAGTATTTAGTAATACAGTGTGGTTATACTAGGTATTTGCATTTTTAATTTTGGTTTAAATTGAAAACAGTCACAATGTTATAATTATAAATGTTTACTTTAATATTTTAGTTTCCATTGCAAAAAAGCAAAATGTTCCATATATAAGTAAGATAATCTTCGCATGCCTAAATGGAATATCAAGTTCAGAAAACATGTACATAACATACTAGTTCCACAGTGTGGAATGCAATTGTATAATGCTACGTTCCCACTGTCGTGCGATCTGTTAAGAACGCCACGATTGGCCATTCGTAGCAGATCTTGGAATTTCTCTGAAATCTCAGGTTTGGATACGAGATGATACGAGTTGATACGAGTTGATACGTTCTGATACGATTTGTTGCGCTCAGATGCGATCTGTTCACGATTTGTCAATTGCAGGCGTCACGATCTGTCACGGTCTGATCTTCCGTTCAGTTACGATCACATACGTTCCGATAGGATTGTTTCGATTGGGTCCACGATTAGGTCTCGGACTGACACGATCACCACGATCGGGTTCCCCGAATTGGGATGATCTGGTACGTGCAGATACGTTCCGATACGTTCACCAAGAACCGATGCGCTCCGTTACGTTTGGATACGATCGTAGTCGCGATGTCTTTCACGATTATGATCGAGGGTGATCACAATTTGAGCTACGACTGGACCCCGACAGGTATATATAGAGCCCGACTGACCATGGGCTTCATTGTTTTATGAACTTTTACAGAGTAAACACTACAACCCTCAACCATTAATGATGGCAGAAGTTCAGGATGATGACAGCGTGGCATTTGCAGTATTACTGTATACTTACATTATCGCCAGAGAGGAAGAAGACGAGCAGCAGACAGACCAGCTACAATCTCAACCACAAAGGGCCAGGAGAGCTGCAGTCAGGCAGTTATGGGTGCGACCATGGCTCATAGAGGAGAGGAGACAACACCTTGGTCAGTTCTTCAGCCTCCTAGACACCCATTTGAGGCTGGAGGATCCAGTAGCGTTCCAAAACTACACAAGGTTAACACCACAGATCTTCGATGAAGTCTTGCAGAAGGTAACTCCAGCAATCAAGGGAGAAGTCACCAGTTTCAGGCAACCCCTCCCGCCTGGACTGAAACTGGCAGTGACACTAAGGCACCTTGCAACTGGAGACAACTATCGGTCCCTTGCGTATGCCTTTAGGTGTGGAGTATCCAGTATCTCAAAGATGGTTCCAGAAGTGTGCAAGGCAATTGTGCAAGCGTACAAAGATGAGGTGTTCAGCCTACCTGTGACCCCTGAAGCATGGAGAGCTGTAGCTAACCAGTTTGAGCAAAGATGGAACATCCCCCACGCCATTGGGGCATTGGATGGCAAACACATTGCTATCAAGAAGCCACCACGCACTGGCAACTTGTACTACAATTACAAGGGCTTCTTTTCGATACCACTCCTGGCCCTGGTGGATGCAGATTACAAGTTTATATGGATCGAGCTTGGTGGAAAAGGACACATGTCAGATGCTCAGATATTTGGCGACTCGGAGCTGTTCAGCGGTCTGGAAGAAGAGTCACTAGGACTCCCCCCACCCTGCCCTCTGACTGCAAGCCCCGATGACCATCAAGACATGCCCTTCTTCATCCTAGGTGATGACGCCTTCGCACTCAGGAACTACCTCATGAAGCCATACGGCAGAAGAACGATGTCCAGGGAGGAGAGGATTTTCAACTACAGACTATCAAGGGGAAGGAGAGTGGTGGAAAACGCCTTTGGGATCCTGGCCAATAGATTCAGGTGTTTTCTCAGGCCTCTAGAGCAGAAGCCAAATACTGTGAAGGATATAGTGGAGGCGGCAGTGGTTCTTCACAACCTACTGAGGCTGGGGCATCCATGCATTGCAGCACAAGAGGCGGACCATGAGAATGAAAACCACAATGTCATCCCAGGGACATGGAGGGACCAAGTGAACTGGCTAGATGTGGATCAACCTCCTGCACATAGTAACTCAGCTACAGCACAGGCGAAGCATCAGAGGGAACTCCTGAACGCCTTCTTCAACTCACCACAAGGTGCGGTTGCATGGCAGAACAGGATGGCCGGGCTGCATGACGCGGAAGGTGGAGAGGATGATATTTGACATTTTGAATTTTGTTTCTGAAACAAATCGAAGACCTATTCATACGACAATTCAAAACTTGCCTAAATTGTGGTTAAATCGTATGATAGAGTAGAAAACTTTGTGACATTTAAAGGAAAATTTGCTTATTATGAGCAAATTCTCCTTTTGTTACAAAGTTTTTAAATTTCTTTTTTATTGATTTGTTGAAATGAGTATCTTTACCATTCAGTGTACATGTAATATGAAATAAATATAAGTAATTTAACGACTTTCGTTTTATGTCATTTTTTATTTTTTATTTCTTTTATTTTGTGTTATCATAACATATTCTACAAGGACTCTCTACTGATCGTCCAGGGGGTCTTCCCGTTCCCGTTCCTGGTGCAGGTCTGTGTCATCATCCTTAGCAAGTGGATCAGGGGGGTTGAGCTGCGAGGAGAGGTTGAAACTGCCGGCATCTGGTGTACTGGTTCTCAGCAGGCTGACGAAGGAGGGTCCTGACTGAGGCTTATTGGTTTGTGGGCAGGTCATCTGGGGCGTGGGGAACTGTTGCTGGCCGTAGCTGCGGTCCTGACTACCCCAGATACTGGGTGGAGGTCCTATAGGGCGAGGTGGCCAGTGGGAGGGTTGAGGCTGCCACGTGGCCTGCTGCTGGAACTCGATGGGGAACTGCTGGTCTTGGCTTGGTGGTGGCTGCGTATGGCTATGCTCAGCTGCCCGTTGAGCCCTGTGTAACTCTTGCATGATGTTCGCCTCAGCGTCCCTCCTAATCGCTCCAGGCAACTTGGACAGGATCTCATCCACACACTTTCCAAAGTTAGAGCTGCCACACACAGAAGCGCTTCTAGACATGAATTCAACAAGCAGTTCTTCTGAAAGAGAAAAAGTGAGGGATAATTTTTAGTGGTATTAAAATTATTATTATTATTATTTTAAGTCTCAATAAATATAAAATGTTCTACCCTCCCGCTACATCAAATAGGGAGCCTTTTCTTATTTAGAAATGTTATTATATCTTGTAATTATTGCATGGTTGCGGACTATTTTCGTTGTTTTCGGCAGTTTGGTAAATTCGTGAGATCACGGATTCCTGTGTGCTATCTGCTGTGTATAGTGTTATTAGGAGAGATAATACTTACTCAGTTCTGCAGAGGTCATCCTATCCTCACTGCCCCGTCTGGAGCCGACCGACCGTGGCTGGGAGGCTGTCTGTGAGGTTGGTGATGCAGCTAATTGGAGTGTTGCTGTTGGAACCCTGCTTGTGGTAGAGGCAACTACTGAGTTTTGCTCGGTGGAAGGTGTGAGTTCAGTGCCACTGGCACTTGCTGCTGCTGCTGCTGTAAAGGAGGCCACATTTCTGGCATCCACCGTCTCAATGTGAGGAATCAAAAAAGAGAACTTATCCCATACCCACCTCTCTGTGCTGTTCATGTCAGTAATTGCATCTCCTCCTGCCCCACTCTTCTTGGCACGTTTCTTCAGCCGGCCCATCATGGTCCTCATGCTTGAGTACCATATTTTTAGCTGTCCTACAGTACTATTCATCTTGGCAGCCTGTGCAGCCCAGAGATTCTCTTTCTGGGTAACATCCTTGAACCCCGAAAGGCTTTTGCTGTACAGGACCTCATTTCGCATGAGGAACTCAATGATTTCCTCCGTTTGCTGTTCACAGAAAGCAGTGACTGTTTTCTTTCTCTTTGCTTTCTCGGAGGGGTAGCTCTCATCTGTCTCCTCTGGCTGGACTGGTTCTGGCTCCGGGTGTGGGACAGCCTTGCCCTTTCCCTTTCCCTTCTTGCCTCTGGTACCCTTGGGTGGCATGTCACAAAGGCTAACAAATTCTTGCACTTGCAGGTTATTACTTAGATGTGCTCTCTTCAAGAGTAGATCGCGGAATGAGACGCATTAAATATTCTCCGGTATATAAATATGGGCACGAGAACTCGTAACAGATTGTGAGCGTTTGTGTAAAACGTAACTACTCGTATCTACTCGCATTTACTCGCATCTTCTCGTACCAACTCCTATCTGCTCGTGAGTTATTCGTGTCAGGTCTTGAGCAATGGGACCCCACATAGCGTAACAGATCGTGACAGATCGTGGGAGATCGTGGAAGATCGCAACACATCTCAACAGAGCGTGGTTTTTGTCTTGTCTAAGATCGATCCCGATCATCACGATTTGTAAGCACGATTAGATGCGATCCGTCGCGCTTTGTTACGATGCAATACGATCTGATACGATGATCCCGATTGACAATTGATCGTGTTGATCGTAGAACATTTTTGAACCGTTCAAAAAGTTTCTACGATTAGCGTGATTGCCACAACTGACCTCAAGATCTGATAAGATCTGATAGGATATCCACGATAAGTCCACGATTGAGACCACGATTTTAATCGTGCCGCTAATCGTGATAGTGGGAACGTAGCATTATTATTCCCGCTCCTACCAAAGGTCCCGTATTCGATCCCTGTTGTGAGCGATTGTGACGTTGGACTATTTCCTATCCTACTTTGCAAGTACTGGCTAGGTGTCCATAGGGCAGACATCGAAAGTAATTTATACAAACTGTAAGGTTGTTTCCCGGTCGATGTTAGATACATTACAGTAGACCATCGATAACTCGACTTTCAAAGGGAGCCATAACATTCTTCGAGTTATTGAGATGTTAAAGTGATCCCTCAAGTTATTCTTATTCATTTATGTAATTTCAGCTTCGTAATTCAGTCATACTTTAATGTTTATTACAAAAGAAATTCAGTGATAAAACCTTATCAAGAAAACAGACTAAAGTGCCGTAATAGAATGATTCTCACTCATCTCGCCATTCTTGAAGCTAATAACCGGAACTGAAGTGTGAGGGTGCTTGCTGTGTACTTTATTTTCAAAATGGTTCAAGAGTTCTTTCATTATTTGAAAGTAACTTTGAGTAAATCACTACCAAAATCGTAGAAAATGAAATTAACATAGACGACTTTTGACACCTCTTCAGGCCATTGCTTATTAAAACAGAAATATGTTTTTTTCAATGATTAATGAATTGCCCCTATACTAATTTGTTTTATTCTTGCACTATTTACGACGTGTTTAAACGAATGCTCATCCCTTAAACACGTCCATTGAATTGATTGTGTTCAAGGATTCAAAAGACAGCGATCAAAAAAGATCACCAAACATACTTCTGGGAGTCATTATGATTTCGATAAAATGTAATGCATCTTCATCACGGGTGAAACAATGGTCATTGTTGTGATCAATCTTATAGCATTTTTTATGACCGCAAATCAGACGATGTAGACTTTAATGAGAAAGGGAATATGCAATTACAGTACCGACACTCCATTGTGATCTCTTCACAAATATGTATGGCCGTGTCAGACAATTCTTGAAGGTATAAAAAGCCAATGATTACCGAAAGGGAAAGGTAAAGACATGCAGAGCGTCCGCCTCAGGTGCAGGAGGTCGTGGGTTCGATCCCCGGTCGGGTCAAACCAAAGACTTTAAAATTGGTAGTAATGGCTGCCCCCCTTGACGCTCAGGGTTGCAGGGACTGGCCATTGTCAGGATAAATTGACCAGTAGTACTGGTAACTTACCCAGGATTCGCCGTGATATACCTGAACAATTGTTGAAGTCGTAAAACACCCAACAATCAATCTTTAGGTCTATGCAGAAAACTGATACATGTTCTTGTTATGGTATCTCTTTCCCATTAGATGTAGAACACGACTTCGGAAGTAATTAGGCAATTATATTACCATTCTGAGCAATTTCTCAATGGTCAACAATGTTTTCAAATCCTGCATACGCGTCAAAAAGCGTCTGCATGTGAGAAAGCGTTAATCTCCCAGGAAGGAAAGGAGTTACTTAATATTCTAATATTCACAACAACATCGATATCGTGTCACCATTAAACATTATTATTACCGCACACGCGCGAAGGCTCCGGCAAGTGCACAATGCTGTAGATTATCTGACTACCAATTTTGTCATAAATATCAGTTATCAGTGATTGTATGACAGTTTAACTGTCGGCATTTTTTTACGATCATAACATTTTTTTCTCTATCCAAATCGATACGCGTTACAAATGCGGACGTGTTTGATAAGGATATAAGCTAAGTATTTATAAAGAAAACATGACAGCATAATTAGTTTATAAAGTTGAAAACCATGGATAAGTAGAGATTGCTCATGAAAGATATAAAGGAAATACAGCAAATCTCTATTCTCTACTATAGTTGAAACATCATTAAAAAGCATTTTTTCATTTAGCAACAATAGTTTCAAACGAATCTTACTCGAGACTCGTCATTAACATCTGCTTGTGGAAAAGGGCTAAAATTGTAATACAGTTATCCTCATTGGTACTCAGGGCGTTCACGTATAGTAATATAAATGATGCTCGTGTGCCAAGATGAAATACTAGAAGAAAATGGTTATTAACAAACTCTATAAAAATGTACTTTTAAATGGGTTTTAATGATATGTATTGGCAATAAGTATCGTTATATTATAAGTAGCTTAAGCCAGTTTAGCCCAATTTATTTACGAGGACTTTGTATGTAACTTCATCTTTTCATTATTATGGTTGTCTGTCAAGTAATGAATATAACTGAAAACGTGCAACGTAGTTTTCAACTTCCTTAATAGAGAGAAAATGTCGTAGTTGACATCTTGCATCTTCGTAGAAAACATATTGATGACAGAAAAGTAAATATAACTACTTAACCCTTTCCCACATACAACAACTATGCAGCAGACGACTTTGAAGACATCTAGGCAAAACTATGGAAAATCCCTACAAATAAATTTTCTTTTCAAACGTTTTTTCGTAAATATGTAGCACCTATACGGATATATTATGCTGCAGTGTACAGTTATGACTTAAACACCTGAATGTTTGATGCCCTACAGTATACGAAGACTTTTCCAGCGTATCAGCAATAATGATATATCCGCCTTTTCTCAGATGTTGGCTGAAAGAAAAGTAATTTAACATTTCAAGTCCAATTGACTGTAAAGACGATACACTTATTCAATTATTTATATTATTTATGGTTTTAGTGTGTTGTACATTTTTCCAGCGTATCAGCAATAATGATATATCCGCCTTTTCTCAGATGTTGGCTGAAAGAAAAGTAATTTAACATTTCAAGTCCAATTGACTGTAAAGACGATACACTTATTCAATTATTTATATTATTTATGGTTTTAGTGTGTTGTACATTTTTCCTTTCAAACTTTTTTTTCGTAAATAGGTTGCACCTATACGGATATATTATGCAGCAGTGTACAGTTGTGACTTAAATAAGCCTTTGCATATGCACAGTCTGACCAGCGCCTTTACTGTCCACCTATACATCATCGGTGGCGCAGTGGTAGAGCGCCGACTCGGGGGCGGGAGGTCGCGGGTTCGATCCCCGGCCGGGTCATACCAAACACGTTATAACAATTGTAATATTTGCAGCTCTCCTTTGTTCTCAGCGTTGCCGGATTAGCATTACGACTGACTGGCTAGTGTCAGAATAAATGAACCAGTGATACTTGTAACTTACCCAGGAAACGCCGTGATATAACGGAACAATTGTTAAAAGCCTCGTAAAACACCAACATGTGATATGGCCCTAAATGCATCTCCTTGCACATTTCGGAAAGTGTAGTCAAACTGGGTTCCCGCCAAGGTCATGTTAATCATTTTACATGCAAACCAATGTTGATACCTCTGCCACAGACGGCTTTGGAAAACAATCTGACAAAAAACGAGAAAATGCATAATTGGCTACATTGTTTTCAAAACACATTTCAACGATCAACCTTTCCTTTATAAATATTGTCCATACTTTTGCATAATAAATGTATGTATCATATATAAGTCGTCTGTAGCAGATTAAGGGATATGGCAAAGGGTTAAATGGTGTCAAACCGGATATGCAACAAGACTCCAAATAATGTGGTGTTCCTCAGTTTACGGACGGACTGTATGTGCCCTCTCTCATTTTGACTCTCAGCGTTCAATGCCAGTATCACCGTCATTATATCAAACACAGCGTCTTGCCTATATCTTCAAAACAGTGGGTGTGGTGATCTAATGTCGCTTTTTATAATATTAGTACCTTTGTCAGCCAATAACCATTTCAAACATACAATAAATCTGCAGCAGACGACTTTGAACATATTTTGTCAAAAAATGGAAAATCTCTATAATTGAATGGATAATCAATGACTAAAATTGGAAACATTGTGACAAAAGGAGAAATTGCTCGTTTTGAGCAATTTCTTTTTTTTGTCACTATGTTTTCAAAAAGTCGTCTGCTGCAGAGGCGTCAGAAAGCGTACATATGAGGTAAACGGTTAAACGATCATTCTGCTTCCAGTTTTATCTCTATTACAATAAATTGTATATGTTTTAGAGACGAATCAGTGGTAAAATAGTTTGTACGTACGATGCAATTTATATTTGTAAATGTTGTTAATGTTAGAACCTTGATATTTATTATTCGATTCATTGTTTCAAGATTGTATATATATATATATATATATCGTATTAGTTATGTTTTAAGTTCAAACGAAGTATTAAGATAGTTCAAAGGTATGAACTTTATACTACATTTATAGCATTCTAACATCCATCGTCTGGTCAGTATTAAACTTCCAAACGATCGATTTACACGGGATCTATATCTTGTTTGTTTTTGGTTTTACGCCGCTCAACAGCTGGAGTCATATCGAGGCGGACAGGAACAACGATATTGGTCCAACGGCTTATATTTACATCGAGATAAAAAATGTATAAAGTATGAAACCAATACCTCCCTACCTGCTGGAGCTTAAGAGTTACTTTGGCTCCAATCGTTCAGATCCCTTTAGCCGGTACTTACGGTTCAAGCAAAGGTCAGACTGTGGCTCCTATTCTTATTGAGCGTCCCCCAGACACAGGGGCACGGGAACTTTCAACTGTGATTCTGAATCATAATCATAGTATTCTCAATCGATACAAAACATACTGTGTCTATAAATTCCAAAGAATGGTTAAAAATAACGAAGCTAAAACAGTTCCAATCGCATTAAAATCAGACCAAAAACTTCGATGTATATCTCTCGTATTATGGGTACTCAAAAGAATCATAGGGTTTTTTGGTCAAAAAACGATTTTAGAACATGAAAAACGCCCTTTATCTAGAGCTCTGGGTGAATAGTTAGCCCCTATCACGTAAACAAATAACGATTGTACTTTTTTCTTCAATTTACTAATGTATCTATGTAATTATAGATTTTAGTTACTAAAGAATCTGAATTTTGAATCTGAATCTGATTTCGATGAGATTAAAAGAATTTGTATTTGTATGTAAACAATGTACATCTTACCGACTTAGTAATTGTTGTCAAAGATTGGTCATTATAATTACCTTGATTTAATTGTTTCCGAAATGAATGACATAATTGCTTTTTGGTGATCATTATTCCCTGCTTTCCATTTATGCAAGACGTCAAGATACCAATGGAAATTGATTGATTGATTGGGGTTTAACGCCGTTTTTAACACTTTCTCAGTCATATCACGGCGGCCAGTTCACCTACTCATGTTTTTCCTGGTTTTCGCACACCAGTACCTCACACAACAATCTTCCCAGATAACTGGCTGCTTTACCACATAGACTTAGCCCATTGCTGGAAGACGACCAATGAAAAAGTAAGTGCTGATCATAAACATACAGGACCGCAACCAATATCCAACAGCAATTCACCCGACACGTTTCTTGTTTAAAACGCTTTCATCTTACTTGATCACGATTGAAATAAAGATGTTTTCCGTTAAGAAAGACTTAATTATCTTCGTTGTCAATGTAAGTTGTTCCGATCAAAAGCACAGCAAATAGTTCTACACTTGAAGTTACATGAGGCTTACTGACTTTGTGCTCGATACATAGGAAAATCGACATGACGAGAGTTAAAAGAAATCATATGCCTGCCTTCCAGACCAGAAACCTGTTGCTGTGCGATGATGATTTTGAGCAATTTGAATAACTTCCATCACTAGGTATTTAAATTAGTATTGAGTGAACATTTACGTGAGCATCCAAACTGCTTTGTTTAACGCTATGCTGATTTAAGTGAGTGTTTTTGACAGCTGAAATTTAGTTTCATGAGACAATCAAATTAAACCATAGGCTTTCAGGATGAACTTATAATTTCGACTGTCACTTAACCTCATTATTGCAGTTAACAGGATAATAACTAACGGTTATCATATCCCGAAATACACAAATATCTATTGCCTGAATTTAATGAGTGTGAAATTTAGAAATCTCATATAGTCAGGAACGGTTCGCTAAAATAATGTCATAATTTTGTTCTTGGTAATTAAGTTGATCAACTGACATCAGTTAAATTCCTTGACTTACTGATTGGAACCTTTGTAGAGTTTAATTTCTCGAATTACTACTTGTTTCTTTGTAGATATTAATTTTCCGAATTACAGATTGGAACCTTTGTATTTGAGCATGTTGAATATTAATATACAGTTTCCTTACAGGAACATGTTGACATCATGTTTTAAATTCAATTATCGCCTATAATCCCGTCCGACTACCGTCACCAAATATCAAACAGATTTGACAAATATTAAAGTTCAACGTGTAACCTACCCTTATTGTAAATGTCAAAGAGAGACTTAATGATAACAACTGCTGTTTATTTGGTCAGGTCGTTGGGATCAAAGTGTAGATAGATAAGATTGATATAATCATGTGGATCGAAATCTGCGTCGCCATGGGTTACACACTTGTGGCTCATGTCGTGTTGCAAAAATCAAATAGAACAAACAAGTCAGGCTCCGAAATACTAACACAGTTGTCAAATGTTCTTCTTAACAGTTGTCTATATTTGCTTTAACGAGTCTGTCTGTCTGTCTGTCTTATAGAAGAAATATACATTTTTTCTGTGAAAAAGTTCCGATCCAGTTTTGCAATTCCAAATAATTCAAAAGTGTCCAAAGTGTCTCACAAAGCATTGGTTCGAGCTCCGATATCATCAACAATTGGTTTGTTAATGGCCTTCAAGTGTTTCACGTTATGCTTTTTGTTTCGTAATTTTTGTGTATGAAATTGATTTCACCTTTGTGTAGATTTCACGTGCGTCGTAGTTTAGCGAATGATGTTCTTGTGATAGTTTTCAACGATACTTTAGGGAGACAGTGGTGCAGTGGTAGAGCGTCGGTATTTCGTACCAAAGGTTCCGGGTTTGAATCCCATCATGAGCGGGTTCGGCCTCTGGAGTTTTTTTCTAAATACACGGCGTGAGTACCGTTAAGTGTCCAGGCAGAAGAGATTGATGAATTTATGCTGAAAGCATGTTTTAAAATCGATGTATATAAATAAATTTCAACTAACGGTATTTTTATAACAATCACGTGTTGAAATACCGGTTGTGTTGGTAGTCTTATCCCCAAACATTATAAATGATTGATTGGTGTTTTACGCTACTTGTCCGCTTATCCTGACAGCAGCCAGTCAGTCGTAATCCTGACACCAGCCAGTCAGTCGTAATCCTGACACCAGCCAGTCAGTCGTAATCCTGACACCAGCCAGTCAGTCGTAATCCTGACACCAGCCAGTCAGTCGTAATCCTGACACCAGCCAGTCAGTCGTAATCCTGACACCAGCCAGTCAGTCGTAATCCTGACACCAGCCAGTCAGTCGTAATCCTGACACCAGCCAGTCAGTCGTAATCCTGACACCAGCCAGTCAGTCGTAATCCTGACAGCAGCCAGTCAGTCGTAATCCTGACACCAGCCAGTCAGTCGTAATCCTGACAGCAGCCAGTCAGTCGTAATCCTGACACCAGCCAGTCAGTCGTAATCCTGACAGCAGCCAGTCAGTCGTAATCCTGACAGCAGCCAGTCAGTCGTAATGTTAACCCCGCAACCACCCTGGGCGCCTTGAAGGGTATTGAAGTATTTGGTATGACTTGACCGGGCATCAAACCCGCGACCTCCCGCATCTACCACAACACCACCAATACGTCATATCCCCAAACAGACGAATAAGTAAGTAGTAATGATGGTATCAACCCTACGTTCAGTGAAACAGTTTGATAACTCGTGTTTTTTTTTCAAACCACCAATCAAATTACAGCAATTACTTGTTTAATTTGTGAATTGGCAACCGTGAGCAAACAGGTTTTTGTAATGAACTCAGTTCTTATGCACACTAGTGTGTATAGTCATATTTCATTTGAGCCTTTCCGCGAGAAAACCAACATTGTCGACTCTGCGTAAAAGTATCGACCCGGATCAGCCTAAGCATGCCGCCCAGGCTAATACAGGCAGACACTTTTCGCCTCCTGTGGATTTTCTGTTTCAGGAAACATTACTCTATACCTCTATTCAACCGAGACGGAATGTATTGGCTCGGATTAGCTTGCGCGGACTGCGCAGGCTGGTCTGAATCGATACATTACGCAGAGTCCATACTAATTGTTTTCTCGTGGAACGGCTCATTTGTATTGTCATTTTCTTAAATGTTTTAACTTTGAAACGACCTCTCAATACATTAAATAACCCGGAATCAATGGTGACAGAAACGACCATTGTAGAGACGACCACGACTGCCTGCACGCTCATGCAATAAACATGCATTTTAAATCAGTATGGTGAACAATGTAACACGTGGTAATACATTATCGAGTCACGCTATGATACTTTCCGTTACTGATTAAGATTAGATATGAGCCTACCCGATAAAACGATATTTATAAATGTTTCGAGACAAAATAATGATAGTAATTTTATTTAGTTATGTTGTCCATTCAGATGCATTTCTATGCTCTAGATAATGATAAAATCAAATAAGTAATTGGTTTAACTCTGGTACGATTTACAGTTCAGATACTAAATCAACATTCTCAGACTAACCGGACAATCCAAATACTCATGACGGTACAACACCAATTGTTTGCAGTTGTCTTAGTACATGTTCGTTACAAAAGGCAGTTCTTCCGAAAGATCAAGTTTAACATAACATGTTACAACCAAATGTCATATTTGCCTAGAATTCAAATAAATATAAAGTAAAACATGTATATTTAAATACAGTTGGTTGAATGTCTTGTGTTTTTAAGCCGCTTTCAACAATTTTTCATTTATATCAAGTTGTTTCCTATGTGTGTTACCAGGACTACTGGTCTAATTTATCCTCACACCAGCCAGTCAGTCGTAATGCTAACCCCGCAACCCTGAGCGCCAAGGAAGGCACTACCATTTTTAGAGTATTTGGTATGACCCGGCCGGGGATCGAACCCGCGACCTCCCGCACTCGAAGCGGATACTCTACCCCTTCACCAACGAGGCGGTGTATTTTAATACAATGGCATTATTCAAACATACCATCTTCGTCCCGTTGTGCTTGATCCGACTAGCGAAATGTCGCTGTGCATCAAAATAACTGTCGATTGATTTACTGTACTTTAAAAGTTAAATGTCTGAAGAAGGGATGTGAAAACTTAGTTTGATAATTGTGATAAGCAATAGAGTGAATGTTGTTTCTAAAATGGTATAATATATCATAGTAAACATTATTTTTATTTCACAATTATCAATTAAGTTCGTAGTTGTCTATAATGTCAATAGAAATAAACGGGCATAATTTATATTAACAATTGATATATATAAACAAATTACGAAATTAATGAGAAAGTACCCAGAGAAAACAATATTTTAACTCAAAGATAAATTTGGTATATTCAAACTTCGTCTATTCTCATTTGGTCTGTTATTTAGGAAATATATTTTACTATTGTGAGTGATATATCGGATCGTATATGACGGTTTGGAGGTCAGGTGTGTAGTAATTAATCACGAAGGCCGAAATGATTCATTTCAAAACACCTGAACGACAAATCGTGATATAAGATCCGATATATCACTCAACGGTGAAATCTGCTTTTATTCTAGTACGTAATAATTAAAAGGGATACAACTGAGGGGGGACTATGTTCTGTTCTGACATGACATTGCTTCCCTTTTAAACTAACAAAATATTTGAAATCAGTTTTATTTACAGTCAATAAGCATTTTATTTATATTAATATTTCAACATATGGTTGATAACTATAACAAATGAAAGGCAACAAATTGGTTATTTAAGATAACAACAGCTAAAAAATAGCAACTCGGAGATCGACATTGACTAGTTAAAAAAGACTATTTTATCTATTGTCTACTTGGAAAACATGTTTACGTTGATGGTTCTATTGGACATAGTATTAGTGAACATGTTCATGACTGCTTTATGCTCTAGATCATTCATAATCCGTGTTGGAATTAGAAACACAGTCAGTGACAATGGGTGGGGAAGTGATGTCAACGATGTGTTTACATCACGTGACTTTGTTCGTAAAATGCCAACCGTAGCGTAGTAACGCGTGCGCACTAAGAAACGGTGTATGAAAAATACGCAAGAGGGAATTTCAATAGCCAAAAATAGTCCCGGAAGTTTCGAGTCGTTCAAATCCTCGTATAGTAAAGAAATTGTCAATAGTTTTTTAGAATTTTCAATTTTGCCTACGCACGGTATTTCCCTTACTGCATCACATGTGTGGACATTAAGATGCTTTTCATACGTAAAAATAGACGAAGTGAAAAGAAATTAAATAACAGATTCAAAGTATGCATTCATTCGTGTCATTTGAAAAATATTGAAAATATATTGACAAGAAAAAAATAAGTAATCAAATAAATATGAGAAATAACAGGATTAGAAAAGGCAAAAATTTACCAACAATAAACACGATAAGGTGGCTCTGGGTGGTCGTGTTACTCGTTACCCTCTTGCAATTCGTGTCTAGTTTCTTCTTTATTTTTACAGCGAAACTTTTAAGATTGATAATCTGTATGTTACGACTTTTACAAGTTCAAAGGCGTTCTGTCGATGAAAATTCCCTGGATAGCTCACATGAGTTATGCAATGTGATTTGTATTGCCAATCGTACAGTTAGCAACAATAACTCATTTGGCGGTCAGGTTAGCTTAAGCAAGATGACTAATTTAGCTCAGCTTCAACAAGCCAATGTGAAATTATCCAACCATATCAAATGTTGTCGTTCTTTTGTCAAATTAATATGACTTGAAGTTTTTACAAAAGGCGCCCAGCCCCCTTGCAGCCATGGTTTCGACCAATCAACAGGGTTTGTAGGAATCGGATAGAGGGTCTACCAAATTATTTGATAATTTGCCAACCAATTTGGGAGGAGAAGAATTGTAAAGCTTCTTTATTTTTTCTCGGTTGCTTTTGAAACCAGAGTTATGCATGGATAAACAAAAATTAAGGAAATGTGGTGAGGAAATTGACAGGATTCTTGTTTTGAAGCTTTATACCCAATGAACCACTGGTTACAGAGGATGAGGTGTTGACGGACGGACGGACACCGGACGAAAGCTGATCATAATAGACGTTACTGTTACCACAACAATGTCTGAAAAATAATTTTAGAATTAGCACAGTAATTGTTTTTCGACACCGATTTCTAACAGTTAAAATTAAACCAATAAATGATCTTGCAAATCACTGTTTAGTTGGAAAAATAAATCCTAAAGTTTATTGTTTCGAAATGTAAAGTATATGTTCGACAATTCTAAGACATCGTGAAGCGTGTCGGCATGCAAAATGCATGAGCCGTTCCAGGATAAAACCAACATTATGGACCCTGCGTTATGTATAGACCCAGATCAGCCTAGATCCGGGGCGACACATTCCGTCTCAGGGAGATAGAGGTATAGAGTAATGACTCCTGAAACAGAAAATCCACAGGAGGCGAAAATTGTCTGTCCGGGTTAGCCTGCGCGGCCAGTTTAGGCTGGTCTGGATCGATACTTCACGCAGAGTCCACAAAGTTGGTTGTCTCGTGGAATGGCTCATATCAACACAAACTATGGCCTTATATTTTTCCAAAACAAAGATACTGTTGATTGAAAGCATTATCTTTTATAATTTTACAATTATTAAATATAACTATATAAATAAGTTAGTGTTTTGTCTCACCGTTATGTTTCCGTGCGTATAGCTGTCCATTGTAAAATTAAAATACAAATTGCGTAATTCTAAATCTATAAAAATGAGGTGTTTTTATTGGTCGCAGAGGTCATCAACGCATTGAATTATTCATATATTGTTACAAAGCCTCAGGACAGTACTTTTGCAATCTATCCTTTTATCTAACCATATATACATGTTGTTCATCATATTATCTCATATCACACTTAAAATATGTGCGTATATTAATAAACTCGAAAACCAACCGTCACGTGTTTTGCAATTAAAGACAGTTTAACGGTCAAATTGCATATATGTATAATCGGATTTTGGTCACAGTCATTCGTAGGGACTTCCATGGTGTTTATACTTTTATATGTCGAACAACGCTGTGCGGAGGTGCATGCTGTTATATAGATCTTCACTGGATGCCAAGTCCATTATTTCAGTGTTCGTGTAACAAGGCGTATTTTAAAATGTCAGTGACAGCTCGTGTTCTGTGTTGCATGAAGGTTGGACAGATCATTAGCTGTGGTCGGGTCAAAATGGTGAGATGCTCTTCCTAGAGACATAAAATGTACTCAAAGTGAAATTGCTTTTAGAAAGGAACTGAAAACATATTTCTTTTAGAAATGTTTACAATTGAATATCATGTAAATATTAGACTGTGTAATGACTGTGTAAATAGATCTTGAACTGTCTAAAGCGCAATGGAATAATTTACAATAACCTTTGCCCTATAGAAATCTATTTGTATTTAGAAATAAATATATGAGTCGCGTCGAGCGATTTCGGACCTTATTGAATCACCGGACTTAGATCATATTGAGGTAAATGGCATAACATTTATAATTATTTCTGCACGGCGAGGGTAAATAAAAACAAACAAACACAAACTTATAAGGCTCATATATGTTTTCACAAAGGTTAGACTCGGGAAATCATTGTATAGTTACTTATGCAAATAATGTATGATAACAAATAAACGGGCTGTCAAGTGACAGTTGGGGGAGGAGAAAATAGTTATAGTTTGGGTTTTTTCTTATTTTGATTGTGCACACAGCATTACTATTGAATCACTAAATAGCAATTAAAGTGTGGGAAAACGTATAGTAAACGTCTTTTATGATAGTTTTTCTACATAGATTATGTCAACTTGCTTGAAGGCGGTTATTTATAATACATTTATCAGATAAACTATTTATTTCAAAGGTGATTTACTACACTTGTAAAATGTAGTCAGCTGTAGCCTCGTCGTTTCTGGTATATATTAAGACGACTTTGAAAACATCTAAGCAAAACCATGGAAAATCTCTGTAAATGAAAGTATAATTACTGAAAACATTGTGGCATAAGGAGAAATTGCTCGGTCTGCTTCAGAGGCGTCAGAAATCATTCATATGAGGGAAAGGGTTATCAAAATAAATGTTTATCCTGACGCCCATGCACGAGTCGTGTTGATACCAACATATTCCTGTGCGACAAGGAGGGGCTTGGGTTCTCCTGCTGTCATGGCAACCAATCTAACCACTACACCACGGGTGAATGAAAGTGGTTTCTAATGTAACGATATAAATGTGGTCGACTCTATGTTTTGCGAAAGGTTTTCGATCATCTTTTAAGAATCAAATACTAATCGCCCACTTCAGAATTCTAGTTAATTTTTGAAGCGTAAATAAACATCCTTTGACATTAAAACTTACTGTTATTCAAAGAAGTTGGGTATTCTCCGGCTCATAATAAATTAGACCCCAAATGAAAAGAAATTGAAATATTATCTTGATAATATTTGGAAGCTATATATGGTGTCAGCACATTTTTTATTATTATTATTTTTGTATTTGTGATAATCATTACACAATCTATATAATATGTATATCAGTCTGAATATTAGGTGTCCATTTAAAGATCAAGTCTCTTTTTAGCAGCTGTAGCAATCCCTCTTCTGTTTATCTTTCCCGATGACGTCAATAAAAGATTATCAAAAATCAGACAATATTTCGGTTTCATGGTTATCCCTCCCGCGGTACCTTCCTCTAGAAACACCTCATCACAATAACGCTTTATATCATCCGCAGTGAGAGCAGCATCGGATTTAGGTACGACGCATGCGCAGAAGACGTTGGAAAACCTTGCATCTGGAACCCCAACAGCGATAACAAATTGAGCGCCTGGCAAGTCTTTCAAAGCCTTTTCAACTTCCCACGGGAAATACTTCACGGTTTGAATAGTAACACATTCTTTATTTCGCCCATCAATAACTATGTTACCGTCTTCTCTGAAGTGAGCAACGTCTCCGGTATGGACCCAACTCTTCTCATCTACTACCTCGCTGAAGAGTTCTTCCATTCCTCTGTATTCTACAAATCTCCATGGTGACCTTATACAGAGTTCACCTGCTTCTCCAAATGTTACAGTGGTACCGTTTTCATCAACAATCTTCATTTCCACCCCTTCCAGCGGAGCTCCTGTGTGAAACAGATAAGAAATAGTAATGTTGACCGTCATTATGTACGTTGATCAAACGTGAAACAACTTTAGCGTGTACCGTTAATAACGAGTTTATAATCTACAATTGTGAATTAATGTTAACCATGGTTAGCCTGCACATTTATGCAGTCCAATGTTGGTCTACATTGTTAGTCATTTAATAATATCAAGGAAATACGTGTTAATAAATCCAAGAATGTGATAAAAATCGAAAGTGATAACCGGTACTCGGACGTCCGATCGAGTGCTCGGGGACTCGGGTACCCGGTCCAATCCCTACTGCATACACAAGTTCCTTTCATTGGATTTATAAGACTAGGGCATGAACATCTACATTTTACATGTGCCTGTAGTGAAAAAGCATAATTAATTCTTCGGTGTCTAAAAGGAATATCGCTTTGTTTTATTCGAGAACCCACTTTTAAGTATCAAAAGCAGTTCAGTGTATTTAAATAAATGGACATCTATAAGCAGGCTTCAAAGCAAATCGTGTGACCAGTAAAGTTGTTATCAAGTGCTTACCTGATACCGTTAATCTCTGCAGAACTTACCCTTTCCCACATACAGCAAATCTACAGCATACGACTTGAAAACATCCAGACTAAACTATGGAAAATCTCTATAAATCGAATTATAATTATTTATTAGTGTTGGAAACATTTTGGCAAAATATGTCTGCTGCAGAAGCATCGAACACTTTCCCTCATACAGACTCTTTCTGACGCCTCTGCAGTAGACGACTTTTTGAAAACATTGTGGCAAAAAGATAATGAGCAATTTCTTCATTTGCCACAATATTTTCAACTCTATTCTATAATTATACTGTGTATTACCATCGTCATGTATCTGAATGAACACCAGCTAAATTTTCAGTTAGTTAAATCGTGGCATATATATGGGTAGACGTAAATTCGAGCAGACAGACAGGACGGAGGGACAGACGATGTAGAAGTGATCCCTATGTGTATACATGCCCAAATAGGCGGCATAATACGGCGACAAAAATATTGCTATATCAAATACAAAAAAAATCAAAAACAAATACTACCAATGATGCCGTCCTCAAAGTCATCAACAGTATCGCTACCAAAGCAGGCTGCGCCCCCAGTTTCTGTAGTACCATAAAAGGTGTACACGTCTTTGAAAAACGCCCCTTTTAATGCGATACTTGATTGTGGTATCCGCTCTCCAGACAAGATAGCACTCTGTACGTGAGAGAATTTTGTTTTCAGATGAGGATTCAGGATTAGATCTTTTGCAATGTATCCCGGGACATACATGACGTCACATCGTTCCTTCTCCACGATATCTGCTAGACGACCGACGTGCTTTCCTGAGAGACTCATTCTTGTATCGATGAATACCCGTGTTGTTCCGGTTGCTAGGTAGGTCCGAGGATAACCAACTGCCCAGCTAAATTGTCTGTCGTTGAAGAATCGACTCGTTTCTTTTATATTCATTCCCAAACTGCTTTTTTGCGTCCAGTTTAAAAGACTAAAATGAGTGTAAGCTACGTTTTTCGATTCTCCAGTTGAACCGGAAGTTACCAAATACGCGAGAATATCTTCCGGGTCGATGAGAGGAAGTTTGGCCCCGGTTTCGCTACTTCTGTTAATGAGATTTTCCAACTTAATTCGACCGGAATTAACGTCCGGACCGTTGCAGATTATGTATTCCAGTGATGGAACTATTTTTGATTTTTTGTCAGCAGACGGCCATATGCTTTCGAGTATATTCAAGTTGTCTCCACCCATGGTTGTATCTATTATCAGCATCTTGCACGCCATCATTCTCATGGTCTTAGTGACCTCACTTCCGTCTCTTAGATTGGTTGACAAATAGAATGGAATACCTCCTGCAATTATGGTCGCCATATTGGAGTACAACATTTCAATTGAATTATTCATACAGAATGCAACTCTGTCGCCCTTTTGTAATCCAATATTCACTAACGTCTTTGCTAACTGAACTGAAGTGTCATTTAACTGTTTCCTGGTGACTGGTACCCTTTTCATTTCGAAATCATAAAACACGAAGGCTTCTCGTTCCGGATCGTCGTCAGAGAGTCGCTTCAGTCGGTCTGGTACCGTTTCATACATGTATGGTTCCACAAGGGGAGCCGAAACGTAACTTCGCTTCATTGTTGATATTCTTATAGTCTTTCACCTTAGATATATCTGTGGTCGCAATAGGCCTGTAGAAAAAGAGAGAGAAAACTTGCCGTGAAGTGTGTTGCTTAGTAATTTTTTTCAATAAACCTCAAAAATGTTGTTTTAGAAAGCAGGGAAATGATAACGTATTGTGAACATCAATTGACCAGGAACGTGATAATACATTGTGCGGACCAGTGCGCTATAAATAGGTAGAAACGTTACCTACGTGAAAGTACGAGATTTGTTTGTATTTTTGGCTTAAATATATGATATTGTCAAATAAATCACATGCTATAACACCGTTAGAGTTTACATATAAAGCAGCAGGGTCGAACCACAAGTTCTCAAACTTAATTACAACTCTCCCCGTTAGGAGTTGGTGTACATAGCGAACGGACGCGTTTATGCCTTTCCCACATACGACATTTCTGCAGCAGACGACTTTGAAAACATTCTGACAAAGACATGAAAAATGTCTATAAAAGATAGCTTAAGTGCTAAAAAAAAAGTTGAAAATATTGTGGCCAAAGGAGAAATTGCTCATCATGAGCAATTTCTCCTATGGCCATAATGTTTTCATAAGTCGACTGCTGCTATTGCGTCAAAATGCGTCTGCATGTGGGAAAGGGATTTATACGAACATTCACAAATGTACCGTTTTATAGTACAGTTGTCAGACTAATGTATTCACGTTCCTGAGGTCAAATATTATCTTTACATAGAACATGGCAAAATGTCATTGATCGTCGAGATATATCTTTAAACGTTGTTAACCCTTTCCCTCATATAGACGCTTTCTGACGCCTCTGCAGCAGACGGTTTTTGAAAACATAGTGACGAAAGAAGAAATCGCTCAAAACTAGCAATTTCTCCTTTTGCCACAATGTTATCCACTTTAAGTCATAGGTTATCCATTCAATTATAGAGATTTTCTATTTTTTGACAAATTATGTTCAAAGTCGTCTGCTGCAAATTTGTTGTATGCGGGAAAGGGTTAACCTTCAATCAATCACTAATTGGTCCATACAAATAGTGTTATTTGATTATTTCCAATGATGGTAATTCTACTACCGAGCTCTACTTGACTAATCAGAGCCAAGTCATTCTACGAAAGGGGTCAAGTTTTAGGGGATCGTCTACGGGGGAAAAGTCCGTGTCTGTTGATCATCAAACCACATCCTGTTTTTACCCCCACTTTAAACAACAGTTCCGTTTGCAGTAATGCACGGTTTCAAACCATATATGAGAAGAATGTAAACCAAGATCAGCGCTTTATATTCGGAAAAGGGTTTTGTTTCCAAATATATTGTATAAATGTATGTATAATTATGAAGGTGTGTTGTATACATATGTCGGGTAGGGGTTAACTGTATCCTTTACTCTCCTCTATACAGCAAATATACAGCAGACGACTTTGAAAACATGTACAGGCAACACTATGGTAGCTTTCTATGAATGGAAGTATAATTATTGAACAAATTTGAAAACATACTGTTGTTATAATGTTCCCAAAGGTCGTCTACCGCAGATATGTTTAAATGCGTCTATCAATGGGAAAGGGTTAATCAAATTTAAAAAGATTCGTATCTGCAATTCAAATGTACAATCACGAAACCGTTTAGGTATCTGTCACCATATTTACCCTAGACTAAAGGTATCAGGTGTGCTCTACTTTAAACTACAATTTAGAACACTGTAGGTCAAGGGCAGCCTGCAGCAACCGAACGGCTTTTAAATAATTTGCGTAAACATATTGAAAATCAGCGTTACAAGGGTTAGGTATCTAATATATACAAAAGATATCAAAAACTATTTAAATAAGATACTATGTAAATATACTGCCATGTTACACAAACACTTACGAATCAAGGATGAATGTTAACCCTTTCCCACATAAAACAAATTTGCAGCAGACGACCTCGAGAACATATTTGTAGAAACGTGAAAAATGTCCATCAATAACGGTTTAATTATTAAACAAAGTTGAAAACATAGTTGCAAATTGAAATTGCTCATCGTGAGCAATTTCTCATTTTGCCATAATGTTTTCAAAAGTAGTCTGCTGCAGAGGCGTCAGAAAGCGTGCTGTATGTGGGAACGGGTTAATGGTGAATACAAAAGACCATACAATCTCGAGGTTTAGAGCAAAGACTCTCCACTTCGCATTGTCAGATGTATTTGTGCATAATATTGGGGACAGAGAATAAAATGCATTGAATATGCAATGTCTCCTAGTCACAAGATGTTTGCTGGTATTGCAAATAACTACACTTTTAATTGTCCAAATTTAATGTTAATTCGTTGCAAAGATGTTTTCGATTATGATTTTCTTTGTTTATGCATGCATGATAAAATCAGAACTATTCTAACGAATTCGTTAAAAGATAGACGAAAACTAAAATACTGAGATTCTGGTCGCGCTTTCCTACATAAAACAAATATGCAACAGACGACATTGAAAATGTATATATGCAAACATCTGAAGAAGCTCTGTAAACAAAGGTTTAATTATTGAAAAGAGTTGAAACATTGTGGCAAAAGGAGACATTGCTCCTCGTCTGCTGCAGAGGCGTCAGATAGCATATATATTTGGGAACGGGTTATTAATATCCCCCTAGAAAATAGTGAACCATCTTAGTAAAATTAGAAAGCTTTAACCCTTTCCCACGTACGACAATTCTGCAGAACACGACTTTGAAAAGGCATTGGCAAAAATGTGAAATATTTCCATAAATAAAAGTTTAATCATTAAATAGAGTTGAAAACATTGTGGAAAAATGGGAAAAATGAGAATTTCTCCTTTTGCCACAGTGTTTTCAGAAGTCGTCTGCTGCAAATGCGTCGGAATACGTCAAATGAGAATGGGTTAAATTTACAATTAAGAGTGCTGCACACACACAACACATTGTGAATCCTACCTTTGTCTACCTGGTGTGTTTAGTCCACTATGTAGAGTACCGCGACACTCGCTTTAATCAACACTGCAACAAATGACTTATGTGCACCTAAATTAGGTCAATACATGCCCATGTAGAACTACACATGTATGTAAATCTGTATAGGCCTAGCCAATACAGTGGGAAGAGAGATATAACTTCCAGTACGAGCCGCGTCAAAGAGAAAGAAGCATACGGGGACTACATGCTCAACCCTTTCCCACATACGGACACTTTATCCACTCTTATGAAAACATTGTGTCAAAAGGGGAAATGGCAATTTCACCCATATTCAATAAGCAAACTATCATTACAGATCTTTTCTAAATTTCGGACTTGATGATTTCCTATTCGTCTAATGTAGATTTAATGTATGGGTGAAGGGGTGAAAAAGAATCGGCTTCCTTTCCCATAAATAATGCCACATTAAGTGTCGTCAGGGCCGTAAATCAAACTATTGAAAAAAAGCGTAGCCTAGGAAGTTCGGGAAAAGTTATTAAATGCAAATTAAATGTGTCTAAAGATTTTTAATAACGGTAGAAGACATGCATCTTGACGTTTCTTAAATACAACCTATTCAATACTGACCCCGGTCAAAGATTTACATAGTTCTACACTTTCAATTATCTAGATGTATATCAAATATCTTTGAAAATATGCGTTGTGCAATTATCAATGAATACATTTGGCTAGGGTAATAATTTAATATGTATAAGTCTCTTCCATTTTTGTTAATAAAAACGATTCTGGATTCATCATCAGCGGTCCGAATGGTCGATACTTGGGAAAGCTACCGGTCTCAGGCTGAAGCTGTGGGCGTAAGTCTAATGACACTGTGTCGCTATAATAAGGAAACTAAGGTCAAAGAAATATAAGGTCATAGGTATTGAGAACATCAATGTTGGTTGTGCTTGGCGAGGGATAATTTGCGGAGAGCAACACAATGTTCCAAAATCGCCAAAGGCTTTAGAGTATCAAGTATATACCCATATAACACAATACAGATTTTCCCCCTCATTTGTCACAGATCGACCGCCAGTCCAGACAGAATGCAAAGAACCCTTCGAATCGTATCAAATCATGAGTTGTGAAACAGGTACAAATTGCAGATCTGAAATCGTGCACGTAAGTAATACTGAGTATAGACAATTGATGAATGGGAAACTAACTATTGAAAACGCGCTCCTTGGAACGGGTTTTGATAAGTGCACTGATAGAGGAGATAGACGGTGCTTGTTAAATGTATTTTAAAAAGGTACTTTTTATGAGAGGCTAGATGCCGTAACTTTTTTGAAGGTGTAAGCAAACAACTCCACGATGAAGGAGAATTAAACTCTGCATATTATCAACCATTTTTAACAGAAGGTAAACAATTGATGGACGACATACAAAACTACATTCAACACAAGCAGCATAACTCGGAGCCTATCGATCTCATTCTTAGTATGTTTTGCAATACATTCAAAGTAATACATCAGAGCATGATGACAAGGTAACACCAACTGTTTTTCAACCGGCGCGTCCTTGTATACAGCAAAGGGGTCAAACTTGTCTTGCTCTTGATGGTCAAAAGATCGTGCGCATTACAACGTACTCCGAAGAAACATAAATAATGTCACTGACAATAACCCTACAATCAGGAAAAATCAGGATTCTGATAATATACATGGTAACTATAATGCGCCGACAACCACTGTGAAATCAGGTTGTGCATTTTACCCCGAATCTATCCGGCCTTTACCAAAAGCAAAACCACGTTCCTTTGTGACAAAAGTGTGCAATACGTACCTATTCACCAGAAAATGAAGCAAAAGAAGCCGAACAAAATCTCAAAGCAATGAATACTCCTGAGTGCTTTATCAAAAAGAAACTAGCTTCTCGCATTTATAGCAAAGAGAAATGCAAAGAGTCCAAGAAATTAAAAAATGAAGCCTCATCTGATGACGGAGAGTCGTATTGTTTGTACTACCTAGAGCCCTGCTCTGACTCCAGACCCAAAGAAAGGTCGATACAATGTGCAGATTGTACTGTAAAGGACGTGTGTTTGTTTGTCTTAATTGTATATCGGATGACGATGAAGAGTTTACCTGCAGAATCTTAAGATGTGTCAAACAACCCCGGATTATGTATCAATAAGCATACTTTGTCGGAAGGCCAAATAATTTAGACTTTGATCGTTTGATCATCTGGCATTTATTGGGCAACCGAAAGCAGAATAATAAGCAATTGAAAAATGAGCATATGCGATGTCTTTTTACCAGGGACTACTAAGTCCCAGTATCTAAGTAGGACTAACTTTGTCGGTAGAAAAGTTTACTTTATTTCAATTAAAATGCGTACTGCTTTGAATTCTTTTTTAGTGTTTTTTAAACTATGAAACGTGTCTTTATATTATCCTCTCAGAATTTCCGTAATGTCCTACATAATAGGAGGGACAATAGATGATATGAAAAGGGGTATACGAATCACAAAAGGTTCATTCAACCAGAGATGTAGAATAGTTCTAGATTCCTAATTCAAACAATAAAACAATATCTAGAAAAGAAAACAAATGGTGACTGAATACACGGAATAAACCCTTTTCCACATGAATGCACATTTTAGACGCATCAAGAATGTTTAACTCTATTCAATAAATATACTTTCATTTGTAGAAATGTTCTAATCTTTTGTCTAGATATGTCCAAAGTCGTCTCAGATACATAATACGTGTGAAAGCTTGAGCCGAAGGCTCGAGCGAAGCACGCCTATAGGTTACACGTACGAACACATCATACGAGATCAAAACAACGAGAATTCAGTACAATCTTACTGTTTTTCACATATCAAATCTCAACCCCATAGCACTTTTTTTCGGCCATTTTGCTTCCGGTCTTACTGGTGAATGTAGAGCGCCTATGTAATAGAGAGTGAGAGCGCCTATGTAATAGAGATTGCCAAATGTGACGTCATTGCAACGAAAAGTAACGTCATTGTAAGGCAAGTAATAAATAAATAACAAAAGGAAAACGACAGGAATGGTAGGAAAAGATAGTTTGACTCGTCACAAATGGATTTCATTCACTGGAAGGACTTTATGAAGGCTAAGTCGACTATTCTTTTGTACCTGTCATCATTATTTCATGGATTTTATATCTTTGCAATATAGAGAAGCAATAAACACTTGAAAATGATTTTAAATAATTTCAACGGAAGTTATCGTTCGTTACACTGGCCTCGGATATTATTTTAACTGAAAAGGACGAACAATTCTGTTTCTGTATCGGCATAGCTTCATTTCAAGGTAAGCTATTTATTATATCAATAATTTGCTTAAAAATATAACTTCATTTCTAAATTATTTGTTATATATCTGTTGGGAACGATCCACGATGCTTTCGTCACATCGCGTGACGTCACATGGTGTGTATCGTTTATGACTGTATCTGTCATTTGAAGCCGAAGCCGTCTTGTCAAATGTTGACTCCACTCAAGAAAATAGCTATTAAAACTATCATATCTTCGACTGTCTAGTTGTATTGACTTTAAGACGTTTATCTATTTATTGCAGTAAATGTAGCAAACAAACAAAACTACAGTCAATTTCAAATTATTTGCCTTCAATTTACATTATTTTTTTACATTGTACAGTTTAACGCAGTTTATGTCTATGACCTAGTCTTTGTCAAATCATGAAAGTATGACCAGAATCAGTTCACCCTGATTTTGGGGTATACATAGTAAATGTCTTAATGTCTATATCCTCCAACCTGAAAGAGAGGAAAACACTTTCATGCCTTCAAATGAGTCTATATTGTTTTAAAGAAATGATGTTATATGTGGACTATCAGTAAAACACATAACTTTTCTTACAATAGGCTGAATTTCTAGTAGTTTCATTTTTTTTTTTATCCAACATTTGTTTATTGATCAAACTCAAATGAGTCCATTGTTTTAAAGGAATGATGTCATATGTGAGCTATCAATAAAACACATTACTTTTCTTTCATCAGGCTGAATTTCTAGTAGATTTATCTTTTTTTTTATCCAAAATGTGTTTATTGATCAAACTCAAATGAGTCCATTGTTTTAAAGAAATGATGTCATATATATGTGGACTATCAGTAAAACACATTACTTGTCTTTCAACAGGCTGCATTTCTAGTAGATTCATCTTTTTTTTAACCAAAATGTGTTTATTGATCAAACTCAAATGAGTCATGATTGTTTAAAAGAAATGATGTCATATGGGGGCTATCAGTAAAACACTTTACTTTTCTTTCAACAGGCTGAATTTCTAGTAGTTTCCTTCTTTCTTTTTGTTATCCAAAATGTGTTTATTGATCAGATTGGACAAACTTGGTACTAAGAATTTAAACATTATTTTCACTAGGTTATTTTAAATACTCTGCATGTATGTATTCAAACAATATTTGAAAAAGATTCAACATCTATTGACAGCACTATTTTCATACTTGGGAGCACAACAACCAATGATGTCATAGAACTCTTCAAATTGAAGAGCAAATGCAAAATAAAAGCCTTTTACGGTCACCGATTTAGGTCCGTCTATGAAACAGGGCAATGTACACTAACTATATCAAACTCAAATAAGGTAAAAACAAACTGAGCATTGAAATCTGTAGATAAAGAGGATCAATCTCTTTATAAATTCAACAAACACTCAAAATACTTTTTATTCAAATAAATTTGTATAAACATTTTGGTTGAACAATAAAGAAAACGTAATCTGTTTTTCAACAGAAAAAGGCTATAAGGCAGTTCATAATTAATGTCAGTTATGTTAGTCACCCAGTGACCTCACATAAGTGTTCTGTCCTCTGATATAACTGAAATACCACAGAAATGTATCTGTTTTCTATGTAATTTATTGTGAAATCCATTTTTCTGTGTGAAATTGTATAATCTATACAATAGAAATGGTAAAATTTAAATTGGTATACATTCATTGTAACAAAAAAATTCTTATACTTTACTGGTAATAAAAGTACACATATTTTCATGAACTGCTGCTCAAAATAAAAACCTATACTGTAGTTTAATGGTAAAACACCTGGTCTAACAAGAGTTCTAAGATCAAATCTCAGCAGGTACATGTTTTGAAAGAGGCAACTAAACTTAACAATGTATACATGAAACAATTATGTTGTGGGGAGTTGTCTTACTTAAACACTTATTACATTTTTATCCAGGCTTCTAGTGAAAATAGTTTACTCCCTGTACCCTTTTCAAAAGCTTTTATAATTGAGCAATAACAATTAAAAAAAGGAATGGTTATCAACATTGATAACTCTGAGAATCTGTACATGTTCAAGGATTGATCCAGCTTTGATAACCGTTCTAATATCAAAGTTTTAACGAAATTTATACATCATATTTTTATAATAGAGCAATTTTAACATGATCACTAACAATGTTAAATTATTGCAAATTCTTCTGGAAAATCCATTTCTCTGTTTGTACTTTTTATAATTTCTTTATTTGCTATAAACATACTGTTTATTGTTTTATGCAATAAAATGTATATTGAATATATTGATCAGATCTTATATTATCCATTTTTTTTTCAAACAACATATTTCAGATACATGTATATATATTCAGTAACTGTTGTTGACACTAAGTCTGGTACTTATTAACAAATAATCTGATGCTGTTTTCATGTTTTACAAATTAAAAACCAGAAAAGGAGATAGGTGTTCAAAGTGAAAATGTTGTTGAATAGGAACATATTGTTCATTTTGGATATGTTCATTTTGGATCAATTACACCATGCCGACAATGTATTCGGATTAGTCACAGAAATCAAGTAATTTACATCAGACAAGGCCGGCTAAACTTTAACCTTTCCAACATACATCATTATAAATGGGACTTTTGAAAATATTTGTCAAAAATTACATTTTTCTCAGTCATCTTAAATTGTCTCAAGATTATACATTCAGCCAGATCATGCAAAGTTAGCCATCTGCCTTGTAAGATTGTTGTGTGGAGTAATGTTAAGCGCAAGTCATTCAATCAACCATGGTAAGAGTCAGTTTTCAATTATATGTATTACTAGTTTACAAATAACTGGCATTTGTAAAAATAAATCAGAACATTCTTCAATGCCTTCTAGTGTTGTTTTCCATCAACATCCTTGGAAATCTTACAGTCTATTACAATCCTGACCTAATAAAAAATAAAACAGATATATATGTACAAATTAAACTTAAATGCATGCTAAGTTTCGTTTTTTTCAATATGTTTTTCAAATTCTGTTTTTGTAACTTAAATTTCTACAATTTGCCTATTAATTTGTTTCTTGTTGGGGGACAGACAGTGCTTAATTAATTGTTCTTGCTTTCACACAACCTAGGCTTTGCCTATTAACATATTAATATATGTTCTAGTTCGGTCTCAGATCGTCTGCTGCAGAAAGGCTGTGCGTAGGCCTATTACGTGGAAAAGCGTTAACCATCATCTAGAAAAGAAAACAAATTGGGAGAAAAAAATACAGATCTTCAAATCAAATGTAATTTCTGCTCTAATCCATATGTATGGCTCCGAAACCGAGAAAACTACCAAGAACGATCAAAAGGGGATGGCTTCAAACGGAACTTGTTCGCTTAAATGTGAGCTGATTGACTTATGAAACAAGCGTACCATGAACCGTTCGATTCAACAGCTTTCATTATGACAAAAACCTTTGAAACTTACGAACAGGCTCTGCAATTTATCAGAAATTACGAAAAGGAAAATGGTTACAAGTTTCTCAAGCGAGCTATCGCCAGAGGATTTACAGACAGTTCGTTTCTTCTTCGAGATTTGTGTTTTCATATATACTAACGATTCGCCCCTTATAAGATTCGTACATTGGCTGTGTATTCTTGAATTTCTCCAGCAATTTGTTTCAGTGAAAACTTCTGTAGGCTTACCGTTTCGTTTTCGACCTAAATCATATTTATTTTTAATAAAAAAAGTCAACACAAAGGTATGTTAAATGATAACAGTGTTTTTTCTTAAGCCAAATTGGGTCCCATTCAAAATCAAAAGACACCTTTTTTTGTCACAAAAGTAGGGGCCGCAAAAGTAGGCCTCAATTTCACAAAATCTGCCTTTCATCAGATTTTACAGGTCACTATTTTCACAACCCACTACATTAATATACTGTATTGTTGCAACGAATTAAACTCTGGAATGAAATGCAAAACCATGGATATTCTAATTAAAAATCTTTGTTTATTTATTTTGATTTTCAGAACTGTCTTCCATCTTCCATAGAAAGGTGCTATGTGGCCAAAATGACTTACCATATCTCCATGTTTCCAATGGAAAATTGTCAATGGTGTGTGGGCAGGGAGGCAGAAAATATGTAAGTTGTTTTAACCCTATCCCACATACAACAATTCTGCAGCAGACGACTTTGAAATCATCTTAACAAATCTATGGCAAATCTCTTTATATGAAAGTTTATTATTGAATAAAGTTGAAAACATAGTGGCAATGGTTTCAAAAGTCGTCTGCTGAAGAGGCGTCAGAAAGTGTCTATATTTGCGAAAGGGTCATATCTATATATATCTATATCTTATTGAATATCATATGAGGGGCAGAAGCCTAGAGATAAAGTGAAGTTAACAGCTCTTTAGCTCAAAATATCTCTTGTATTATATACACATTGTCATTCCCTCATACAGATACATTTTGACACCTCCGCAGCAGACAATTTTTGAAAACATTAAGACCAAAGGCGAAATTTGTCTCTATGTTTTTCAACTCTATTTAACTATTGATTTATACTTTCAGCTTATATAGATAAAAATGAAAAATGTTGTTGGAAAAGTACAATGTGCTCTAAACTTTATTTTCATTAATTGCCTGCTGAATTGGCATCGAAAGTTTCAGCCTACAGGGGAAGGGTTAACCCTTTTGCATACACACAACAAATCTGCAGCAGATTACTTTAAAAATATGTAGTAAAAAATGTAGAAAATCTCTATTAACCCTTTCCCTCATATAGACACTTTCTGACGCCTCTGCAGCAGACGGCTTTTTGAAAACATAGTGACAAAAGAAGAAATTGCACAGAACGTGCAATTTCTCCTTTTGCCACAATGTTTTCCACTTTTTGTCATAGGTTATCCATTCAATTATAGAGATTTTCTATGTTTTGACAAAATACATTCAAAGTCGTCTGCTGCATAATTGTCATATGAGGGAAAGGGTTAACGTATGTATGTATTTTTTTATTGAATAGAATACTTAGAAAAGCATTGTGGCAGAAGGATAAACTTCTCATGATAAGCAATTTCTCCTTGTTCAAGAATATTTTGAAAGATCGTCAGATGCAAATGTGTTGAAATCTGTCTACATGTGGGTAAAGGGTTAATACCAGATTTAAATTTGTAATTGTAGGAGAAATGCCGAAAACATACAGACATGTCAACAGTTACAGGTCAGAGGAAGAGACCCTACTCCAAAAGAAGTGAGGAACCCAGTAAAAGTGGGCCTCCTTGTCCCGCTGAAATCCGAATATCAAGTCTCATTTACTTTCCAGAGTATAAGGTTAGCATAGGTCCAGATAAGGAGATGCAAACGGCTCTTTTCCCCACAATATATTTTTTATTATCCAACCCCTATTTTTATGGGTCTTCAGAAGAATCGTCCCATTGAAATGATTATTTTGAGTACCCACAACATTGGGTCAGAGGGTCAGATAAGGATTTTATTTTAGAACAAGCAAAATGCCCTTTATATCTATAGAGCTCTTGGTGAGAAAATGAATTGTGCAAGGAATTCTAAAATGAGTTACAGATCTCTATATAAGGGTGTATTGCATGTTCTGAAATCCTTATTTGATCCTTTAACCCTATGTTGTGGGTACTCAAAAGAATCGTCTCGCTGAGACGATTCTTTTGAGTACCCACATCATAGGGTTTGGTTGGATAATAAGAGAGATATTTTGGGGAAAAGAGCTGTAAACCCCTTCTTATTTGGACTCCTGAGTTAGTGTAGACAACTTTTGCACTGAGTACCATCAAGACACTGGAACTGAATGTAAGAGTTGCTACATGTATTAATTGCTGCATAATTGCTGTACAGTTTGTAACCTTCCACCATTCCCAAAATACAACAAATCTGCGTACAACTTTGAAAACATCTAGCCTGAAGAGTGGAAAATCTCTATAAATGTGATTATAACTATTGATTTAGAATGGAGTTTAATAGGTTGAGAAACACGTCATCTTCTGTGGGTTTGAATGAATGAATGAATGTATATTGTTTTATGGCGCATCGACAGCTAAGGTCATTTAGCGCGCAATTAAATTTAATTATTCATGATCCCTGGGTAAACAAACCAGTACTAGGCTAGAAAATGTGCCTTGCCGAAGGGCACTCCACCATGACCGTAGTGCCGCGACTGGGGATCGAACCCAGGACCCACGGTTTCGAAATCCCCGACGCTAACCACTCGACCACAGCGGATTCCTCTGTGGGTTTGAAAACATCTAGCCTGAAGAGTGGAAAATCTCTATAAATGTGATTATAACTATTGATTTAGAATGGAGTTTAATAGGTTGAGAAACACGTCATCTTCTGTGGGTTTGGGTGAGAGTTAACCCTTTCCCTCATACGGCAATTCTGCAGTAGATGACTTTGAACATATTTTGTCAAAACATAGAAAATCTCCATAATTAAATGGATAACCTATGACAAAAAGTGGAAAACATTGTGACAAAAGGAGAAATTGCACGTTTTGTGCAATTTCTTTTTTTGTCACTATGTTTTCAAAAAGCCGTCTGCTGCAAAGGCGTCAGAAAGCGTCTATATGATGGAAAGGGTTAAAAAGTATTTTGGTTCTTTGTTACAGGTTGGCACTGACTTAGTCAAACAGAAGTTAGCCAAGACTATAGATCACCTAAGGAAGAACTTTACTTCTGAAACAGCCTGCATATCTCACTTTATTGTAGAAATCGACGAAACACATTCCAACCATAGAATCAACTTGCCACAAGTATGTATGTATTTTCTAGCAGATTTCTGATACCCTTTTCTTTGGACTGGTGGACGGATTAGTTCTGCTTTTTTAACCCTTTCCCACATACAGTAAATCTGTAGCAGAAGACTTTGAACACATCTAGGCACAAATATGAAAGCATGATTATTGTATAATGTATGGTTGAATACATTGTCGGAAAATAAAAAATAAACACTCATTTTGAGCGTTTTTCTGCTTTTTGCCACTATGTTTTTAGCTCACTTGAGCACAGAGTGTAGGTAGAGCTATTGTGATCACTCACCATCCGTCCGTCTGTTAACATTTTCCTACAAATGACTTCTTCCCTAATCATTGAACCAGATTCAAAATAATTTCACAGGAACGTTCTTTAGGTGGGTCTTGTTTCAAAGAATTTAATTTAATTTAATTCCATGTAGAACTTTGGTTGCCGCAGCATCAGAAAAGGGGGAAAATGGCAAAAATTTAAAAATCTTCTTGTCCAAAAGTACATGCCTGATTTGAATATTATTTTGCACAAATGTTCCTTGGGTAACCCTCTATCAAGCTTGTCCAAACTATTCTGATAAGTAAAAAAACATTGCCACTAGGGGGCGAAGCTTGTTTTCCTTATATGTGTTTAGTGAAAACTTAGTCATCTTGTCTAAAAGTACTGGCCCGATTTGAAAATAATTTGACACAAATGTTCCTTTGGTGACCTTCTAACAAGATTATTCTGATCCGTCGCAAAGACATGGCCCCCAGAGGGTGGGGCTTGTTTCCCTTATATGTATGTAGGCCTGATTTTTAAATAATTTGGCACAAATGTTTCTTGGGTGATGCTCTACCAAGATTGTTGAAAGTATTTCATGACCACCAGGGGAGGTTGCTTGTTTTCCTTGTATGCATATAGTAAGAACATTGAAAACTAAGAATTCTATTCAATCAGCTGTCAGAGTGATTAAGGACCATCTTGCTCTTTTTCAAAAACGTTTACTGCAAAATCATCAGAAAGAGATACCAAATGTTTAAGATTCAGGGCAGACAACTTTTGATCAAATTGTGTCAATAATTATTCTATCATTCAAAGAGATTTTTTATAACTTTCAAAAATCTTCTCAAAGGCGTCTGCTGTACTACTTGTGTTGATATGTTTAATTTGAGTGTTCTTCAAAATCCTGTCAGTCCAAAAATGGCATAGTACTCAAAATCCCCTTGATAGATTTAACGGAGTAGTTAAAATCCTCTCAACAAAAAAATGGTAGGGTACTAAAAATTCCCAGTATAGCATTAACAGGGTATTCAAAATCCCCTCAATCTAAGATTATTATAAAACTAAATGTAAATGTCATTTCTGTTTTATTTTGTTACTATAATATCTTCCCGGAGACGGACGAAAACATAGTCATAGAAAAGGAGAACAATTGGCCACAACAAGCAGTTTCTTATTTTCCCACAATGCTTTAAGCTCTATCACAATGGTGAATTACAGTTTATCAAAAGTTGTGTCTTTTTCAGATATAAGAAGTTACCTGCATCAGACAACTGAAAGCATGTAGGCAAAAATATGGAAAGTCTCAACAATTGGAAGCATAATACATGTATAGAGTTCAAAATACAAGAAAAAGATAATGACCAATTTCTCCTTTTGCCACATTGTTTTACAAATGTTGTTTGCTGCAAATGTGTCAAATTGAACCTGCATGTAGGAAAGGGTAACATTTCAAGGCTTGGTGTGAAACAGTTGTAACTTAAAACCTATTTTGAAAACCCTGGTTTAGGGGCAATTTTGACCCTTTTGTAAACATGCAAATTTAGGTGCCATTACTTAGAACGAGCAATGGCACCTAAATTTTCATTGTTTACCAAGAAAAATGATTTAACGCTTATAAAGACGTCATGATGAGGTGATAAACCTTGGTAAAACAATACCAATTTTAGTTAATACCGTTTCTCGCCAAGCCCTCGATTTGATTTACACACCACCATTTGTTTGCTGCATGAAAAGCAGTTGTAACTGCATCTCATGAAAAGATACATTTACAACCATTTAGCATGTCAGAAGCAAATGATGTGTAGAGCTCTAAATAAGGGGCTTATTACATGTTCCAAAATCCTCATTTGACATAAAAAACCTATAGTGTGGGTACTCAAAAGAATCGTCTCAGTGAGATGATTCTTTTGAGTACCCACAACATAGGTTTCAATGAGTACTAACAGAGATATCATGGAAGCAAGACCTGTTTACTCCTCCTTATGTAGGCCTCTGGATGTGGGTTGTTAATATTTCAGGCCCTTGATTGTAGAATGACAGACATGTGTCAGACCCTTGTAGAGAGAGGCTACTATACAGCCACTGACATTCACCAACAGTTAGAGAAATTTTACGAGACTTTGCCCGTCAAACCAGAAACAACAGATCCAAAATTTTATCCCGGAATGGATAGAATACGAAGACTAACTTATCCTCTAGTTGTAAAACAAAGGTAGAACTTTGTTTATCGTTTCCCCTGCAGTTGCATCATGACACATAGGAATCTACGTCTTCTGTCCATCTGTCTGTGTATCTGTCTGTGTATCTGTTTCTGTCACACTTTCAATGACTGACACACTGTCAGATGACATATGTATTCCTTTAACCCTTTCCCACCTGCAAACACATTTTGACGCAAAAAACAATTTCGCAAAAAGAGAAATTGTTCATTAACACAATGTTTTAACCCTTTCCCTAATACAACAAATCTGCAGCAGACGACTTTGAAAACATTGTGGCCAAAGGAGAAATTGATCATCATAAGCAATTTCACCTTTGGCCACAATCTTTTCAAAATACGTCTGCTACAATTGCAACAAAATACGTCTGCAGGTGGGAAAGGGTTAAGCTCTATTTACTTTATATACTTTCATTTATATCAATTGTCTAATGTTTTCAAAGTCATCTGCCTCTGATTTGTTCTATGTGGGAAAGGGTTAAACTCTCTTGTTTCTTCTTGTTGTACTATGTTATCAAATGTTTTCTGTTAGAGAGCAGACACATTATCTAAATTAAAGAATATACAAACTGAATTGTGACCAGCGAGGAGTCAGCTAATCTGTTACATGTGTAGTTATTGTCTATGAATTTGAGGCTTGGCCTTCATTAAACTTTGGATCGCCTCGGTGATGTAGTGGTAGAGCATCTTGGGTCCGGTAGGTCGCGGGTTCGATCCACAGCCGGTTCGTACCAGATACATGTACTTTAAAAATGGTAGTAATAGCTGCTCTCCTTGGCGCTCAGGATTCAGGGGTTAGCATTACGCCTTTCTCGTTGGTGTCAGGATAAATCAACCAGTAGTACTGGTAACTAAGCCAGGAAATGCCATGATATAACTGGACAATTGTTGAAAGTGGCATTAAACACCAAACAATCAATTCATTAAACTAGGGAATAGCAAAAAAGATATGAGTTTATGTTAGGTAGGAGATGTATAATGGTGAAGTTTTATATTACATTTGTACCTCCTTTGTTTTTATCAGAAATCTAGAAAGGGAGAAAGGTTTCACTGCGGAATGGACGGAGGCCTTAATGAGAATGGGGGATTTTGAAAAGGACACATGCACTAGTTATATATGCAGCCAATATGATATGACATTCGGTCAAAAAGGTAACGGAGTAAAATGATTTAACCCTTTGCCACATGTTTGTTTTGCATCAGGTGATTATAGAATACATATAGCAAAAGAAGAAATTATTTAAAATAAGTTATTTCTCACTTTGTCGCAATATTTTCATCTCTATATCATAATCATATTTTAATTTTTAGCTCCACTGGCTGAAAGCCAGTCGAGTTTATGTCACGGCGAATAGTCCGTTGTGCATGCGTATGGCGGTAATCTTCTGCTTCAAACGACTTCTCCTTCCTAACCAATTGGCCAATTCTGATGAACTTCATAGGAAACATCCTCTCAATTGCCTCAACTTAATTCCTTCAAATGTATTGAATCAAAGCAAAATTCTGGTTTCCATGGCAATCTGACTAAAGTACACGATCTGACCAAATGTAAGATCTGATGGCGATCCATTCAAATTCATCTTCTTGTTTTATCGGATTTCCAATATCGCTATTTTTAGATCCACCTAGCTATTTATATTTGAACCAATCAGAGGACTCGTTTCAACAAACGTTTAGCTTAACCTTCAAAATGGCGTCAATTGACGAAGTTGAGCAAATTTAAAATAGACCATTTTAAAACCAGAGCAAAGAACACTTTTCGATGCTGTATGATCAGGGAAAGACTGTATCGGTGTTTTGCCTCATTTCCGCATTTGTAGTCAAAATGCGGTCATCATAAGAACTATACACACGTGTAAATCACTATGTGAAAATTGGGATCCCATGCTAAATATAGATTTTTTTGGTAAATATAGACTTTTAATTTCACTTTCAAAAACGTGAAAGCGAGGTTCTGATTTGCTGGCGGAAAGGTCGTCTGAACATGACCCTCTATCGGTTGTCCTCAGATCCTATGCGTAGCGTTAATAGGAGATGATTTTAATGAGATTGGTTTCCATGGCAACCGAAAAAAACAAAAAACCGTGGAAAAATCTTCTCCTCCAAAAGTGTCAGGCCGATTTTCAAATTATTTTTTAAAAATGTTCCTTGGGTGACCCTCTATCAGATTCCTTGAAGCCAAGTTGATTGGTTGAAAAACATGGCCGCCAAGGGGCGGGGCTATTTTGCCTTATATGGCTAAAGTGAAAACTTAAAAAATCTTCTCCTCCGAAAGTGTCAGAACGATTTTCGAATAGTTTTGTAGAATGTTTCTAGGGTGACCCTTTATCAGATTCCTTCAAGCCAGGATGATTGGGCGAAAACTATGGCTGCCAGGGGGCAGGGCTGTTTTGCCTTATATGGCTAAAGTGAAAACTTGAACAAAATCTTCTCCGACGAAAGAATCTGGTCGTTTTTCAAATAATTTTGTAGAAATGTTCCTTGGGTGACTCTCTATCAGATTCCAGCAAGCCATGTTGATTGGTCTTAACATATGGCTGCCAGGGGGCGGGGCTGTTAGTTTAAATTGGCTTAAGTGAAAACTTTAAAAATCTTCTCCTCCCAAACTTTTTGGCCGATTTTACGAGATTCCTTCAAGCCATGGTCATTGGTAAAAAACATTGGTGGGGCTGTTTAGAGATTTAATTTTTAGCTCCACTGGCTGAAAGTGTGCATTAACTTTTTCCTTTAAACAACTTCTTCTCCCTGTCCTCTCAATGTCATCTCTAAATTTCCTTCTATTTTTTTTATCCATCCAAAATTCTGGTTTCCATGGCAACCAAAAGAAAAAAATAGTGAAAAATTAAAATAAAATCTTCTCCGAAAGTGTCAGGCCGATTTTCAAATAATTTTGTAGAAATGTTCCTTGGGTGACCCTTTATTAGATTCCTTCAAGAATTGTTGATTGGCTGAAAAACATGGCCGCCAGGGGGCAGTGCTAATTTGCCTTATATAGCTATAGTGAAAACTTAAAAAATGTTCTTCTCCGAAAGAAATTCAGCCGATTTTCAAATAATTTTGCATTATATGGCTATAGTGAAAACTTAAAAAATATTCTCCTCCAAAAGTGTCTGGCCGATTTTCAAATAATTTTGTAGAAATGTTCCTAGGGTGACCCTCTATCAGATTCCTTCAAGCCAAGTTGATTGGTCAGAAACTATGGCCGCCAGGGGGCGGGGCTTATATAGCTAAAGTGAAAAAATAAATAATCAGGTGAGCGATCCAGGGCCAACATGGCCCTCTTGTTTCTTCATCCTTTTTAATGAAACATGGCGCAGTCTACGCTGCTTACAATGTCCTATCTCCTGTTTTTAGCTCACCTGAGCACGAAGTTATTGTGATGGCCTTTGTCCGGCGTCAGTTGTCCGTCAACTTTTTTTTAAAAAGGGAGTATATTTAAAATAATATTATTAAAACTTATTCTATAGTTATTATATTCTTCACACTTAAGTAAAAAGTGTTTCTCATCTTCTACCTCACCAGATTTACATACATTACAAACTCGTTCATCGGTGGGTAAACCTAAATGTCGCCCTTTTTCTATGGCAAGATTGTGTGCACTCAATCTTATTTTACACAGAGATGACCTTTCTGATTTGCTCCTTAGAACATCAACGAAAGGACTTTACTGATTTGAATTATAAAACATTTGGTAAAATTTAAGTTTGGATGAATTGTAAATTTTTGAAGATTGATCCTGCATGCAGTGATCAAACACTCTTTGTTTAATACTTGGTAGAAAGTGTTTAAAGGAACATTTTCTCCCAGCTAGACTTGAAAATCCTAAATCGTTACAAATAGAGTAAAGTTTCTTTGTCCAGGGGTTATTAGCTTGACTTTTGAAAAAAATGAGAGCTATTGTCATGACCCTGGCGTCGTCGTCGGCGTCTGCGGTGGCGGTGGCGGCGGCGGCGGCGTCGTCCGGTTAAGGTTTTTTGTTCAGCTCAGCTTTTTTTCTGTTTTCCTGTTTTCTAACAAACTACTACTGTTAAAGTCACATAAACATACTTCATAAACATAATCATAATATGTTAAATAATAAAAGTATATAGCTGGAAATCTTTATTTGTTTCACTTAAAACTTCAAAACGTAAGGTTAAGGTTTTTTGTTTAGCTCAGGTTTTTGACAATTTTTTACTCATGATTTTTCATATCTTAAAAACTTTTCTTTTTTTTTGCTTGAAACTTCACAAACTTGCTGAGTGTCTTAAGTTGACCTTATATAACAAGTTTCATAACTCTGTAAATAGTATTGACAAAATTATCTCCCCATTTCGCCTTAGAAAATCTACTTTGAAGGGAGAAAAATGGTGATAACTGAAACACAATTTAACCTATAGCTTTGAAACTTCCTAAACTTATTCAATGTCTTAACATAACTTGATACAACAAGTTCCATAACCCTGAACTTAATATTGACCAAATTATCCCCCCTTTTGGACTTAGAAAATCATCCGGTTAAGGTTTTTTATTAGCTCGACTTTTGAAAAAAAAGAGAGCTATTGTCATGACCCTGGCGTCGTCATCGGCGTCGGCGGCGGCAGTGGCGTGGTCGTCCGGTTAAGGTTTTTTGTTTAGCTCATTTTTTTAGCTCACCTGTGCACAAAGTGCTCAGGGTGAGTTATTGTGATCACCCTATGTCCGGCGTCCGTCGTCCGTCAACATTTTCTCCTCTGTAACCGATGGGTCAACTGGGATGAAACTTCACAGAAAGCATCCTCTCAATGTCCTCACCAGAATTCCTTAACATTTTTGGGATCCATGCAGAATTCTGGTTTCCATGGCAACGAAAGGAAAAAAACTTCAAAATTCTTCTTCTCCCAAACTGGTTGGCAGATTTTGAAATTAGTTTGTAGAAATGTTCCTTGGGTGACCCTCTATCAGATTCCTTGAAGCCATGTTGATTGGTCGAAAAACATGGCCGCCAGGGGGGCGGGGCTTTTTTGCCTTATATGGCTATAGTGAAAACTTAAAAAATCTTCTCCTCCAAAAGTGTCAGGCCGATTTTCAAATAATTTTGTAGAAATGTTCCTTGGATGACCCTCTATCAGATTCCTTTAAGCCATGTTGATTGGTCGAAAATCATGGCCGCCAGGGGGGGCGGGCTATTTTGCCTTATATAGCTATAGTGCAAACTTAAAAAATCTTCTCCTCCAAAAGTATCAGGCCGATTTTCAAATAATTTTGTAGAAATGTTCCTAGGGTGACCCTCTATCAGATTCCTTCAAGCCAAGTTGATTGGTTGGAAACTATGCCCGCCAGATGGCGGGGCTTATATAGCTAAAGTGAGAAAAAAAATCAGGTGAGCGATTCCAGGGCCATCATGGCCCTCTTGTTATTTTTTTTTCTCCCTATCAGTCGAGCGTCTGTGCCGTACGCGGTGCTCTTGTTTTTTTCAGTTGCAACAAAGATTTTAGATACAAGGGTGTTTTCAGACTTCAAAATATGTTCATAAAAATTTATACAAGAAAATGAAATTTTTGACCACACAGGTAGCCTGCCAAGTTCAACTCTACAAGCAGCATTACTTGCTTTGCAATGAACCACTAAAATTTCTTTTATGAACTTCATATGGAATTTTTCCAAAACGGAACTGTCTCCTGAATTATCAAAAACACCCCAAACCTCACTACAATACAGCATTTGCCATGACACTTTAACATTACTCCCAAATAACAATATTTTGAAACAGTTTGTATGACATTATCATTATAAATAAACTCATTTAAATGTGACTTACCATTAGAGTTAAATACTAATACCTTTGATTTTTGCACATTTACTTGTAGTTTCCAATTTGAGCAATATGTGTACCAAGACAATTGAGACTGGTTTGTAAACCAGTTTTGCTTTCTGATAGTAATACAATATCATCAGCATATAATAAACAATTCACAGATAAACCACCAGTTCTAACTGGATCACAGTTACCATTGATTAAAAATGTTACGACATCATCAATAGAAATATTAAAAAGTGTAGGGCTCAAAACATCCCTTTGCTTAGCACCACGCTCTGAAGTAAATGCAGTGCTAAGACCATTGGTAAATTTAATTCTAGTTGTAGTATTGACAAACATAGCAGATAAAATATTAAAAAGTTTTTTTGGTAGACCAGATCTCAAAAGTTTATCAAATAAGCCAACTCTCCATATAGTATCAAAGGCTTTATGCAGGTCTATGAAAGCAGCAAATACTTTTTTCTTTTTACTTTTATAGTGATCAATAATGGTTTTTAAAGAAAATATATGATCAGCAGTTCTACTATTTTGTTTAAATCCTGTTTGATTTTGACTGATTAGAGACCTGTTACTTATGAATCTCAATAATCTTGAATGAATGACTATTATAAAGTTTTCCCAAGTTAGAAGAGATAGAAATGCCCCTTTAATTGCTAGGGTCCATTTTTCTACCTGATATGTGTAAAAGCACTAAGAAACTATCATTCCATTTATAAGGGAAGTACATGTATTATATATTATATGATGACATTACACTTTCACAAGTATATGGTTGTTTTATAATAACAATCATAAAATTGGTTATTAGCTCGTCTGATTTTTCGAAGAAAAAACGTAGGGGTATTGTGATACCCTTGGCATCGTCATATAACTTTAACCTTACCTCATAATTAAAAAATTGTTCAGCATTTTCGAATGAAACTTAGTATACATGATCCTAGGAACAATACGCATGTTTATACCAAGCCACATAACTCTGGCTTAAATTATTATTCAGCCATGCTAGGCCCCTTTTATTTCGACTTAGAAAAAAGCAGATGAGCGTTGGTGTTAGCTTGCGACGCTCTTGTTTTTCCTCTAGACGCATCCAGACTTTCATTAAATGACACATGTTTAGGGTTTTGGGTAACACATATGCTCCTTTAATCCTTTCCCTCATATGGCAATTCTGCAGCAGACGACTTTGAACGTATTTTGTCAAAAAATAGAAAATCTCCATAATTGAATGGATAACCTATGACAAAACGTGGAAAACATTGTGGCAAAAGGAGAAATTGCATGTTTTGTGCAATTTCTTCTTTTGTCACTATGTTTTCAAAAAGCTGTCTGCTGCAGATGCGTCAGAAAGCGTCTATATGAGGGAAAGGGTTAAAAACACTCTTGTTGTAATTTTGTATTTCAGATGTGTTTGAGTCCGCCAAAACGAACCAAATCCTTACATCCCCTGACAATGATTTACGTTGTCGCATCGACACATGTGGTGTTCCGTACATGATACTGGGGACACAGCATTACGAGTGTAGACACGGTGTAGACTACAGAAACAAGTTTATAGGTCCGTATACGACCGGTCAGAGGAGGCATGTGGACAAGGAGGGAATGACCACATGTACTGCTAGGTGTACGTTTAAAGAGGTGGCCCTCTTTCCTTCATATAGGGTAGGTTTTATCTGACCTTCAACTTTCAAAAGTGAAAATCAAATTCCTGTTCAAAACATTTTCTCCTTTGAAAACACCTAGGCAATGCTAGAGAGAAAAACTCTTGGACTGAAAGTGTAGTTATTGAATAGAGTTGAAAACAACTAGCCAAAACTAGAGAACAAAACTTGGACTGAAAGTGTAGTTATTGAAAAATGCTGAAAACATGGTGTCAAAGAGAGTTATTGCTCATTATATTTTAAGTAGTCTGCTGAAGATTGGTCAAAAAGGTATTGCAGGTGAGAAAGGGTTATCCCTTTTCCACATACAGCAAATCTGCTGCAGACCCCTTTGAAAATGTCTACTAAGAAATATGGAAACCTCTATAATTAAAGGTATCATTACCGAAAAAAGTTGAGAACATTGTGGCAAAAGTCTTATGTCACTATGTTTTCAAAAGTCGTCTGCTGCAGATTGGTCAAAATGGATCTGCAGGTGGGAAAGGGTTAAAGAGGTGGCCCTCTTTCTTTCATGTAGGGTTTACAAGTTTTATCTGACCTTCACCGTTCACAGGTACAAATGACTTTCGTGGCTTTATCACAGTCAAATTATAAAATTCTAATAATATCTGAAGATATTGTTGGAAAAGGAGAGATTCCTCATAATAAGTTTTTCCCCTTCTATCACATTGTTTTCTGACTCTATCAAAGGGAGTAATTTATCTGATTTTCACTATTGTTTCAGTTTGTTATTAGAATGCTAATATCAACTTTTGACATGTTATTTTGTTTTCCTCTAATGATTTCAAAGCAGATATTTTGAGTAATATCATAACCGGTAGCCAGTCTAACCCTTTCCCACATACAACAAATCTGCAGCAGATGACTTTGAAAAAATGTAGGCAATAATATGAAAATTCTCTACAAATAAATCAATAATTATTGAAAAGAGTTGAAAACATTGTGGAAAAGGGGAACATTGCTCATTAAGTGAAATTTCTCCTTTTGCAAAATGTTTCCATTGGTCGACTGTTGCAGAGGCATCGGAAAGTGTCTGTATGTTGGAAAGGGTCATATAAGGTGAATGTTCTGTTGACCTAGTAAACATGAATTAACTAGCAAAGATTGCTGTATCTAGTAATCATTAATCGACGAGAGTTGTCATAGAAGTTACTATTAATCCCTCTTTAGTGTAATTTTTTAAGTCGGAGAATAACAGTTTATAGACAGCTCTTGTAAACCCTTTCCCTCATACGACAATTCTGCAGCAGACGACTTTGAACGTATTTTGTCAAAAAATAGAAAATCTCCATAATTGAATGGATAACCTATGACAAAAAGTGGAAAACATTGTGGCAAAAGGAGAAATTGCACGTTTTGTGCAATTTCTTCTTTTGTCACTATGTTTTCAAAAAGCCGTCTGCTGCAGAGGCGTCAGAAAGCGTCTATATGAGGGAAAGGGTTAACAGTTAGTCTATGGTATGACCCTGCCAGGGATTGAAACAGTGACCTCCCGCTCCAAAGCAAGTCAACTGTAACCTCTAATATGAAGTAGTATTCTTTGGAATTTGCATAACTTACCTAGGTATCATGTTTAATAGTTATGGTTTAACCCTTTCCCACATGTAGACACAATGTGTTGTGTGTGCAGCAGATGACTTTTGAAAGCATTGTGACAAAAGTGTAAATTGCTCATAATAATGAGAAATTTCTTCTTTCGCCACAATGTTTTCAACTAAATATTGATAATTATACTTACCCTCATAAAGGTATTCCCTAGTTTCACCTATAAGTATTCTGCTTTAGATTTGTTATGATCAGGGAAGGATTAAATTTAACCCTTTCCACATATAGGTCCTTTTTGACGACTCTGTAGCAGATGACTTTTGAAAACACTGTGGCAAAATTGCTCACGACCAGCAATTTCTTCTTTTGCCAGAGTGTTTTCAACTCTCATTTTTTGGGGTTGTTCACACTTTTACCAAGACGTTTTCAAAGTTGTCTGCTGCAGATTTGTTGTATGAAGGAAATGTTTAAAAAAATATATGTTGTTGTTGTCCTGCAGATTGACCGAAGCGTCACACAGAGGAACATGCGAGATGCCATCATAGAGAAACTTAAAGATGATCTGACCAACCAAACGGCTGTTTACGAGAAAGTGATAGCCTATGCCTTTCCTTGTGTAGATGAACACTGCGGCCATGCAGTTAGAGAGGTATAAACCATCCATATTTACCCTTTCCCACATACAACAGATGACTTTGAAAGCATTTAGTCAAAAATATGAAAATTCTCCATAAATGAAAGAACAATTATTGAATAGAGTTGAAATCTTTATTAATTCAAATATTCAAACATTACGATTAACAAAACAATTTAAATCAAAACAATAAAACGAAGTACAAATGATGAGAGATAGAGACAGAAAGAACATATCTATATATTATATAAAAACATAAACACAAACATACATGTGTACACATATATATACACACATATATATATATATATATACATACACATCATGAGCAAGTTCACCTTATGTCACATTGTTTTCTAAAAGTTGACTGCTGTAGAGGGGTCAAACCTGATTCTCACTGATTGTACAAAGGTATAAAATATTAGAGCCGTCCCGCGAGAAGACCTTCATTATGGCCTCTGCGTAATGTATCAACCCAGATCAGCCTGTGCTGGTTATAAATTCAATTATAGAGATTTTCCATTTTTTTGACAAAATATATTCAAAGGTCTCAGCTGCAGATTTGTTGTATGTGGGAAAGGGTAACTAAACAAGCTGGAGACAGAACCAGTACTTGTGCCGTTTGTGTGGAAAAATCCCAAAGGCAGAACACACTCATCACGGGATTGGTAACCCGAGACCTTTGGTACGCAGACAGACGCTCTACAACTGTACTACTGTCCTCCACAAATGAAACATTGATTGGTTATTAGTAGGCGAATATTCGAATACTATATCATGATTCGAATGTTCGATAAAAATCAGAAGTATTTATAGAATATTTATATATTTTAATCAAATTGACGATACTTGAAATATTTACCCATGCATTTTTGTTGTTAAAAACTGCAAGTAAAGGTTACCGATGGTCAATGTTACGCGTATTGTATACGGTGTCAATACTGTAGATAACATGTCAAACTGATAATCCTTTCATTGGGCTATTAAAGTGATCGATACAATACTGATGGTTTCGTTCCAAAACTCCGTAACTTCAACTTAGATAGCAGGTAGTGACGTTATTATTCAATTATATATCAATCACACAAATCCGTCGGTTTGGCTGTGCAATTATCTGATTACATATTAATGTTTTAAAGCAATCCGGTACTGGGAATATTTCGTGCCCATTTTCAACAGTATTTCCTTTATAAACCAGCAAGAGACAGGCTTAATTGCTCCTAATGGGCAATGCCACATTTCTACTTAAATAATGACATCCACCCATCAAGAGGATCAATGTCCGATTTGTCCTGTTTTGAAAAGATTTGATAATTAGGAACATTTCATGCCATTTTCAACAGTATTTTAGTTGTATACATGGTAATCAGAACTACATGCTTAATACATGCTTCATACACAAATACATTAAGCAAGTGATTAATTAATAACAATCTGAGCACTTTACTGACGAATTTTTCACTAACATTGCTTTTTTTCAAATTCACGGGTTGAACGAACATGTGTAAATGCAAGTCCTGGAATTTGAATAAAATAAGACATCAGTAAGATCACTTTACGGCAAATAACGTATTTATAAACTCTTTTTTTGGCGAAGCATACACAAATGGGTTGAATATTCGAATATTCGAATACTTTGTGATCGAATATTCGAATACTTATTTTGGTATTTGTTGCTATCCCTAGTTATTAGACATCATTGGATGACTGTATACCATACCTCTACCATGAATTGGATTTAAAGTATGGCTATGTTTTCATCATAGTATTGTGGAATTTTATACATTAGATGGAATCTGGTTGCATTGTTTTTTGTATACCTCAGATGTGTTCAAAGCTATTGATTCGTAAAAAGACATTACAAGTACATGTAATTGCGATAGCTCTATCAACCAACGGTTTAACCCTTTCCCTCATTCGAGAATTCTGCAGCAGACGACTTTGAACATATTTTGTCAAAAAATAGAAAATCTCTATAATTGAATGGATAACCTATGACTAAAAGTGGAAAACATTGTGGCAAAAGGAGAAATTGCTCGTTTTGAGTAATTTCTTCTTTTACCACTATGTTTTCAAAAGCCGTCTGTTGCAGAGGCGTCAAAAAGAGTCTATATGAGGGAAAGGGTTAAACATGATTATCCCTGTCATGCTTGCAGAGATATTTCATCTGCAGCAGATAACACATTGGAAATGGAAAAATTGCTCAAACGGGGCAATTTCGCCTTTTGTCACAATGTTTTCAACTGCATTCAGATATTATCTTTACATTTTCAGGGTTTATTTCTTCATATTTTTAACTTGATGTTTTGAGGAATCTGCTGTGGTCGAGTGGTTAGCGTCGGGGATTTCGAAACCGGGTGTCCCGGGTTCGATCCCCAGTCGCGGCACCTCGGTCATGGTGGAGTGTCCTTGGGCAAGGCACATTTTCTAGCCTAGTACTGGTTTGTTTACCCAGGGATCATGAATAAGTGAACTGTCGCCGTGATATAACTGAAATAATGTTGAAAGCGGCGTGAAACCCCAATAAATAAATAAATAAATTAAAGTTTTGAACTCTTCTGCTAAATTTATTAACTGGTTTTTGTTTGCTTTTTAGGCAAATGGTCATTTATTACTTGATGAAACAATACAAAAGCAAATATATGAGCTGGTCTCAGAAGGTGTGAGAAGTATCGCGGAGATGAGACGCCATTTAAAGATGTACCTTAAACATCATTTTGATGACCTTTCCATGCCTGGGCCGTTCAATAAGAAATACCGGCCATCCAATCAAACCATTATCAACCTCATGCATGAAGCGGGTGTACAACCGGATGATCTTGTTTTAGATGTAAGTGTTAACCCTTTCCCACATACACTAAAAGCCAGTCAAGCTTATTTGGCTGTTTCAAATAATTTTGTAGAAATTATCCTTTGGTGACCCTAAACCAGATTCAATCAACCCATGTTGATTGGTGAAAGAACATGGCTGCCAGGGTTGGAGCTGAGCTGTTTTGCATTATATAGCGATAGTGAAAAGTAAAAAAATATTTTTGTAATACTGTAACTTGGGTTACCCTGTATGAAATTCCTTCAAGCCATGTTGATACTGAGGTGTCAAAGAATTATAGCCTCCAGGGGGCCTGTTTAACCCTTTATGCCTGAAATCTTGAAATAACTTCTCAGAGAAAGTTATCACAATTATCAAATTTTGTTATAGAAATATTCCTTCAAACCATGTTGAATAATAAAGAAAACATGGCCATAAGATATTGGGGCTTTTTTACCATTTATTTCAAAATTTAAAACTTTTTCTCTGAATTTGTATTCTTTATGCCTATACAGAAACCATTAAAAATCTTCTTCTCAGAACATATATGGCCCTGCTTTAAAATTAGTTCATAGAATTGCTTCCAGGTTAATCCTCTACCAGATTTCTTCATGTCATGCTGATTGGTCAAAATACTTGGCAACCAGGGATGGGACTATTTTACCTTTTATGCCAAAATTGTTAACTTAAGAAAATAAATGTCTGCTTTTGAAATACTTTCACAAACATACTTTATTAGTGACTTTCTATCAGTTTCCTCAATTCATATTAACCCTTTCCCACATATAAACGCTTTCTGATGCCTCTGCAGCAGACGACTTTTGAAAACATTGTTGCAAAAGGAGAAATTGCCTCCCTTTGCCACAATGTTTTCAACTCTATTCTAAATCTGAACTTTTATATAAAGATATATGTTCCTCATTTTTCCCCCAGACCATTTCAAAGTCGTCTGCTGCAGAATTGTTGTATGTGGGTAAGGGTTAAATGTAATTTGACAAGAGCCGTAGGTAACATATGATAGGGTTATTTTGCCTTATGGCAGTGGTGAGATAAAGGCCATCTTTGGCCACTTGTGAATGACGTCACCTGAGCCAAAGGCTCAATGTCATCTATTCTGATCACTTTCACATCACAAAAGTTGTCGGTGCATTCTAGTAAAAGCAGATTCTAGTAAAAGCAGAAGACACAGATTGTAAACACAATTGTAAACTCATAACAATTGATGTATTATTTTATTTTCAGGTAAAAGATCCATTATCAGAGTACAGGTAAGTTTGTCTGAAATAATGACTGTCATATGCAAAAATTAACCCTTTCCCTCATACGGCAATTCTGCAGCAGACGACTTTGAACGTATTTTGTCAAAACTAAGAAAATCTCCATAATTGAATGGATAACCTATGACAAAAAGTGGAAAACATTGTGGCAAAAGGAGAAATTGCACGTTTTGTGCAATTTCTTCTTTTGTCACTATGTTTTCAAAAAGCTGTCTGCTGCAGAGGCGTCAGAAAGCGTCTCTATGAGGGAAATTGTTAACTATCCTCAATTATCAGTATAAGAAGAAAGAGATCCATTTTTAAAGTCTCTGATCTATGTCTCTGGTATGATACATGAATGTATGGTTGATTTTCTAAAAAAAATAAAATACAAAATTACACAAACACATGTTGTTTATTTTTATACTTTTGACTTAAAAACATACAGTAAAAAGAAGTTATTCAATTCTTTAGTTGAAGTTCCAAATTTGCAGATGTTTCCTCATTTTTTAACCTTTGATATTTTCAAAGCTGACAATTAACAACATATCCAATACATGACTGAAGGGGGAGTTAATGGACATTAGTATTAGTACTTACAATTTAATGCATTGATTAACCCTGTCTCACATACATCAACTGTACAACTTTGAAAACATAGAGGCAAAAACCATGAGGCAAAAAACATAGAGGCATAAAACATGAGGCAAAAACCATAGAGGCAAAAACCATGGAAAGTCTCTATAACTGAAAGTACTCTATAATTATTGTATCCAGTTAAAAATATTGTCACAAAATGAGAATTTGCTCATTATTTGCAAATTATCTTTTTGTCACAATGTTTTCCATCGCGTCAAAATGCATCTGCAAGTGGGAAAGGGTTAAGCTAGGGCTCTGCTGTGGTGTATATAGTAAAGTGCTCAGGATGTTAAACCAAATTCAATGAATCTCTGTTTGTAATAGTCGAAGTGGATTTTCTTTGGGCAAAGCACATTAAGTGACCTAGTACTGGTGAAATGGCAATTAATCTGACTGATTAATCCTTTCCCACATACAGACACTTTTTGACGCCTCTGCAGCAGACGACTTCTAAAATCATTGTGGCAAAAGAAGAAATTGCTCATTACCAGCAATATCTGCTTTTGCCACGATGTTTACAACTGTGTTTAATTATTAAACTTGCATTTTTAGAGATTGTTCATGTTTTAAGGTAGATACATTCAAAGGTGTCTGTAGTATGAGGGTAAAGGTTAATTGTATTATTGATGTCATACGACTGAAAAAAATACTTTTGAAAACATTTAACCCTTTCCCTCATATAGACCCTTTCTGACGCCTCTGCAGCAAACGGCTTTTTGAAAACATAATGACAAAAAGAAATTGCTCAAAACGAGCAATTTTCCTTTTGTCACAATGTTTTCCACTTTTAGTCAATTATAGAGATGTTTTGACAAAATATGTTCAAAGTCGTCTGCTTCAGAATTGTCGTATGAGGGAAAGGGTTCACACCCAAAATAGATCTTTAACTCTTTCAGTTAAATTGGATCATTTATTAGTATCATGTTGCATTCTTTCAGTGGTAATGGAGGCGATAAAGAAAGACTTACGACAGATAGACCCATGATAGTTGATGCTCATTCTTCAACTGAGAACAATGTTGATGTGGAACTCGCGCAAGATGGAGTTGTGGAAAATGGGATCATGTATCAAACCGAACAAAATCTGCAAAATGACAGTCAACAGCAGTCTGTCACACTAACAATGACAACCACAGATGCATCACCAAATGTAGAAACATTTAGCTCAGAGACAGTAGAACAAAGTACTCACCAAGATATTTTATTCCAAAAACAGAGTGAATGCCAGAGTTTATTGGAGGAGATTTTACAAACTATTTACCAATTATCTGACATGTTTCGATTAAGGGATCTCCGTGAACTATTAAATAGAGTGATCCTCTGCTTGAAGAAGGGAAATTTGCTCTGTGATGGGATTCCTGTAAGTGTTAAAGATAACACACCGATGAACTTATCAAGTGAGGACGATACCCATGTTGTCGAATTGGTTGCAACAAATACAAACAATGATATAGGTATTAATCATTTATATTGTAACATAAGCCATTGAGCTCCTCTGATTTTTAGCTCACCTGAGGACGAAGTGCTCAAGGTGAGTTATTGTGATCGCTTTTTGTCCGGCGTACATCCTGCATTGTGCATCCGTCTACATCTTCTTCTCAGTACCCTGTGGGTCAATTTGGATGAAACTTTACAGAAAGCATCCTCTCAATGATCTCACCAGAATTCCTTCAAATTTCTGGTTTCCATTGCAACGAATGTATATTGTTTTATGGCGCATCGACAGCTAAGGTCATTTAGCGCGCAATTAAATTTAATTATTCATGATCCCTGGGTAAACAAACCAGTACTAGGCTAGAAAATGTGCCTTGCCCAAGAGCACTCCACCATGACCGTAGTGCCGCGACTGGGGATCGAACCCGGGACACCCGGTTTCGAAATCCCCGACGCTAACCACTCGACCACAGCGGATTCCCCATTGCAACGAAACGATAGCACTTTAAAATTCTTCTTCTCCAAAACTGGTTGGCAGATTTTCAAATAATTTTGTAGAAATATTCCTTGGATGACCCTCTCAGATTCTTTCAATCCATGTTGATTGGTCAAAAAACATGGCCGCCAGGGTTATAGTTAAAACTTAAAAAATCTTCTCCTCCGAAAGTGTCGGGCCAATTTTCAAATAATTTTTTAGAAATGTTCCTTAAGTGACCCACTATCAGATTCCTTCAAGCCATGTTGATTGGTCAAAAAGCATGGCCGCCAGGGGGCGGGGCTATCTTGCCTTATATGGCTATAGTGAAAACATAAAAAATCTTCTCCTCCGAAAGTGTCAGGCCTATTTTTCAATTATTTTGGTGAATGTTCCTTAAGTGACCCACTATCAGATTCCTTCAAGCCATGTTGATTGGTCGAAAAACATGGCTGCCACAGGGCGGGGCTATTTTGCAGTATATGGCTAAAGTGAAAACTTCTCTGAAGGTGTCGGGCGAATTTTCAATTAATTATGCAGAAATGTTCCTAGGGTGACCCTCTATCAGATTTCTTCACGCCATGTTGATTTGTCGAAAACTATGGCTAAAGTGAAAAAGAATGAAATCAGGTGAGCGATCCAGGGCCATCATGGCCCTTTTGTTTCTGTTGCCTGCCCTCAACCTACATTCTTTTGGACGTTTGACAAAAATCATTGTGACAAGCTTTATTCGTCTTCCACCAATGGACTATTAGTTTATGTGGAAAAGAAGCCAGTTGCTTGGAAAGAATGTTGTATGAAGTACTGGTGTGAGAAATCCAAGAAACATGAGTAGGTGAACTGGCCGCTATATATATATAATATGACTGAAAAATTGTTACAAAACGGTGTTAAACCCCAATCAATCAATCAATGCCCCTTGGCAGGGGGACATAAGAGGATCAGACTTCTGATTTTTAGGCTCGTCTGCTTTTCGAAGAAAAAAAGTGTGGTTATTGTGATAGCCTTGGCGTCGTCACAAAACGCTAATCTAACCTCATAACTCAAAAACAGTTACACATATTCAAATGAAACTTGATAAACAATTTCCTAGAATGAATATGCATGTCTATACCAATTCACATAAATCTGACTTTTTGAATTATTAAGTTATGCCACTTTATTAACTTTGCCCATAACTCAAAAAACTGTTCAACTGTTTCAAATGAAAGTTGGTACACATGTTCCTTCAGAACAATACGCATGTCTATACCTAGTCACATAACTCTGGCTTTAAGAATTTTTCAATAATGCCCTTTTCTTTACTAAAGAAAAAACAGACAAGCGTTTGCTCCATGGCGCTCTTGTTGTCCAGCTGTCTGTCCTATTTTGCTTTTACTTTACTTTTAGCAGACGACTGATTTGTTCCTTCTATCACTCATGTTAGGAAATAAAAAGGTGTGATATTGTTATTTCAATGGGCATCAAAATTGCCGACTTAGGCAAATTGTGCAGATACGTCCTTGTGTCCTCTGAACTATTGGAGCTATGTCTTTGAAACATTTCAAACATATTTATTTTCATCAGGTTTCTTTGTAATTAAACAGATATAATTTAAGTAACAAGTATTTGTTTTGACTGTTTTAGATATTGATTAAGTTGTGAATTTAAGTCAGACTGTCTACTTAACAATGTTAACACACCTTTCAAACCAAGATCCATTACTCATCGTCATTAGATGCCTTATAAGCGTACTAGTCTTTTTTTAAACATATTTGAAAATTCCATGTTTCTCCTTTTTCACAAATGTTTCTTATTCTGTTTCAAAATTTTACTTAACACTTTTTCACTTGCAGACGCATTTTGACGGATCTGCAGCAGACGATTTTTAAAAAAATGATGTCAAAGGAGATATTGAGCAAATTCTCCATTTGTCACAATGTTTTCAGCTATTCAATAACTAAACTAGATGACCAGATGTTTCCAAAGTTGTCTGCTGCAGATTTGTTGAATGTGTAAAAGGGTTAACCCTTTCCCCCATATAGACGCTTTCTGACGCCTCTGTAGCAGACAGCTTTTTGAAAACAATGTGACAAAAGAAGAAATTGCTCAAAACAAGCAATTTCTCCTTTTGCCACAATGTTTTCCACTTTTAGTCATAGGTTATCCATTCAATTATAGAGATTTTCTATTTGTTGACAAAATATGTTTAAAGTCGTCTGCTGCAGAATTGTCGTATGAGGGAAAGGGTTAAATTAGTTAAGATTGTTCATACCTTCCATCAGATTGTATGTATTGGAGAGGTCTTAAAATAAACTTAACAGGACCTGGATTTTATCATCGTATAAACCTTTTCCCGCTCTTCATAAATGAAAATATCGATATTAAAAAAAGTTGAATATGTTGTGAATTTTTGTTTAATTGTTGTCTGCAGCACATGTTTCTTACTGTGTCTTACCCTTTCCCTCATATAGATGCTTTCTGATGCCTCTGCAGCAGACGACTTTTTGAAAACATAGCGAAGAAAGAAGACATTGCTCGAAACAAGCAATTTCTCCTTTTGTCACCATGCTTTCCACTGTATTTAATTATTGTACTTTGATTTGAAGGGAGTTTCCAAATTTGTTTGGGTATGTTTTCAAAGTCGTCTGCTGCAGAAAGTCTGTGGGAAAGGGTTAAACATTTTTTTTTTTTTTCAGAAACCTGTGGTGAAACGCCAACGAGGCTGTTGATAGTGAATCAGAATGAGGAAGTGACAGAGGTGAACCTACCTACTGACTATGAGTCTTCAGAAATAGTGATATATCAAGAGGATGGTGATTCTGTAGAAAAGATCAGCGTTGTTGACCAGAACGGTGATCAAGAAAAGGTTAACAGATTGTATGGTGTACAAGGTGATTCTGAACACAATCAAGGAGATCAAGGGGAGGCGATTCGTAAAGATATGATCAACGTGAAGTGTAAACAACACATTCCTCAAGAGGAGATTATAAAGAGATTGAATTTAGCTGACAATAAAAGGTCTAAGCTGTCCATGTCGTCGGAAACTGTTAATGCTAAACTTAAAGGTAAAACGAAACAAATGAGTGATGTTGAAAGAGAAATAAAAGATCAGGAGAATGAGATGATGAAGTTTGAAAGAGACAAAGTAAGACTGAGCGTTATTGAGGCAAAATCTTTAAAAGAGGAAGAGCAAAGGTCTTCAAAAACAGAAAGAAAAACAACAGAGTTTAAGAAACGAAGCAGGAGACACACAAATAAATGTTCATCTTTTGAAAATATTGTTGATAAAGGTAGAAGTAGTACCAATATACAGGAAACGTATATAAATGTAGGACAGGATGGACATTTGAATAATTTACAGACAAAGGATGCTGATTCAGAAAAAGTGGTCACATATGGTGCTACTGCAGTGCAGACAGATCATGTACACGATTTAGGTGTTTTCAACCGCAAACAGAGTTTGGACTCCATGTGTTCTGCCATGAAATTTGAAGAAGACGATGCAGACTGCATGGACGATCTGCCACAATGTCCTGTTGATATTAAATCAGGAGATTCCATTACATTCCAACCGGAGACGGGGTCATCTTTGTCCGATAGTTTAGTAACAAGCCAAACGGTTCAGTCAGGCTTGGTAGCAATAAACAATGTACTGTATAGTAATACTGCAGCTGGTTTCTTTCCTGCTCTGAACGCTAATGGCATGCCCATTATTGTAAATAATCAAAGTGTTAATGAGCAGATCGGTGCACGTAAACATCAAACGGGGCCAAGTAAGAGGGTAAAACAGACTGTGCCTCCAGAGTCAGATCTGAGTTTTAAGGTAATTAAATCATTCAGATTGACCTCCGATGATTCCAATCAAAGTCAAACAGTAAAAGAATGGAGTTTAGAACGGCGAGGTGGTCACGGGAAACCGCATATAACAACTCTAGATCGAGAGATGTCAGTTGAACAAGTGTTAACTGAAGGTATAAATGATCAAAGCTCCCATATTCATCCTGAACATTCTGTAGATCAAACATTGAAAAAGGTTACCTTGTCTACTGATATGGCAAATGATACTCAAAATGTTCTTAGGGTAGAGACAGTTGAAAATAAACAATCAGCACAACAAACAAACCAACTGTTTTTATTGGAAAGTGCACAGTCTTTAAGAACAGTTTTTGCATTAACAAATGTGTCAACCCTTAAACAAAGTGCAACAACAACATGTGCAAGACTTGCTAACATTAAAACAGAAGCAGTAGGTGACGAAGGCACAGCAATAGATGAGATTGCATTGACAAAATCCACCCCTAAACCAACTGCAACAACAACGTATGCAATGCTTGTTGAAAAGAACAGCCATGACAACAAAGTGGATGTTGGTTCAAGTCTTGATTCTGACACACACACGGATGTTGAAATAGAGTCGAACAGAATAAAACCCGACGTTAACAAAGCTTATACGCGACCCAAATTAGATCAAAGAAAAACCTCCGATAAACTTAAGGAAAAATCGCCTAGTCTGACAGTGAAAACTCGCGGTCGTATAATGCGATTCTCAAAAACTGGGGAAAAATTATTCTAAGTTTGTCCCTATTGCAAAATTCCATACTCTATCTTCTATAAAAGTAACTTTTTGTCGCGTTAATAAAACAGTGGAAAAAAGGGAGATTGTTTCCTCCAACAAGCAACATTTTGGGGGAAAGGACATGTCAGTTGCCCCGGACTAGCAATTTCTCTTTTCTTACTATGTGGGAAATTTTGTATCAAAGCCAGAAAATTCCATACTCTATCTTCTATAAAAGTAACTTTTTGTCGAGTTTTTAAAACTGTGGAGAAAAGGGAGAATTTTTCCTCCATCAAGCAACATTTCGGGGGAAAGGACATGTCAGTTGCCCCGGACTATAAAAGTAACTTGTTGTTCAAAAGAGATGACTCACTGTATCAGCTAAGCAGCTAACACTTTTATACACATGCAGAAGCATTTTGACGCATCTGAGTCCAGAGGTCCTGATAAGGAGGAGTATTCAGCTCCTTTTCCCACAATTTCTCTCTTATTATTAAAGCAAACTCTATGTTGTTGGTACTCAATAGAATCGTCGCAATGAGACGATTGTTTTGAGTACCCACAACATAGTGTAAGAGGGTCAAATATGGCCCTTATCTTGAGCTCTGGTTGACATTTCAAAACATTATGGCAAAGATGTTTACAACTTTATTCAATAGAAAATGTCGCCTGCCGCAGTTTTGTTGGAAAATGTTAAATCGTACCGTATTGTACGACATAATACGTGTTTATCGCCAAAACTTGTTGTTGAAATTATTTGTTAGAAAATACAAAAAATATAGAATCTAATGAGGTCACATGTGTTTGATTGGGGTTTTACGCCGTTTTCAACATTATTGGAATAATATCACGGCAACCGTTCACTTATTCACGATTCCTGGGTTAACTAACCAGTACTAGGCTAGGAAAATGTTCCTTAAGGGCACTCCACCATAACATCCGCGTCACGACGGGGGACCGAACTCGGGATGCCCGGTACCAGATGCCAGACGCTAACCACTCGAACAAGGAGTATAATGTAGCTACATTAGAAACCATTTACGTATTATATCCTAGGTAACCCTTTCCCATATACAACAAATCTGCAGCAAATGAATTTGAAAAGATCTAGGCAAACATATAGACCATCTCTAAATCAAAAAAAGGAGAAATTGCTCATTATTAAGATTAATTATTTACACAATGTTTTCAAAATGTGTTCGTAAGAGGCAAAGGGTTAAATAGGGACTATTGTATTCAATGTTTACTTGAAGAATGATCTCGTATTTATAAAGGGCCTATCAAAGGTTTATTACATGCATTTTCTGATATGCATGTCATTGGAACTCTTCTGCATGAAGTTGCACATGCAATTTTACCATATGGTATGGATCAGGGGCGTAGCTTGCCAATAATCAATGTGTTGGCCGTCTCGTGAGAAAATCAACGTTGTGGACTCTGCGTAAAGTATCGACACGGATCAGCCTAAGCATGCCACACAGGTGTACCCGGATATACACTTTCCGCCTCCTGTGGATTTTCTGTTTCAGAAATCACTACGCAATATATCTCCCCTTAGACGTAATGTGTCGGCCGGATCAGTCTGCGCGGACAGCGCAGGCTGACCTGGTCGATACATTACGCAGATGTGTATCACCGCAGCTACATTTTGGAGCATTTTTAGAAAAAATGTGTAGGCACGTGCCTACAGTGCCTAAAGGGAGCTACGCCCCTGTGGATCAGAACAATATGTGGTTTACGAGTTTATCTTGCTTGATGGCCATTATGAAACATTCGAAATTAACAAAAGTAAAAGAAAACGAATACCAACTTTTGGCGGCTAAGAGTGGCTGTAATTATAAACCAACATATGTTTAGACATTAAAAAAAGAAAACATATCGCTGTATATTAATTAGTCGCCGGGCAGAAGCCCGCGACTTCTATTTTTAATAGGTTTTCTGAAATCACATGGGAGGGGGGATTATTATTAGAAAGAAACACATTTAGATGTCTTGAACATATTACAATTGTGTTTGTTTAAAAACACTAAGTAATGACACGTCTAAAATGAAATAAATATTCCGATGTTTTAGGTATTTTCAGTTTCTTTATTTGGACTCGCATTTATGTTTTTTTGTTTTATTTGCGAAGACAAAACAGTCCCTATTAGCTAGACTGGTATACATTTATTTTACACTATATACTACATGTAATCAAAAGGCGATAACTACAAACCTTTACGTCTAATTGTTTACTTACGCGCACCTGCGTGACTCGCGAATACCAACTGCGTGACTCGCGAATACCAACTGCGTAGATCAATCTCCTTTGCAGAGAGCCGCTCTTTACACTCACTTACAAATAGTAAATTATAGGTGATTTAAAATGTTTATTTGGTTTGAAACAAATGAAGAAAAGAACAAACCGAGATAAAACTGGTTTAAATGGAAAAATGACTTTGAACGAACACTCTCTGCCTATAAAGAGAGTTTCAAGAACGACACCTCTGCGAATAAGAAAGAATCGGGTCTTTCGTACAAAATTATTTCGTCCTTGACAATTTTAAATGTGTCATTTAATTCCCTAAAGGCATATTGCTTCCGATCTGCATATTGTTATTCATCATTGACACAAGGGCGCTCATCATAATATAATTTTAAAACACGAGTAGTTTGTTATTTTCATTATAAAAAAAGGAAGGAAAGAATTAAAATAAATCAACATGTTGTAGGGCTAAGTTTATGTTCGAAATTAAGTTTAAATTATACAACAATTTCAATGAGATTTAACTGTTTAGTTGATATTATATTTCGAAGGTGGTCTAATTTATAAATATTGGACTACATTTCAACATTTGTTAAAGTATGATATAATTAGGATGCCAAGCTAAGCACTCTCTGGGCGGTTTTCTGTTCCCGTTTAATATCATTTTGAGAAAAAGAGAAAACTCATGTCTTCAGCGATTTAACCCTTATCTCATTGTTTTAAAAGTAGATTGCCGCAAAGGTGTCCACTGTTGACCTTGAAAGAGGAAAGGTAAAATGACGTGCTATTGCATGCACATCCTAAATTGTCTGTTTTGTGGTTTTATTGAAAAATAATAAAATTCAAATATTCTGACAAACATCTTGAAAAGTGTATGTGGAATTCACAAATCTTATAATTATTCCTTAATGAAAGCACTGTATACATACTAAGACTAATGATTGGCAAGATTACTCATTTCCATTACTGTTTATGATCAATAATTAGTTGGTTGTGTGTATGGTCAACCTACTTTGGAATGGAGATTGATCATAAACAATGAAAGGCTTCAATTATCATTCACTTCGTTGACAAAACAATCCAAGTTATGATACATTTTCACTTGACCCCACCCCTGATGTTCCAATATGCCCCTCAGTTGATAACTGTTTATTCAACTACTATAATGTTAGTGTTATGCATAACTGCACTATGGATATCCGGCGACATTGATGCGTTGCATCAACATTCTCTTGTTTGTACATAATTTCACCTGTCTTTTTATTGCTGCACCTTATTGGACTTCCAAACTGAAGACATTTTTGTAAGATCCGTGGTTTTAACCAAAACGAATGTAACTTCATATCTGGGACTACTAACACGTATTTGTAGTCCCAGTGCATATGTAAAAATATGTTGATGCAATCGTTGTGTATGTAGAGTTAAATTGTCATTTTCACAATAAGGTATAAGGTATACAAAAAAAAATGAATTTAAGAAATCACTATATGGGCGTTAAAAAGGTTTAAGAAATGTGTTGAGTTGTCAAAAGTCGTTTCAATATTGTATTGGTATGCCTGGCATCAGATATTATTTAGGGGCGTCCCTAGGGAATCAGTTCGCCATAGATAAGACTGGCTCAACGGGTCTTAATTTGTTCCATGGCCAAACCTGTAATTATACCACATGTGTTTCAAGAATATGCCATGCATATGTCTAGCCCTTTCCCACAATTCTTTGAATTACATTATATTAATTGTGTAGAGTTGAAAACATTTTGACAAAAGGAGGAATTGTTCACTAAATTAGTCATTGTGAGAAAGGGTTAACCTTTTCCCATCTATAGACGCATCTGCAGCAGACGACTTCTGAAAACGATGTGACAAAAGAAGAATTTTCTCAAAACGAGCAATTTCGCCTTTTGTCACTATGTTTTCAACTTTTTACAGTAATTATACCATCATTAATAGAGATTTTTTTATTATTTTGCGTAAAAGTTTTCAAAGTTTTTCAAAGTCGTCTGCTGTAGATATTTGTTGTATGTGGGTAAAGGTTACTAGATACTAGTAACCTGCATTGTTATCCAGGGCCCCGGGGCTGGAGAAAAACGCAGTCAGTGGAAAAGCCTGTCATAGGGTGTATTCAGACACCCACCATTCGGGTATTCCTTCATTGTAATGTTTGTTCTACATGAATGCACTGGTTAACCCCTTTACCTCATGGAAACGCATCAGATGTTATTTTAAAACATGGCCAAGGGGGAAATTTCCTTTTCCTATTGTACAATGTATTCAATAACTATACTTCAAAGTCGTCAGCTACACTCTTTGCGTTGTTGTTGTTGTTGGCAGCGGTAAAGCGGGCTCCGGTATATCAAAAACTGACTTCTTCTTCTTCTGTCGCCGTGATATAACTGAAATAATGTTGAAAACCGCGTTTAATCCTAATTTAGAGAAGGAAAAAAAAAGTGCCGTATCTAGTCATAATTCGAATCTAAAGTAGATATCTTACCTAAGTCTTCGAAGTATATCTCAGCTATAGATGTCGATCTCTGAAGCTTAGTAAGCTATGGAACCTATGTCGGCAAATAATTCTTTCCGATCATTGGCAATTTGCTTAAGGTCACGGTGACTAGCGTCATGCCCTTCCCGCAAATAAGAATAAGTGAAGAAAAATAATATAATTTGCTGGATTGAATGTTGTGTAGGGTATTAACGCGAGAAAGCTAGGAAATAAGTTATTGATTGATAGATTGATTGATTTGGGTTTAACGCCGTTTTCAACAATTTATCAGCCATATCACGACGACCAGTTCATCTACTCATATGTTTCCTGCTTTTCCACATAGACTGTTAGCCCATTGGTGAAAGACGAATGACGATTGCTTGTCACAGTGACTTCTGTCAAACGTCGGAAAGAATGTTAGCCGAGCTGAGGTTTGAACTCACAACCCCTGGATTGACAACCCGCGTCACTACCGGCTGAGCTACCGGGGCTCGGCCAGGACATAAGTTAACCAGCCGCCGTGGTTTATCTGAAAAACTGTTGAAACCGGCATTAAACTCAGATCAGTAGTCGTTTATAAACGGAAATATTAAATACAGAGCGGGGAATAGGTCAAGTTAACCCTTTGCCATATATATAACAAATCTGCAACAGCTAGACGACCTTATAATCCGGAAAGCAAACAAGAGGATAAATCTCTACTACTTCAAATACAGTTGAAAACATGGTGATAAAAGAAGTAATTGCTAATTATGAGCAATTGCTCCTTTAACCACAATGTTTGCAGAATTCGTCTGCTTAATATGCATAAACATGCGTCTGCATAGGGGAAATGGTGATAACGATTTTGACATTTTAAGTTATTATCGTGAATTTTGGGAGAAATCCGCATCATTAACATAAATACATGACAGGTTAACGCGGCAAAAACGATAGAGATATTGTTATATCCTGGATGTCGAGATGCCGTGTTATACGCCCGACTGAACCTACACCGCCGAGACGATATTTGGACGCTTTACTTTTTTATTGTAAGATGGGATCTTCCGAATAAAATGAGGTCTTTTACATTCAAACAAATTATGATATAGAGAAAGGGCAGCAATACTTTATTAACAATTCGTTGTTATACCCCGTATGACAAACCTACGACCACCACTCCCCACATACACGCATTGTAATTGGAAACAGATCCACTGCATACTGGAGTAAGGGTTAAAGTGTTACTATAAATAGACCGGTGTAAATATACACATACCGTTCAGTCAGGATTGTTAAACCTGAGGGGGATTGTAGATTTACACCCTCGTGCTTTATCCTATGTATGTTTGTGTGTGTGCGCCGTTAAATGGCTGGAATATGTATATAACACTTTATTGGAGTTAACTGCGATTGGAACGTATGTAAATTTACCTGCTGACTGTCTTAAATAGTGGTAAATTTACTCACGGTGCATAAACTTTGATAAGTTTTAAGAAGTTTACTGATCGCGGAAGGTGATGTGTATTCGCTCGCTACCTATCACTCTACGCTAGCGAACGAGAGTACTTGTCGATAATTTGGCTACTACGGAACCATTTTCTAGGTTTTAAAGTAAAAAACGTCGTCTGCAGAGTCATTGAGGTTAAAACAAGCCATCACTGTTATCTGGAATGACAATGAGAATTAATTTCAACTTCCGAAAGTTATATCTTAAATAAGTGTAGAGAGATCTATATAAACGACGAAGAAGAACCGTTCATGTTATTTAAAGTGATTTAAATACCATACTAACTAGAGCTTGACGGTTTATTATAAAGATCAAGCTGAAAAGAAAGTACCCGGGGTGTTTATCTGAACGTCTCCACAGTGCTATCAATAATAACTCTATTTACTGTTGAAAGTAAACTCTGTTTAATGTTAAGAGTTATTGTTTAAACAATTCCGCTTTTGCTAAACAGGATCTGTTAACAGGCCGTTTTGCGATCTCAAATATGGAGAATCAAAGTGCTGACAGTACGACAAACGACGTCCCCAATAGTTATGAAAACTTTGGAGTGAGTGAAAAGGTTGATGTATCTGTCCCGAATGTAACATACGATTCTACTACATTTGCTGATAATCAAAGTATTCAGAGGGAGTCGGGCATTAGGGTCACATTCAAAATAAACAATAACAGTGATAAAACGGAAATGCATGTCGAATCAGCGGGAAATAGCTGTAATACTAACGGAATTAAAGCAGATGACATAGCTATAGAAAATACGGCGACGGTTCACACTGGTTATACTTCAACACTTTCACCCGGTGTAAACAGCAATGAGCCGAGTCTACCAAACATTCCAACAACGATTATGGTACCCCCGCTTTCCCCTGGAAATGCAGAAGCGATGGGAATTGGCAGCCAAACACAAGAAACCAGCATTCCGACACAAACTACCGGTGTGGATGGAATGACAAACTTTGGAATGGATCAAGGTGTCGTGACTCCACAACCGGAACACAAGTCGGGAAGAAAAGCGAAAACCAAACGGCGCGGTTCTGCCTGGACTGATGACGAAACCGACTTTTTGATGGAAGTTTGGGCCCGCCATTCCGATGCCGGCGGGACCGACGAATTCCCTCATAGTACCCCAGTATACAGACTCATTTCTAAAGCAATGATAGAGAAAGGGTTTGATAAATCTTGGGAACAGTGTAAAACCAGAATTCACACTCTCAAACGCGCGTACAAAATCACTCAAGACGAAATTACGGCTGGAAAAACAGGCATCATCTATTGTAAACATTTTGACAAATTGATGATTTTGATGGGTGATGATCAAGTCACTTTGCCCAAGGTGTTGGCTGCAAACTTAGCAATTAAACGAGAAGAAAAGGAAACGACATCGAAAAATATTCAGAGCGGAATACAACCGCAGACCCCAACACTGCCGGCCACGCCCAAAAGAAAGATTCAATCCAGTGATAAAGCTGTAAAACGTCAAAACTCGGGAAGCAGCGACAAATCGCCCATCTCACCTGTATCATTCAATGCTTTAAATATCGCTCCAAGGGTGGACGCATTGACAAGTTACACAGCCCAAACAAACGTTGTATCATCTGCTAGTGTTTGGTACCCTGCTGTGTCGGCTCCTGTAATGACAACGTCGATGGCTGCTCCACAACAGTCGGCAGTATACTTGCCCCCCGCTCAGTACCAAATGCCGCCTCCTCCGCCGCCTTATCAACCCTTACCATCTTACAGTGTAAATCAAAATGTCGTCACTCCTCAAGTGGTGGTACACAGGCCACAACTCCAAGAGATAAACAACAATAATATAAACATTTCCGTGAAGACCGAACGAGTCGATGAGCAATTGAAACCGGCTTTCACAAATATCATATCGCCGGTACAAAACCTTGATAAAGTCCAAACTTCTCAAACACTCAACACTATATATAATAATACTCATTCAACTAAGAGCAGCTTACAACAGAAAAAGGAAGAACTCGAGAAATTGAAGCTTGATCTAGAGATGAGGAAGCTGGACATGCAGAGAAACAAACTCGAGATGGAGGAGAGACAAAGGCGCGAGGACCGGGATCACCAGTATAGAATGATGCAGTTGTTGTTGTTTGGATTAGGTCAACAGAATCCGGGAAACGTGGTGGGTCACGTGACTGAACAAGATTTAGGTAACGTGCCAAACACGATTACGTTATCCCGTGCTATAGAGAATGGGTTATTGCCGGGTGGCACATTGCGTGCCAATGAGAAAGGGTTGTCATTCAGTGAAATATGATATCGGATCAAACACAACGATCTAGGTAAAGAATGGTGAAGTGATTTCTCCCAAGATACTGGCATCGCTTTTGTTATTAAAACACAACCTATGTTTGGGGATACCTAAATACGCCCCCTTATCTTGATTTTTCCCCACAACATTGATTGTGTCATTCTCCTTTTGAGACGATGTCTTCAAAAGCCGTCTGCTGCAGAGGCGACAGAAAGCGTCAGTATGTGGGAAAGTGTTTGAACAGAGGACTAAATAAGGAGGAGTGAACGGGTCTATCCCCATCCATATCTCTCTTATGACTCAACACAACTCTTATGTTGTGGGTAATCTAAAGAATCGTCTCACTGAGACGACTATTTTGAGTACCCACAACATGTGGTTTGAGTCTCAAATAAGGATTTGGGGATGTGAAATACTCTTCTTATCTAGAGCTCTGGTGTTAAGACTGGCAGGAATAGTTGGACACAATTTGATCAGACAATTCGAACCCCAGCGGGAAGATAATTTGGGAAGATACTCTTTTGAATCGTCCATGTTTTACACATGTTTGTAACCCCCCACCCCCTAGCAGATTGAACTGTAGCTTGTTGAAACTGTAAAAAGGTCAACATTCATAGAAATATAAATATGACCAATGTTCTACAGCATCGTGGAAGCGACAGTTCGATCTGCAGGAGGGATATATACACATTTAAACATATTTTATGCATATAGGGCAATGTAGAGGTATTGATCTTTAAACCCTTTCACACTTACTGACACAGTTCGACGCGTATGTAGCAGACGACTTTTAGAAACAGTGTGGCAAAAGAAGAAATTTCGAATAATCAGCAATTTCTCTTTTTGCCACTGTGTTTTAAACTCTATTTATTAAATCTATTTTAATTCTTGGAGATTTTTGTCTAGATGTTTTCAAAGTTGTCTGCTGCAGAATTGTTGTATGTGGGAAAGGGTGAATTTGTTGAATGGTACATGTGGAATATTCACCCTCTAATGGCAAAGCTTTAAGCCTTTATTTCCTGTTTATAGCTTTTTAACCCATTACTTCACATGACATTTCAAATGTCGTCTGCTTTACAATCATCAGCCGAACAATTTCAACAATCTAGAAAACTGAAATATTTAATTTGATAAACAGTTGAAAATATTGCAATAAAAGGTGAGGATCGCTCGTTTTGAGCAATTACACCTTATATTGCAATGTTTTCAAAAGTCATACACGTTAAATGGCAGGTGTCAAATGTCGTCTGTGTGAAGTAAAGAGTTTTAAAAAGATATAACCTTTGGCATTCCAGGGTGAGGTTTCTTACTTACTTTTATGATCTTGTTAAACCTGTAATTAATCTCAATTTAAAATCTGTTATTCAATGTGTAATCGTGTGTGTATTTTAGTTGTGTCGCCTTCCTTGCCAAGAAGGCATTCACGGATCACTGATCCGTCTGTCTGTCTAGACACGCTTTCACTTTTAAAATGTAAAGAGTTAAAAGCAGGCGGCACATGTTCCCCTACCAACTATATTGTTTGAAGATCAATATTACTATATTCGAATTTAACTGAAACTTAATTGAAACATTATGAAAAAAAGAGAAATTTCTGCTATTTCTCCCTTTTTCTCTCCAAAAGCTGTCTGTTCAGGGAGTTAACTTAACAGTTTGGCCGGGGAAAAAATGCCTTCAATTGAAAAAAACCCATTAACATTTCTCCCTTCCTCGCATTTATTTTCTGTCTCAAAAGTAATATTATTTTGTCTAGATCGACTTTTGTTATAAATGTTGTTTAATTGGATAAGGCTATATGCCACGGAACACAAAGATGAAAGGGATTTACTCCAACCATGTTTTTTTTTTATAAATTCTGATCCCAGATGTTTTTGTTTCGCTTTTAATTTACATTATATTGTTACACTGTGTTTTTATGATGACATTATAAACTTACTGCAAAGTCCAGAGCCTTAGATAAGGGTCATATTTCATGTCCTAAAATCATTATTTGACATTTAAATCCTATGTTGTGGGTACTCAAATGAATCGTCTCAGTGAGACGATTCTTTTGAGTACCCACAACATAGGATTTGGTTGAGTAATAAGAGAAATATTGTGGTGAAAAGACCTGTTCACTCCCTCTTATCTAGTGCTCTGACTATGTCATTGGGTGACATTGTTTACCTGATATGATGGAATTCTTTTGAGTACCCACAACATAGGAGTTGGTTAAGTAATTAGAGAACTATTTTGGGGAATAGACATTTTCACTCCCTCTTATCTAGTCCTCTGTGCATACTATTTACAATACATAGGGGCCGCGTGGAGCGGTTGGGGGTCTTTAATTATGTACCACAAGCAGGTGACTTTGAAAACATCGTGACAAAAAATGTGTGCAATCTCTGTAACTGAAAATATATAATTAACTTATAAAAAGTTGAAAACAATGTTTTCTAAATTCGTCTGCTGTAAAGGCGTCAAACTGTGTCTATCATACATGAAAGGTTTACTGCACCTTCGTACAGTTTATACTCAGGCGAGCCTACACAATCTCACCAGTGCCTTCACTGTCAGTCTACATTTTGTTCAAATGCATCTTTTGACAAAAGGCTATAGCTGTAGCCCCGTTAGCTTAACGCCAATTTACCCGTATAGGGGCATCATGAAGACGCCAAATCACGAAGTGCGGCTGGTTTCTGATATGTTCATTTGGACCAGTTTACAAGAAAACCGATCTTAGATCTAAGTTATGATATTTATGACAATTTCTATTAACTTGCATATATATTTCAATTTTCCGTATGATGTTATTATATCCATTTTCATGGACGAAAATATTGCGCAATGGGTCTCTCATACAATATGTATATATACGCTCTCTGATCAGGTTCTTTGTTCGTTTCAAATTCCGACATAAATTGGTCAGAATGTGTAAATTTAAGCAAATAAATAAGTGTTTAGTTGTTTGAACAGGATAATTTTCTAGCCTAGTACTGGTTTGTTTACCCAGGGATCATGAATAAGTGAACTGTCGCCGTGATAGAACTGAAATAATGTTGAAAGCGACGTAAAACCCCAATAAATAAATAAATAAATTGAACAGGATAGAACAATACAGATATGGAGCAGCTGTTCATTAGTAATTACGCCTCCCTTTCCCTTTAAGATTTTCAATTGTTAAGTCATCCACTACCGATGCAGCGAACTGCGCCTCTGTACGTAGGAATGGATTTAGAGCATGTAAGGTCCTCGTTTGATCAATCCTCCCAAACTGTTATAAATATATTTTGGTATACATATGTATTGAGATATTTTACCTAGATGTTTTAAAAATGATCTGGTGCTGATTGAAATATGTAGAATGTATTAGGGTTTAAAGGCCCGATTTGTACAAAATAGATTTTCAACTTTTATTGCAATTTCTGAACAAAGACTTTTATCCTTTATATACTTTGTATATAATATTGTTTTTCTAAAATTATATCAAATTTCTATGCATGTATTAATTGTTTGTCAAATGACTGCTTTAAAGATACATGGAATGATTGTAGAATGTCAACAGAAGTGGAGAGAATGTTGAGAAAGAGGCACGTGAGTACTCACGTGGAGAGTGTCACTTTGTAAGAGAGTGATTGAGAGCCATACAGAGCGAGAGAAAGTTTAAAATACTCAATGATATATACATGTATGTATAACACATATGAGGCGTTCCACGAGAAAACCAACTGTGTGGACTCTGCGTAAAGTATAGATCCAGATCAGCCTGCGCAATCCGCGCAGGCTAATCCGGACAGACACTTTTCGCCTCCTGTGTGTTTTCTGTTTCAGTAATTATTACTCTATACCTCTATCCCCCTGAGACGGAATGTGTCGGCCCGGTTTTGTTTTACCGTTTATGATTCTTTATTTCGTTACGAAATGTTCTCTTATTAGTTTTATGTTTAACAATGTAATTGTTTCTTGTTGCATAATTCCCGGCAGAAGTCCAGATAAGCGGCAGTGATCAGCTCATTTCCCCACGATATCTTTCTTATTATCCCACCAAACCCTATGGTGTGGGTACTCATAGACGAGACGTATCGAGACGATTCTTTTGAGTCCCACAACATAGTATTAGAGGGTCAAATAAGGATTATAGAACATACAAAACGCCCCTTATCTAGAGCTCTGTTAAAATATCCCTGATATCAATCAGGATATTACATGCATCACATATAGTTACCCAATCCTACCCTTAGTGCAAATATGACCGATGCCCTGTAAAAAAACCGTAAGGCATTTGGAACCAGTGTAGAACCAGATCAGCCAGCGTATCCGCACAATCTGATCAGGGTCTACACTGATCGCCAATTACTCACAGAAGGTTGAAAGAAACATTTGCAATGCAGTATCCTTAGCAAGGATGCGCATGCAAGCCTTTATCCACAGGTGTTATAAATACGTTATGGCAAAAGACTAGATAAGAGGGAGTGAACAGGTCTTTTTCCCACAATAGTTCTCATAATACTCAACCAAATCCTATGTTGTGGGTACTCAAAAGAATCGTCTCACTGAGACGATTCTTTTGAGTACCCACAACATAGGGTTTAAATGTGAAATATGGATTTTAGAACATGAAAAATGCCCCTTATCTAGAGCTCTGCATTATGGTTACAGTTGGTTTTCGCAAAGCACCGCTCATATATATATATATATATATATATATGCGGTAAATGTTATTTGAAAACATCGTGGAAAATGGCGAATTGCTCATCATGAGCAATTTCTCCTTATGCAACAATGTTTACAACTCGTTCTATTAATACCTTAGTTTAAAGAAAGTTTAGTGCTCTTTTGTAGATATGTAGATATGTTGTATGCGAGAACGGGTACAAAGAGGTATTAATGACGATGCATAAGGAAACACGATTCGTACAGCAAGCTTTCCTGCTTGCTGTGTGGCTCAAAAATCACGTGCATGGGGAAATATTTATCAAATCCACAAAAAGATCTGAATATTAATATTTGATGATACCTCCTCCCAATCCAGCTGATTTCTTACACATTTATACTTACTGTTATGCATTTCTTTTTTATATTAGCATTTGAATACAGGAACTTGTTATATTTTTATAGCAAATATTTTACGACGAAACATTTTAAGCTGCAAAATAAAATAATTTTGCTGACATGTCGCTTGTTGTTTGTTTTATGTTTGCCAGTAACTCTTTTACGAATTTCAAAAAAGAAAGTGTGCAGTTACTTCCCTTGTCCCTTTATTTAGGCTTCAGATTAAAGTTTGTTTTCAAACTTTGAAGATTGAAAACGCCGCATTGCTAAATGACCGGGATACGGTTGTCGATACGTTTGACTCGCTTTAGATGAAATGAGATCTTGTTAGGTCTCCTTTTTACATGACATAAATGGACACGGGAGTGTAACCAATGGGGTTACACTGGTAGGTTTTAATCAGGACTCGGGTCTACCAATAGTGTAGTATGATGGAGGTGAAGACCGACGATACTCTGCACGTTCGCAAGCTGATCTCTACGTCCGAATCTTAACTACGCATATTTGCAAAACGATCCACTTTCACACGATGCGAGCATTTGAGTTCTGGTATTTAATGTAAGGTGTTTAACACCGCTTTCAACCTTTTTTGCCGGTTATATCACAGCATTCACAGCATTCCCTGCTACTACTGGTCCACTTAGTCTGACACCAGCAAATCAGTTGTAAATTCGTAATGTTACCCAACAATACTGAGAGCCAAGAAGGGACAGGTATTTCTACCATTTGTAAGTACATAACTCGAGGCGGACGCTTTACAACTACTGCACCGAGGCGGTACATGCTCAATTTAGGGGTGCTCGAGACAAATCTGAACGTAAGTATACTTGCGATCCGTGTTCGTATGACTAATTCAAAATGACAATATTTGCCAAGTATTGGTCTTAATATGTTACGATTTCTCCTTCCAACCCAGCTGAATTCTTACATTATGCAATTCTTTAAAAGTGTCAGGCCGATTTTCCAATAGTTTTGTAGAAATGTTCCTAAGGTGACCTTGTATCCGATTCCTTCAAGACATGTATTGGCTATAGTGAAAACTTTAAAAAAACTTCTCCCACACTATTTTGCCTATTTCCAAATGATTTTGCTGAAATGTTCCTTGTGTGGCACTCTACGAGATTCCTTCGAGCCATGGTGATCGGTAAAAGAAACATGGCCACCAGGGGTACAGGGCTGCAGATGTAATGTTTGCCTAATGGCAGTGGAGCGATACTTGTTATCTTGGGCCTCTTGTATTAGCTTACCTGACCATAACATGAGTTAATGTGGTTGACTGTGTGGTTGGCATGAAAAAATGACTTGCAGTCAGGTGAGCGATCCAGGGCCATGATGGCCCTCTTGTTAATATCAGTATTTGAATACAGGAACTAGTTATATTTTTATAGCAAATATTTTACGACGAAACATTTTAAGCTGCAGACTATATTAATTTTACTGACAAGTCGATTGTTGTTTGTTTCATGTTTCAACAGATCATTACAAAATAAACTCACCAGTGGTTAACCCTCCCCCCCCCCCCCCCCCCCCCCCCCCCCCCCCCCCCCCCCACACCCATACAGACGCCAGACGCCTCTTGAAGACATTCCGGCAAAAGGAGAAATTGCTCATAATGTGCAATTTCTCCTTTTGCCACAATGTAGAGATTTTCATAGTTTTGCCTTTAATTGTTCAGAGTCGTCTGCTGCAGATGTGGTATGTGGGAAAGGTTTAAGATAATTTACACAGAAGCTGTAACATAGTAGAAACTTTTTTTTTAAATCAGGATGCTACGTTCATCGGAGATTTTCAAAGATCGCACACAACATTATAACAAATGAACTGATACTGTTCGTTGCGGCCATGGTTTTGTCTAGCTAATAGATGGTCACCCAATGATCATTCATATGAATTATTAAAACATTGGGCTGATATTATCAGAGGGAAAGATATTTAAAGATGCCACAATACACACTACATAGCATTGAACAGTCACAGGCCCTGGCGGCCATGTCTTTTTTTGGCCAATCAATTTGTTAGCAGCTTTGGTAAAGGAACACCTGGGGAACATTTCGGTAAAGTTTGGATCAAATTCACCCAGTTGTATAGATGTCATTTAACCCTTTCCCACATCCCGCTTTCTGGTGCCTCTGAAACAGACGACTTTAGAAAAATAGCTCATAATTGTTCTTTCATTTAAAGAGTTTCTACATGTTTGCCTGGTATATGTTTTCAAAGTATTCTGCTGCAGATTTGTTGTATAAAGTAAGTTGTTGACGAAGCACTGATGGAAAATGGACACATGTTTTATCACAATAGCTGACATTGAGCAAGACATGCTGAGGTGAGCTAAAGCCCCTGTAAATCTAAACAATTAAGAGACAGGAAAAAGCATTCCGAACAATGATTTTTAAAAACATTGTTTTCTTTTCCCACAATGTTTGCAATAGTCCGTATGTGGAGGGACATCAAGTTGTCTGTATCAGGCAAACAGTTTCGGGGACTGAGTGAAGTAACGGTAAACAAACAACAACAAAATATACATAAATTATATTTGTTTCATTTTAACAGATATTTCTCCTAATTCATATCCATTCAATTCAACTCAATTCAATATATTTTATTGCATAAAACAACAAACAGTATGTTTATAGCAAATAAAGAAATAATGAAAAGTACAAAAGGGAAAATAGATTTTTCAGAAGAATTTGCAATAATTTAACAATGTAAGTGTCTATGATAAAATTTATCTATTCTAGAATTGTCATGTGTATTTGATAGTAGAACGGTTATTAAAGCTAGACCATCACATCATTATGTGTAATAATATAGCATTGCTACCGTTCTCTATGTTTCATTGCAACGGAAACGTATTTAGCTAAACTTGTTTAAATATTTCGTAGAATTTGAAGACATTAATGCAGTAAATTTAAGTATATTTGGCCAATGACAATAATAACTTTTTAGATGTTTCTTGCGTATTTCATAATATTTCATATCAATCCTTCTTGCATCCAACGTGTACACATACAGAGCTCTTAACCTATTCCCACATACAACAAATTTGCAGCAGACGACTTTGAAAACATCTGGTTAACAATATGGTAAACCTCTTGCGAGAAAGGGATATATTGCTCATTATGAGCATGTTTTCCCTTTTGCCACGATGTTTAAAAAAGTCGTATGCTGCAGCGGCGTCAGAAAGCATCTGTACGAGGGAAAGGGTTAAAAAGGGACATTGATTAATTGGAGATTAACCCTTTCCCTCATACAGACGCTTTCTGACGCCTCTGCAGCAGACGACTTCTGAAATGATTGTGGCAAATGGAGAATTTGCTCATTATGAGCAATTTCTTCTTTTGCCGTAATGATTTCAACTCTATTAAATAGCTATACTTTAATTTAAAGGATTTTTTTTATGTTTATAAAGTCATCTGCATCAGATGTGTCGTATTTGGGAAATGTTTAGACGGCTGCTGACGCCTTAAAGAGGACTTTGTTGGAAAAGGAGAGATTGCTCAAAAGAAGCAGTATATCATTGTCCAAGATAATTTTCAACCTTGAATAAGACAAACAATTGACACTAATTGTGCTTAATAAAACACATATCTTCTTCGTAATCAACTCTTTTCCTTGTAAAAACATTAAATTAAGGTATGGCGTGATTTCAAGTTGTTGCACGTGTCTATTTAGCAATCATCTAAATGTTAATGGATTTGTAGTTTGAAACTAAGTCTCACTTATTTCTAATCTATTGTTTTTCGAGATGTTTCAAAACTGTTTATTTTATCGCCCTGATAAAAGTGTTAACATCGTGACTCAGTATGCCTTTTAGATTTCAGCGTTCTGTTACAGGATACTTTTGCAATTCTCTAGATGTAGTGCGTGAATACACCCGACATAATGTTACACATTGTAACAAAGGTAACAGAGACCGTATGGTTCAATGTCACGTACCGGGATCGTTATCTGGCTAGATACCGTTCCCGATAAATGATATTGAACCATACGGTCTCTGCTACTTTGTTATTGATATTGGTAAAATACTTACCAAACATGATGCAAACATGATTGAACAAATTTAATGATATTGAATATGATAAATTATTTTATCACACGACAATGCTTGTATCCGATCAGGGTCTTTCAAATACTATTTGAAAGACCCTGATCCGATATAATATACCCATTACGTATTTCTTTATATACAACGAGTGTAATATAAGATGACCGATTCACTATTTATGTGTTCATCCGTGTATGTTATAAAATGACTGAGAACGTGTATCCGCTAAACACAAACGTCACGATAGATGGACGATATTTGGTGGCACATTTATTATAAACGTCAATCCTGCAAATACTACAAACACTAGTATTCAGTCTTTTTCCAGCCCAGAAGTAGCGAGGAAATGAAAACGTGTCGTCGTTGACAGTGAATCTGACTAACATGTATAGATCTAGAAGGTCAACACGCTTGGGTATATGTAGTGTGATTTCAGGGTGACACTTTGAGTGTCTATTGAAAATATGTTAATTTAACCCGTTTACTTGTTCTATGGTTTCATGATTGATGAGATCAAATATTTAGGTTTTTTATTAGTTAACAGTTTATTAACTGTTGGGACTATTTTCTGACCGCGTATGACCTCGGCATAATTATTGGTGGTATTGTTATACGGTTTATTGACAAAATTAATATAGCTTTGGAAAAACCCGATTTTCTTTTTGTGTTTCGTAATGTGATAAAAAGAATCTGACATTCATCGTCATTTCATAAAGTTTTATTTAACTCGTCCAAGAAATTCGTTATCAAGCTCGCCAGAGGCTCGCTTAATAATAAATTTCTTGATCTCGTTTAATAAAACATTATATAAAATGACAACTCATGTCAGATCCTATATATATAGTACAATTCAAATAACACTCTATATTAAACAATGAATATAAAAATATTATATGAAAAATAGAATATATACAATGCGTCCGAATAGTGTATGCACATATTTAATTTATTGTGTTAAGAGACTTTTGTGTGTGATTTGAGCACGATTTATTCTCCTTTCCAAAGTATCCAGTTCCATGTTGTTTATGTTTTCATTACAAAATCTGCTTTTCAAATGTGTTTTCCGTCTTAGCACAATGTTGACAACTGTCAGTTACAAATAATTCCAAAAAATCTAATCTGCGTTTTTCGTTTCTAATTATACGGTTTACCTTTTGAATTTCGTTTAGAAATGTACAATTCTAAACATTGATCTCTCATTGGTTGTGGCAGCGTTGAATTTTTGATAAAAGATTGAACAAAAATCATAACATAATCCGAATTTCCGTGATTAAACTATCTTCGTGGAAAGAAGGCATTTGGAAACATTGAGTCAAATCTATTAAGAACAATAATGAAATCTGTCTCATCATTGTTAATAAAAAAATGTTTATGGTGGATTGAATCTTTGGGAAAAACAGAAATTATCCTGCCCTATAAACATGTTCATATTGGTTTAAAAGGTTAAAGAAAATCTTTCCCCAAGATAAAGCATATTTTTCCTTATACAAAGTATCATTATATACGAATGAAATTTCTAAATCTTTACTTTGGTTTTTAATTGTAAAATTGTTTAAAATAGTAAAGAGCCACGCACGCTTAGTCTACTTCCATCGTATAAGTCATAATTAATATTCTTGAATATATCTAGCAAATCGATTTCATAATTTTACTAATTATTAATAATATAAGCTACATAAAGTTATTTTATCAGAATTGAATGAGCAATGCATCACAATCAAAATTATGCAACTCATTTTTAGATAAACGAGGAGCATAGTAACTGCTAGTTAGAGCGTTAGTCCTTGATTTATCTCCCCTTTCCTAAGTATTACATGTAAATCTATGTGTTTGTGCTTGTTATTATTATTATTTTTTTTTTTTTTTTAAATACATTATACATTTATAGATATATAAAAAAAATGTATCATGCTATGATTATATGATATGCAATAATATCTTGTAAATATCAAACAATAAGTTAAAAATGAAATTATAATATATAACATTTCCAACCTTAAACAATGTAATACATTTTGAATATAAATTTAACAATTCAATAATTGACTTTTATAAAAAAAAAAAACACACATAAAAATCTGCTAAATTATCTTAAAATAAGATTGTATTAAACAATTTGATAATACATATATACTGAACAAAAAAAGAAACTTCCGATTTGTACACATAGTTTTTGCTGTGTTAAAGAAATAATTGTGTAACGTAAGTAGACAGGTAATATTAGCCTTGACCTGTGTTATCAGGATTCATGAATTTTATCGGTTTTATTTGCACTGTTATTCGTCGACAACGTGAAACTCGATTTGCACATACATAATTTGTTCAACATGTCCCGTGTGGTATTCGGTCAATTTGTTTTGCTTGTCTTACTGACATTGTTGTCAAAATTTGTAAAGAAAATAACATTTATTACATTGTAGCATTTTGAGTATGCCAAAAATACCCAATAATTTACGCGAACGTGCGATTGGTATGCTTGATGCTGGCATGTCGACAGAAGACGTTGCAAGGCATGTTGCGAGTTCTAGTCGAGCGATACGAAATCTTCGCGCACGATTTCGATCGACAGGACGCATCGACGACTTGCCACGTAGTGGACGTCCGCGTGTTACAACGCGTGGTCAAGACCGCTATATAATGAACACTCATTTGCGCAATCGATTCCAAACTGCCACTGCTACTGCTGCTAACACACCTGGACTTCATAATAACCGAATCAGTGGGAAAACTGTTCGTAGTTGTCTGCGGGGAAACGGTTTACACGGACGATGTCCTTACGTCGGGTGCGTTTTAACACAACGTTATCGTGTAAATCGTCTTAATTGGGCACGTTTACACACTCGTTGGATACGACGACACTGGAATACCGTTTTTTTTTCGGATGAATCCAGATTTTGTTTACATTGTGCTGATGGCAGGGTGCGCGTATACCGTAGGAGAAATGAACGCTATGCTGACTGTTGTGTTCTTGAACGAGATCGTTTCGGGGGTGGCGGTTCTTTCATGGTTTGGGCAGCAATTGCCCATAGTTATCGTTCACCAATAGTCGTCATTAATGGTCATTTAAATGCTCGACGTTACCGCGATGACATTCTCGCTAATCACGTCATTCCTCTGTTCCATAACAACGCTAATATCTCTATTTTTCAGCATGATAATGCCACATCTCACACAGCTAGAGACACTGTTAATTTTCTTATTACAAATAACATTGATTTCATTGATGACTGGCCCGCTAAAAGTCCTGATATCAACCCAATCGAGCACGCTTGGGATATTCTGGACGAGTGAGACGTCGTCCCAATCCACCTGCTAACGTCAACGAACTTCGTCAAGCGCTCATTCAGAAATGGAACAATATTCCACAGGCAGAAATTAACAATTTAGTCAATTATATGCGTCGTTGATACAATGCAGTGGTCAACTCAAGAGGTGGTCATACCCGTTATTAAGTGTTAATTTTGTTTTACCACCTACCTCACTTTGTCAAATTTCCCCCCATTTTCTGTTAACCTTTGGCCATCATTTTTGCACGAAACGATGCATCACGGAACACTCTTTAAAAGCATATATAACAATGATTCCCCATATTTGTTTCATCCAGCTATACTCAAGCAAACTTAGCGGAAGTTTCTTTTTTTGTTCAGTATACATACTTAAATTCATTCTAACTATATAACAACGTTACTGCCATTTCGTGTTATTATACACTAATATTACAACTTCCTATCTAACTTTGTCGCAATATTGTACTTTTTATCCCATTATGAATTCATTCTGTTCTAGAGAAGTATATCGTATTTATCATTCTTTTTTAGTCGGAACCACGTTAAAATACTGATTGTAATTGAGTTTGGGACTGGTAAATCAACTTTTGTTAGTTTATTAACCACTAAAATATGGCTTGTATTTAGTCGTATTTCTTGGCGTAACGCTCCAATAAGCGCTTCAATTTGTATAATTGGACAGCTTTGATGTCTCATTCCCATGACGAAATTTTACTTATTTGTAAATGAACACAGTTTAACCCATTGGAAATATGGACATTAATGTAATTTGATATGTTGCCATTTGATTGTTGAACTTTTCTCAAAATCAATGACGCTAGAACAAGATGTATAAATAATATGATCAAAATGAAATGCTCATATTCTAGATTAATTTTCATATCGTTGAGAAATGTTACATAAGGACTTTCTGTTGTTGTGTTATGTATTTAAGTTCCATTACATTATCAGGTCTCATTAACGTAGTCGCTAAGATCAATATATTAAGTTTCCTATATACTACAAAAATACACAATGTTTTTATTATCGTCAATATGACACAACATAAATATTATTTCAAAGATAGACGAAGAATAACTCCAGTTTGATCCTTCATTAAACATCGATTCGGCTTAATTTGCATATACATATCATTCTTCTTTGCCCCTTTCTGCAATATGTGTCAATGATATTTCTATGCGTTCTAAATTCGCTTGAATTTCTCTTGATTTATGCTCAAACATGCGATACCCTGGTAGCTTAATTTCATCGTATATGATTCCCGTCTCATTGTTTATTATTTTGTCTATGATTGTGTCATTGAAAAAGTATTTTAAATACTGCATGTTAATCGGATTTACGATTTTAACTTCTTGGGTGAAAGTATATTGCATCGCGAAAAGTGCCAAGCCATAAAGTGTGTCGAGGAGATCAGTCTACATGCACACTGTATGTTGATAACACCATATTTACAATCGGACAGGCTTTATACATTTCGGCCTTTACAATCTAAACTTATATTTGTATCGAAATTTAAACTTATCAATCTTGGCTTAATCATTTGATGAACCATTTTATGGTCACACAGTTTAATGACTCTTGTGGTTTTTTCATAAAGAAATAATAAGAATAGCAGTTATATGGGTTTTTTGCGATTGTAATGCTATATTCATCTCGCACATTATAAACGCATCCCCTTAGAAATTTGTTATTCGCTTTTGAAAAATATAGATATTCTATGTTTATAATGAAATACTCGGGATTTTCTGTTAACATACTAGCGTCTGAATCATTAAAATTATTATTCAATGGAATAGGAAATAGGAAATTGAAATATACTATATATCTCGAAATTTCCCTAACGTACAATTGGAAAACTTATGCTTATATATATCACATTTTCCTGTCGACAATAGATACACTTTGCATTCTGGTAATAATACGAGGTGTCTTTCGAAAGTAGCTGATACGAATCAAAGTCGGTCATAAAACATTCGAAATGTTATTAATACCGTTTGTAAACGTTCTGCCGGAATAATGAACAAATACAACTTACTAGAATGTAACATGTGTATGCCTTTTAAAAGACTATTAATGTTTGCTCTTGCTCTGTATATCGCAGCAAAATTATACTTTTTGTTATTCTATCCAAGTGGTCTTTCTTTTCCACTTCTTTCAAGATTTAATCTATGATTTTCTTATCGCTAACCATTGGTCGAAATCTTCGAAATTTTCAACTTCTTCATGTACGTGTTGTATGAAACTGGAAAAGTCATTTTCAGATTCACTAAAAACATGCGCAATATTATTTAACGTATTTGTCATAATATTTATTTGTCTACACAACACTCCCAGATGAGAACTTGTCGCTATACCGAATAGAGTTGAACCCAATTCCCCTACGAAACCAAGAATCGTTTCGTTTGTTTTTCGAAATGTAGCAATGGAACTATGCCTTCAATTGTTCGAAACATTTGAGAAGTATCTTGATTTAAATGTTTAATGAGACTGTTTATTTCTACAGATATTGGACAACCTTTCTCTGAACAGTAATTATATTTACATACTGAAACCTCACTTAACAGCTTATCCTGTTTTGGTATTTGGAATTTCACCGGTATACCGTATGCGTCCACTCACCAGGAACTGAACTCCTCGGTTAAATCTAAACCTTTCCTGTTCCTTTGCTGTTACAATGAGCAACAGGAAAAGCAGTACTATGAAAACAGCAATTATTCCTAAAATAAATTAATCCTACTTTTTCCTAATTATTCTTTTTGATTTTTGTTTTGATTTATTAATGTAAAAAGTCCTAATTAATGTCTCACTAACATCTTTCTCGGGTATCCAAGAGCTTATATAACGTTTATTTGTCCATTAGATTAGGTATAATTAATAGCTGTCTTGCTGTTTTGCTGTTTTGCTCTTAAAATAATTTATCCCGATACCATATTTTATTTTTCGATATCTCCTGTGTTTTTGAATGTTTTTGTTGATCTTTCGTACCCTTTACACCATTTTCTTTTTTTTTTACTTCACTGCTCATTAATTCAGATGTACTTTGTGCGTTGTTCTGTTTTGTAATGTCAAAAGTTTGATCGACTTTATGTTGCTCTAATTGAAAATCTATTGGATCATAGAAACGTTTAAGTCCGTTAACATATACAGGTGCCTTTATTTCTTTATTATTTGTAAGTCTCGTAATACAAAGGTACAATTTGGTAATACTTTTGTAATATAATAGTGTTATATCAGATTGTAAAGACACATGGGGTCTGGGTTATCTATAATTGATTTGGCCGTCGAGGCACTGTCTGCGATTGGTATATCAGTAGTATTGGTCTGAGCACGTGTCATTACATCCACCTGGTTATCAGTGGATAGATACCTACAGACTTGTATAATTGTACCTAAATCTGCATTTTCAAAGTGTATCCTACTTAAATAATCAACCGTGTTTGTTTTTTGCCTTTAAGATAAATAATTTCATAATCAAAATTGTCCAATTCAAACGACCAACAATATAAGCGATTATTAGGATGTGTTGTGGTATGTAGGTTGGTAATGCCTCCTTATATCTTGACTGGAACATTACTTAAACAAAGCGTACATTTAATTGCTTACAATTCCAATTAATTCCAAAGTAATTGCTAACAATTCCAATTCTGAACTCGTATATCGGGATTCCGTGTTATTCAAGATACGGCCCCCATATTCAATAACTAAAATGGACGTTTTATCTCCATCATTGTATTGACATAACATATATGCCACGGCTAATGAATTTGCGTCTGTGTAAAGTAATCAAAGCACATCAAGGGGCTAACTGCAGATAACATTTGGACATGGATTTACCGATCCGAAAAGTCTAACTTGAACACTTTACACTAGCACTTTGTTAGTTAGCACTTTATATCCATATATTAAATGATAAAGGAGTAAAGCAAAATACTGTACACACAGTATGATGGTCTATCGATATACTAAAAGTTAGCATACACATGCGCATCTGCTATCTGGATAGGTTCTGCTTAGCACACCTCCTGGTTTACAATGGATTTTTAGCCGTGTTTTTTTTAATGCAATTAACACATATACATTTCATATCAAAATCACAATAACCTTACAATGATAATTATATTGAGAGTCCTATTTTACTTTCAAAGCAGAAATAAAATCCTGTGTTATCTACAATTTATTCAACGTGCAATGACTGAAATATTGTTAAAAGCGACGTAAAACATCATACACACGATTTAATCATTTCTTAGTGTTTCACAACGCATAGGTGAATAGTTTTAAATGCATTGCCTCTGAATTTTATTTTAAATCCCAACATTTTGAAAGAGTTTATTGCAGCGGTGTTAAATGACAATTGCACCACTGATATCGGCAATTTATAAGACAAACAATATTATATTTTTCTTATAAAAAAAATGGTTCTGCCCAAAGCGGGAATCGAACTCTAGTTTCCCCGCTTCACGACCGAACATGCTAACCGCTACGTTACGCTGCCACTTCTATTCGGAGGATTTTATTTATAACATAATTATAAACCGATACACGAGTTAGCGAATTATTTAGTATTGAAGCGTTTTATCTTGATAAAAACCAAATGTCATTTAAATCATTTGTTTTAAAACTGGGACTTGACTATCTTATTCCGTCTGCTGGGGTTGTTCAGGTTAATTATGGTTGAGAATTCGATGTATTTACGCAGGAATCTAAAATGAAATACGCTAGTACTTAGATTCCTGATTAACATTACTGCTGAAAATACATTTTATTCGAAAGGGTTTTTGGAAATTCCGACGCCTAGGCTCACTTGCACATTTACCGTATATGTTATATTTTGTCAACTATTTATTCTATTATCATTTAAATAATTTGAGTGTTTGAGTATACATGTATATATTATCATTGGGACTCGATTATCTGAATTTGTTTTTGAGTCGGAATCAAAAAGTTGCCTTTACTCCATTCGATTTACAATATCTAGGAATTACCAATGAACTTTACGCGCGATCAAGTAAGTTGAAAGCGTAGAAATACATTTTAATTATTAATCATGTAATTCATATATTTTAACATAAAGTTTCTTTCGAGTTATTTCTTTTGGGTATGTGAAGTCGAATCAAATCAATTTTCGGCTTCAAAAAGTTACCGCATTTTGATTTTTAGACAGGAACTATTGGCGGTACGAGATGAGTCCGATGACCAACATGGGTATAAGCTGGCAACAGTCATTTCATTTTTAACAAAATATGCCACAAATCATTCACTTTCATTGAGTACGATCTGCAACCACCAATACATCTATATGAAGTCGAGATGGTGTTTAGAAACAGAGAGATGATGTAGAAAGACAGATGTGAAGTAAACGCCTGTTTAGATTCCAGTCTCTAAATGATGCGTCGTTTCGAAAATCAGCTACTATAGCAATTGGCTCTAAAGAGCCCCTTACTAAAAACGGTTTGTTAAATTCAGGTAGCTTAAGGATTGGTTTTGAAATTAAAGCCTTTTTAAGTTTGTCAAAATTGTCTTGATGTGTATGTCCATTTATATACTGAATTATTACGTAACAATGTATTTAAGGGCGCTGTTATGATAAAATATTTGTTGATACATCTGTGCAAGAATGTTGTCATTCCTAAAATACTTTTTAAACTTTTTTGATTATTAGGAATTGGGATTTTACGGATAATTTCAAGTTTGTTTGGAACTATTGTTTTTGCATACAACAAATTCCATCGCTAATCGAGACTAAATTTTCTGAAATCTTTATTGCATGTACTTTACGTCGTTTTCGAGATATCATGGGAGGCTGTTTAAACATAGCTGAAAAGAATTTGTGTTGGATAAGGCCCACTTTGAAGCAATGATGACATTTCCTACTATAAGCGGGGCACAATTCCGAGCCTACATTTTGGATTGTCGCATTTCTGACACACGTGTATTCTGGATTCTGAGTGTTTTGCTCAATTACTTTGGGCTGTTGAAATAATGTGTTGGCAAAATAAGCATAATGTGTGGTGTTCGGCATATAACTCTCTTCATTGTTTAATTTTGCTGATAACCCGTTTGTTTATCATTGTAGACTGGACCTTGGACAACATTTGTTTGTTTAATTTGCAGTTCCTTTTTCAAATCCTTTATTTCTTCCAGCATGTTTTCGAACTTCGTTTCTCATGTCCTTATAGACATAACATGAGTTGCGTCACATAATTCTACAAATCTAGACAAATCTGATCAACTTTTCGGTTCTTTTAATAAAACCTGTTTTCTTATTTCATCGCTCAACCTATTTATTATCAATGAAATAAGAATTCTTTCATAAATTTTTAAGCCCGTGGCTATTTTCTAAGCTCGAGACAAATATGCATCAGTACTTTCACCTGATTTTTGTTTAAATGAGATTAAATTGGAGTCTAATTCTTTGTCTGAAAATTGTTTGATAACGCAAAAATTAATTCCGTGAAATCTGATTTTACGCAGTCTAGTAAATTGTCATAATATGTTTGAGCTGTATCACTCAAATAAAAAATTAATTACGTCAGATTTCTGTAGTTCAGAAATATTATGTAATACACAGAGCCTATTAAAATTGTTTAAAATGCTAAAAAGCTTTCGAAGTCATTGCCACAAAATGGGTTTAATTTAATTATACCAGAATTCATACTACCGTTTAGTGCTAAATATTTTTACACTAGCTGTCAGTACACGCTCGGATTGCTGTAGGATTCTGGTATCAACGTTCTTGTAGCTTGTTAGTCTATCTGGTTCACTTTTGATATTCGAATGTGTTAATCTGTTCTCCTTTTGACCGATTCTGGTCAGAATTGTTAGTGTTAAGAGTGTCAAAATGTCTGTAATTGGTTAGATGTTCGTCTTGTCGGTTTTTGCAGGAAAACCCGAATTATCACTTTGGGAAGTTTCCTCTTCGTCAAAATGCGATAAAGTAGTCGTCCAAGATTGTCCTGGCTTTCGATCGGATGTTCCAAATTTCCTGTCTGAAAAGGTTGATTGTCAATGTGCAGCCCAGCGTATATTGTACTTAAATTTTGTGAACGGTTATCGTCGTAGACTGGCAAATAGGCCTCTGGAAAATTGTAAGAATTCGCCGTTTGTGGTAATTGAAAACTCACGGAACGATGAAGGGTCCTTGTCTGGATCGAAACCTGGCGTATATGCTAATGGGTTGTCTGCTTGTTGTATTTGTGAATAAAAATGTTTTTTTTACCGGTAGTGTTAAGTATGTCCTGTACACTTCTTGTCGCTTGCGCAAGTGGTGTAGACGTATGTTCGGTTTTATCTTTGGTGCTTTGTAAGTTATAAGAAGACATAACTAAAGTTCTTTTTGTCCATTTTGTAAATGTTTAATATAGAGAATTCCACCGGATTCTCCACTAGTTGCTGCATACAAACTTTAGACCTTCAATGGAACTCTGACTGCAAAACACAATCAGAAAAAGTGACTTGCGCGACATATTAATTCATCAACTGCATGGAAAGTGTAAATGCAAAGCAATTTATACACAGACAAGTATCGCAGCAGATCACTTTAAAATATGCGTTGACAGGCTAAGCAGCGGAATATCTTATTTGTATGAGTCACGGACAGCAGCTTCTAATTTCATTTTTTAACAGATCACTTTTTGAAATGCCTAAATATATAATACTTTCTTAATAATCATCATAATCAGCATTTTGAAAACCTCTTTCGCAACAAATGACTTCATAAGCCGCATGGACAGCATGGAACATTTCAGCATGTCCTCCCTTATCTGGGTGGTACTTGAGAACGGCGGCTCTATACTTTTCTTTCACTTCCTTACGAGTAGCATGCTCTGTGAGATCAAACAAGGCATACGCAGCTTGAAGAACATTGTCTTTGCACTGATTAATTTTCCTCTCGTACACGGCCAACGCTTCTTCGGGGTTTTCCTTAAATAAACAACTCCACAGCTTGTCCCCTAAAAAGTGATCGCCAACACCAACCGCAATTGCTAACCCAGCACCGACTAACAAACCAATAGGTCCCCCAATTAAAGCGCCTGCTGCTACCATTCCAGCGATGCTTAGTCCAGTGGAAGAAAGTGAACGACCGAAAGATTTCTGCATCTCTGCAGTCGTGATATCGCCCTTTTTCCAGTGATGCAGAATATCGTATGACTGCTTCAAAAGTACTCCCGCCACAAACACTGGACATGCAAACCTGCTTACACTTGTTAATGCCCCAGCATATGACCACCCGTAGGCTGTTGCATAATTGGCTGCAAGTGTAAGGGTACTGAAAACCGTACCGACAACAGCTCCTTTACCAGCGGCTTTTACAGTTTGAATTGTTACTGTTTTTATTAATTCAGAAAAGGAAACTGCACCGTAATGATATTTCTTCCACTCATCCCCGCATGTACATATGAATGTAGTTATACCATCAATGGCTGTCGTTACAGCGATGTTCAACATGGCTTCTTTCCAAGCTTGAACTTTCCAGTACTTTTCCCTGTATTTTTGTATCATATTTTTCTTAATACGTGAACGCATATTTTCATCAACATCTATCATATTGATACCTTTTTCCTGTAAGGATTCTTTCATTTGAATGACTTTTTCGTTATTCATTTTCTTTTTGCCTTCCAGCCCTTCGATTTCTCTGTCGAAATCGTTAATTGGTTTGTTTTCTCTCATTGCATTTTCTCTTTGTCTGGTCTTATCTCTCAAACGTTGGTTCACTCTTTCCATTTCAGTTTCTCGATTCCTAAGTTTTCTTTGAATTGTTTTTGTTTCTGTCTTCAGCTTTTTGTAACTTTTATAGTCTGTTGTGTTGAGGATATCTTGCAAAAGTTTTGTGTTGTCATCTAAGAAAGCTTTTAATATTTCGATATCATCAATCGGATATCTGAACCCGATACGCTCATTTTGTTCAAAATTGCGACGTATATCAACATCTATTGCATTAAGAAAATCTGCAGGTCCAATCACTTGAACATTTTCCAGTCTCATAGCGTCAGGTAGATGTGCATTTTCCCGACCAATCCATCGATTGTTCCAACGTTTAAACATCGATACTAAATTCTCCACTTTATCAGTATATTTAAACTGCACAGCGAAATAATCATCGGTGTTGGTGTTTCTGAAAACAGCATCGGTATATTCTGGTGTCGCCATTTCTTGACCATTATATCTAAACCTTCCTTGTCCGTCACCAGCTATCAGTTCGAGCGAAATATTATTTCTGATTGCCTCGGCCATTATTTTAGCTATCTGAATCTCTTCAAATGCAACACCAAGGACGTTATTTTGGTCTGCCGGTAGATTTCTCAACACCTCGGGCTTTTTATGAACCATTTCCATTGCCGCATCAACACCGCCTCTTCTTAATGTCTCAATGAACATAAGCCACGGGTAGCGATCTATCATACCAAGGATATTTACGCCGGGAAGTAGAGCGTTCTTGTTTCGTTCTTTTGGATCCAGTACATGTACGATTTTCTTGAAATGCTCATAAATCTCCATAAACTGGTCCGCCTTTGCTTTGCTCACTTCAATTTCTACTGGTGTCCGCAGGACGACTTGTGAATCAGGAATACGGACTTTTAGTTTCATCCTATGTGAAAACTTTCTACTTCTTGATGTATTAAATGCAGAGTTGATTCCAAATGAAAATATAACTGCCCATGTGTGTACATTGAATTCCTCAGTGACATTAAATTCTATGTCAGAATTCAAAGTCACATTTACATAACCCTGTCTGCAACATGGAAAAGTGAATTCTATAGTCATGCCAGGTACTTCGAAAAAGCAAGATAATTTCTGAGACGACAATTTTATTTCATCTGTTTTCTCAACGGTGTCTGGATCATGTGAATAAAGTTTCATTTGTAATGGATGAATCAGCATGTCGGCTAGTGGAATTATACTTTCTACAACATCGATATTTCCGGAGGTTTTACTCCCTGTGAAAATGCTTGGCAACAAGCTATCTATTTTCAGACTGTCTCTGACCTTATCAAAGTTGGTTCCTATTACATTTCAGTAACCCCAGATCTGACTAGAGAACTTGTTATCTTCTGTACCCAGGTCACAAAGCCACTCTCGTATCTCAGTCAATACTCCGCCATTGTCCTTTCCCTGTAGAACTTCAAAGCCATCAACAGATGAAATACCACAATATAACTCTTTCTCTTTTACAGCATTTAAAGCAAATCTACGCGTACAGTTCACCCGTTTAGCCTCCTCTAATATCGGCAGAACTTGGTAATCTAACTTATTAGAAATATCCTCTCCGGCTATTAAACCTCTTTCTACCAATTCCGTGCATTTTGATTTCAGTTCTTTAATTATTCCATGATGAATTCGGTCTATAACGTTCTCTGGTAGAATAAAGCCCGTCTGTAAAGCCTCGCTAAGTGCATACTTGTATAAGTCTGGAAGGCTGCTATATACATACGTGTATGAGTCTGAATGGCTGACTCCTTTTCTGCTTTCTGTAAATAAATAAATATGCGACATTAAACTAACAAGTCAAAAATAGGGTTCGGTCTCGTATTTGCAGTGTATGTCTCCTTTAATTTAAGAATGATATTTTCATGAAATCAGTAATTTACTAAACCCACACGTGTTCAGAACGTACGAATTAGATAGTTTATAAGCTCGACCGACCCATGAACCACGACTCAGACTGTCAGAGATTCACATTTCAAGTAATGATTGTGTCACTGTGTTTACAAACGAAATTGACGAAACCTTAGTAGTATCATTTAAATAGTTTAAATTCGTTATGCAACAGTACAAGTAGTTTAGCTATGTCGCCAGTTATGGATTGATTTGCTTTAGAAATGAGAACTTAAATGATTAAAAGTTAGCAATTATATACATGAAATAAAGACGTATTGCTTTCATGTACTGATACATATGGCCATAAAATATAAGCTTGAAATGTATATACATACGTGTTTCCATTTTATCTCGCAAACGTCAAAATACTTCAGAACTTCAACCATCTGCAACAAAACAATAGCATAAACTGTCTTTTTCAACAAGGATGAAATATATCGTTCTGTGCTAAGTTTAAATATATTCACTTCAATGCTTTTAAACTACGCCACGAACAAGTCAATTATTCAAATAGGCATTTTGTTTCACCCTATGAACAGCAGCGGAGTAAACTGGTACTTTCTTCGTCAGATAAAACAGCTGTTCATTGTTTTAAAATGACTTATGAGATTTAACTTTGAGATACTGAGTGCAGATCTATTTATGTTACATTAAGTACATATATGTACCCTTCTCAGTGTACAGCTTTTGTGTATATAATTTATTTAGTCCCAAAGTCTATATCACATACATGTAAATGATATACTAGTTTAAAATGAATTCATTCTAAATAACTGAGAAGTGTTTTTAGATTTCATTAGCTTTGACCTTGCACTCATAATTTATCCATTGCCAAAAAACACGGTTTAAACGGGCGTTTAACTCCTAAAACAAACACAAATCATAATAGATCCCGAGTTTAACTGCAAATTAATTTCTGTTTCCAGGGTACTAATCAATCTATACCAAACTCATAAATCAACTTCATATCACATTCAAGGTTTTTTCACACAAATAAATTTATTCATTAAACTTATTTATTTTACATCGATTGTAGAATATGTTCTTGCAGTTCTGACCCGTTCTCGCGCTGAAAGGAAGGCTGGTGAAGGTCGCTCATATTCGAACACATGGCCTACGAGTTAGGAATCCGATGCTCTACCCCTACACCATGGCGCCTCCCATTCATTCATTCATTCTCTTTATTTCCTCCGTTCGGAGATTAATTGAATACATTCATTATATCAACTGTTAACAACAAGTAATTGGACTAGTTTCTATACATAAAATGATATGGAAATTGAAAATCAATCTTTACATTATAGTACACAGATTGTAAATAGTCACAATATGTATATATGCATATATTTACACACACACATATATACACATACATATACATATACATATTCATACACACATATACCCATATACCCACGTATTTACACATACACATAGTCATTGTGTGTTTTAAAATGGGCCGTTGAAACATTTGTATGCGAATAATATCGCTTCGCAGCGAAAGTAATACTCTGAATCAGTGGTGACTGATGTAGGGCTTGCACCTAAAACCATCATCAAAAACGTTTCACTGGTTGCAAGCACTAGCTCAGTATATACTTCATGGCCAATATTGGTGTATATGCCACTAAGAAATAATCGTTTCTTATCATATGTTGCGATACATTCTGTTATTCTATGTTTGATAACATCTAAATGTATACGGCCACACAGATCACATGACGAAGTTTTTTCTGAAGCAACAGTAACCCACAATTTAGCCATAAAGGCTGTTTTATGTGCAGCTATTCTTGTAACATAGAGATTATACAGGTTGCAGGCTGTGATTGATGTATGCAATCGACTGAACCTGACGAAATCAGTCGATTGCATCCTCATTAACCACTCATTTGTTTCCAACTGGTCAACAGCATTATTAATACATTGCTTCCATACTGGTTTATGTGGCAGGAAGCAACCTCATTTACATACATATTCATAAGAAAATTCAAGTTGTATTTATTCAACAATGAACATATATGTGGAATGTAACCACGTATTGATTTTGTCGGGTTATATACGAATTGCATAAATTTTCTCATGAAAATCTTTTTGCAAAGAGAGCTATTCTCAAGGCTCAAGATTTTGTGCAGGAATATTAACTTCTTTTTGTCAATCAATGATGTGATTCGCTTAATTCCAAGCATTGATTCGCACATATCAGACCTTGTTCTGATATTAAATCCCTGAATAGTTTTTACAATAAAATGTTGCAAACGGTTGAGCTTGAGTACGTCGCAACTTGTTATATTACTCCATAGCTCACACCCATACAAGGCTATTAGAATAATGATTGTGCTATACAGCTTAACAGAAGTTAATGGATTTAATGCATTAGGTCTCATACCAAGATCAGCCATTGCATAAAAGGCATTTTTTAGCTTTCTGACAGCGTTCTGAAATGCGATTTGTTATTTTAGAGATCCATCCTTTCGAATTCCGAGATGTACAACACTGTCAATTTCGTGAATGTAGGATTCTCCCAGTAAAAACTTGACAGGGGCATTTTTCTTTTTGTTATTGTTAAATACAACGACATTGGATTTCTTACAATTTACTTCAAATTTCTATCTAAAGGAATACCTGTACACAATGTCAAGCAAATTTTGCAGATACATAGGCGTTAATGCAATTACAGATAAATCATCAGCAAACGCAGGATTTCCACATTTAGCATGGATTGGCGAATAGAGACGTAGGCTATACACTGAATGTTCAAGTTCTTTAAGTAAGTCATTTATAAAGATAAGATAATAAAATGTGGAAGCGACCCCTCCCTGACGTACGCCGCGTTTTACCGGGACTGGGAGTGATTTATTGCCATTTGCCATGACAAAGCAATTCAAGTTTGTATAGGAATCCCTTATCATCCTCCATACTTTTCCAACTATTCCTAGATTATGGAGTTTATAAAATAGCGCATTGTGCCATACGCTATCAAAGGCACATTTAAAGTCAATGAAAGCCACGAATGCTTTACTATGTAGATCCGCGAGTTCGTTTATAGTTTCCTGTATACAAAACGCGGCTGTAATACAACTTAGCCCTTTTTGAAACCCTTGTTGCTGTGGAGATGGAAATATGGTTTTATTACATAATAATAAAGAATGCATTCTATCTACCAATAACTTCTCAAAGATTTTGCAGAATGACGGTATCAGTGAAATTGGCCTATAGCTGGTATGGTCATTTTTTGGCTTTCCGGAGCCTTTGTAGATCGGTACTATTGTAACGAAAACGTTCGGTATACGTTGCATTTGATATGAAAATTTACATCACCGTTTCGAAGTGATGGAGTTTAGGGTTACATATATAAGACAAGTGGACCCCTTCAGGGATGAGTGTACTTTTGGCTGAAGAGATCGTCTGCGTCTTTAGCCCTGCACGTTACATTTGGTGGGATGAAGACAGTTGCCTTACCCATGGGTTTCCCAGGCCAAGACTCGGGACGAGTCTTCTCGGAGTGAGAAGTAGTGTAACGAAAACGTTCGGTATACGTTGCATTTGATATGCAAATTTAAATCACCGTTTCGAAGTGATGGAGTTTAAGGTTACATATATAAGACAAGTGGACCCCTTCAGGGTTGAATATACTTTTCGCTGAAGGGATCTTCTGCGTCTTTAGCCCGGCACGTTACACTATGTAACTATTACGCCAGGAGTCGGGTGTACTTTCAAAGCGTAAAATAGAGTTAAAGAGCTCTACCAAGGCATGCACTATTGGTGTTTTACCATATATAATATGCTCATTAGTGATGTTGTCATGTGATGGAGTTTTCCCACGTTTAAGGTCAACTAAAGCCTTTTTAACCTCGTCACAAGTGAACTCGCGTTCTACTGTTTGTGAGAGCGTTATTGTAGTAGGTTTTAATCTAGCATACTTTTCCAGCGTTTCATCGACTTCTATTTCCAGTTTACTTTTGGGATTTAAAGCGTGGGTATCAAATATATCAGTAAAGTATTTTTCAAACCCGCTTATGACATTTTCAGCTTTATAGTTAATATCTTTATATATTATTTCTGATGTGTGTTGCCGGGGTGTTTTCTTATGACGTTTCATTAAATTCCAAAATAGACGATAGTCTAGCTGAGAACATCGTTCGAGTTCTCGGAAGATATTGTTTATGTAATTGTTCGATGCTATACGTTGGGTTTTTCTGAATTCTCGTTTGGCCGCCTTATAATTAAAATATGAGGGATAATATATACCACGTGGTCTCCCTTCAATTAACCATATTTTGCGTTTGTCTCGCGAGTAAGTGTGATCCGCCTTTACTTCGGCAGTCCAATATGGTTTCGCGTGTTTATTAAATTTGCGTTTAGGAAGGGTTTCGAGTGATGCATTGTTAATCGCTGCTACGATGTAATCCGATAATTGGTTTGGAGTAGTATAGCTATGTATAATATCGGTCAAGAGGCTATCCTCCAGTTTTTTGTGATATTCTTCTATGATATCATCTGTACATTTATTCCGTGCGACTCTGTCGCTGTGTTGGTATTGTTGGGCTTGTTCCGACAATTGCGGCAGTTCGATTTTAGCGATTAAGGGAAAATGTTCAGAAGTAATTACTTCTTTTTCGGATATCGTTACAATGTCCATGCATTTCTTAATGAACGACGTTTCGACAAGTATATGATCGATAATTTCCCGGGTTTTTATATATGTATATTCAATGTTTGGAAACAATGGGGTATTACAAAGGGATACTAATCCTGAATCGGACAGAAAGTCACTGAATACCCCTACACCATGGCGCCTCCCGTTAATATATATTGATTTTTTAATTAATTTATTATGTTTCAAGTTTCAAGTTTTATTCATTTTCACCAGAAGTTCATAGAGCCATGTGGTAAGTATAACATACAACAGTAAAACATACAAAATAACACACATCTGGTATAAACATGTTCATGTTTTCACATTTCATTTACACGCGTGTTTATAAGTACCTAAATGCATACATATATTCACGCATGTATCCATATGTATACTGCTTATGTGCTAGCAAGACACGAGAGGAAAACGAAATGAAAATAATGACATATAGTAGCAAACATAAATCATAAAACAATTATGATTAGATAATTAATTTGAACCTTTTTTTAACATAATTTAACAAAGAATGTAATATTTAATAGATATATTTCTAAGTCTATAGCAGTGTAAATATTTATACTCTTATAAGCCATATTGACTATTAAAATGTAATTGTTGGTTGTTTGGTTCATTGGTTCGTTATCTATTTTCATTTATTCATTTATTTATTTGTTTATTTATTAATATGTTTATTAAATCAAAATATATACATGCAATACATACTTTTGATAAAACAAATGCTAATATAATATACTAACATTTGCCATCTTGTGAATTTATAATGTGTGCGTACAACAATACGAGGGTTAAAAGTGGATTAGTGCAAGTGCATAGGCATATTTTGATATACACTGGGCAGACATGCGCGTGTCTTTGTAAACGCTGCACATTATGTCATGCTACTTTCAGTTTCACCGGATGTGTTGTAAACGTCAGCACAAAGATTGTGCTTTAACATGGAAGTAGGATTTTCATTGGTCCACTTACATGGGTCACGGGCATGAGTCACCTTAAAACTTGCGCATGGATTTGCCTCAGATGCCGGCATAGACTTTAAATTCATATAGACAAAACATGTTACGTACGGTAACAAATTGATTCAATGGAAAGCCAAACATGCAGTTTTATACATTAATAAACTATTGATAGCCGGCACGAGTTTTATTAGCAGTTTTAACCCAAGCGAGTTATCTTTCGGTCAAAAATGAGAACATTATTTGGAACATGTTAAGGTTGGAATATCTATATTTGCATTTAAAATTTAGATAACATGCGTGTTTTCTTGTCCTTTATATTATAACGTATGTTTGTATGTACTTAGCATTTACAGAGAACAGAATAAGTTGGTCTTATTTTTCTCATTGGTGGATACACAGCTTATACAACCATACACTTTAGTGGCATCGCATGCCCATAATTTAGTCATTGTCGTGCAAATTATTTTCTTTGTGCTTTGTTATTTTCAGATACATATACACGTATACACTTTCGAGTTTGTGAACATATTTATAATTTAAATGTTTATAAACTTAACTGCTTCAATACGCAGATTTTTTAACATTTTAATACATTTTAATACATGTACACGTATACTCTTATGATTTTGTAAACATATTTATAATGGAAACGTTTTATATCCTTAACTGCTTCAATAAACAGATATTATAATGCATGTTAATGCACTACACATATTTTGACCTTGATATAACTTTTCTTTTACTATTTATTTGATCTTCATTCAAATAAAATACAATGATCTCAATATTTAATAATTTGCATATTGTCTCCTTCAACTCTAATGGATAGAGAGATTACTTAAACATAGTAAGACTTAACGAGTGGAGTAAACAACAAAAAGCTGATATTATATGATATACTTACAGGAAACACACTTTACAGCTGACATTATAGTAAATGTTAATCAACAATTTAGCAATTGGAATGTTGACCACTCTATTGGCTCAAGTTATAGCTGTGGATGTAGTATTATTCTGCCCCTAACCTTGTTCATTGGATCGGACAGATAGATAACGGAGAAATGGTTTCCATGTATTTAATCATCAGTTTCCACCAATTCAACCGTAAAAACTGAAAATATACAATAACCCTAATAAACAAACAATTCTCAAACCCTCGACTCTTTTACCTGAAACTTATATCTCACATGACACTAGAATCAATATTGTAGTATTGCAGACAGTTTGCCAACAATGTAGAGCAAGATCAGACTGCACAGATGTGCAGTCCAATCTTGGCAACAACCTCAAAATGCATGACTGCGTGTCAAGGGTCAAAAACGTGTCAAATATAATAATCTGTCCAAAATAAAACTCAAGTGCAAGTATAAACCAGGGACACTATATTACAGGGATATGAAACGCGTGCGGTTTCATCAGCCTTATCAGTAATATGTTGGCCTCGCTTCGTACAGGTATCGGCCATTTTGATTTACCCATTCCGATAGATAACGACCTTCACTTGCGTATGATAACGGTTACTTGCGTGCAAATACGGCTGTTTTCGTTGATTTGCTAGCGCTCTTTACAGTAACCAGGGACACAAAATATAGACTCCCAGCATATTTATTTCATATATTCCTGCCACGATTCTTCGAATTCTTGAAAAAGAGATAAGCGAAGTAAAAAAAAAATGCTGTTTTAGTGATTTATGACACTGCGTGTACCTCCCTGATATTTGAGAACGTCGAAAGAGAGATCTGTACTAATGGGTTAAACCAGGGACACTATATTACAGGGATATGAAGCGCATCGATAAGCTCCGTTATCTTCGCCTCGCTGTAAGAAAAGCGGTCATTAGCCCCTCTGGTCATTATCCACTTCGTAAATTCATTTCCGCGATGGCTATCGATGTAGATAGACGGATGTTTTATTAAAATTAATAAGTTTAAAAAGGAATAACCGAGAATGTAAGTACATAACATAATTTCTATATTTTTTTCTTACATTTACGTTAACTTTGAGCTTGTATTTAAACAAAAAATGAGTTTTTGAAGTCGATTTTTTTCCACAAAATTGTGGTCAAAAATTCAAAACGAAGAATATAGGCTATGTGGGGGACCGCCCTGTGTTCTATATTGCCGTTAGAAACACATTTAAATGTTATATTATAAAAGATCAATGGTCAAACTTTGTTCTAATCCTTTAAATATAGCTGATGTTTGCCGATAATTTTCTAGAATTGTTTGTGAAAAAATGCGATGAATTTTAAAAAAGATGACGACAATTTTGTCAAAATAACGAATCGGGGCTATGCAAAACACCAATTACTGTTAAATATTGCTGTTATAAACACGTTGAAAGGTCAGATTGTAAAAGTAAAATGATCAATCTTGGTTTAAATTATTTTTACAAACCTGTTGTATGCAATGAAGAATCTAATATTGTCAGAGAAAAAATGATAAAAAATGCGATGAAATTTAACAAAATTGTGGTCAAAACGAAGAATATAGGCTATGTGGGGGACCGCCATGTGTTCTATATTGCCGGTATAAACACATTTCAATGTTATATTATAAAAGATCATTGGTCAAACTTTGTTCTAATTATTTTAATATAGCTGATGTTTGCCGGAAATTTTCTAGAATTGTTTGTGAAAATCCGTGAAAAAATGAGATGAATTTTAAAAAAGATGACAGCCATTTTGTCAAAATAACAAATAGGGGCTATGCAAAACATCAATTACTGTTAAATATTGCTGTTATAAACACATTCAAAGGTCAGATTGTAAATGTTAAATGATCAATCTTGGTTTAAATTATTTTTACAAACCTGTTTGTATTCAATGGAGAATCTAATATTGTCTGAGAAAAAATGCGATGAAATTTTAAAAAAATGGCGGACATTTAGAAAAATAACGAATCGGGTTTATACAAAACATGATTTGCGGTTCTATATTGCCAATATATATACATTTAAAGGTCAGATTGATAATGTTGAATGATCAATGTTGGTTTAAATTATTTTCACAAACCTGTTGTATGCCGAGATTCACCTAGAATTGTTTGAGAAAAGCTGAGAAAAACGCGATAAATTTTAACAAAGGGCGACCAATTAGTGAAAATTATGGGTACTTCTTTATTACCTAGATTTGTGTGTAACTTTCCAACAATTAATTCATGATATAAGGTTTTTAATCAATGAAATATATCCCTGTTTTAACAATGAAGGCAAAGTGTATAATCATTATTCAATGTTAATTTATTTCAGAATGGGCAAACTTCATGGCAGCAGAAGGGGACGAATTAGCAGGAGGCCTAAGAAAACGAAAAACAAATGCACTCCTTTAGCAAAGAAACCTAGGAAATAATTATATGATATACAGTATAATATTAAAACATTGGTACATGTACATGAATGAATGTATATACGTAACATGTAAAAAAACATTGGTATATGAATGAAAGTGAAAGTTAACCCTTTCTCACATAAAACAAATCTGCAGTAGACGACCTAGAACATCATAGACAAAATATTAAAGAACAAGTTTTGGATAAAGTTAAAAACATTGTGACAAAAGGAGCCATTATGAACAATTTCTCCTTTTGTTGTACTGTTTTCAAAAGTCGTCTGCTGCATCCAAAAATGATTGTCAAGATTCTTGAGCATTTTTTTTCCTTTAAAAAAATGGTTTGCCCTTTTTTATTAAATCATAATTAGCCCATTTCCCTGTATGAACAATGAAAGGGTTATAAAACCAATTAATTAGTATGTAACCAACACATATGGAACACGACAGGAAATGATTGCATAATGTTACATAACATAAGTCACCCTGCCATCTGGTCAGTGTGATATTATAGACCTCTTTAGATTGTTTTGGGCCATCTCAATCAAGAGATAATCTCATGTTTTCATTAACAATCTGTTTTTCCATCAAACGATTTTTTAATTACCAGTTATTGTTTTTATTTTGAAAAGATTAAAATACCAATTGACTAACACTTCTTGATAAAAGAATAAATTATTTTACACACATTTGAATCTTTTGTCCAAACCACTATTTCCCCTGGTCAAACTTCATTAATATATATATATATATATATATATACATATATATATATATATATGTATATATATATATATATATTAATGAAGGTAAAACACAATGCTTTCAAATCCATCCAACATTCAAACACTTATTTGAGCCATATTACGAGAAAACCAACATTGTAGACTCTGCGTAAAGCATCGACCCTGATCAGCCTAAGCATGCCGCGCAGGCTAACCTGGACAGACACTTTTCGCCTCCTGTATATTTTCTGTGTCATGAATCTGAAGGCTGATCTTGATCGATACAACACGCAGAGTCCATAATGTTGGTTTTCTCACGGAACGGCTCATTTGTCAGAAATGGGAACACGTTTAACTGTTGCTCTAAAGTGTGTTTGGCTCCATTTAAGTATTCAGCATCGAAAGCGTTAAATTTAGGAACGTACAGTAGAGCGCTCCAACACTTTTACAGTTTTTCATCAACTTCCATCCGCGTGCAATTTACAAATAGTCTACCTCTAGAACAACTAATCGCCATGAACATGCGACCAGTGTAGCTCCATATGATTGCGCGCATGCGTATACATGTTGATCTGGTCCTGCACTAGACACAGAAGGTTTGAAGAAAAATCTGAAAAAGAATGGGAGTGAAATTTATATCAGTGACACCATTGGTGTGCATCCAGATATTCACCTGTCAAACATACGCTATGTGTGAATTTCTTGGCTTATTTTGTAACACACCCGCAACGCCTCGGTGGTGTGAGGGTAGAACCTCCGCATCGTGTGGGAGGTGGCGGGTTCGATCCCCGGCCGTATCATACCAAAGACTTTAAAATTGGTAATAATGGCTGCCCTCCTTTGTGCTCATGGTTGCGTGGTGAGCATTACAAATGACTGGCTGGTGTCACGATAAATGGACCAGAAGTACTAGTAACTTACAAAGAAAACGCCGTGATCTAACGGAAAAATTGTTGCGAGCGGCGTTAAACATCAAACAATCAATCACTCATTATATTTTACACACCCAAAGAGTGACAACTCGTACGAGTTATTCATAACTCAACTATACAAAGCCCTGCGCATTCACACAGCGTGATCTTGATACGCACTGAACAGCTATTTGTCACAGCATCTTTCACGGAGTTTGAGATTAACAGTGTAGAATAGGATCAGATAATAACAATGATGGAATCACAGACTAATCGTTATTCTGAGCCGTTCCACTAAACATTTTTTTTTATTGAATCTGCGTAATGTATCGACCCAGATCAGCCTGCGCAGTCTGTGCAGGCTAACCCGGGCCAATACAATCCGTCTCAGGGGAATAGAAGTATAGAGTAATGACGCCTGAAACAGAAAATCCACAGCAGGCGAAAAGTGCCTGTCCGTGTTAGTCTGCACGGCATACTTAGGCTGATCCGGGTCGATACTTTACGCAGAGACCATAATGTTGGTTTTCTCGCGGGACGGCTCATCTTCAGTCTTACCCCTCAAGATTAATACTCTGTTGAACACTCTTAAGAACAACCGTTTAACCCTTTCACTGTCGACTCTTTCATGTTGAAAATTGGAAAACTCAATTTCCCGTCCAACAGGAAATTTGGTAAAGTTTAAAGTCTTAGTGGCTAGGAATGCAGATTTCAGGAGAGACAGCTCGTCGGTAACAACATTCTTGGAATTGTCGCCTAAATTGATTTATTTCAACACGTGTATACGCATTCTCCTTCGCAGAGTTGTCGTTCATTACACTCACTTTCATGAGTGGTGTATACGGTGTATACGATGTATACGATGTCGAAGACGCAAAAAAGACACCCCAAAACACCTGAGTAGTGCTTTTTATTTTACCAGGGAAAATGGTAGTTGCCACTGTAGGAGCAATAACTATTGTCGCCAACGGGGGTGCGACTGCAGTAGCCGGAGGTGCACTCGGTGCAACAGCTGGAACGACTGGGGGAATGGCAGGGGTCGCCGGCACGATTACTGGGTTACCAGTCTATGTGGACAAGCAACCATTTGCTTGGAAAGTCGGTTGTGTGGAGTACTGGTATGCGAAAGCCCGGAAACACACTAAATCACAGTCTTTTACACTAAATCACAGTCTTTTACACTGGATCACAGTCTTTTACACTGGATCACAGTTTTTTAAGATAGATCACACGGAAACCCTTAAATTTCGATACTAATAACTAATTTCAATACCTCCCAAGGTCGGTCTTCGTAGAACTTGGTAAGAAGTTTTGTCTTTTAAGTATGCTTTCTGTATCGGTGGATATTTACTAGATAGTTCTCCCTGTCTTAAAGTTAGCAAATTATTGGTGTTTATTTGATAATACATTTCCATGGCGAATTGTTTGATTATTATACCTACGGAAATGTTAGCGATGGCAAAATTCGCCCATTTTCACATCGCCGACTTTACCACTTGTACATAAATTTTTGCTTGCAGTAACATTTGTGGCCGGTACGGGAGGCTGGGGATTATTGGCTTTGGGAACAAGTCTGAATTCAGATGGAAGCGGCATTGCATACGATTGCTGGAAACCAGTCCTACACGACACGTCAGAGGAACCATCCAACGGGATGTTGATGAAGGATGTGGTCAGTCATCCGCATGTTTCCAAGGTTACAATGCACGAAGGGCTGGTACCCGAACTACCCCGGATTGTACCGGAAAACATTTGGAACGAGAGTTTTGAAATAGACTACGTTTTGTTTGTAAAGACTGGAGTAGTGGCCTGCCACGCTAGACCGTTCAACGGTGAATCTGACTGAAACACTAATTAGCCGTCTTGCGAGAAAACCAACGGTATGGCCTCTGCGTAATGTATCGATCCAGACCAGCCTGCGCAGTCTTCTCCAGACTGATCCGGGCCGACACATTCCGCCTCAGGGGCATAGAGTTATGATTCCTGAAACAGAATCCACTGGAGGAGAAAAGTGTGTATCCAGGATAGCCTGTGCGGCATGCTTAGGATGATCCGGGTCGATACTTTACGCAGAGGCCATTATGTTGGTTTTGTCGCAGGACGACTCAGTCTTATTGATCTTCGTCACACGATAACTGACGTTTCGAGACTAACCCCGTTCCCACATGTAGAGAGTAGAGACATGTGTTACGCCTCTGTAACAGACGGCTTTACAATAGTTAACCATTTCCCACTTGCAGACGATTCCGACGAATTGGCAGCAGACGACTTTTGAAAACATTGTGAGATATTTCACATTTTTGCCATATGTTTTCAAAGTCGTCCGCTGCAGAATTGTCGTATGTGGGAAAGGGTTAAACTGTCCATTAAAGAGTTTCCATGATTTTGCTTAGATGTTTTCAAAGTCGTCTGCTGCCGATTCGTTATATGTGGAAACGTATTAAATATTGTTAAACATTGTGGCAAAAGGAGAAATTGCTCGTTTTGAGAAATTTCTTTTTTTGTCACTATGTTTTCCAAAAGCCGTCTGCTGCAGGGGCGTCAGAAAGTGTCTACATGAGGGAAAGGTTTAATATTAACTCCGTTTGCGAAAATAGTTTCACTATAATGAGCAGTCAGCAAACTCGTGCAATATATAACAAACCGTAGATCAGGTTACATCTGTTCGTGTCTCAATAATTATATTCGGGTGTCCTAAGATCGTGAACCCAAACATTAAACCAGATTGGTACAATACAATGTTATCTCTGTAGCCTTTTGCTTGCTACACCATGTCCATAGAGCTCGGCCATTGTTGGTGTATACCTGACCCTATAATGAAATTGTAGTTATCTATAGTACATCGGGTACCATACGTTAACTAACGACTAAAGGTTAACGTTAAAAAGTCATCTGACAGAAGGGATACATACGTCACTCTAGTAACTAGTAATTTGAAAATCATTCATGGACTATTCATGTCTTTATAAGCTTATATATATATATATATTATATATATGAGCCGTTTCACGAGAAAACCAACATTATGGATTTTGCGTAATGTATCGACCCAGTTCAGCCTGTGCAGTCCACGCAGGCTAATCCGGGCTGACACATTTCGTCTTAGGGATATAGAGTAATGATTCCTGAAACAGAAAATCCACACGAGGTGAAAAGTATCTGTCCGGGTTAGCCTGGGCGGCATGCTTCGGCTGATCCAGGTCGATACTTTACGTAGAGTCCACACTGTTGGTTTTCCCGTGGAAATTACTGACCCTGGACAAAAGCGATGGCACAATAATAAACAAACACTTGACTTTTCTTTCTATCCAATGTTTTTAATCAAGTTCTACGTTCGTCTTCGTTGTGTATACCAAACTATGGACTGTTAATCAGTTTCCGGTTATGTGAAATGTGGCTAAATTGTTCCCATGTTGGTGTGAGATAATGCCCGAAACAGCTCTCGTAAATTACTTTCATTTCCAAATAAATATGTAGATTCTTAAACCGAAATTCGCGTTATTATGCACGACTTTAATCATGTACACGTGTAGGGAAATGTTTTCAATCATGTACACGTGCAGGGAAACGTTTAAATACTGTTATTACAGACGCAATTTATATAGTTTCTCGTCTATTAATTAAAAATCTGTCTCTTTTTTAGATCACCTAGAGCCAAAGGCTCAAGGTGAGATATTCTGATCACTTTTTTCCGTCGTCCGTCGTCTGTCGTCCGTCGTCTGTCGTCCGTCGTTAACATTTAGCATTTAGATAATCTTCTCCTTAACCACATGACCAATTTCAACCAAACTTCACAGGAATGTTCCTTTGGTGGACTTCTTTCACAATTGTTCAAAGATTTAAAATTCCATCGAGAACTTTGGTTGCTGCGTCATCAGAAAAGGGGAAAATTGACAAATCTTAAAAAACTTCTTGTTCAAAAGTACTGGCAGGATTTAAAAATTATTTTGCACAAATGTTCCTTAGGATACCTTCTGCAAAGATTGTTCAAATATTTCCGATCCGTTGAAAAACATGGCCGCCAGCTGGGGACGGAGCTTATTTTCCTTATATGTGCATTGTTAAAACTTTAAAAATCTTCTTGTCCAAAAGTACTGGCCCGATTTGAAAATTATTTTGCACAAATATTTTGATTGTTCAATTGTTTCCGATCCGTTGAAAAACATGGCCGCCAGGGTTGCTGCGGCATCAGAAAGGGGGCAAAATGTCCAAACTTTAAAAATCTTCTCCTCTGAATCTGGATGTCAGATTCCAACATAGTTTGGTAGAAATGTTCCTTGGGTGAGCCTTTACGCAGATTGTTCAATGCATATTGTTTGGTTGAAAAAATGGCATTCAGGAGGCATCAGAAAAGGGGCAACATGACAAAATTTGGAAATTCCATTTTTTTAAGTTCTTGTCTCATATTAAGGAAATGGAATAGGAATCTTACTTCAGTGATCCTCTTCTTAATTTGTTCAAGCCGTAATGATTGGTTACAAAATCATAGCAACCTCGCGTCATCACAAAAGGGGTACATTGAACTTATAGGTACAAATGACAACTGACCTACCATTCCACTCGACCAATTTCAACGTTACTTCACAGGAATGTTCCTTTGTTGGTCCTCTTTCAAACTTGTTCAAAGACTTGCATTCTGTGTAGAACTTTTGTTGCTGCGCCATCAGAAATTGAGAAAAATACCCAAACTTTAAAAACCTCCATCTCCATAATCCATTTGTCAGATTCCAAGATAATATGGCAGAATTGTTCTTTGGGTGACTCTACAAAAACTGTTCAAGCCATATTGATTTCGTTGACAAACAGGGCAGCAAAGCGGCATCAGGAAAGGTGCAAAATGACAAAACTGTATAATTCCATTCTTATTAAGGTTTTTGTTAGATTTCAAGATACAAATGGCTTTTACTGATGAACTATTTCTTTAACTGAGTGTCCATTCCTTGCAGTTTCATTTGAACTCCTGATCAAATTTTCACAGATATTTGCAGTTAAATATTTACTTCTAATTAACTATCATTTAAGTGATCAATTTAGGGCCATCTTGGCCCTCTTGTCTATTTATATTGTTTAACATGTTTGTTTGTTTTTCAATACAATAAATACTTTTACTAAATGGTGCAGACTATTTTTCATTTGATGGAACTTAATTATTATTTGGTCACGTGTCACATTGCTAAGGCGGTGTTTTTTTGTACTCAGAAAAAAAGAGATAAAATTGCATTGTTTTTCCCCGATCGTAATTTGCTACAAAGATGTGTTTTAAAATAGTGCCGGAAAAGGACTGAATAAATGATTTTATAGAAAATCCACCAGGTACGTCCAGATTACGAATAACATAATATTGACAAAAACTGTAAACATGGGAGAAAACATGGCGGCGTCAAACCCCGATGATGTTAGCAGTGAAGGTATTTCTTCCATTGATGTTCCGTTAGTTTTTCTAAGAGAATCAGAAATATTTGGAGAACGAAAGCCTTTAAATAAGGAATGATTAAACCACGTTGAACTTTATCATGCTATAGGAGAGAGAACTGATATGTCCCATCTCAAAGGGTTACAAAGAGTAAGAGGCATGTGGCGGGTTTACATGGATAACTTAGAAGACAAAGTCGCCATTATGTCCGAAGGAGTGCCTTTACGTGGTAAGATTATACCAGTACTTAATACAAACCCCGACCGTCTCGACACTGAGAACACGACAAGAATCAGGGTTAAAAACATCCCTTTGTCAGTGGATGATAACATAATAAAAAGAACTTTCACTTTAAAAGGTATAGAAATCATTTCACTTTTCCAAGAAAAGCTCAGGATAAACGGAAAACTCACTGATTGTGAAACAGGCGATCGCTTAATAAATGTAAAGAATTCTAACCTGAAAGCGCTCCTACCAGGATTCATGACATTTGGGAAATTCAGTGCTTGCGTCCTACATTTTGGCCAAAACAAAACATACTCTAGGCCATGGTAATTTTCGGAGTGCAAAAACAATTGGGTTTGCACTCGATGCAATGAAAGTGGGCATATAAAGATGTGTGAACTAGAATGTTCTGAAATAGAATCGGATGCTGAATCCACGGAGTATGATGAACCTGAAAATGTTGATAATCAAACTAAAAAGCAGATATAAAAAAACACGTGGCCTATAGAAAATTCGTCCGCTAACACGCCTTGCACGAAATCTCCGAGTAAAAAAAAAAATCGATACGCAGCAGTCAATAGACCGATACTTACACCAAACAAAGGGAGACAAATGAACGTTCAAGATAGATCACCACCGACGCCAGCGGAGGAGTTACGCGACAAACAATCGAACCCTGATAGCGCGAAGAGACAAAAGAAACAAAACAACATAAAAAAACAAATGCATCAGCTTCACATTTATACCAAACAATTTATTATAGAAAACAGACTGATTACCAGACATGAGATAGAACATCGGCATTTAATCGAACACGAATATAACAGAATTGAACGTTTTAAGGACAAAGAGACTGATCACGGCCAAGACTATTGTTATAGGAAAACATTCACGTCTACAAATAAAGTTAAATATACATGTGTAAATATATATATCCAATTGTGTATGTAAAATAGTAGTAAACGAAAATCGTAATGTAAACATTGACATATATGGTATGAATGAATTGGCGTACGTGAGTAGTATAGGCGTCGTTTTTTTATGTTCGGCTCTCATACTGCTTGCGACGCTTTGTTACTCATACTAAAGTTTCTAAACATATTGAAATATCTATGTATATGACTTTCCATGCATTTGAACGAGCATAATACTATTACTCACTTTGTTTAATTAAACACACAAGGTCTCAGAGACATACACAAACGATCGAGATTAAAGCAATGGATAGGCTCTCAAAAAGCAGAAGTTGTTTTCTTACAAGAAACACACTTTACACAAGACATTGAAAACATTATAACACAGGAATTTGACGAATCACAGGAGCTTGACTCATGAAAAAAAAAAATCCTAAAAAAAAAAATCCACCAATACTATATATATAAAGAAAAGGACTACAACTCGGATCTCGCCGAAAACCGGCTAAGCCTACTGTTACCGTCGATTTCTCTAACAAGATATCTTAACATGCTGTACATATCTATTTAGCTGAATCCCTAACCTATCCAACGGTATATAACACTTTACCCTTTTTAAGCAAACCAACGAGTAATTGAGCCATTTATTAACCAAATCTGGGTGATATTGCTTAGTCGGAAAAGTAGTGGGACACCTACAACGGCTCTACAACAATGTCGTCTAGAAGGGAAATCACGCTTAAACTACAATCAGCAGCCATTTAACGGTCTGAATAGATCAATACCTTAATTATTTAACACATTCGGCTGTAGGTGTCCCACTACTTTCGGCGAGATCGGAGTTGTAGTCCTTTTCTTTATATATATAGTATTGGTGGATTTTTTTTTTCATGAGTCAAGCTCCTGTGTGACGAATGGGAGATCTTTCATTCATTTGGAGAAAGTAATAGTAGAGGATGCTCCATATTAATCAGCAAGAAACTTAACTTCAACATTTTAAATAGAAAATATGATGATGTAACGTGCCGGGCTAAAGACGCAGAAGATCACTTCAGCGAAAAGTATACTCAACCCTGAAGGGGTCCACTTGTCTTATATATCTAACCCTAAACTCCATCACTTCGACACGGTGATGTAAATTTGCATATCAAATGCAACGTATACCGAACGTTTTCGTTACAATACTTCCCACTCCGAAAATACTCGTCCCAAGTCTTGGCCTGGGAAATCCGTGGGTAAGGCAACTCCGGTATGGCAGTTGTCTTCATCCCACCGCTGCCACCAGTTGTAACGTTCTCGGAGTTCAACAACGCTTCAATGACATGGCTTCAAATAAACTTAATACAGAACTGATAAGGAACAACGAACCAAGGTATTTACAGGACCTTCACCAAGACGCTCAATCGCTTCCGTGACGTCCGCCGCTCTCGGCCACACAGAGGTCTATACTTTTGAAGCCGCCTAATGCTTCACAAAGGCTTCCTTGAAGCCAATTATGTAACTGAGGCCCAATGGCCTCAATGAAGTCAACCACTTCCTATTAAAGTCCCACACTCTCTTACGACATGAAACTACGACCCGAGAATCACGGCTACAGCTTGCTTCTTGATATCGATGTACATACTCTATGTTGTAATGAGCGTCTGGTGAATGCACTTTGATCATTAAATAAGGCTTTAAATATAAACAAAATATACGACAGGCTGGGTATGCAGCGTGCTTATTGATGATATATGCTTGCTCTAGAACTATTTAAAGGCTTAGCAGGACAATTAAACCAGTACTTACTGGATTTGAAGATGCCTTTGTTCTCGTCAATATTTCGATAAATGGATCCTATTAAACAAAGGGACGTAACTTTGTTAAACTACAATAAGTCGGCTTCGCTACAATGCATATTCGTTACAATGACAATGGTAGAAACATCTTTCTTAATATAAACATATTTAAGAATATACTAACCCTATTGAACATTTATTCACCAAATCACAAAAAAAAGACGATATTTATTTTACCAAGAAATTTCAGATACATTACTAAACTTCAGTGAAGGTGCTAACATTGTTGGGGGGACCACAATGACATTCTATCCCACACAGACAGAATATACAAAACAGTTAACGATAAACCTAAAAACATACCAATAGCAAATCTACAGAAAATGATTAAGCTCCACAAATTAATAGATATCTGGAAACACATCAATAAAGATAAATGCCAGTACACTTGGAGAAGGAAAAACAGTGTCGAAAAAAGCAGAATTGATTTCTGGCTAACTGACAAAACTCTTACTCCTCTAATATTTCACACAGACATTCGTCCTGCACTTATTCAATATACAGACCATATGGCAATTTCGCTAAAACTTGCGATTCCAAACGAGAGAGGCAAAGGATTCTGGAAACTAAATAATGACCACCTAAATGATCTTGATTATGGAAATAATATATGTAATATTATAAGAAAAAATGATAAAATCAAAATGAATCGCATCAAACTAAATGGGAAATATGCAAATTAGAAATCCGTGACTACTCCATAGAATATGCAAGGGTAAAATCTCTTCAAAGAACCAATACATTACAAGAACTAGAAGATGAACTAAAAATGCTAATGTCAGACGAAAAATTGACAGATATAAAAACAACTAGAATAAATGAACTTGAAAGCCAAATTGAAGCAATATATAACTATAAAGCCAAAGGTGCACAAATAAGATCACGAGTTAAATTCTTAGAAGAAGGAGAGAAAAATTCAAAATACTTTCATAATTTAGAAAAGTCCAGACAATCTAGAAAGGTTGTAACTGCACTAAAAAGCAACAGTACTAGCATAACAAAAACAAAAGACATATTAGATGAAGAAAGTAATCTTTGACCAAAATCTTTATCATACTAACTATAACTGCGATGAAAAGGAAATTGAAGAATATCTTCAAAATGCATTGCCAGAAAAGACATTAACTGACGATGAGGCAAACACATGCGAAGGCAAATTCACTATAGATGAATGCTATCAAGCGGTAATAGATATGAAACTTAACAAAAGTCCTGGGCTTGATGGATTAACAGTTGAATTCTATGTTAAGTTCTGGAACATTATATCACATTTGGTAATAAACTCACTTAATGAAGGCTACGATAAGGGTCAACTATCAACCACTCAGAAACAAAGCGTTCTCTCACTTATCTACAAAAAGGGTGATGCAGAAAGTTTAGAAAATTGGAGACCTATTTCATTACTATCAACAGATTATAAACTAGCTGCTAGAGTATTAGCAACAAGATTCCAAAACACACTCCCAAACATTATCAGTTTAGACCAACAAGGCTATCTAAAGAACAGATATATCGGTTACAACATCAGACAAATACAAGATATAATTGAGTATACAGAAGCATTAAACATTGATGGTGCAATATTATTTTTAGACTTTAAAAGGCATTCGATACAGTTGAATGGAAATTTATGTTTACAGTCTTGAGGAAATGTGGTTATAAAGAGTCCTTTTTAAAATGAGTCAATAGCTTATATACAAATATCAATGGTCGTGTAATCAATAATGGTTGAATATCAGATATCTTCAAAATATCACGGGGTATAAGACAAGGATGTCCACTATCAGCACAGATTTTTATTATTGTTGCAGAAGTACTTGCCATTAAAATTCGTAACATATAACATAACATAACATAACACACATAAATAAAACAAAAGCAATGTTACTTTTTCCAGTAACGTCGAATCAAGCATGATGGAAAACAAATCCTTCATTTTCGTCTATAATCAACATACATTAGGATCTTTGTTCGTGAAAATATCGGTGTTTACTTTATCACCTTTATCACCCTGTCAGGACTGTACAAATCCCATAGCCCGACGTCAGGGACAAGTCGTAAATCGCATCGGGCAAGTCGCTAATTGCAAAATCTCAGTCCCGGACAAGTGGCATTTTCCAAAAATCCCAAGTCCAATTATATTAACCCATTTACGTAACAGTGAATGTAAATTCCTGTGTTTGGTAGCCCGGCTTAATTACTTACACACATGTCTGTCGTGTATAAATTTGACTGTATGTTACATGCGAAAAACCACTCGCGCCTGACCATAACAAATCAATAACAGTAGGCGGAGTTTCCCACCTAGTTGAATGACGACCCCGATGTTTACATTCAACGCTGTTTACCGATTTCTAATTCTCAAAGTAGGGAACCATGATTAACATTGCGCAATCATCAAAATGGCGGCTATGTTGCGAATAATACCGCATCACCAATCTGACTAAAGTACACGCTCTAACTAAATGTAAATGCGTAGCGTTAATAGGAGATGATTTTAATGAGATTGACCGCAACACATGAAACAAATTTAACGTTTTGTTGTCTTTCATTTGTTTTGACAATATTTTGTTATTTAATAACTACATTGAACCTGATAAATTTGACTTTTGGTTGATAAAATTGAATTAATTTAATATGTCTTTCTTTGTAAAACTGACCCAAGTATCGTACACTGCCCTGTTTCGGGGAGGGACCTAAATCGGTGACCTTAAATTTTGTTATCTTCAATTTGAAAAGTGCTATTGCATCATTTTACTATGTGGTCTCAAGTTTAACATTTCTGTCAATAGCTTTTGAATCTTTTGTAAATATGGATAAAATACATACATTTTATGCAGAATATTTCAAATAACGTAATGAAAAATATTTTTTTACTGAATGCTGCACTACAGGTCTTTTGCAATAATGTTATTTGAATTGGTCACTACCCTTAAATCATGTACATTGTGTGCTCTAAATAATATATTTATACAGAACTAGAAAAAATAACACTAAAAAACAATTAAAACACTCAAGAAACCGCGATCCGGGCTACCAGTTTCCAAATCTGGTAACCCAGTGGGCTACCACACAATTCTTAAATTTGTCGCATGTTAAACTTTGTGTGCAGAAAAGTGGGACAAGTGAGAATCTTAGCAGGACAAGTGGCATTCTGGAAGTCACTTGTCCTGGACAAGTGGCTGATTTTTTTTTGTACAGCCCTGCCTGTGTGTGGGTTAGGTTGAATACGGTTGTTTCATGGTAAGTTTATCCTGACACCAGTTTACCAATTTCAACACCCACATTCCGGAATGCAACGAAGGGAAGCCACTATTTTAATGTATTTGCCTATATACAAAGTCTGCATATCTATACCTAGCAAAAATGGACTCATTAAAGACACGTTTATATGCATATTTAATGTCACGTAATACGTAGAAGTGAAGGGTACTGGGCGGGCTTGCCAATTTACCTTGTGATAGGGCAGATGCTTATGCGAAGTTTAAAAAGTGCATGAGGTCTAACTAGAGGTAGACGGATGACAGATATTCAATGAGCAGTTTAGGTACTGTCACGACCTGCAACATCAACAATGAATGAGGCAATGCAGAACATTTCTGGAGAAATCTATACATCAAGAGACCAACACAAAGATACAATTCCATCGGTGCACAACCATGAGATAATCGACAAAGACATAACTGAGTATATTTATGAAAGGAATCCATTTAACACTGAAAAAGCCCTAAAAAGCGTCACAATAGGAGTTGTCGTATGAAAGTAATGCCGACCAAGCAAGCGAGATTTGCGAGATTATCATTTAGAGGCAAGAAGAGCATTTTCCTAACTAACTTCATTAACAAACAAATTTGCATTGACATGTTACCCGACAAGATGTGTACGAATAATATAAACAGCACATGCACATGCTGACGCCAATCTACGTATTGTCCTGGCGTCTGTACAGTGCTCAATGTCTAGACCTACTGTCTTGAAAGGTTGTGATACAGACTTGCTTGTACCTCTTTGCTACCACAAATCGCCACAATCCATACCCGTGTATCTCAAACCTACACATAAAATTAATCAAGCGGATGTTTCCTGAATCATCTTAGTAAGAATAATTAAAATTCTTCATGCTATTCTTGGCTGTGATACACCATCCAAAATGTACGGCTGGAGAAAACGCATCGTATTAAAGGTTTTGAGAAAACTGACATTTAGACAATCAGCCTCGTATTTCTCAAGCAACCAAATCATGTTTCAAAGATGTTTGGAGAAATGGAGAAATCGCACTTGTTTACCTGTACAAAGGTGACCCTAGCCATTCCTTGGACAGTTGAAGAGTCAGTAAATTTTAAGAAAGGTATCGAAAAGTTCAATATTTGTAGAAGCAAAACAAGCGATGCAGCACACTTACACGGTATGCGGGTTTATCTACATGCCCAATATTAGAAAGGGGACACATGTATGACGGGAATCAAATTGAAACGTCCACAAAACCACTTCTTATGAACGAATTGGGTTTATCATATCACGTGAATCTAGTTGACATGTTGTTTGTACTATTAAATCAAAGCTTAAGCTAGTATGTTGTAAGGTGCTAAACAATTTACCGTCGACATATGAATATGTTATTCATTCCACTTTATTCGAAAATATGTAGATTTTGAACCTTCGATCACGTCCATAGAATAAAATAGAAGTCGTCGAAAGAATTCGGTAAATCAAGTTCTGTTTAGCTCTTTACTATTTACAAAGAAATGCCAAAAATCTTCAAGAGAACTAGAGGGATAGCTTATTAATCATCATCTTTAAGTTTAAGTTTCCATCTGTTGATGATATTATGTATTAGAAAGACAGTTTGAAGTTGTTTACAACTATAACTATAGTGTTTGTGTCTGTTATCTATGTAGTTATTTATGATTGATTAATTTACGACCATTTGATGTCTGAATGAACTTTGGACATTAGTTCGGTTATACCACGGCGGTCAGTTCATCAAATGTGTTTTATTGTCTTTTTTACTTTTCCACACAACTGGCTTCCTTCCGTCATTCCCGTATATACTTGTTAGCCAATTGGAGGACGGCGTTTGTCTCTTTTTTTTTTTTTTTTTTTAAATTTAATATAATTTTATTCAAATATTCAAACATTACAATTAGCAATGTAATTTATATCAAAACAATAAGATGAGCTAGATATAAGAGATGAGACAGAGACACAGACACAGAGACAGATACAGAGACAGAGACATAGACAGAGACAGAGAGGTAGCGAGATAAAAAAAAAAAAAAAAAAAAAAAAGACATAATGGAACCTTAATGAGTAAAAATCACTGTCTTACCAATATAGAGGACGATGAAAACGAAATGTCGCTAGAATGATATAGTGATATTTGTGTTGGTGTGTGTATGTGTGATGGTGCGCGTGCGTGTGTGTACGCGTTGTGTTGCTTTTGCTGTGTTGTTGCTTGAGAGTGAGCGTTGTGTTGCTTTTGCTGTGTTTATACTTGAGAGTGAGCTATCAGGCGTGTGTATGTATGTATTTGATCAATGTGTGCGCGTATTTTGCACTTGCGTTTGTCTCAAGTCGCAGTGAAATATATCACTCATCGCAAACAGGGAGTAGCAAAGCCGATGTTTGAGCCCAAGACCCATAGAGTAATCGACATGCTAGACAGATTTACTTACAGGATACATCGCTTACTGTTTTTATTTGTGTGTTATAGATTTGATGGCTTGATCGTTTGAGTGATATATGGAGAATATTATGACCCTGACCTAAGATATGAACTTTATCTGACGAGGTTTGGAGCATTGATAATTGTCGAGCCTTTGTCTAGACAGTTATCATTTCTCCCAGCCGAGTCATATAAAGTTAATGTCAAAAGTCAGGGACGTAATATTCCCATTCATAAAATATTCAACCTAATCTAGAATGACGTCACGCGTGTGCATAAATACGCTTCGAATTACTTTGTGTACACGCGACATACGGAAGCTAAAGAGTTCAGATTTCAGCTCCATATTTGTCGATTATAACTGCTTAATTTGTATATCTGGTGTGACATGATACCTTAAAATGGCAATATTAACTCGAACATATTCTTAGAAGAAGTGCATGTATTGCTAATTGGCCGTCGCTTCAGTACACAAGATAGATCAACATGTATGTCAACCGCCGTGTTTTGAAAATGAATAATTGTGTTGGATCTGAAAGTCAATGTTTTAAGTTAGTTCAGGCTATGGAAGTTCAAGTAACACTCAAAGTTTAAATACAGATGACTATATTCAAGACAATTGTGATGCTTAGGATTAGTCGTCGTCTAGATTGGAGATAGTAATGTTATGGAAAAGGAAACCGTCACTGTTGTGGGTATACATGTCGAAGACACGTTACGAAACTTAAAGTTTTAAGAATGATCATTTAAAACCTAGCTGTAAGTAAATGATAAAGTTATTTAACAAGAAGAAACATTTTCTTGATATCTAGGTGTAACGTATAATATTTTTCTGTCGGAACTGCTGTATGTAAGGGGTGAACACTTTCTCGTGGTATAAAACAGGCTGACGATTCAACTTCAACATTTGTCTTTTATCGTTGAGGCTTTAAGTGTAAAGCTACTTGTGATCACATAGATACAGGCTTCTCATTATAGAACATAACAAGCTTCAGATTGTATTTAAACAAGATTACCAGTGAACTGATCATGAGACAATAAACAGGTCTATGTATGCTACATTTTCAACGAAGAAAGACTGAACATGCAGATTCTGTGTGATTTATATAACGATACTCTTTTCGATTTGTATTTGCATTGTTAAAATATGATGTTACATAATCGAGCCGTTCCACGAAAAAACCAACATTATGCACTCTGCGTAATGTATCGACCCAGATGAGCCTGCGCAGGCTAATCCAGTCCGACACATTCCGTCACAGGGGAATAAAGGTATTGAGTAATGATTCCTAAAACAGAAAACCAACAGGGGGGGGGGGGAACGTGTCTGTCTCTGGGTTAGCTTTCGGCGACTACGTCATTTCTAAGAATATACATGTAAACAAAATGTTTATCATACAAGTGTTATATATATCCCGTAATATGCTCATTGCATGATCAATGTATATACGTTTTGAATGAATGATGAATGAATTAATGCATGAAAATGACTGAATGAAAGAATGATGAATGAAAGAATGATGAATGAAAGAATGATGAATGAATGAATGCATGAAAATGACTGAATGAAAGAATGAATGAATGACATTATGAATAATTGAATAAATGAACGAATGAATGTATGAATGAATGAACGAAAATGATTGAAGGACTGAATGAATGAATATATGAATGAATGGATGAATGAATGGATGAATGTATGAATGAATGGATAAATGAATAAATGAATTGATGAATGAAAATGAATAAAATAATGGATGAATGGTCGTTTAATCCATACGCCGCACTAAAGAGTGTGGCTTCAGGTATCGTTTGGAAAATATCGTATGCATAAAAGCTCGTTTTGAATTCTGTTTTCGTTGTAAAGATTTTTCCACAATGTTTAAAAATGTGTTCAAAGATCCAGATACATTATTAGAAAGTATAATAATTCGATCGTAGTTAGCATGTTTCTCTTTTCACAATATCATCTGCTACAAAGTTTCTAAAAGTTCTCGATATCAAACTCTCTCGGGTCCAAAAGAAAATCGCGGTTTATCCCTTTCCAACAGTAAGACGCATTTTGACACATCTGCAGTTAACTTAGATTACTTGATAGCAAAAGAAAATATGTTGATCAGATTTAAATTAGTTTCACCTATCATGTTTCGCTGTTATAGACCTTTCCTGTTCATGCTGTTAAATATTATTGGGGACACTTGTTGACAGACGTTCGGGTTTTCCAAACTGTATTATCACATTTTTAACTTCACTGCGTCATTCGATACCTATCATGAATGTGAAGTGTTAATCGCATTACCAGATTTTGACTTTACCCATTCCTGACCTCAATCTACAATTGACATCAGGGAAAGGTATTGACCACGGACGTTCGAGTTTGTCACACTGCAAAATGACTAGTTTTATTGAATTGCGTCGTTCGATACCTGACGAATGTGAAGGGTAAATCACAATCTCTCAAATTTGACTTACCCAAGCCGTGCTGCAATCTATTTTTGGACTGATATTGGAGCATACTCTTATTGACCATGGACGCTTGAATATGTTACCTTGAGTATAATTTCTTTATACAATACGAATAAGAATGTATGTGCACACTCTAAAGTGGTAACTTTACCTAAGACTTACTTCAGTCCTCTATCGGAACTGTGATAAAAAGAGAATGACTATGGACGCTTGAATATATTTCGCACAAAACAAGAATGTAAACGGTTTACCCAGTTCTTAAATGTTGACTTTGCCCATCAATGATCTCAATCTACTATCCGTCCTAAAGGACACTGATTACCCATGGACGCATACATCCATTACACAGAACCAAATATTTCTTTAAAAAGTGTGTATCAGTGATTTAATATCAAGCATGTAAAAAGGGTTTATCACTTATTAAATGGTGACTTACCCAATATTTATCTAAGTATACTTTCTTGATTTACATCCATTTAGAATATTGATCATGGACATTTGAATACATCACATTGCAATATAAAAAAAACTACTTTCGTTTAGTCATGCGATACATGCGAAGAAAGTAAAGGGGTTATAGAATACCCACATATTGAGTATACCCTCGACTGGTCCCAATCATCTATCATCACTGATAATAAGCAACATTGTTGACCATGTACGCTTAACCTCATTCTACTTTCTAACTGGTTTTTAGGAAAATTATTGACCATAGACGCTTGACCTCAGTCTACTTTCTAACTGAATCTAAGGAAAATTATTGACCCTGGAGGCTTGAATATATTACACTACAGTGTATCTTCTATAGGGGAAGATATGTGTCAAAAATGTAAATGTTGACTTTATCAACGAATGGTCTAAGTCTACTTTCAGGACTGAGATAAAGATAAAAACCGTGTCAATGGACGTTTGAGAATATTACACTGAAGAATAAAATCTTATAATAATAGATTTGAACTATTAATTAACACGAATGTAAAGAGTTAATAACATTGTGAAATGTTGACTTTAACAACGAATGACCCCAATCTGCTATATGGACTGATGATACGTACCATTAATGACAAAAGACGTGTCAAGATGTTGCTCTGATGACTGCATTCAATACAGGGTAGAAAGGATATCATCGTGGCTATCTGAGTCATTTTACGGGAGGTGTAGGCCTTGTGATTTTCAATAAAAATGCAGTTTGGTGCGGATAAGTTAAAAAAAAGCTGCAGCTTTTGACAATAGAATAATGTAAGTTTGCCAGAATGTTTGTCTTGTAGGTATTTATGTTAATTTCTAAAATGGGTCATCATGTCTTCAAAATAAGGCAATACCAAATTTAAGAAAAATCTTGTTGCCACTCGATAAACCACCGTATTCGCTCAAGAACGACAAAACGTTTAATACATTTTACATTAATGTAACGTGCAGGGATAAAGACGCAGAAGATCCCTTCAGCGAAAAGTATACTCAACCCTGAAGGAGTCCACTTGTCTTATATATGTAACCCTAAACTCCATCACTTCGAAACGGTGATGTAAATTTGCATATCAAATGCAACGTATACCGAACGTTTTCGTTACACTACTTCCCACTCCGAGAAGACTCGTCCCGAGTCTTGGCCTGGGAAACCCATGGGTAAGGCAACTCCGGTATGGCAGTAGTCTTCATCCCAAGTAGTGTAACGAAAACGTATATTCTCTTTATACATGTTGTGTATATCTGCATCAGTTAGTTTACATTCAAAGATTAAGTGATCGCCATATTTCTACAGAATTCGTTTGTAAAACAGTTTCCATAAACATTTATTTTGGTCTTCTAAGTAACCCTTACCCTTACCCAGCCAGATTTTAAAGAATTTATTAGAAAAAATATATTTGAATACTCTTTTGTTTACAGTGTCTTTTTTCTAAATACTTAGAATTCTTTTCACTGTTTTCTATATAAGTGGCTTTAGCTCTCAGAATGAAACCATTTATATTATGCATTGGTTATATATCATAATTCTTGTTTGAGAGTATTTAGATAATTGTAGTTTCTGTCTGTAAGCCGAGCTCACGTACGACACATAACTTACATATTATTAAGACAAACATTTTGATAAAATTTCAACATTCTCAAGTGGCCTCCAGAGTGTTAACATGATTTCCCTTTAATAATGACCTAGTTTTTTTACCTCATATGAACCAGTTTTGAACTTGTCCAAGATTGGATAGAGATGAATGTTCTGATAGACTTTCATGAAGATCAAGTGCAAAATGTAGCCTGTAGAGTGTTAACAAGGCAATTGTTGACGGACGCCGGACAACATGTGATCACAATATCTTACCTTGCACTTCGTGCACAGGTGAGCTAAAAACTAGGTCAATATGGAAAATTGAAGAAAAATGTTGTGGACTCTTTTGGAAGGTATTGATGCAGCTATAAATGTGAGCGTTACAGGTCCGACTTGGCCATCTTTAATACACCTTTGCTAAAATATGAACTTTCCCTGTGAGTGTTGATGCCTCTGCAGCATACATATTTTAGAAAACGATCAAACAGAAGTTCTTCAGTAATTTTGTGTGTAACTACATTAAGAGACCATACATTAGTTACTACTTGATGCATTGCATTGAAACTTTATACAACCCTTCCCAATTATCACACCTATGTGAACAATCAAGTATGATAACTCTTTCCAGCATATAATGAATATTATCAACCTTTAAGCCATTCCGGTTAATGTTTTGCATGCAACTACATTATAGTCCATGTCACAGTAACTATTAAGCGGTGGAATAGTCGAGCGCGCTGCTTTGACAGATCTTGTTTCATATAAGTTTGGCCTAATAAGGTCAAATTGAACCTTTTTCAAGTGAAAATGTCTTGCATATTCTTGTTGGAGTATGAGGTGCATTATTTTGGGATTGTGCGGCAGGAAAAAAGGGGCCATTGGATATCCTCGACAAATATCATTGAGAAATATCATCAAAATGTTGATTTTTCAAGCAGAAAAAAGGGGGGGGGGGGGGGTCATGCTTTTCAATTTAATAAAAATAAGAAAGATTAAATTTTTAAATCAAATAAATTCACCATTACAGAGTGAAAACTATCATAACATACTATCTAGCATGATATTTCATGACTAAAATTAGACACTTAAAACGAGTTATTTTAACACAAGAAAGGATCCATTTGTAAGCTAAGATCACAGTACAGGCTAAAGGGTAATTGCCATATTCTATTTAAAGCAAGAATTCTGTTTTTCAATCTCGCTTCCTTTGGGTAAGGTAGACTAACCGTTTACAGACGAGCAAGTATGGAGCACTTCAATCAATGAAGGTATTGTTTTTGTTCTCTGCCAGACTGGGGGTAGAATGTCAGAACGATAATCTGTGGATTTTGCGATGTGAACAAAGCCACATATTCAGCAACATATATGACCAGGTACTTCACCTTTTTCTCGCATACATGCCATGTCATGCACCTTCAGCAGATGACCCATGGGAACATTTTTGAAAGGGGGTATATATTCCTATTTGTGAGTAATTTCATTTTGTTCACATTTATTTATTTTTATTAAAAGCTGGGTTTTGGTCTATTTTTAACAAATTCTTGATTGATTCCAATACATTCTTGCATGACTTTAATCTATCATTTAGAGTGCTCAAAGGCCAAAAACAGCTGAAGATTTTTACCCATCCATATCACTATTTGAGTTACCTCCCTTTTATAATTTCCAAATTGGACACAAATTGTAGTTTTGATTTCATATCATTTTGGCCTAATGAGGTCAAATTGAACCCTTTTCAAGTCAGTCTTGCATATTCTTGTTGGAGTATAAAGGGCCGTTGGATATCCTCGACAAATATAAATCCTCGGCTAGGTCCATTTTTATTAAAATAACCTCACCCAAATTAAAGGAAATGTAGTTAGGACATTGGGGATGCTTTCTGTGAAGTTTCACCCCAATTGACCCACTGGTTACTGAGGAGAAGATGTTGACGGACGCTCAGCACACATAGGGCGATCACAATAACTCACCTTGAGCATTTCGTGCTCAGGTGAGCTAAACAATGGCAGTATATCAATCACAAGGTACTGTAATTTTCCATTGGTAAACTGGAATTTTTCTTTGATGGTCGGTCTTCTTTCACAGTTGCTCAAATAGTTATATTCTATGGATAACTTTGGTTGCTGGAGAGTATGTTAGTATAATCAGTATTGAGTATTTGCTATTACTAGAGATAAAAGAAGTAAATATCATAATCGGTGTGTGTGTGTATGTGTGAGTGTGTGTGTGTGTGTGTGTGTGTGTGTGTATATATACGAACATTTGAGGACTCCGACTTCGACTTGACAGCACAACAACAATTAGAGGACCTACCTCCATTGTGAGGACAAACCCCCCGAGTCCTCGAAATTATTTCTGTTATTTGCATTCGTTTTAAGGTTTTAAGTCGGTTCCTGAAAAAATCCGAAGGTCCTCAATTTGACGGCCGATTTGAAAATAATTTAGCACACTTGTTCCTTGAGTGACCCTTTATCAAGTTTTTTCAAATAATTTCGATCCGTTTTAAAACATGGCCGCAAGGGGGCGGGGTTCCTGTTTCCTAATTCGTCTTAAGTTAAATCTTAAAAAATAGATTTGGTTGATATATTGTTAGATCACCTCATCTGAAGGCTCAAGGTGATCTACTCTTATCACTCTCTGTCCGTAGTCCGTCCGTCGTTAACCTTTAGCATTAAACGACATCTCCTCCTAAACCACTTGACCATTTTCAACAAAACCTCACAAGAATTTTCATTCTTTAACAGATTTTCAAATATTTAAATTATATGAATAACCTGCAGTATCAGAAAATAGGTAAATGCCCAATTTTTCAATTTTTTTCTCCTCTGATCAGCTCTTCAGTTTCCAAGATTATTTGGTAGAATGTTCCTTGGGTGACCCTATACAAAAAATTGTTCAAGCCATATTGATTAGTTGAAAAACATGGCATCGAAAAAGGGGCAAAATTACCAAAAAAATAAAATTTTCATTGGTATGAAAGTGTTTGACTGATTTAAAGATAATTTAGTAGAAATGTTTCTTAAGTGACCCTCTCCTTTTTTTGAACAAGCCATATTCATTGCAATCAGGTGGCATTAGAAAAGGGTTTAAATTAACTTTTAGCTTCAAATGAGACCTCCTCCCCTTGACCAATTTCAACCAAATGTACATTCAGTGACTATTTATATAATTTGTTCAAGCCAGAAAATGGTAAAATCAACTTTTAGTTGAAATAGACATCTCCTTCTAAACCATTGGACCGATAACAACCAAGCTTCATATGAATGTTAGTTCCTTTGATAGTCCTCTTTCAAATTGTTCAAAGATTTAACGCCTGATTACAAATGTCCTTTACTGATAAGCTGTTTCATTTACAGTGTCCACTCCTTGCAGTTTCATTCCCACTCTTGATCAAACTTTCCCTGATATTATCCATTTGCGACTAAACTATCACTCAGATGAAGGATTTGATCAAGGCGAGTTATTGTGATTGCCTTTTGTACGACGTCCGTCGTCCGTCAAGATTTTCTCCTCAGAGACCAGTGGGTCAATTGGGATGAATCTTCGCAGAAATAATTCTCTCAATGCCGCCAGGGGCAGGGCTGTTTTGCCTTATATGGCTATAGTGAAAACTTAACAAATCTTCTCCGACCAAACTATCTGGCCGATTTTCAAATCATTTTGTAGAAATGTTCCTCGGGTGACTCTCTATTAGATTCCACCAAGACATGTGGACTGGTGTTAAATTGTGGCTGTTATGGGGGCGGGGCTGTTAGCATTATATTGGCTTTAGTGAAAACTTTAAAAATCTTCTCCCTAAAGCATCCATCACTTTATATGCAAAAATTCTCTGGTACTACTGGTCCATTTGGTTTTATACCAGCAAGTCAGGCGTAATGCTTAAATGCAGAAGCTTTTGGAATTGGCAGCCAAACACAAGAAACCAGCGTTCCGAAACAAACTACCGGTGTAGATGAAATGACAAAATATGAGATGTCGTGACTGCACAGCAGGAACAAAGGTCGGTAAGACAGGGAATGCGAAACGGCGCGGTTCTGTCTGGACTGATGACGAAACTGACTTTTTGATGGAGGTTTGGGCTCGCCATTCCGATGCCGGCGGGACCGACGAATTCCCTCATAGTACCCCAGTATACAGACTCATTTCTAAAGCAACGATAGAGAAAGGGTGTATAAATCTTGGGAACGGTGTAAAACCAGAATAAACACTCTCAAACGCGCGTACAAAATCACTCAAGACTAAATTACGGCTGAAAAAACAGGTATCATCTATTGTAAACATTTTGACAAATTGATGATATTGATGGGGGATGATCAATTCACTTTGCCCAAGGTGTTGTCTGAAAACCTAGCAATTAAACGAGAAGAAAAGGAAACGACGAAAAATATTCAGAGCGGAGTACAACCTCAGACCCCAACATTGCCGGCCACGCCCAAAAGAAAAGATTCAATCCAGTGATAAAGCTGCAAAACGTCGAAACTCGGGAAGCAGCGACAAATCGCCCAACTCACCTGTGTCGTTCAATGCTTTAAATATCGCTCCTAGGGTGGACTCATTGACAAGTTACACAATACAACGTTGTATCATCTGCTAGGTGTTTGGTACCCTGCTGTGTCGGCTCCTGTAATGACAACGTCGATGGCTGCTCCACAACAGTCAACAGTAGGCTTGCCCCCTCTAAGTACCAAATACCGCTTCCTCCGCCGCCTAATCAACCCTCCCCATCTTACAGTGTAAATCAAAATGTCGTCTTTCCTCAAGTGGTGGTACACAGGCCACAACTCCAAGAGATAAACAACACTAATATCAACATTTCCGTGAAGACCGAACGCTCTGATGAGCAATTGAAACCGGCTTTCACAAATATCATATCGCCGGTACAAAACCTTGATAAAGTCCAAACTTCTCAAACACTCAACACTATATATAATAATACTTATTCAACTAAGAGCAGCTTACAACAGAAAAAAGGAAAAACTCGAGAAATTGAAGCTTGAATTAGAGATGAGGAAGCTGGACATGCAGAGAAATAAACTCGAGATGGAGGAGAGACAGAGGCGCGAGGACCGGGATCACCAGTATAGAATGATGCAGTTGTTGTTGTTTGGATTAGGTCAGAATCCGGGAAACGTGGTGGGTCACGTGACTGAACAAGATTTAGGTAACGTGCCAAACACGATTACGTTATCCCGTGCTATAGAGAATGGGTTATTGCCGGGTGGCACATTGCGTGCCAATGAGAAAGAGTTGTCATTCAGTGAAATATGATATCGAATCAAACACAACGATCTAGGTAAAGAATGGTGGAGTGATTTCTCCCAAGATATCGGCATCGCGTTGGTTATTAAAACACAACCTATGTTTGGGGATACCTAAATACGCCCCCTTATTTTGAGTTTTTTCCTCAACATTGATTGTGTCGTTCTCCTTTTGCGACAATGTTTTCAAATGCCGTCTGCTGCAGAGGCGACAGAAAGCATCAGTATGTGGGAAAGTGTTTGAACAGAGGACTAAATAAGGAGGAGTGAACGGGTCGATCCCTATCCATATATCTCGTATGACTCCACACAACTCTAGGTTGTGGGTACTCTAAAGAATCGTCTGACTGAGACGATTATTTTGAGTACCCACAACATAGGGCTTAAGGCTCAAATAAGGATTTGGGGATGTGAAATACTCTTCTTATCTAGAGCTCTGGTGTAAAGACTGGCAGGAATAGTTGGACACAATTTGATCAGACAATTCGAACCCCATGGCGGGAAGATAATTTGGGAAGATACTCTTTTGAATCGTGCATGTTTTACACATGTTTGTATTCCCCACCGCACATTGAAGTGTTGCTTGTTGAATGTTTAAAAGGTCAATATAAATATAAATATGACCAATGTTTTACAGCATCTTGAAGCGACAGTTCGATCTGTAGGAGGGATATATACAAATTTAAACATATTTTATGCATATATAGGGCAATGTAGTGGTATTGATCGTTAAACCCTTTCACACTTGCTGACACATTTCGACGCGTATGCAGCAGGCGACTTTTAGAAACAGTGTGGCAAAAGAAGAAATTACGTCTGCTTTACAATCATCAGATAAACAATTTAAAACAATCTAGAAAAACTGAAAGATTTATATTGATAAACAGTTGAAAATATTGCATTAAAAGGTGAAATTGCTCGTTTTGTGCAATTTCACCTTTTATTGCAATGTTTTCAAAAGTCATACACGTGAAATGGCAGATGTCAAATGTCGTCTGTGTGAAGTAATGGGTTTAAAAAAGATATGACCTCTGGCATTCCAGGGTGGGGTTTCTTACTTACTTTTATGATCTTGTTAGACCTGTAATTAATCTCATTTTAAAATCTGTTATTCAATGTGTAATCGTGTGCGTACTTAGTTGTGTCGCCTTCCTTGCCAAGACGGCATTCACGGATCACTGATCCGTCTGTCTGTCTTTCTAGACACGCTTTCACTTTTAAAATGTAAAGGGTTAAAAGGAGGCCGCACATGTTCCCCTTCCAACTCTATTGTTTGAAGTTCAATATAACTATATTCGAATTTAACAGAACACAAAGCTGAAAGGGATTTACTCCAACCATGTTTTTTTTATAAATTCTGATCCCAGATGTTTTTGTTTTGCTTTTAACTTACGTTATATTGTTACACTGTGTTTTTATGATGACATTATAAACTTACTGCAAAGTCCAGAGCCTTAGATAAGGGGCATATTTCATGTTCTAAAATCATATTTGACATTTAAATCCTATGTTGTGGGTACTCAAATGAATCGTCTCAGTGAGACGATTCTTTTGAGTACCCACAACATAGGATTTGGTTAAGTAATTAGAGAACTATTTTGGGGAATAGACATTTTCACTCCCTCTTATCTAGTCCTCTGTGCATACTGTTTACAATACATAGGGGCCGCGTGGAGCGGTTGGGGGTCTTTAATTATGTCCAACAGGCAGGTGAATTTGAAAACATCGTGACAAAAAATGTGTGCAATCTCTGTAACTGAAAATATATAATTAACTTATAGAAAGTTGAAAACAATGTTTTCTAAATTCGTCTGCTGTAGAGGCGTCAAACTGTATCTATATACGGGATACGTTTTCAGCACATTCGTACAGTTTATACTGAGGTGAGCCTGCGAATGCGCATTCGCACAATCTCACCAGTGCTCTCACTGTCAGTCTACATGTAATTTAGTCCAAAGGCATCTTTTGACAAAAGGCTATAGCTGTAGCTCCGTAAGCTTTACGTATAGGGGCATCATGAAGATCCCAAATTCCGAAGTGCGGCTGATTTATGATATGTTCATTTGGACCAGCTTACAAGAAAACCGATCTTAGATCTAAGTTATGATATTTATGACAATTTCTATTAACTTGCATATATATATTTAAATTTTCCGTATTATGTTGTAATACCCATTTTCGTGGACGAAAGTATTGCGTAATGGGTCTCTAATTACGCTCTCTGATCAGGTTCTTTGTTCTTTTCAAATTCCGACATAGATTGGTCAGAATGTGTAAAATTAAGCAAGTAAATAAGTGTTTAATTGTTTGAACAGGATAGAACAATACAGATATGGAGCAGCCGTTTATTAGTAATTACGTCTCCCTTTCCCTTTAAGATTTTCAATTGTTAACCCTTTCCCTCATACGACAATTCTGCTGCAGACGACGACTTTGAACGTATTTTGTCAAAACATAGAACATCTCCATAATTCAATGGATAACCTATGACAAAAAGTGGAAAACATTGTGGCAAAAGGAGAAATTGCACGTTTAGTGCAATTTCTTCTTTTTCAATATGTATTCAAAAAGCCGTCTGCTGAAGAGGCGTCAAAAATCGTCTATATGAGGGAAAGGGTTACGTCGTCCACTACCGATGCAGCGAAATGCGCCCCTGTGCGTAGGAATGGATTTAGAGCATGTAAAGGTCCTCGTTTGATCAATCCTCCCAAACTGTTATAAATATATTTTGGTATATATATATGTATTGAGATATTTTGCCTAGAGGTTTTTAAAATGATCTGGTGCTGATTGAAATATGTAAAATGTATTAGGATTAAACGCCCGATTTGTATAAAATAGATTTTCAACTTTTATTGCAATTTCTGAACAAAGACTTTTATCTTTTATATACTTTGTATATAATATTGTTTTTCTAAAATTATATCAAATATCTACGCATGCATTAATTGTTTGTCAAATAACTGATTTAAAGATACATGGAATGATTGTAGAATGTCAACAGAAGTGGAAAGAATGATGAGAAAGAGGCACATCGAGAGTGCCACCCTGTAAGAGAGTGATTGAGAGCCATACAGAGCGAGAGAAAGTTTAAAATACTCAATGATATATACATGTATGTATAACACATATGAGCCGTTCCACGAGAAAACCAACTGTGTGGACTCTGCGTAAAGTATAGACCCAGATTAGCCTGTGCAATCCGCGCAGGCTAATCCGGACAGACACTTTTCGCTTCCTGTGTATTTTCTGTTTCAGTAAGTATTACTCTATACCTCTATCCCCCTGAGACGGAATGTGTCGGCCCGGTTTTGTTTTACCGTTTATGATTCTTTATTTCGTTACGAAATGTTCTCTTATTAGTTTTATGTTTAACAATGTAATTGTTTCTTGTTGCATAATTCCCGGCAGAAGTCCAGATAAGGGGCAGTGATCAGCTCATTTCCCCACGATATCTTTCTTATTATCCCACCAAACACAATGGTGTGGGTACTCATAGACGAGACGATTATTTTGAGTACCCACAACATAGTATTAGAGGGTCAAATAAGGATTATAGAACATACAAAACGCCCCTTATCTAGAGCTCTGTTAAAATATTCCTGATATCAATCAGGATATTACATGCATCACATATAGTTACCCAATCCTACCCTTAGTGCAAATATGACCGATGCCATGTAAAAAAAACGTAAGGCATTTGAAACCAGTGTAGAACCAGATCAGCCAGCGTATACGCACAATCTGATCAGGATCTACACTGCTCGCCATTTACTCACAGAAGGTTGAAAGAAACCTGCAAGCCTTTATCCACAGGTGTTATAAATACGTTATGGCAGAAGACTAGATAAGAGGGAGTGAACAGGTCTTTTTCCCACAATAGTTCTCATAATACTCAACCAAATCCTATGTTGTGGGTACTCAAAAGAATCGTCTCACTGAGACGATTCTTTTAAGTACCCACAACATAGAGTTTAAATGTAAAATATGGATTTTAGAACATGAAAAATGCCCCTTATCTAGAGCTCTGCGTTATGGTTACAGTTGGTTTTCGCAAAGCACCGCTCATATATATATATATGCGGTAAATGTTATTTGAAAACATCGTGGTAAATGGCGAATTGCTCATCATGAGCAATTTCTCCTTATGCAACAATGTTCTATTAATACCTTAGTTTAAAGAAAGTTTAGTGCTCTGTTGTAGATATGTAGATATGTTGTATGCGAGAACGGGTACAAAGAGGTATTAATGACGATGCATAAGGAAACACGATTCGTACAGCAAGCTTTCCTGCTTGCTGTGTGGCTCAAAAATCACGTGCATGGGGAAATATTTTATCAAATCCACAAAAAGATCTGAATATTAATATTTGATGATACCTCCTCCCAATCCAGCTGATTTCTTACACATTTATACTTACTGTTATGCATTTCTTTTTTATATTAGCATTTGAATACAGGAACTTGTTATATTTTTATAGCAAATATTTTACGACGAAACATTTTAAGCTGCAGAATAAAATAATTTTGCTGACAAGTCGCTTGTTGTTTGTTTTATGTTTGCCAGTAACTCTTTTACGAATTTCAAATAAGTAAGTGTGCAGTTACTTCCCTTGTCCCTTTATTTAGGCTTCAAATTAAAGTTTGTTTTTCAAACTTTGAAGATTCAAAACGCCACATTGCTAAATGACCGGGATACGGTTCTCGATACGTTTGACTCGCTTCAGATGAAATGGGATCTTGTTAGGTCTCCTTTTTACATGACATAAAGGGACACCGGAGTGTAACCAATGGGGTTACACTGCTAGGTTTTAATCAGGACTCGGGTGTACCAATAGTGTAGTATGATGGCTGTGAAGACAGATGATACTCTGCACGTTCGCAAGCTGATCTCTACGTCCGAGTTACGGTTGGTTCTCGCAAAGCACCGCTCATATTTATATATTCGGTAACTGTTTTTTGCTCCACTTGCTGAAAGCCAGTCGAGCTAATGTCATGGCGATATGGCCGTCGTGCGTGCGTGCGTCAACGTTTTGCTTCAAACGACTTCTCCTCCCTAACCACTTGGCCAATTGGGGCTATTTTGCCTTATATGGCTATAGTGAAATAAAACAAAACCTATGTTTTGGGATACCTAAATAATACGTCCCCTAACTTGAGTTTTTACCACAACATTGATTGTGTCATTCTCCTTTTGCGAAAATATTTTCAAAAGCCGTCTGCTGCAGAGGCGACAGAAAGCGTCAGTATGTGGGAAAGTGTTTGAACGGAGCACTAAATAAGGAGGAGTGAACGGGTCTATCCCCATCCATATCTCTCGTATGACTCCACACAACTCTATATTGTGGGTACTCTAAAGAATCGTCTGACTGAGACGATTATTTTGAGTACCGACAACATAGGGCTTGAGTCTCAAATAAGGATTTGGGGATGTGAAATACTCTTCTTATCTAGATCTCTGGTGTAAAGACTGGCAGGAATAGTTGGACACAATTTGATCTGACAATTCGAACTTTGTGTCTTTGTTGTTTCGTCAGAGCCTTCTATGTCTGTCTCGATAAACTACAGCCTTATATATAACATCTGACACGGAATATTTTCTGAAGACCCACCACTTTTAAATCCAAGCGATTGAATGTGATAACGAAACGGAGATGTAATGAGACACCAACTTCGTGTAAGTCGCTCAGTTATTACGTTTCCTTTCATTTAGCCATGTTTTTGTATGTCTTCTTGAGATCATATTTCGAAAATGCCAACTATTCGCATAAACTAGATGTTGAATTTATCATTGTACTGTTTCCAATGGTATTATTAATAAAATATTTATACTCTGAGGTGGGTGATCATTTGATTATAAAAATACCATTATCTTTATCTCAGAAACTCTTGCTTCTTGTAGCGTAGGTTACTGCAACTATTTTGCATGAGCCCTTCATATGGAAAAGGTACATGTTGGTATTTTTGAGAAGTGAAGGTTAAAATCAGGGTGTCTCCTTGCTCCGAATCTACAACAGTTGATAGACGTTTCAAGCAAGCTTTGTAAGCAAAATGAGAGCAGTGCAGATCTCGAACAAAAGCCAACTCGTTCTTTTTCCCATAGACGTGGTATTGCTCTGGATAAACGCGTAGTGGTAATTGGACAGATGTGACGTGTTTATACAAGGGGATCAATTACTAGCTGCTATTGAAGCGATGTGAGAGAGCACTCAACCGTTAGAGGTTAGTAGTTGCTGAAATTGGTGGATTCGATGACAACTCTTCTTATGGAGTGCTCTATAAATAGACTGTGGCAATGTGTATGTATCAGGGGATATCCATACTTTTGTAGCGACGATTTTCAGTGTTTTAAGACTTCCAGGCAATTTGAGGAAATTACCCTGATCCCATCTTTTCTACAACGCTGCATAATATAATGACTTAGAGATGTATTTTATAAAACTGTAGCTGTGTTTCATCTACCCAAACATTTATACTTTCATCAATTAAATCCCACAAGTGATAAGAATACATGTATATAACATATGTTAAGACATTTTAGAGATATACAGAGTCTGTTTAATATGCATAGTTCCCAGAACTACCATAATTACCTCCCCTGAAGGCCATTTTGATAGGCAAATTTATTATATGTTAAAAAGAGGAAAATTACATAAAATATCATTAAACAACAACGTGAAATAAAAATAATTAAATTAAGAAGCTGAACTAATTAGATAATGCACTGGTGCAAATACTAATATTGTCACAGAATTAAATTGTATTGTTTTCGAGCCAGCAAGGACATAGACCTTCGCGTAGTTTGACCAAGAACTTCTCTGGTCTTTATCCAGTTCGTAATGCAATTTATTCTCACGTGATCACTTGTTCGTGGGTTATATAATCACTTAAGCTTTAAAGAAGAGCAGTATTCCAATAAATGTTTCAAATAAGCGGTAATTGCCGCCAATAGAAGCTGTGGATAGCTAAACAGACGAGTTGATATTTTACGCGCGAGTGCTATTTAATTCACTTGCTATGTTACCAAGAAGAGAACTAATGTATGCACATTTAATCTATATCACAAGCCCTGGATATACATTGGTGGGGCCGAGATACTTATAACTTATACTATTATTCTTTAGTATGTATTGTTGGAAAACATACTCACGAAGTTTCCATAATAAATGAACTGATTTCCAAATTAATCGAAGCTGTGTTTCACTTAAAAGACTAGTTTTAGATCAACGTTGAACACCGACTTTCGTTAAGACTTGAAAGCGAGTACAGCTGATGTACGAGGAAATTGATAAATATAGCAAAATATATTCGTCGATGAATACATCTGAGCCGTGTCTAGCGAATCAGGTACTTTATGCATCAGCATACAGTGAAAGTTAAGTTGCACAATCTCACGAGATCATTAACTGTCCGTATACAAATATTTCAGTTTTAGATGTATCTTATGACAAATAAGCTAACATTGTAGCCCCACTGGTTGCACGCCAGTATACCTTAATTTGATCTAGAAGCAGTTAAGCAGTCAAAAGGTTAAAACATAGAAATGTATTGCCTTAAAAGGAGAGCTTGTAAGTAAGCTGTAATATTGGTAATGGCATGTATAGAAAGAAAAGGGAAAACAAGATATAAAGCAATACATCAATCTTCCTACGTCTCATATCGTATGACATAATTTGGAAAAAGAAGAAGAAGACATTTAAACCTCGGGCGTTGTGAAAACCATTCTCTTTTATCATAATATTATAGATAGAGACTATTTATAGTAACACGATATTTTATCATCGATATAGTGTGGTTTACTTTACTGTTTTACTCAAAATGGTAAAATTTAAATTACGAATGGAATTAATAAAGAATAATATTATTTTCTCTTACAATGCTAGACAAGAACTTAGCACATAAAAAACTTTGTCTGCGGAAATGTCAATACTGACAGTATGCGGTTTCTCCGGCTATTCCGTAACACTTCGCTTTTGTCAACCATAACCATTTTGACATCATGGAAATACGTTTCGCTAAAATAATTAAAGTCTTGTTGTTTTTATTTCAACGAAAAAGTACTGCCATAATAGCGTAAAACAAGGTGAGACATGCGTTAATTTTTCAATAGGCCTACGATACACCACTTTCGCTGACATTTTATTGTTTGTTTGTCTAACGTAGCGACGGTTGTTATGGTTTGCGGGGCTTATCTCAAAAAGTCGTAGCGTCAATTGTAAAAAGACATTACACGTGGCGAAAAAGATCGTCCTTCTACTTTGTTTTATTTAGAACTACGTCGCAAATACGGCATTTTCCCAACAACTCCCGGGTTACTCGGAAGCAGCGACCATATTTGTTGTAACTAACACGGTTTTGTTACATGGCATTTCATTGGATGCGTCGAACTTTCTACGCATCCAATCAAATTGCAGAGCGGGGATTTCAATTTCTAAATAGGCCGTCCGCCAAGGGTACTTATGGGAATGCTAATGTACATAGTAGCCTTGGCTAGCGAATTTGATTAAGACTAGGATTTGTTGTTTAAAGTCATTTACACTAGGGCCTAGACATTTAGTTTAAAGTCATGTACACAAGGACCAGGAAATGTTGTTTAAAGTCATGTACACAAGGACCAGGAAATGATGTTTAAAGTCATGAACGCTAGGATCAGGAAATGTTGTTTAAAATCATGAACAATACGATAAACAACTGCTGTTTAGAGTCATGTACACTAGGCAATACCATGTACTTTATATAATTATCATATTGAGGGAAACATATCGGTAAAATAAGACATTGTTCGTATTGAGACACGTAGTCGGCTGCACAAATGTTGTTTGACCGTTGCAACAACTCACTATATGACAAAAATGCTTCCTTCGTCTGCTATTCAGGTGAAAGAGGTTTGAGGTAATTATGACACTGGGAATAAAAACAAAATATTTGAAGTGTCAACAAATACTGACATTCATTTGCAATAGAAACCACGCGTTTTTTTGTTTTTATTCCTTCATTTTGTATAAGTATTTTGCAGTCACATATACAAAGAGTACATCACGACATGTAACTTCAGTTACCCATACACCCATATACCAGGTCAATTGACAAGACACAATTGAGCCGTCCCGCGAGAAAACCAACACTATGGCATCTGCGTAATTTATCGACCTACATCAGCATGTGCAGTCCGACACATTCCGTCCCAGGGAGATAGAGATATAGAGTAATGATTCCTGAAACAGAAAATCCACATGAGGCGAAAGGTGTCTATTCGGGTTAGCCTGTGCGGCATGCTAAGGCTGACCCGTTTAGTGATACTTTACGCAGAGTTCACAAAATTGGTTTTATCGCGGGAAGGCTCAATTAAGGACAGTACTTATCTCTTTTCACCGATATAGTTATTGTTGCCATTGAACTTCAATTTTGACTGAGGTATTATCAAGAGCAATTAGGTATGTCGCACGTTATAAACTTACTAAAGCTTAATCAATTAATAATACGTGTTTTCTTAAGTTAAGATTTAAAGAAATTATTAACATTCCATATCTTTCATCTCCAACTTCTCGGGAAAAGACCTACTATTCTTGTACACAACCTTGTTTTGTTTTTTTACCACTAGGTAATTCTGATTGTCAAATATTGATGCTCCGGCTCTTGTGAATCCAGAGAAGATTATATTTATAATTATAATGTAAAGGTTCGCGGTCTGGGGCCAGTTCACCATTTGTACAACCTTATTATGCGACCAGGAATCCGCTGTGGTCGAGTAGATAGCGTCGGGGATTTCGAAACCGGGTGCCCCGGGTTCGATCCCCAGTCGCGGCACCTCGGTCATCGTGGAGTGCCCTTGGGCAAGGCACATTTTCTAGCCTAGTACTGGTTTGTTTACCCAGGGATCATGAATAAGTGAACTGTCGCCGTGATATAACTGAAATAATGTTGAAAGCGGCGTAAAACCCCAATAAATAAATAAATTAAATAAATAAATAATATTATGCGACCAGTAGGAAATAATAAATACCTAATATTGAAGCTCCATGTTTTGTGGTGTGTTTTAACGTATTGTTACGAGCCCGTGGTTATCTCCAATGACTCCTGAGGGTAACTGGACGGTCTATGTTTTAACTCTCGAAAAGTAAAAACGGATGGCAAGTTTGGGGATCTTTCCTTAACTTCTACTACTAGGGGTGGACTCCAGTATAATGTTAGTACTTTACAAAATATCTTGGATAGGAATAAGCGGAATAAGATAGAGAATAAATTTATCAATAATTTATTAATGCAAAGAATGTAAACTTAAACTGATAGATGATATAGAAAATAAACACTAATAAGACAGATGCTGACAAGGTATTTCTTAATATAATACTGCAAACAACAATCAGTTAACTAATCTTCTAACCAATAGTTTTGAGATTAAAGTGATGATATTCTTTCTCCCTTTAAATCTTAATATAAACTACTTAAAATTATCCTTATGCAACTAACGCTTCTTTTGAGAGCGGGGTTTATATAGTCGCCAGCTGCCCACAGCATATGCGGGAATCCCACCACGTCCCGCATTTCCACCGATGCGGGATGCACACAATAGTTTGACAGCTCGCATCCGCGGGCCCCTCCCACTATTGCGAGCATCCACTGCAAATCAGGTCAATTCTACTACTTTTCCCACTAAAACTAGTTTTGCACCTTAGAATAACAAATTGAGTTAAATATAACAAGTTATATACAAACAAACTAATAGCAAGTGTATAATTACCACAATTTATGCAGAAATCTGCCTTTTACTCGATGATTCTTGTAACTAGGGTAAACAATCCCATAATGCACTGCATATGCAAATGAGTTAAAATGGCACCGATCACGTTCGTACCAGGAAATAATGGATCGAAAAGGACCGTAAAGCGTAATTGACTGCGCCATGCAGCTAACTCAGTAACCAATGTTTTCAACTAGTGTAAAAGCAAACATCCATGACTGAGTTAGGAAGATGTGCCAAATAATAACGACTTATTTCACAAATTGCAAGCGTTCCGTTCCCAATAATTTTCGTAACCAATATAGAATTTATACGTAAAATCTGAATCGCTACAGTATTTTATGTATGAACTGGGCTCTGCGAAAACCAATCGTAATTCGCTTGCGACCAGTAGAGATCTAGATCTGCAAGTATATCTACGCAATATGATCTTGTCATGTACTGTAATCCAATGAGACAAGAAACTTCAGTAAAACTCTGTACATTTGAATAAGTTTGTATGGATGCATTGGTGGGTCTTTACCACAATGCGCTTTCATTACGCTGATGTATATTTCTTAGAACACCGCCCACATTTTTGCTCAAAGGTCCTCTGGACAGGCTAGTTCTGAACAAATGGTCGTCATTTGTACAACTTTGAAAGAGTTCGATGCCATGATGTTTCTTCTAAAATCCATAAAAATATGTCTAGTGTTTAAAGAGAAGAAGTCGCTTTTACGAATTGCTTACGGACAGGGTCAAGGACGGACGGACGGACACAACGCCATGGCTTGTGCAAGTAAAGCTGTCAACAATTGTAAGAGATGCATCTTCTACATTTGTGAACATTGACATAACACTGGCTTACAAATATATCGCGACCTAAAGTATATATATATATATAACAAAATTCGTAAAATTCGACTGATGCTATCTACCTGGATTCTATCTTTGCAAGGACCATAAGTCAGCCAAAAGGTAAAGCCAGGACAAACTTATGTTATGCGCTCCTCCTTCACAACCTGACATTTCAATCAAAAGGTTTCACTGAATTCCTGCTATCAGGTGCTAAGCAATAAGGGTTTTTATATGAGACGCACAGACAGCGTGATGACAATATAGTTTCCAGATATTATCGGGAATCATGGCAACTTTGTACATGCCGTGTTTTTTTATTAATAGTGTAGATGCATAAACCAAATATTGAAGGCATTTATATCAGCCATTTACACACTATAACCTTTTTTTATATTCGGATTATGAATATTTTTATTAATAATAGCATAATAGTATATGCAAACAACAGAAGGAAAGCAAAGCTTACGAACCGGGGAACATATTTAAAACAACAGAACACCAAAAGTCACATTTACAAGCGCTACATAGGTACTATGGCAACACATCATTCTCTCTGGATATTATTTACTTATTTATAAAATCCGTCTAATAGAATATCAAATTCTGACTGTCATTAGACTATAAAACATAGAAATAGTGCTTCCATATAGAAAATAGGCATTTTGACAGTTGTTCGTGATGCAGTTAAAGGGCCGACCATACATTCCTTCAAACCGATTAGTGGTTTTACTCTATACCAGAATATTCAAGAATAATGGTCTTTTGACTTGGAAGCGAACAATTCATATCCCAATTAGACTGTGCATATGCACACTCTGACTGATACGGATCTACTCTGATCACAACTGTCCGAAAACCTACTTTAGTACATCGAGGATCAAAAGATTTAACCGCGTCATGTCTGAAATGAGATCTTATTTCGTCTCCAATATTGGTATCACTTAAACACATCCTTATATGTATTTGGGGTTTCAGTATGAAGTCGTTAGATATCGGTTATGCTCGTGGGAAATGACCGACATGTCCACAATACTATTTCGGTCAGACGTAACTCGCCAAGCATATATGAGCCGTTCAACGAGAAAACCAACAGTATTGACTCTGCGTAAAGTATAGAACCGGATCAGACTAAGCATGCCGCACAAGCTTACCTGGACAGACACTTTTCGCCTCCGGTGTATTTTCTCTTTCAGGGGTCATTTCTCTATACCTCTATACCCGGAAACATTACGCAGAGTCCATAATGTTTGTTTTCTCGTGGAACGGCTCATATATATACAATGTACTTCTAACATTACCAAAGTTGTACATAATATTCGTGGAGCCCAGTTGGAGTTTTCTATATTAGAGACGCGTGGACATACTATAAGGGCTACATCTTTTAGAATTGTGTCAGAAAAAACCACGTTGAGTTATCTTATAAATAGGCGATCAGTGAAGGCTCGGATGAACTTGTGCGGATGCACATACTCGAGAGAGTATTCACTGTTCGCAGACACTAACGATGCTTCTTTTGCGAAACGCGACTGATTCTTTTGGAGATATATTCGCTGAAGCAGCATGTACACAAAGTATTAACCATTTCACATGTATTAGTCCTCACAGCATAGGGTGTGGGTATACAACCGATAGGTCTAATCACCTTGCTGTTCACCTTGCTGACAACATAGTATACAACAAACCAGGACAGTTAACACCACCACAATCAATACTATGTACGCAAAAGCAAAGAAGAGTATGGCAGACCATCCCAGGACGTCAAACCGATTGCGACATATCAAACTGGCGACACCGGCAATGAACTCTGCAACAAAGAGAAATGTAAAAATTATCAATTGTGTCTCATCAAGGGGAAGAAACGAGTTTTCGTTATTTTCTTTTTCTGCGTGTTATACTCAACTTTCAACATTATTTCAACAATACCACGACGGAAAAAGTAACAATAATGAGAAATGTTAGCCTTTTATTGTCCTTGTAATTTCAACAATTGCGAGTGATGAATTCATTACAATAAATATTTTTGTAAACCTTGTTGTGTTATTCCTCATGTGACAGTTTAATTTACTTTGACACAATACAAGTTGATACGAGAAGCTGTAAGTAATGTAATGCATTGGCTACCTGTAATTATGTGAGGATATTAACCGGATCCTAACCTCTCTACAACGCTGTACTATTTTATGACTAACATGTAGTCTATTTTCATAGACTTGTAGGTGAGTTTCAACAAATATTTGATCAAACAGGTGATAAGAATAGTGTTTTCTCGCGGTGCAAAGTATAGCGAGAAAATGTTTTCTTAGTGACATGTGATTTGAATTTTGGGTATTTTGTTTACGCACGGGTAAACCCGTGCGAAGTTTGTGTAAGGAAATAATTCTACCAGTCAGTCACGTACTGGCAAGACGTGTTTAATTTCGCAGAAGAGGACCACGTGTTATCATGGATGAGCAGAACAATTTACTTCCGCAGATGGAAACTCTAAGGCTGCCAACTTTAATTACCAGCCGTCTTAGAGGGTTTGAGTCGCGCATGATTGAAGCAGTTACAAGCGGACCGGAAGATGAAGCAAAGCAAACCAAAACACGCCGATATGTCACGTTTTGTGCAGCACACAGACTACTCTACATCAACAAACCCGCAGCCACAGGGGCATAACCAACATAGCAGTCGAAAGCCGGGGTTTTTGTTTCGGACATTGTCAGTCAGACTGTAGAGTAAGAGGCAAAGATTGTCAGCCTCAAGAGAGATGCATTTGTCAGATAAGTACACTTTTTAGATAGTTCCTTTTGTAGGCCAAATAGTAAAGCTACTTTGGCTTCAGAAAGCATCATAAAAAGAGACGGTATAATAGAGATATTATTTCACTAGTGGGATGTTTAAAACGTAAACTTGAGTATTGGGAAAATAAAGGTAACTGTGTACTAGAGGGTATAAGCTTCACTTGTCAGATAAGTACAATTTTAGATTGTTCCTTTTGTATGCCCAATAGTAAAGCTAATTTGGTTTCAGAAAGCATCATAAAAAGAGACGGTATAATAGAGAGATAGTATTTCACCGGTGGGATGTTTAAAACGTAAACTTGAGTATTGGGAAAATAAAGGTAACTTTGTACTAGAGGGTATAAGCTTTACTTGTCAGATAAATACAATTTTAGATTGTTCCTTTTGTATGCCCAATAGTAAAAACTAATTTGTCGTTAGAAATCATCATAACAAGAGACGGTATAATAGAGAGATATTATTTCACCAGTGGGATATTTAAAACGTAAATTTGGGTGGAAAATCCATTGGCAGTATCGTTTAATGAATCGAATAAGCCTCGTCTTGTTTTAGACTGTTGACATATGAATAAGAATTTATTTAAATTCAAGGTAAAGTTTGAACATCAGTGTTGCACGAGATCTGTCCTGAACAAGGTAATATTTTCACATTGAAATGTTCGAGCCGCATCGAACATTTTCGGATGTTCATAGGTTCTCGATGGAGTAAAATCATACTATATTTTCAACGTTCTTCCGTTCGGGATCTCGGTAGCAGGGGCTATATGTACCAAAGTACTTCGTTTTGTGGTAAAACGACAGAGGTCGCTGGGTCATGAGAAAGTCATGTTTTTGTATGACGGTTTAAGGGGTAGCAGTACATATTTGCAATCATATGAACTGGGAATATCTGTTAAAAAAGGACCTTGAAAACTTCGAATTCCTTTTAGCAGACGACAAATGTATTTGGTTAAATAAATAATTGTATGGTTAGGTTACTTATGGAATACGAGTAACGTTTATTTTATCAGTCACAGAAGAGAGGATATCTGGTTCTTAAATCAGTAATGGGTCTATTATCAAAAGGGTTTCACATGGAAAAGATTTTATATGCGCACAGGATCTCGCGCAAGTAGTAGGAAAACTGATTTCGATGAAATGCACGATTGGTCCGCTCGTTGGGCTTAGAACGAGCACTATGTAAGTGTCTGAATCGGCAAGTAATCTGGAATGCACCTGTGAGGGTTGGTGCAGAGGCACTGTCTCAGATGTTGTTCTGGGAGGAACATGTCCAATCTATGAATAAAGCAGATATTGTCTGTTGCTTAAAGTAGCAAGATACTGTTATATTTACCACTGTTTTGTTTTGGAGGTTACAAACATAGTCAATAGGAAGTTGGTCTCTAGAGGAGAGGGTAAAAGCTGTACTTGGAGAGAGCTAGAAGCTGTACATAGATATTTGTTATCTCACAGTGAAAGTCTGGAAGGACGTCATATTTTAGTTTTGAGTATTTTGAGTACATGTAGTAGGAAACCTTGTTTATAGGTAATAGCTTGGAGCGCCAACGATATATATAGAAAGAGTATTATTTCTGTCGATTATGGATGAATTCATAGAAGTGAAAGTCTGGAAGGACGTCATATTTTGGTAAACAGTGATAATAAAAAATGTTTTAAGTATTTTGAGTACTGGTAGTAGACAACCTTGTTTACAGGTAATAGCTAGGAGCGCCAATGATATATGTAGAAACAGGATTATTGATTGATTCCTAGAAGCTCCAATTATGAGGCAGATTTACTAAGCATATGTCACGATAGTGATAATTAGTCTGCTGTTGACTGGATGTTTAGGTATTTAGACGATGGGGCCCACGTACGATCGATAGATTTGTTACTGATTACAAAAGTAACTGCACGGAGTTCAACGGAATTATCAACGGACGGTCTCTTAAATTTAGGCTATTAGCAATAACAAATAATTGCTAATTGTTAATATAACAGCTATTTATTTCAGGTTTATGTTTAGAGGACACTGTGAATGAGTTGGTAAATACGAGTTGTATACCAGCGGAACAATTTGGTAATGTACATAGAAAAATGGCAGAACAACTAGTTTACTCAAAAAGTGACGCGGCAAACAAATACAATACATGCTGAACCTCGACAAGTGAAGGCGTTTTATTGTGTCGAAAGGTGTAAGTGCAATTCCTGTATCTTCGATACTCGTTTCATTATATCTCACAGAACACATTGACAAACAATGCTCATTAAATTTGATATCTGCAAATGTATACATAATTAAGTGGGAACATTGTTTAAAGGGACTTCCCGATCCAACGGAAAACAATTTTGTCAAAAGCTTGTTAGAATCGGTTAAAAGAACTTCACTCAATAAAAAGGATCATATAGACGCGGATACTGTATTTAGAAGAAAGTTTGATCCGAATATTCATGTTACACTGACGTACTGGTTGTTAGAGATTTGTTTTTATTGCTCGGTCATGCCGGATTTTTAAGGTTTGGCCGGATCAGTTCACTACGATGTACTGACGTGGCAATTTATGATCATTATTTCACATTAGTTATTAGAAAAGGCATGACCGATCAGTATCGGCCCGGTAATACTGTTGTCATATGTAAAGGAGACTATGTAGCTTATCCCTATGTTAAAGCGTTACATGTCAATTACTAGTTAGATTTTACTTGTCGATGCGCCATAAAACAATATACATTCATTCATTAGATTTTACTGATCTCAATTATCTGTTTAGACCTTGTTATAGGTCTGGAAATATATGCAAATTGATTTCTAAAAATAATCGCTTAGTAACACTAGGGTTAGGGATAGTATGATAGGTAGATTGCGTTCCTTTTCAGGTGATTTGAACATTGGTTTGTATTCAATGAGAGCAAGAAATTCAAGGATTAATGATAGCTGTTGGAAAAAGCATGATCGGTGGAAGTCCGCATAGAAAAGATGGGTATGTCGCAGATTTATGAGTTAAAAATCCTTAAAGTGACAAAAAGCCTTAATCTGTAATCGCATCTCTATTTGTTATTCCAGCCCTTACTTTTGATGTCTATAAAGCCTGACTGGTAAATGCTTACACTGTGGTTGATGTTGTTCTTGTTATACCCCCCGCAAACAAAGTTTTTTTTTTGGGGGGGGGGGTATATAGGAATCACCCTGTCTGTCCGTCCGTCTGTCCGTCCGAGCGCACGTCCGTCTGTCTGTCCGTATGTCTGTCCGTATGTCCACATTTCTTGTAAGCACTACTCCTCCTAACCGGCTCAATGGATTTGGTTCAAACTTTACATGAAGGTTACACATCATATGTAGATATGCATGAAGGAAGATCATACGCCTCAGATTCTTCCAAGGGGAGATAATTTAACTTAGAGGTTACCTGCGAGGGACTCCTATGCACATACCTCCACATTTCTTGTAAGCACTACTCCTCCTAAACGGCTTAATGGATTTGGTTCAAACTTCACATGAAGGTTACACATCATATGTAGATATGCATGAAGGAAAATCATACACCTCGGATTCTTCCAAGGGGAGATAATTCAACTTAGAGGTTACCTGCGAGGGACTCCTGTGCACATACCTCCACATTTTGTGTAATCACTACTACTCCTAAACGACTGAGTGGAGTTGGTTTAAACTTTACATGAAGGTTACACATCATATGTAGATATGCATGAAGGAAGATCATACGCCTCAGATTCTTCCAAGGGGAGATAATTTAACTTAGAGGTTACCTGCGAGGGACTCCTGTGCACAAACCTCCACATTTCTTGTAAGCACTACTCCTCCTAAACGGCTTAATATATATGGTTCAAACTTTACATGAAGGTTACACATCATATGTAGATATGCATGAAGGAAGATCATACACCTCGGATTCTTCCAAGGGGAGATAATTCAACTTAGAGGTTACCTGCGAGGGACTCCTGTGCACATACCTCCACATTTCTTGTAAGCACTACTCCTCCTAAACGGCTCAATGGATTTGGTTCAAACTTTACATGAAGGTTACACATCATATGTAGATATGCATGAAGGAAGATCATACGCCTCGGTTTCTTCCAAGGGGAGATAATTCAACTTAGATGTTACCTGCGAGGGACTTCTATGCACATACCTTGTAAGCGCTACTCCTCCTAAAGGGCTCAGTTCATTTGATTCAAACTGTATATGAAGGCTACACATCATATGTAGATATGCATGAAGGAAGATCATATGCCTCAGATTCTTCCAAGGGGAGATAATTCAACTTAGAGGTTACCTGCGAGGGACTCCTGTGCACATACCTTGTAAGCGCTACTCCTCCTAAAAGGCTCAGTTGATTTGATTCAAACTGTATATGAAGGCTACACATTATATGTAGATATGCATGAAGGAAGATTTTTCTCCTCAGATTTTTCCAAGGGAAGATAATTCAACTAAGAGGTTACGAGGAACTCCTGTGATACATTGCAAGCGCAACTCCTCCTTAACCGTAGAAACTTTACCATTGTATCCGATACTTTGGGAGGGGAGCGGGGGGTATTCTTCACTGAGCTTTGCTCACAGTATTTCTAGTTTATATGGGTATGAAAGAAGTAAAGCTAAAAGTAGTGTTTTCTCTAGGTACGAAGTATAGCGAGAACATGGTGTTAGCGACATGTCATTTGAATTGTGGGTATTTTGTTTACGCACTGGTAAACCCGTGCGCAGTTTGTGTAACTAAATCATTCTACAAGTCAGTCACGTTCAGGAAAAACGTGTTTAATTTCAATTTCATTAATGAATTCTTTATTTCTGTATACTTCACTTTGAATGAAAGTCGTTTATGTTCAATATATGAAATACTTTGAGAGTTGTAAGGGACAATATTTATATTTGTTGTCACCATGTTTCTCTAAATGTATTACTGAGTACTTAAAGATTACGCACTAAATAAGTCTAGAGCAAAAAAAGTCCGGCTCTTCGCGGTATGGCATTTTACGTCCGGACACAAGTTATTTCATCAACTAGATGTTTTTATCTCTGGTTGTTCCTTGGCCAGTCGACCGCATTACATTAGCTCATATTGTTTATAAGTCTGCTCGATATATCAAGGTCGGGTTTATATAACTAATATTGTTTTAATATTGTTTTAATATTTGATCAGAAGTATCTGTTAATGATTGTTTGTATCTCAGTCGTGTACTAATAAAGCCTGCCTGGTAAATGCTTACACTGTGGTTGTTGTTGTTCTTGTTTATAGGGGTATAAAAGAAGTAAAGCTAAGACCATATTATAGGGCGTGCGTTAATCAACTGCTTGCTTCAAATGACTTCTCCTCCCTAACCACTTGGCCAATTAGGATGAAACTTCATAGGAAGAATCCTCTCGATGTCCTCTTTACAATTCCTTCAATTCTTTTGGATCCATGCAAAATTCCGGTTTCCATAGCAACCGAAAGTAAAGATTTAAAGCTTTAAATTTCTTCTCCTCCTAAACTGGTTGGCCGATTTTCAAATAATGTTGTAGAAATGTTCCTTGGATGACCCTCTGTCAGATTCCATGTTGAAAGACATGCCCGCCAGAGGGCGGGGCTATTTTGCCTTATATGGCTATAGTTAAAACTTAAAAAATCTTCTCCGAAAGTGTCAGGCCGATTTTCAAATAATGTTGACCCCCTATCAGATTCCTTCAAGCCATGTTGATTGGTCGAAAACTATTTCCGCCAAGGGGCTGGGCTATTTTGCCGTATATGGTTTTAGTGAACACTTTAAGAATCTTCTCCTCCCACACTATTTGGCCGCTTTCAAATAATTTTGCAGAAATGTTCCTTGCGTGACTCTCTCCGAGATTCCTTCAAGCCATGTTGATTGGTCAAACGACAAGGCCAACGGGGTTTGGGCTGTTTGCAGATTAAATTGAAACTGGTTGATTTGCATGGAAACAAATAAGGAATTTATTTGGTGTATAGTGATCTCAATATCAAATAATTTGAATCCGTGTAGTCATGTTAGTTATATAATAAAAGAAAACACGTGTTTCATTATGTCGATACCTTGTAATGTATTTGGTTACTCGGCGCGTGAAAAGATCTATATCTCACTCGACCGTCGGTCTCGCCAGATATACATATTCCTAAGCTTCCCGGATGTATAGCTATTGCATCATAATATTCCCTATATATTACAAATGTTCAGTATTTCTGTTAAAAACATACAGAGATTCATATTGTCCTGGTGAGAAATAAAGTCAATTGTCCTGATGATGTGAAAATACGTCATGATAAAAATTCGATTTGTGAAAGCTCCAGCAACACTTTTACTTTTATCCTATGAGGATAATATAATCTGTTTAATATTGTCTGATGTGATGAATGAAGTGGTTACGTTTGAATGAGAAATCCGCCATAGCCGAGTTGAAAGTGTGGATTATTTTTAACCGGGCGTTTTGGGTTCGGTTCCCGCCTTCGCATGTAATGATGGAATGCCGTTAGTAAAAGCAGATGTCCTACCCTTGTACTTGTTAGTTAAACACAGGAGTCATGTTTTAGTGTTTTGACGCCGTGAAATAACGGAAATAATGTTGAAAACAACATTCAACTTTAATTAAAAAAAGAAATAGAAGGAAGTAAGTTTACACTAGTTTGTCACAGATATAAAGAGATACTTACGGAATATAATAAACATAATAGCCAATGCCACCTCTTTCTCCGTCGTTAGTAAATCTTTTAAATTATCTTTCTTAGATAGCTTTATAACTCGCACTAACATAACCGCTGTACATATAAGCGATACGATTAAACACGATATGCACATTCCAAATATATCCTTGTCCCGAACTGCAAAAAGAAAAAAATGTGATTACCAGAAACAAAAGCCGGTCGTTCTGATCTATTGTTGCACTGTTCGACCAATTTTATTCAAGAATCATTTGCAAAACCTCTGCCAAACCGTGTTAGTTCTGATACTACACCACGGATTAATATCTTCACGTGTCACAAACACACTTAAGTTGGTTTACCTGCAGCGCGCACTATTTATAGGAAACAGTTGCATTTCGAGAACATGGATATATCGTTTTGCTCATACCATTTCATGAATCAGATTTGATTAAAGAAATCAGTTCTGATTGCTAATACAAGATGAGCAAGAAGAACTCAAAGTACCTTTTTGGGGGGTTGCTGTCGATTTGGAAGAATCGCGAGATCACTTCAAATGTAAATAAAGAAGTAATAGACATGTAATTCAAAAACTTATAACTAAATTCATCTCAAAGACTAAAATCATGTTGTGTTTTCTACATTTGAATAACTACATTAAGACACAGTCAATTTACATGTATCACCTCATGCAAGTCATTTTGTGTATAAAGCTTTCCAGATTATCCTGTTCTCAGAGCGGAACATTTATGTTTATGTATGTAATATGTAATGTAATGTAATGTAATTATAGAAATCAATTATAGAAACCTATCTAGCTTATATAGGCCCATTTAGTAGTGTACAGTATTTAGTGTAAAAGCATCTGACAGGTGCAGATAAATTAAAAAGACAGAGTTAGATACAAGGGAGTCCGGGGGCGATACCCTAGCTCTTTCTGGAAAGACCCCTTGGTTCTTTAACGTACACACTGCATAGCACCGATACACGCGAGGCACATTTTCCTGGAATGGACCAGTACTTTACCTCCAGTTGAGTGGGAGACACTTACAACACTTCAGAAAAATAAATCAAGAACCCGGACCGGGATTGAACCCAAGACCTCTGGTTTGACAGTCAATCGTGTTAGCAACTAGACCACCGGGCCACTGTTTGTGTGTGGGAGGGGGGGTGGGGGGTGTTATTGGGTGTGTGGGTGTTTTGGGTGGATGTGTACAGGGAAACACACCGTATCAAAATGATAACACTTGTGGATATGAACGGTACTCCAGGGAAACACACCGTAACTTAATTATAACACGCGTGGATATGAACTGTGTTCATTAGCAACCAACTAGATATGAACATTGTGACACGAAACAGCGCTCTTTGAAAGCCCACCTTAACGTAATCGGTGTTCTGTATAAGGCAGCGTTTACGAGGTTTTGACACAGATCAGTACTCTGTGAAAGCCAACCTTAATATAATTACTACACCTATCGGTGTTCTGTTAAATCCAACCCTAACGAAACTTTGACACGGTGCAGGTGCTCTGTGAAATACAACCGTTTCGTAAATATTTCACTGAACGCCAACCTCAAAGTTATTATTACTCGTAGGGATAACTACCTGCCTGTGTATATAAACTATATATGCTTATCATCAAAATGAATAATGCTTTATAGAGGTTTTTTAAGACATTCTATGACTAATTGGCGAACAGTGCATATCATGATTGGTATACAAAGGATGTGCTGACTGACCTTGTTCTACACTGGTTGAAAACGTCCTAAGTTTGGTTTCACAGTGGGCCGCTGAACCTCACGTAACCAATACAGGATGAACAGGTCGGGACACAGTAATTGAACTGTTTTATATAAAAAAATAGTCTAGTTTGTTTAGGCTTAATAAAGAGTATTACTGACCTCCTGATGGGTACAACAATCCCTTAAATTCGCAGGAATCGTTTGACGAGGTAAAATTTGACTTGTCAATATTACATGCCCACTTTGGAGAGAAAAATCCGACCGTCTGAAAGGAAGAAAAATACTAGTAAGAATAAGAAAACTATTAGTGATATAGTAGTTTGAACATGTAACAAATCATGGCCATCGTTTTGAGTTTAGTTTAAAGATATTTTGTTTTGCATCGATTGCGAAACAAGCTTATATTAATCACACTCGGTGTCTGCTTCATAGAGACATAACTAGTATTATTGCATACAATCTATGTTTTACTCCCGCTTAAGGGATACGGAAACATTGCAAAAACCGGGCGTAAACGGCGAGAAAACGTGTATAAACAAAGCGATTCTCGCGCGTACGTGCCGTTTCAGACCGGTTAGATGTTTTACATATGCATTACCCGGGCACCGTTAGTAAACAAAACATGGACGCTCCATCTCTCCTAGAATAGGAGCAATTGTTGGGTTAACAATAACATCAGCTTCTTTAACTCGATAATCGGTAACATGCACTAGATTCACAGTTAAAGAGCATAAAATAATCCAAAATTCGACCCGTGTCGAGTCAGCGATGGCAACCTTAATGTAGGCCCGGTTCGTGGATATGTAAAACATTACTTGTTTACTTTATGACGTCACATGTGTTTATGACGTCACACGCGTTATCGGGTCATGTTCATCGGCGGTTATCGTACAACTGAACGTTACAGCGGACTGTATGTTGGATGTTTGCTCTTATTTTATGCAATAATAGCGAAAATACACATTTTCTCGGGCGTGAACATCTGCGGACGCCCTTAAAATGTGTTTATGCCCTCGTGCTTCGCACTCGGGCATAAACAGATTTTGCGGGCGTCCGCAGATGTTCACGCCCTCGAAAATGTGTATTATCCCTATATTATTGCATAAAATCTATGTTTTACGCCCGCTTAAGGGATACAGAAACATTGCAAAAACCGGGCGTAAACGGCGAGAAAACGTGTATAAACAAAGCGATTCTCGCGCGTACGTGCCGTTTCAGACCGGTTAGATGTTTTACATATGCATTACCCGGGCACCGTTAGTAAACAAAACATAGACGCTCCATCTCCCCTAGAATAGGAGCAATTGTTGGGTTAACAATAACATCAGCTTCTTTAACTCGATAATCGGTAACATGCAATAGACTCACAGTTAAAGAGCATAACATAATCTAAAACCATTCGAGGCAGTGATGGCATCCTTGATGTAGGACCGGTTCGTGGATATATAAAACATAACTTGTTTACTTTATGACGTCACATGTGTCAATCCTTATCGCGTCATTTTCATCGGCGGTTATCGTACAACTGAACGTTACAGCGGACTAAATGTTGGATGTTTGCTCTTATTGTATGCAATAATAGCGAAAATACACATTTTCTCGGGCGTGAACATCTGCGGACGCCCTTAAAATGTGTTTATGCCCTCGTGCTTTGCACTCGGGCATAAACACAGTTTGCGGGCGTCCGCAGATGTTCACGCCCTCGAAAATGTGTATTATCCCTATATTATTGCATAAAATCTATGTTTTACGCCCGCTTAAGGGATACAGAAATATTGCAAAAACCGGCGTAAACGGCGAGAAAACGTGTATAAACAAAGCGATTCTCGCGCGTACGTGCCGTTTCAGACCGGTTAGATGTTTTACATATGCATTACCCGGGCACCGTTAGTAAACAAAACATAGACGCTCCATCTCCCCTAGAATAGGAGCAATTGTTGGGTTAACAATAACATCAGCTTCTTTAACTCGATAATCGGTAACATGCAATAGACTCACAGTTAAAGAGCATAACATAATCTAAAACCATTCGAGGCAGCGATGGCATCCTTGATGTAGGACCGGTTCGTGGATATATAAAACATAACTTGTTTACTTTATGACGTCACATGTGTCAATCCTTATCGCGTCATTTTCATCGGCGGTTATCGTACAACTGAACGTTACAGCGGACTAAATGTTGGATGTTTGCTCTTATTGTATGCAATAATAGCGAAAATACACATTTTCTCGGGCGTGAACATCTGCGGACGCCCTTAAAATGTGTTTATGCCCTCGTGCTTTGCACTCGGGCATAAACACAGTTTGCGGGCGTCCGCAGATGTTCACGCCCTCGAAAATGTGTATTATCCCTATATTATTGCATAAAATCTATGTTTTACTCCCGCTTAAGGGATACAGAAACATTGCAAAAACCGGGCGTAAACGGCGAGAAAACGTGTATAAACAAAGCGATTCTCGCGCGTGCGTGCCGTTTCAGACCGGTTAGATGTTTTACATATGCATTACCCGGGCACAGTTAGTAAACAAAACATGGACGCTCCATCTCTCCTAGAATAGGAGCAATTGTTGTGTTAACAATAACATGAGCTTCTTTAACTCGATAATCGATAACATGCAATAGACTCACAGTTAAAGAGCATAACATAATCCAAAACCATTCGAGTCAGCAATGGCAACCTTGATGTAGGACTGGTTCGTGGATATATAAAACATAACTTGTTTACTTTATGACGTCACGTGTGTCAATCTCTATCGCGTCATGTTAATCGGCGGTTATCGTACAACTGAACGTTACAGCGGACTATATGTTGGATGTTTGCTCTTATTTTATGCAATAATAGCGAAAATACACATTTTCTCGGGCGTGAACATCTGCGGACGCCCTTAAAATGTGTTTATGCCCTCGTGCTTCGCACTCGGGCGTAAACACATTTTGCGGGCGTCCGCAGATGTTCACGCCCTCGAAAATGTGTATTATCCCTATATTCGTGCCGTTTTTGTGGAAAAATCCCAGAAGCAGAACCCGCTCATTACGGGACTCGAACTCGCTATCAACATTACTAGCCATATTACTAGAATTACCAGTACTAGGCTAGGGTCAGCCCCAAACCCTACATGTTTATACTCTGCCACGACGGATTAAACGTCGAAGTTGGAAAAGAATGGACAACATATATATGGAATGCATCAGACAGGAAAGATCCACAGCAGTAACTAAGACTGAATGGGATGTGTTTGGTGAACCAATGTTTCACAAAGCAATTGGTAGGGAAGTATCGTTGACTAGACAGATCTATATCGCAACTTGTTATAGTCTAGTATTGCTCATTTGAAGACAGTATGTTGATGTTTTACTAACCTGCAAAATACATACTGCTACCATTGTTCCAATCCATAATACTTTTCTGACGGCCATTCCAGTGATACGAGATGAAGCAAGACTTAAACCAATAGCAGACTTTGTAAATACCTAAAATGTTTATAGGTCAATAAGTAGTATTATATATTTTGTGAAATGGTTGAACATATTAGGCCGATTTTACAAGTTGAACACCAGGCATGTTTGAATAAGTAAGGCATACACATCTCTTTCCAGAATTTCGTCTTTTTTACCTTTAAGAATCACAATGACTTTTAGGAATTGAATTCAGCTGGCCCCAAATCTATAAGTATTTGGAAACATTATCTGAGCTCAGAAATGACATCTATGCTCGATTGCTAAATCTGGAGAATAAAATTGCTTCTGACCAGATTACTCGAGCAAAATGTCTTGGCACAAAAAAAGGTTGCATCGTTTTTGAGCCAGCAAGGACATAAAGCAGTATAAACCTTCGTGCAGTCTGACAATACCAGGTGATGATGCGCTAAACTTTTCGAGTCATCATCTAGTCATGTTTTCATTAAGAGTAAATGGTTTTGTAAGAGATCATTACCACATTCAGTCACATGATGGTATAAACAGGCACAAAATAACACCTAAACATGTACACTGTGTTAAAGACTTTACTAATAATGAGGAATCTTTTCAGATGTTGCTAAACCACAATATATCATCTAAAACTGAATTAGATACATTTTACGAATGAGTCACAGACAATATAAACTCAGCTGCAAAGCAATGTTTCCCGAGCGTAAATTATGACATTATCTAAAACCCTATTGGGATTCAGACCTTAAAGGTGATATCCGGAGTTTTTACTGTTTAGCCATTTTTTACGTTCAAACAACTGATTTTATTGTCAGAAATGTGTTAATGAGGTAATTTTTCAACAACAAAAATGCGAAAATGCCTACAATCGGCTATTAATTTGCACCGGACATAATTGTTGCGAAATGGGTACTCGCTTACGTCCCCTTAATTTATTGATCGATGACGTCATAGGTCGCGTGCGGTGTGCGGTCTGCATAACGGTTACTGCATATATCTATACATGTTTACGTGTCGGAGGAAATTATTGTGATCGAAATATCATTGAAAAATAAATAAAAAATTGTAATTTGTGTTGCTTATGGGTGTGATTCCAAGACTGGAACCAGTAGAAGTCTTTTTAAATTCCCCACGGATCCAAAGAGAAAGAAGATGTGAATAGATCGTCTAAATAGAGGACAAACTGCAACAAAGAAATTTGTGCCTAGTTCTTGCTCCCGATTGTGCATGAAACATTTTGAGGACGATCAATACAGCATTAACCCATAACTTGCAGAATCAATTGGTTACAATCAAATTGTTCGTGTTAAACTGAAACCTGACGCGATTCCTAAAGTTTTTCACAATCCAACAAAGCAGACACACATAGATAGAAAGAGAAACAGACAGACAGAGAGACAGAGAGGGACATAGAAAAAGAGACAGACATAGAGAGAGAGAGAGAGAGAGAGAGAGAGATAAAGAGAGAGAGAGAGACAGACATATAGAGAGACAGACATACATACAGAGACAGAGGGAGAGGCAGAAAGAGAGAGAGAGACATACAGAGAGAGAGAGAGAGAGAGAGAGAGAGAGAGAGAGAGAGAGAGAGAGAGAGAGAGAGAGAGATAGAGATAGAGAGAGAGAGAGAGAGAGAGAGAGAGAGAGAGGGGTTCCTAATACTACAGGGAACCAGACAGGGCGGGGTTTTAAGTGGGTTCTTCTATCTATCTTCATAAATGACCTGATGGACCGATTATCAGAGACGGGAGTTGGATTTAAATTGGTAGGATGCATATGCACATGCCCGACATCAACGGACGACAATGCTTTCATGCCGTTTTCAAGACATATGTTGGCTGGTCTAATGAATATATGTTATGAAAATGAAAGGTATTCATACAATGCAAGCAAAACATTCATTGTAATGAATGAAAAACAAACATGAGTATATATCGGCAACTTGTTCATGGTCTTTAGGCGATGACGCGGTTTCCGATCTAGACTCATATAAACAACTCGGTTTTACATTAGATAAGTACTGCAACAGATATATATTCTTTATTCCTCCAATAACGAAGAGCATTACAATACATAGAATACAAACAGAACGCCTAACACATAGCATTATACAAGAGAACAAATGTACACATCACGACAAAAAAAAAAAGACAAAAAAAGTTCGAACATATAAAAAAAGTACATTGAGACGATTTCTTTTGCGTACCCACAACAAAGGGTTGGTGGGTCAAATTAGGCTTTGAGAACTTGCAAAACGCCCCTTATCTAGAGCTCTCAACTTATTGTACTGCTTCATATTTTTATATTTCAAACACTAAGTTACCTACTAAATGAAAGTATACTTATTGAATATAGATGAAAGCTCTTTTGTTTAAAGGAGAAACACAACAACAGTAATAATTTTTCTAATGAAAAAAGAGAATGTTTCTGATTGCAGGCCTAAGTATAATATAACCCGCATTCCAGAAGTAAAATGATGAAGTAATGCTGAATTTGAGCTCCCTCCGAGACAAGATGACGAGAAATTACTTTGCAGATTGATGGATGCTTTAGGGACGTATAGATAATAATACATCATTTACGAAAACTACCGGCTATATCTTAAGACAGCGTTGAAAACATTGTGATTAAGGGCGAAATTGTTCACTACGAGCAATTTCACCTTTTGTCACAATGCTTTAAAACGCCTACTATTGCTGTTGGGTGAAAAGTCGCCTAGATGAGTGAAAAGGTCAAAACAACATCAGAAATTAACTATATACATACATCACATATCAAAACACAATAATACATGCACATAACAATGAGGATGGATAATCATACTTAATAACATATTACACATAGTTTAGTCAGACACACACACAAATTCAAAGAGAACTTTTCGACTATAAGATAAATATTTTTGAAGACGACTAGATATATGATATAGTCTGTTTTCCAGAAATAATATGAATAGGTAATGCAGGATTGTAATTATCGTCCGAAACGAATTGTCGAGAATTCACACTGCATATAAAGGGATGGATATATGGGGCTGGGTGAATGGATGGATAAGTGAATTCATAGATAAATGGATGCATGGATAAGTGGATGGATGGATATATGGATGGATACATGGATGGATTTGTAGATGGACGGCTGGATGGATTAGGTAGATAGGTGCCTGGATGGATAAGTTGATGGATTGATATACATGGATTTGTTGGATCGTGGGTGGATGAGTGAGTGACTCACACGGTATACGCGATTTAATGTAAAGTAGCTTTGTGTGAGTGAATGAATAAATGAATGAGTATTATGTCTGACATAAATGTTAATATAACTACACTAGAAATGTGTATAGTCTCGATAAAGACATCTTGTGTCTGTGTTTTTTAAAGGCCACAGCCACAATAGCAGACAACATAACTATAAAGGAAAGCATATCACCTAGTTGTTACGTGTCCATATACCATCTCATACATATCTCTAGCAACTACCAGCAAAAGTTTTTCGGAGTTTTGAGAGTATATGCCATAATGGGACAGTCCGCCTAACAGATCTACGACCTGTGACACAGGGGATTGAGATTTTAGTTCATTGAATACTGCAATACCTGTAACACCAATGATTGACTTCGACAAATGATACCTAATACTGTTGTTGCAAATGCAGTGAAGTATCAGATGCGCAACCGGGCGTTCCGTCAATAGCATGCATTTAGGACAGATACGAGGTTTTTCAAATGAGAACAGTTTGCATAGTATATAAACTAGCTTCTGTAAATACCTTTTTAACCAGGGGTATTTAGATTGCAGTGTCCAAATATAACACGGTCTGTAACTCTTAAATAACGCATCCCACTGACGATGGGATAACTTCGTATTTTTACCTTTGAGTACGGAATCATCAACATTATTTATCCGGATGCGGATAACATTTTTCCATGCCAGTTTTGATGGAAATACATTTGACTCTTGATATTTGTCGATGTATCCAGTAAGATCGTATTTAGCTAAAATGCCGTATAAATCAGGGATAATGCCCGAGGTCGTTACCGGATTATTGCCGAACCTAATCAATCGATTAACAAAAGTTTTTTTTGAGAAATAGTGACATGGTAGTCTACATAATTGACCAATAAAGACCAACTTCTTATACTCAATTTCTAAAAGGATAGGTTTAATACCAATCGCTGCTCTGGATACCATATTGTTTGAACTTAAAGGCAATCTTTGAATTACTTTGTAACAGAATGAGTGAGCTCTCTCAAGTTCTGAAATATTTGATGGGGACATCTGACACCATAGTTCACAACCATACAGGGCCCCCGGCAAAAATATAGCTTTGTACATATTTATTAATGATGTAGGATTAAAGTCACCCGAATTTATTATGCTAAGCATAGTCCGTCTGATTTTTGCGCATGAATTACGAATGGAATCCTTAATAGCGCCAAATTTGTCAATAACACAACCTAGATGCGTATACTTAGTCGATTCTGGAATTACATATTTTCCTAAACACCAGCTTCTATCACTCCTCTCGAATGCTACTCGACTCTCATTGAAAACGATTATGGAACATTTACTGGGATTATATTCAAACCGCCACCTCAACGAGTATCGGTAACACATATCCATTAAATGTTGAAGGCCGTTTTTCGAGAAACTGATTAGTACCATATCATCAGCAACGGTTGGACATGCCGCATTCATCCCATATATACACATTCCATGCTGAGATAACTCGATCTCCTTAATAAGCCCATCGAAAAACAGTAAATACAGCAAGGGGGAACTTTTCCCGCCTTGCCTAGTGCCCTGCTTCAAATAGACGAAATCAGACATATGTGTGCCATTACGGACACGACTTGACATAGAACTGTACATGCTTATAAAAGTTTTTAAGACTCCATCATCGATGCCAAACTGTTGCATCTTAAAGAAGAGCCCGTTATGCCAAACTCTATAAAATGCTTGTCTCGCATCAAGGAAGCAAACAAACGTTTTACTTCGGTTTTCTCGCACAAATGCAATACATTCGCGTAACGTGTATGATGTCATCATACATCCTAATTTCTCTTGAAAACCGCCTTGCTGACATTTTATTTTGTTCAGAATTGTACTTTGGCAGCGTTTTAAAAGTACTCCTTCAAAAACCTTCAATATACAAGAAGTCAGGGTAATAGCGCGGTAGCAGTCCGGGTCGTCAGTACGCTTATTTCCCCTTTTATGTAATGTGACTATTATTCCTTTATTCATACGGAATGGAACATAGCAGTTCTTTAACATAGCAGAAAACAAACGTGCTAATACTTTGCATACTGACATACCACCGGCTATTAAATGTTCATAATAAATACCATCTTCTCCACACATTTTCCCTCTATGACAGGTGTTTATAACTTTTTCTACATCCTGGCAAGATACATTGGAGATACACCCATGATTATGGTTATTAATTATTTTGTAAATCTCATTATCAACAAAATCTTTCCATTTAATATCATATTCCGGATTTTGTGAATCGGAATACAACTCTGCAAAATATAATTGCCACTGATCCGTAACCGAGATTACATCTCTATAAATCTTACCATTAAATCTTAATTCAGCAGGATAATTACGGGTCGTCCCTTTTCGCCTCTTGCGGATTAGAGACCAGAATTGATTCCGATTAATTTCCGCAGATTTATCAATTTCTTCATCTTGTTCCTGAAGATATCCGAGTACTCGACGCCGATGAGCCCGACGAAATTCGCACTTAGCCTGTTTATATGCTACATATGTTGGATGACTGTCACGGTGACTACCGTTAGATATCCATTGTAATCTTTTGTTTTTCATTAAAACATGAAGAGCTGTAAGTGAGCTGTCCCAATATGGTTTTAAAAAAGCGTTTATAACTGGATTTTTTAAAACATTTATCGAATGTCTCGTGTATAGCCTTTACTATCAGGTTATATGCTTCATCGATATCTGAATTAGAAACTAAGGGGGAAAATAAAGCAGTAAGGTATTCATTAGAGTTGAATAAAGTCTGCATATATGCCTCACACTCACTTTGACCAATTCCTTGCCAATTAATATATTAAGTATCTCCAGTTTTATCAACATGATCAAACTGGTTGATAGGCATGTTAATGGCACATACTACGGGTCTGTGACGCGACACATTTAGACAGGCGTCATCAACAATCTCAAAAAGAATGAAAGTGGCGGGTGTCATGGTCTCTTGTATGAGCATCTTGTATAGAGCGGCTATGTAAAAAGACAACTTATAACTAAATTCCTTAGAAATATGCTAAGATTATTGTTATTACTGTATTGTATAAAGGAAATAAAAAGCCTCGGAATGAACCGAAAAGTTACAGGGCTATTACTCTTTCTTCCGTATTGTTAAAACTTTACGAGTCTATTTTACTAACTCGTATTGATAATCAAAGAAATCAATGTACTCTAAACAATCTGCAAGGGGTTTCCGCAAAGGCTTGGGATGTTATTGTAAACGAAAGCATTAATTTTGCCATTGAAAATAAAAGCAAATTATATATGTGCATTTTAGATGTACAGAGTGCATTTGATTGTGTATGGCAAGAATCCCTACTGATCAAGCTGTATAAAAAAAGGGATTAATCCTGATATTTTCCTATCTATTCAAAATGCGTGTTAAAAGCAACGGTTTTTATCCGAATGGTTCCTAATACTACAGGGAACCAGACAGGGCGGGGTTTTAAGTGGGTTCTTTTATCTTATCTTCATAAATGACCTGATGGACCGATTATCATAGACGGGAGTTGGATTTAAATTGGTAGGATGCATATGCACATGCCCAACATCAACGGACGACAATGCTTTCATGCCGTTTTCAAGACATATGTTGGCTGATCTAATGCATATATGTTATGAAAATGAAAGGTATTCATACAATGCAAGCAAAACAGCTGTCATTGTAATGAATGAAAAACCAACATGAGTATATATCGGCAACTCGTTCATGGTCTTTAGGCGATGACGTGGTTTCCGATCTAGACTCATATAAACAACTCGGTTTTACATTAGATAAGTACTGCAACAGGACTTTAAATATTGAGGAATGTTGTCACAAATTACGTTCTACATGTTTAACCCTTGTTCACTCTGTCTCTTTGGAGGTGAAAATATACAAATCTGTAGTATTGCCTAAAGTTTTATACGGTTGTGAATTGTGGGATGATCTCAGTGACTACCAAGTTATTTTACTAGATAGGAGTCACATATATGGTGTAAAATGTATGCGGTCAATTTCAAAATGTACAAAGGCAGATATTGCTTTATCTTTGATAGGGCTCTTGCCTATAACTGCAGACATTGATATTAAAAATCTTACTATTCATGGTCAACTCATCCTCGGTATCCAGGCTATTAATACAATATCATATTTTATGAACAGCCTGGGTACCGATGATGGGTCAAACTGTTTATTTTAGACCCGAGTATGTTAGTCAAATCTATGTTTACCAAGCGATTAATGGCCTGTATTAATAATCAAGCAGCTGTAATAGGGGATTCATTTCCGTTTGTTTTAAACTTTTAAGCACATATAATATATATATATATATATATATATATATATACTTTATAGATCAATTTATTAAATATGTAATATTCTCCAGCAAATCAATATGGAAGGAAAAGATAACAACTCTAGTACGCATCTATAGAAAGGCATATGGTAAAGAGCTGGCCTTATGTCTTCATGTAATTTTGTCACACTATAATACCTCGAACTATGGATTATATGTTCTCAGTCTCTCTCTCTCTTTAACCTACCTCTGTGTTAGAATTACGACTTACTGGCAGGTGTCAGGATAAATGGACCAGTAAAGTACTGGTAACTTACCCAGAAGCCGTCTGAAAAATGATTGAAAGAGGCGTAAAACGCCTATTAAACACTCTCTAGACCAAACGCCCCCCGAGTAAGCACTAGCGCACGAACTTACACTTAAGCAAGCATGCACTCACTACACCTAATGTCTAAATATCCATAAACTGGAGGTTTTATACATTTCGTTTCGGTAAATACTTCAGTGGATATAAACAATGAACGTTCTTGCTACATGTTATGCAAGCTGTATGCTAATATGAGTATGCCTTCGTAGCCTGTCGATATCTATATGTTTGAGTTTTCCATATCAATGTATGTCTTCTATTTTTCTCATTAGTTTGTGTTTTTCAATATCATCAATTCACTATGTGTTTGAATATATTCTCTTCTTTGTTTTGTTTTAATTTGTTCTATGAATTCGTGTTTTGTTTCTTTATTATAATTTCCAAAATTAGAGGAAATAAAGATATATATATATAACTTTGATTTGCTAACCTGCGTGTATACCTTCCTTTGTTATCCAGTGGTGGTATCGAAAAACTTACAACTTGTAAACTTATTTATAGATTATGAAAATTATTCCGTATTGAACATTGGCTATTTACGGCGCCACAAAACCACTCTTTTAATTTAACTAACTTGAAGTTTCCACAGTTAATCGTTGCTATCCTAATTAATCGAGACCTGTGTTTTGTTACTTTGTGAACTCATTTAAGATCAAAGGGAGAAAACCAGCCTTCGTAAATACTTGAAACAGAATATATAGTTTATGTCCATAAAAAAAGCAAAACAGCTTGAGATGATCGATGCATATCGAGTAGGGGTATTTATACATCTGCGTACAATGAAGATTCAGACTGCTCGTTTAAATATAATTTTGTCTTCGATGTATCTTTTGACAAACAAAACTAGAACTGTATCCCCACTAGCGACACGCCTATATACCTTTATATGACCCCGTTACGGAGATTCATGAAAAATCCATATCATAAGGCGCGACACATATATAGTACGGCATACACTTACAAGCAAATGTTGATTTGTGTTACTTTAAATCAAGGCTTTATTTGAATTTCAGTTCTGCTGCTCTGTTACTTTCATTGCATCAACAGTAATTAATCTAACAGTATATCTTAATCCTTTCAATGCCGATTGTTTAAATTGGATTCGTCCAGCGTTGCTTTTGGAAGAATCCATTGTCTATGTAAAGCCCCCTTAACACCCCCTTTACACACACTGAGATCGTTGGGCGACCATTGAGCGATCCAAAATTGGCCAACATTAGCCCAATCTCTCGCCGATCTTTCAAAGCCCCGAAAAAGTAGTTTCTGTGTAAATCCTTGAGAGATTGAGCGATCAAAATGTATTTTTTGCCAACTTCCTTGGCCATCTATAGAGATCTTGGAGAAACCATGGCGTTCATTGAGCACTTATCGAGGGCTCATTGAAATACCCTTGGTGGGATCTAAGGAACTTGCTGAGAGATCGCTGAGAGATGAGGTACGATTGATTGATTGATTGATTGGGGTTGAACGCCGTTTTTAACAATTTCTGAGTCATATCACGGCGGCCAGTTCACCTACTCATGTGTGTCCTGGTTTTCTCACACCAGTACTCTACATAAAAATCTTCCCAAGCAACTGGCTGCTTTTCAGATGAGGTGCGACAAAGATAGATCAATGAGAGACCGAAAAATGTGCCGTCCATTGAAAAAGACCCTTGAGCAATCCTTGAGATACCGTTGAGAAAGATACTACATAACGGAATAAACTTCTATGGTTTTCAACGTTATCACAGTTATATCATGAATACCATTTCACTAACCATGTGATTCCCGACTTTCTTGCACCAGTTAAGTACAGTACAACCTATTAAAAGAGACCACCCAGCGGAAATGCTGGTCGCCTATTGCAGGAACAATAATGAATAAAAATCGTCGGGGTAGGGTTTTGTGGTCGCCTTTTCCAATTGGTCGGTGATATCAGGTTGTCAGGGGTACATGTTTGACTTTACTCCACGCAGAATTTTTTCTTCCCATGAACCATCAGTAAACTGACTTGACGTCAAGAGATACAGAATGTGTGAATTTTAAATATCAAAACTACGGGTCACGTTACAATAAAATTGACCTTTTGTGTTGGACTGTTCGTACCAGCGTGGATAAGCCTTTGTCTCCAGATCTACCCTGTTCGCCATCAAATTGTACATTAAAGCATCATCAAGCATCTTGAGAAGGTTTATTAAGAAAAGATAAACCATACAAATACCCAAATGATCACACTTGCCCTAACCCTTTCCCACGTGTAAACGCATTTGCAGCAGAGGAACTCTGAAAACATTGTTGCAAAAGAAGAAATTGCTTATGATGAGCAATTTCTCCTTTCGCAACGCCATACAATAATTAAACTTTCCTTTATAGAAATTTCCCATATTTTTGTATCATGTCATTTACTGCAGAGTTGGTGTATTTGAAAAAGGGTTAATACACCTAGGAAGGCCGGTTTCTCGTGCTACGAGGATGAAATATCGTATGATGTAAATATTCATGAAAGTCGAGTTCGTGTCATGGTGTACCTCCATTTTGTCATCGCACAACGTTACGTTAGCGCACTACCTAATGGCATACACTTCTATATAATTTGTTCCAGCTTTATGATTTGTTGTATTGTCTTTTTAAGCCGCTTTTAAAACAATTACAGTCATATCATGGCAATTCCTGGGTAATTTACCAGTTCTTCTGGTACACTTATCCTGATGTCAACGCATCGGTCGTTATGCTTTCCCCACAACACTGAGCGACAATGACTGAATCTAATACTATCATTCGTTGACAGACGGAAACGTTTTGAACTTTATTGATGAATAGGAAATGAGAGTTCTGCACCAAGAGGGATGAGGGATGTCTATTTTTAGACATGCGGAATCCCTCTTGGTGGAGAACTCTCATTTCCGCTGATGAATGGGGAATCCCGTATCTATTTTAAGAAGGAAATCCATGACGTCATATCCGTTGAAAAACCCGTCTATTTTAAAAAAAAAATACTTTACAATGAAGAGGTATGACTTACCTAACAGTCTTGTAGTTTGCAAATAAACTCTTCAATCCTATTAGTGCGTGCCTGTTTTCACGATAATAACTGAGATACGTTAGGACGCTGTAGAAATCGAAAGCGTAATGACGGGTCCCTATCAACTGTGTTACCCCAATAAACAAAACACAAAATCACTTGGTTACTTCCTTATACGGTAAAGCGACCCCCCTGAACATTGAAACCATTGAAACAGTGATAAAATTAGAAATAACTCGAAACATGATATTCATATGGTATCTAGACGTCCGTTCTCCACTTAACTTGAATAAAACTGCCATATAATTAAACTTAACGCAAAACATAATATAAGTAAGTTTGCGTAGTATGTTCTGAAACAATTCAATTAATAATAAACTTTGCAGAAAGTTTTCAGTTTAATTTAAAGATAACATGTTGACAATATTGAGGGAAAAAATTAATATTCCCTCTCTGCAAATATTCCTTTTCCTTATTCTTTTTTTTTTTCAAATTGGCCAAAATGTTCGGCAAAAGGGTTAAAACCTTTTTCATTTAAGATTCGGCTACATGAAAAAAAAGAGAAAAATAATAATGACCAAATCAGTACTGTTTCGATCAGAGTGAGAAGCGAAAGTTACATAAAATAGATGCATTGCTACTACCACAAGCGTTAATGCTGACAGATTAATTAAATTGGAATGTGCGAATGATGCTGTTGTTACAAAGCTAATACTTGTCGTGCTGGTTTTAGCGGATATTAGAGACAAATCACTGGTGGCAATATGTTGGTGAGAAAGAGAGCAGGAGAGACAGAGAGAGGGAGAGACAGAGAGAGACAGAGAAAGACAGAGATAACGATAGACAGAGAAAGAGAATGAGAGAGATGTAGAAAAAGGAGAGAGATTGAGAGAGAAAAGTAGATAGAGCGAATGAGTAGTGGAAATAATGAGGGATGGAGAGACAGACGGACTAACGGACGGACGCACAGACAGACGGACGGACGGATGGATGGACAGAGGGAAAAATACAAAGAGAGAGAGAGAGAAAGTGAAAGATGGAGTGAGAGAGAGAGAAAGTGTGTGTTTGTGTGTGTTTGAAGGAGAGGGAGGGGTGGAGAGAGATGGAGACAGAGAAAGAAAGTATGTGTGCATGAGAGGGAGGGAGAGGGAGATAGAGGGAGATAGAGAGAGAGAGTGGGTGTGTGTTTGTGTGGTGAATAGAGAGGGAGAGAGAGAGAGGGATGGGGAGAGAGGGAGAGATATATATATAGAGAGAGCGAGAGAAAGAGAGAGAAAAAAAAAGATATATAGAGAGAGAGAATGCGTGTGTTTGTGTGATGGAGAGAGAGGCAGAAAAGTTTCAAATGTAGTAAAGCTAAGCAACTTGCATCGATGTTAGTGCCTAGATTGATGACAGCAAACGTGTTCATTTTTCAAAACTTCATTTTGTGGCGGAGATGGGAAATGAGGTGACATTTAAATCACTCCCGGACATGGTGTCCTTGGTTATGTTATATAGGTCTCCGCTCGGTGGTTTGCGGTTGAGTAGATATAATTGTTAGTCACCGTTGTGAGAGTGGATGGAAATGTTGCAAAACGTGCATTACGGATAGTGCCTTGATGGTTGAGCGACAACGATCTTCCTTCAGATAAAAATGATATATCGTCTGCTAACATTACATATCCTCAAACAATTGCAATAAAAACGATTCAAGTATTGTTTTTTATTCATGCAATGTTTAAAACATTATCATTATTAGTAATATCCCATTTTATCGCAATATTTTCAAAGTAATTTGCTGCAAAGGCGTTTAAATGTCGTCTGTATCGAGTAATGTGTTGTAACACTTTCTTCAAAACATTTGTGCATTTAGTAAGACTGCATGATTATGCTCTTCCTCTTGGTTGCATAACTAGTGTTCGTGTTAAATAAGACCAGCCATGGACGAGTTAGCCACTCAATGCATGGATCTGCACACTATGGAAAGACATATCTTCTTTAATGTTGACCTTGCTTTTAAATGATAACACATGTAATGAAAAACAGTAATTCAATTTGATTGTGTGAAGTGTCGAATGCTCTGCACATTACAAATCCGTTAACAGTCGCGGTCGGTAAAAAGGGTAAACTCATTCGATATAAGGGTAGCTTATCACCATATTATGATATATCCTGAGCACAAAACTTACCTAGGCTTTGCAATTAATTAGAACAGTTGTTAAAACACGGAGAGCATCTTGATTTAAAGTTATTGTTTTTCTCGACGACGGGCTTGGTGGAGATCAGCTCTATGAAAGCCTTTTTAAATGCATTCATTTCATGAGAAATGACCTGATGAAGATTTTTTCTGATTTCGAATGGAAAGTGCATGGTTGGGTTTAGACTGGAATACAAAGTTTGGCATTTTATTTATTGCAATACATAGGCTAGAAAGAGCGTAGCAAACTATATGGGGCATTGTATATCAATTAAAGGTATTGACAGGCAGTGTATTAATAGCAGTTAGGCTGGTAGCCGCGGCGGTCGACCAGGTCAGTTGTTGTTGATTGCAATGTTGCAAACGTCTTTGTTGACGCCAGTGGATCTGGATTTGTTTGCTTTATAGAGAATGTCACTGACATTGATGTCGTGAATGTCACTGACAGTGAAGTCGTGAATGTCACTGACAGTGAAATCGTAGGTACTTGGTCTAAGCCAGAGTCAAGATCGAGCTTACATGGCGAGAACTGGAAGCAGTTCGTATATCCGCGTTTTCTCATACTGATACGCTGCAGGGAAAGACTGTGATAGTCAATTCGGATAATACAAATGTTTGCAATATTATACACATTGGTAGTAGAAAGATATATTTGCAGGAGAAAGCTCTAATTTTGGTTGAACAGTGTAAAAAACATAACATTGCTTTAATCCCGAAATGGATAAGAGAGATGAAAACAAACAAGCAGATTTTCAGAGTCATAGTTTACGATTGTGATGATTTGTCTATAGCAGACGAAATTTTCCGAGAGCTTAATTTCAAATGGGGTCTGCATACACACGATTCATTCGCTCAAAATTAAAATGCAAAATGTCTCGAGTTCAATTCCCGTTGTTGGTATCCAGGCACGTCGGGTGTAGACGCATTTCTACAAACTTGGTCTGGTGAAAATAACTGGATGGTACCACCGCCGAGATTGATATTGAAAGGTATCAGTAAATTGATTTATAAGGACAAGCCCTTGAGTTACACTCGAGCTAGGGAAACGGTTTAGGGTAAATTACCAGAAGTGTATAAAGGTGCTAATCTTGGTTCTCACTCATTAAGATCAGGTGGGTCTACACTTGCTGCAAACTCAGGTATTGTTGACAGATGTTTGAACTGGCATGGCAGATGGAAAAGTGAAAATAGCCAAGATCGTTACGTAGTCAACTCATTAGAAGCCAGATTGAGCGTAAATACTCTCAGATTCTTGCCCTTTCTTTTTATTTTCTATAGAGATGCCGTCTGTTATTTGCATATGGGTGTTGGACTATTAATTGCAAGCGTTTCGTAGAATAGCGTGAAATATATGTCTTCACGGGCAGCACGGTATTTGGGGGATATTATTTGTATATATTGTCGTGAATTGGAGGGATAAGTTCATTCTACCGGACGACAGCAAGCAGTGCATATCTTTTTTTTGATAGTTATGTTACGGTTAACATAACCACACGTTGCATAGAATGAGGTATACCATTCAAATATGTCATTGACAAATTGATACGGATTTCCATAAACATGTTAGTTCAACACGTATTACAGGCTGTCACATTATGTACATATACTTCACTGTTTAACTGCTGTATTAAAAAGACACGCCGTCCGGTATTTGCATATAGGTGTTTGTGGTTTACACCTCTGTACAGTAAACAACTCTTAAGAGAAACCGTTTAATTTGTCTTTAATGTGGTGTAAGTACAGAAGACGACTTTCAAAACATTAGGGCAACAGTATGGAAAAACCTCTAAAAGGGAAACTGTAATTACTGAACAAATAGTAGAAAACACTGTGGCAAAATGCGAAATTGCTCATTATGTCGTCTGCTGCAGTCAAGACGTTCACATGTCGTCTGCATCGCAGACGGCTTAATTATGAATTATCGTAATGTTTTTAAAAGTCGTCTAATGCAGAGGCGTCTAAATGCGTCTGGAATGGAGTGGGAAAACTTTCTTCTTTTCCTACAATGAGTTCCATAGTGATTTTCTTCAGGGGTTAAACATGTGCTTATGTAAGGATGAGATTGACCTCTATATAGCGACTGCTCTTCAGAACATCTGCATTTCTTTTCCTGCAACAGATGTCGCTTTCGGAGAGGTTACATTGCACTATTGTAGCTATTGTTTTGATTTGGACAAAGTCGGTCAATGTGTTTTAACCCTTAACCACATGCGAAAAACGGAAGCAGCAGACGACTTTGAAAACATATAGAAAAAAAACCATTGAAACGTTTAAACATGACAGTTAGATTATTAAATGGAGTTGAACACATTTTGACACAATGAGAAATTGCTCGTTTTGAGCAATTTATCCTTTTGTCATAATATTTTCAAATGACGTCTGCTGTACGTGCATCAAAATCCTTCGGCAGGTGAACACGGTTTACACAACAAGTTACTTTTAGTGTTTAAAAGAAAGATACCTTGTAAATATGTTGTTATTTGTTGACGCGATTTTCCTTGTGTTAAATAATTCGAGGTGTCCGACGGCTTTGATATTTAATTCGTTGCTTATCAGTAATGGATGATCTATTCTGTTACATACCTCGATGTCTTAAAGATGATCAATCAACCTTTTCCCTTTAACCCTTTCCCACCAACAGCAAATCAGTAGCAGACGACTTTGAACACATCTCGTTTTAAATGTGGAAAATATTCAGAAATGATTTTATTGTATTGCAAAGAGTTGGAAACATTTTGGGCAAAAGGAGAATTTCTCGTTTTGAGCAATTTCTCCTTTTGTCACAATGTTTTCAAACGTCGTCTGCTGCAGAGGCGTCAAGTAAGCGTCTTTATGTGAGAAAGGGTTTAATAACCGTCTTCTGAAGCTTCTACTGCATACGACCTTTTAAAAACATTGGTGACAGAAAATCTTCGTCAAAAGGAATAATTTCTTCTATTTCGCACACAATGTTTACAGATTCATATTGGTCTTTGTTCTTTTAAAATAAAAAATAATAAACCGCGCTTAAATATGTGACGCGTTTCTTCTCGAAAACCTATATGATGCGCGAAATCATAAAACTGGCCGCCGGACTCAAGCCGAAAAACCTAGGTTCGGGTGATATAGGAACATTGAAATTTATTTTAAAATAATGACCTAACTGTCCTATTATTTTCTTTTTGCTTTCATTTTATATTATGCTATATAAATATTTAAAAATAACAGATCCTGAAGGGCAAAGAAAATGTATTCAAAGAGCTTCCGGGTCCAAAAAAATAAAGGTCAGTTTTGTGTCGTCCGCACAGATGGAGAGCCTTCTGGGTTCACTTATGGGGTCAGATACATTTCAAACTGCTTGAAAAATGATGGGACTGGTTGCATAGAGTGGACCTGTGGCTCATGTGGGCATTCAGCTATTTAGTATTAGCAAATTTTACTTTTTGTCGCACATAAATTAATGTTATGAAGCTATTTAAACTTTCCAATGGTTGTTTTATGGCCCGAAAACATGCAAACACATCAAGTTTGATCAGTTCTATAAACATTGACCGTAAACTCCTTCTCCAAATTAATATATTTACAAATTTAAGGTTGAAACTAAACTTATAAAAGTATTTAAAAAGTAATACCAAGTAGTATAACTTACAAAAGTAGTTCACAAATACACTCTTCTGTCCTTCTTATTCACGCATTTTTTCAATATAAACTGCTAGATGCGTCAGAACTGTGCTGAAGTCTAAAGTGTAATGACGAGACCTTCTAACTATGCAACCTTAAGAAACAAAAATAACGTCACATAGCACATAGTTACTATAATATAATGAGAAATGACACTCGGCTATTATCGGCTATTATCTTCTAAGGTGATATAAATAGCAATAACTCGATACATGATATTGGTAGTTTAAGGTCGTTTTGAATAAAAACTTTAGAATTGTTGAGGTTCAAAAAGAAATGTTCTCTATAGAAATCACAATATTTCAATATATCAATATAGATATAAAGTGAATACCTGTAAAGGTTTTTTTTAAACATTTTAAATTTCAAGATACTATAATGTTCATCTGCTTTGAGGTACACTTTTAACGCATAGCTAAGACAGAGTGGGAAAGGTTAAATACTTCAAATCTTTGTTTAAGTCTATCATTTTTAGATATATTCAAACATGAATGACAAAGCACCCTTCTTGCGTATCCAATTTCATACCAAGGACACAAACCTTTACATATCTAACTACACCTTGTCATTTTATGAATAGGAGCTCTGAAAACATTCAAAATATTAAGATCGTTATGGGATAAACTTAAGTCGTGTGGGTGTAACCTGATGGGTTCTTGTCTCAATAGGCAGGGCGTGGGTTATATTCAATTTCGGGAATAACAGTTTTAGGGAAGACGGTTCAATCACTCTTGATGGAATCCGCTGTTGTCGAGTGGTTAGCGTCGGGGATTTCGAAACCGGGTGTCCCGCGTTCGATCCCCAGTCGCGACACTACGGTCATGGTGGAGTGCCCTTGGGCAAGGCACATTTTCTAGCCTAGTACTGGTTTGTTTACCCAGGGATCATGAATAATTAAATTTAATTGCGCGCTAAATGACCTTAGCTGTCGATGCGCCATAAAACAATATACATTCATTCATTCAATCACTCTTGATATTTATTATCAATATATTACATGTGAGCAGATAAGCCTGTCTAATTTATGGAGCTGAACATTCACCCTTTTATCCCCACTCTTCTTGCTTCTGTTTTTAGCTCGACTATTCGAAGAATATGAGAGCTATACTACTCACCCTGGCGTCGGCGTTGGCGTCGCCGTCGGCGTCGGCGTCCACGTCACACTTTGGTTAAGGTTTTGCATGCAAGTTCTTAAATACTACATGTATTGAATTGAAACTTTCTACAACTCTACCAAACTATCACACCAATATAGATTATTAAGTTAGATAACTCTATCCTGCATTTTATGCAAGTTATGGCCTAGATTATCAAGTTAGATAACTCTATCCTGCATTTTATGCAAGTTATGGCCTAGATTATCAAGTTAGATAACTCTATCCTGCATTTTATGCAAGTTATGGCCCTTTTTTTACTTAGAAATTCTGTTTAAAGTTTTGCGTGCAACTAAATTAAGAGTCCATATCTCAGTATTTACTTGATGCATTGCATTGAAACTTTCTACAACCCTACCCAACTATCATACCTGTGTATATTATCATCTAAGATAACTCTATCCTGCATTTTATGCAAGTTATGGCCCTTTGTTTACTTAGAAATTCTGGTTAAAGTTTTGCATGCAACTAAATTAAGAGTCCATATCTCAGTATATACTTGATGCATTGCATTGAACCTTTATACAACCCTACCCAACTATTACATCTATGTAGATTATCATCTAAGATAACTCTATTCTGCATTTTATGCAAGTTATAGCCCTTTTTTTACGTAGAAATACTGGTTAAAGTTTTGCATGCAACTAAATTAGGAGTCCACGTCTCAGTATATACTTGATGCATTGCATTGAACCTTTATACAACCTTACCCAACTAACACACCTATGTAGATTATCAAGTTAGATAACTCTATCCTGCATTTTATGCAAGTTATGGCATTTTTTTTACTTAGAAATTCTGGTTAAAGTTTTGCGTGCAACTAAATTAAGAGTCCATATCTCAGTATTTACTTTATGCATTGCATTGAAACTTTCTACAACCCTACCCAACTATCACACCTGTGTAGATTGTCAAGTATGATAACTCTATCCTGCATTTTTGGACTTATAAATTCTGGTTAAAGTTTTGCATGCAACTACATAAAGAGACCATTTCTTAGTAACTACTTGATGCATTGCATTGAAACTTTATACAGCCCTTACCAACCATCACATCTATGTAAACAATTAAGTATGATTACTCTATCCAGCATTTTATGCAAGTTATGGATCTTTTTGGACTTAGAAATTCTGGTTAAAGTTTTGCAACTACATTTAGAGTGTAATCTCAGTAACAACTTGAAACATTGTATTGAAACTTTATACAACCTTTCCCAATTGCACAACTATAAACACAACCAATTAAGATAACTCTATCCTGTATATGGTGCAAATTGTTGCCCTTTTTTACTTAGAAATTATGGTTAAAGGTTTGCGTGCAACTACATTAATAGTCCATATCTTAGTAACTACTTGATGCATTCCATTGAAAGGTTATACAACCCTATCTAACCATCACACCTATGAAAATAATCATGTTAAATAACACTATCCTGCATATAATGCAAATAATCACCCACTAAGAAATTGTGGTTAATGTTTTGCATGCAACTACATTAGAGTCCATTATCTCAGTAACTTAAATAAGCGGTGGAATAGTCGAGCGCGCTGTCCTCCGACAGCTCTTATTTTTATAATGCCTCTAAACTTGTGTGCGTTCAATCAATTATATGTTCATTCATTCAATCAATTCAAAGTTGATTGTATGACTTGACGTACTGTGGTCATTTTACCAAAACTAAAACAACTGTCATATGACCAGAAACTGGTCAGGCACAACTAATCCATAAATAAACTAATCCATACGTAATTCAACCCGGTTACATACTCCCGCTCTTCAGTAAATGACGTCTCGTCATTATCTAGGTCAGTCAGCCAATGAGTAACTACAATATACATATGCTCATATACATGAATACCTAGGTCCTATCTTTCTGACCTTTTGTAAATACACAGATTACATAAATGTCAATCTTACATAACACTAAAGCATTACATATATTACAATACTACTTCTATACACTAACTATTTACACTAAATTTTGAAATATTTCCAATATCCTCCCTCGCCTCAGACTTAAACTGCGACCACACAGTTTGGTACATTGGTACAAAAAAAAAAAAAAAGTTTTGTATTCTTAAAAATAAATTTAGTACATAAAAACATCAATATAATGGTTAAACAAATAATCACTCCATGACTGCTCCAACAAAACGTTGAGCTGTTTCACAGTCTACTTCACCTAATACTCCATAATGCAATAAAGCATTTCATGCTTGTATTTTGTAATCATATGGTCGCGGACCATTTGATTCATCTGATAGTCCTTATATCTTTCTGGTGGTTGTCGTTCTCTAGTGTAACGTCTTGGTTGCGATACGGGCAGTGTTCTGTGTGCCTCTATACCGCTTCCTACAGTTTCTGTTTTTACATCAACTCCGACATCCTTTCTGTCCTGTTTATCTGCTTTACTCTCATCTACAATCACCATACTTTCCTCGAGAAACATACCTTCTTTCTCATTCTCTTAGCAACTATTCTCATCTGCATCATGCAATCTTTCTTGACTGTTACCAGTGCAAGTATATATATATGTAACTGTTTGACCGGGACCTTTCTCAGTTCCAGTATATCTTTTTTTCTCTTCTCTATCTGTTCCAGTATCTCTTTCGTTCTCTTCTATATTCGGACTTTCTTCAGTTACTATTTCTTTCTCTTTTTTATCTGTACTTTATTCAGTATCTCTTTGTTTCTCTAAATTATCTTGACTTTCTTCAGTATAAGGATAATAGGCGTCCCCATTCTGATATGTATTATACACATATTCTTGTTCATCCTCACTGCTGCTCAAGTCCTTGTCCAATGAACCGACGTCGCTCTTTCTTTCTTTCCTTATATCTATATTCTCTGTTTCTAACTGATTCTCCTTGGATATATTGAATGTATCCATCTCTTGAACATCATCGTACTATGTTCGAAATCATCGTCTTTTTCATCTCCAATAGCCTGACAATCCACCAGGAACATATTATTGCGATGTAATGTATTTTCCTTATCTGATTCACTAGATCTTACTACAAAAGCAGGAATATCAGATCTTGTTGATCAATCGCTAGGTATATGTCTTCCTCAAACTTGTCTTCAATCTTATGTTTTCCTGTAAACGCTAATTTCTTTACTAATACTCTATTACCAACTTATATTTTGGCAGCTTTAGCTTTCTTATCATAAGAGTGTTTCTGTTTACTCTTAGATTTCTATACATGTTGTTTTACATATCTCTTGTCTTCTCAATTCTGTCTCTTAGTTCCAGTATATACTCTTGAGCATTCCTGTTGCTTGTTTATTCTCTAGCTTTTTCAAATGTTGCGTCGATTGGTAATTTAGGATTCCGTCCAAACATCAGTTCATATGGTGGAATTCTAGTAGCTTCATGTGACATACAGTTATAAGCCTAAAACAAGAGAATTTATGTATTTTTTTCCAATTCTTCTGTTTTTCAGTCTCCAATGTTCCAAGCATGTGTAGCAGTTTTCTATGAAAACGATCGGGTTCTGCATTACCTTGCGGATGATATGGTGTTGTGTGTCGCTTTTTAATGCTCCTTGGTCCAATGTAGGCGTTTCGGTATTCCGTAGTGAAAAAGAAATTGTTGTAAAATGCTTCTGCCGTTGTATTTGCTGTTTGGTTTCTGGTTGAAATTGCTAATGCGTATTCTGTATAATTATCTGTTATCACTAGAATATTTCCTATTCCTCCTTTGGATTGTTCTAGTGTCAAGTAGTCAAAGCAGACTAATTCCAAGTGATATGTTGTTGTTACGCTCACTAGCGGTACTCTGCTATCAAACATCTGTCGCATCCATTTATCCACTCATCTACATCGGAATATATACGTTGCCAATAATATCGTTCCCTCATCAATCGTGTTGTCCGTTCTTTTCCAGGATGTGGCCTACTTTGTTGTGGAGTCTCATCAACATGTCTTCATGGTAACATTTTGGTATTACTAACTGCTCAATTGTCTGGTCTTCCTATTGAATTGTTCGAAATAGTAATCCTCTTTTGATCTTTAAATGTTTTAACTATCTTTTCATTGTCAAATCCTCTGTTGTCAAATATATGCTAGGCATGGTTTTATCTATGACTGCTCTCCACAATCTTTCTATCATTGTATCCTGTCTCTGCATCTTCCTGATCTCTCTCATTTCTTCTGAGCTTACAATTGCACTGGTTCCTCTGTGCCCAAAACAATATTTATGTTTGCCATAGGTTACGTCACAATATAGGGTGTTGATATTATACAGCTACGTATAGCTTTAATAGTATTATCTGTAATTTGTACACGTTTCTCATCATTATCATCAGTTAAATCTTCATATGGGTATATGCTCATACCATCAGCATCACTGTTCATTAATCCTGGTCTATATGAAATATCAAAATCATATTGACCAAGTGCTGAGACACATCTCTGACCAGTGGCGTCTTACTTTGCACTAGTTAGTACTTGTGTCAATGGATTATTATCTGTCAACACGGAGAAATGGTTAAGAGTTAAATAGTCAGAAAACGTTTCAGTCATGACCCATTTCAGGGCAAAAAATTCCAGCTTAAAAGCGCTGTATTTTCTCTCTGACTTATTTAAGGAACGACTTGCATAGGCTATCACACGTTTGTGATCTCATTGTTTCTGATATAAAACAGCTAAAAGAGCTTTTGTTGAGGCATCTGTATGCAATTAAATTGGAACAGTGAAATTTTGATATGCAAGTATAGGTGGTGAGGACAACTTCCTCTTTACCTCCTCAAATATGCCATGGTCATTCTCTGTCCGCTTCCAATCTATCCTCAATTTCCTCTGTCTCTTCTTTGTAGAAGTTGGTGGTAATAGGTCTGATAAGGGTCTAGTAACTTTACTAAAGTCCTTTATAAATCTGCGGTAATAACCCTCAAATGATAAATAGGATCGTAACTCATCTGAGTTTGACGGTGTAGGCCAATTTCTAACTTTCTCAATCTTTGCCAGATCTGTATGTATTCCATCGCCACTCACTACATGTCCTAAAACTGAATTTTGGTTGGAAAAAGAAACATTTCTCAGGTGCTAATTTCAGGTTACATGCTTTCAACTTGGTCAGTACAATTTCCAGTCTCTCTATATGTTGTTCAAATGTTTCACTAAATATAATTAGATCATCCAAATAAATTAAACAAATATTCATGTTCAGATCTCCTAAACATTCCTCCATTAGACGTTGATAGGTTGCTGGTGGGTAAGTTAATCCGAAAGGCATTTTATTAAATTCAACGAAACCAATTGAACCCACTGTAAACGCAGTTCTCTCCTTATGTATCCCCTCCACCTCTACCTGGTGATATCCGGACTTCATGTCTATAGTTGTAAAATATTTTGCTCCGTGAAAACAATCAAACATTTCCTCAATACGTGGTTGTGCGTATGAATCCTTTACTGTTTTCGCGTTCAACTTACGGTAATTGACACATAGCCTCAGTTTCCCATTATTTTTCCTTACTAACACAACATTTGATGTCCATGGTGATTTTGAAGGTATAATAATACCGCATGCTTATAATTGTTCTATATGCTGGCGTACTTCTGAAATCATTGAAGGTGGTATTCTTCTATGTCTCTGTTTGAATGGTACATCATCCAAAAGGTATATCCTGTGCTTTATCTCATTACATCGTCCTATGCCTGTGTCGCTTACAGAATTACAGAATATATATCCTTATGATGTGTAAGAAGATCTTTCAATTTCATTCTCTGATTTTCATCTAATATATGACTATCATCTATATTCAACTCCTCCACTATGTTTCCTTCATTTTATTCTTTTCAATCCGCGCAAACACTTCCTCAGCCACAGTGACTTGTTGTAACTCACACAAGATTGATTTTCGAGCTATGGTGATTGTATGTGTTGTCAGGTTAGATATGTGTACTGATATATCATTATTTCTTCCATATTGATACCGTAAAACAGTTGGAGCTATATCAATATATGATGGTAAATTACTCTCCTCAGACTCATGTATAATGGCTGTAGTAACTGAATGTGCTACCTCTTTATCAGCATATCCTTTAACCTGAAGTGACTCATTCGGTTTCAGTATTATCCTTTGTGGAACTGCACTTCTAATCACTGCAATGTTATTCTTGTTTCTCCTCAGTTCCTTCTCTCTTATAACTATTAATCTAAATGAGCACCGATATTTTCTTTACACTCCATCAGAAATTCTTGTAAAATGTTTGTACCTAATATCACGCGTGTGTACGCAGAACGGTTTGTATCTTGCTTTCGGTTAACCATTGAAAACAAAAATATCAACCGATATATATCCAAGGTAAAACTTGTCTGCGCATTCAATGTTTAAGATAGTACTCAATGCTTGGATCTGTACTTCATTCAAATGATTTTTATAAAAACTTTCACTTATAAACGCTGACACAACTTCCAGTATCCAATAATGCCATAACTTGAATTCCATTTAAATCAATATAAACTTCATTTGTGTCTCCAACTAATATGGGATAATTCTCATATGTGCCCTTGTACGATCCCGTTACCTGAGCACTTACATGTTTGGGCAATTTCTGGCTATGTCACCCATCTCTTGGCATTGATAACATTTTCTGATACCTATTGTTTTCAATTTCCTGACAATTATAACAGGTATGCGCAAAGGTATTGCTATCTGTTGGCCTGAAATTCCTATGACCTTTCCTCTTTCTGTTCCTCCGACTCTGTACCCTCCTTCTTCATAATTATACTGTTGTTATTGTTGTTGTTGTTGTTGTTGTTGTTGTTGTTGTACCCTCCTTCTTCATAATTATACTGTTGTTATTGTTGTTGTTGTTGAGGTGGCTTAGGTCCTTACCTTGTCAATACTTAAATGAAGTTTTTTTAAAAGTTCTTTTACTTCTGATAATTCACTAAAATCAAGTATTCACAATTAGATCTATATTGTCCATCTGATATTATACTGTACAATCTCATCACTGTTCACGATTCCAACTTATTTAAGTATAAGTCTGATACCAGCTGCATTCAGGTAAGATGTGCACATTACTTCACAGCACATGTCGAGGGCTTGGTGTGAAACAGTTGTAACTAAAATCGGTATTTTTTTACCAAGTTTAATCACCTGGCCATAAAGTCTTTATAAGCGTTAAATCATTCTTTCTTGGTAAACAATGGAAATTTAGGTGCCATTGCTCGTTCTGAGCAATGGCACCTAAATTTGCATTGTTTACAAAGGGGTCAAAATTGCCCCTAAACCAGGGTTTTCAAAATAGGTTTTAAGTTACAACCGTTTCACGCCAAGCCCTCGACATGTAGATTGCAATTCTATTTCCTGATTGTTACCCAAAATTTTAATTGAAACGAAATTCTCATTTGTTGTGATGTTTTGAAATTGTTTTATCAAAGAGAAAGCTAACGGTTTGCTTACATTTTGATACAAAAATGAAATATGGGCGGGGAAATATCGTCGTTTATTTAGGGACTCAGGGACCGGCTTTGATGCTTTTAATAAAACGCCAATTCAAGTTCATTACAAAAAACACCAAGAATAATTATTAATTAATCGAAAGTATTATTTTTTTTTTTTTATCAGAACCTTCGAGGAATAACAACAACAACTCTCTCCTTTTGCCAAAATGTTTTCAACTCCATTCTATAATTGATCTTTCGTTTATATTTATTGTTCTGTTATGTAAAAGTCGGCTGCTGCAGATTTATCGTATGTATGAAAGGGTTAAAGAACAGATAAAAAGGAAACATTTAAGAGAAGTATATAGACAGTCTGCAATAATGAAAGTATTATAACTAAATAAGTTGAAAATATTGTGGCAAAAGGAGAAATTGCTCATCATGAACAAGTTCTCCTTTTGTCAAAATGTTTTCAACTCTATTCCATAATTTATCTTTCGTTCATAGATATTTTTCTGTATTTTATGTAGATGTTTGCTACAAATGTATCGTTTGTGAGAAATGGTTAAGGAACGACCTTTACTATTCATCTTTGAAAATTCATGACTGTGCAAAATCACATGAACATCGACCTTCGATGTTTTGCGACCAGAAAAGAACGAGACCAGCCTGCGCTTCCGAGACAAGTGAGATGCTTAACAATTAACCCTACCGTAAAGTGATCATAATTTTCAATCATTTTTTTTTTAAAAAGACCCCACAAAAACCATGTCAGTCTGTTTAGTGTTAATTGTTAATTTACGACTATTAATGTAGGCAACAGACTGTCAACTTTTATAACACCTACATAAACTAAAAAACTATAATTACATTTATCCTCCCGTGCCATGAAATATCCCCTGCAATTAAGATCGGCGAATATTGCTTGGCTGATCTGTTTTCTGGCCGACAAGTAACACACTGGTAATGACGCTTTTTGTGCTCGCCAAATAGTTAATTATGCACGGCGAGGGTAAACAAATGCATAAAAGGAACTAAAAGGAACTAGTTAATTAGACTTTTTTATTTTTTAATTCTTTATTTCCTCCTATAAAGAAGATTTCATTTCTCATGAGAGAGAGAGAGAGAGAGAGAGAGAGAGAGAGAGAGAGAGAGAGAGAGAGAGAGAGAGAGAGAGAGAGAGAGAGAGAGAGAGAGAGAGAGAGAGAGAGAGAGAGAGAGAGAGAGAGAGGGAGAGAGAGAGACAGACAGACAGACAGAGAGAGACAGAGAGAGAGAGAGAGACAGAGAGACAGAGACAGAGAGACAGACAGAGACAGAGACAGAGACAGAGACAGAGACAGAGACAGAGACAGAGAGACAGAGAGACAGAGACAGAGAGAGACAGAGAGAGAGAGACAGACAGACAGACAGACAGACAGACAGACAGACAGACAGACAGACAGACAGACAGACAGACAGACAGACAGACAGACAGACAGACAGACAGAGACACAGAGAGACAGAGACACAGAGAGAGACAGACGGACAGACATAGGGGGAGAGAGAGACAGAGAGACAGAGACAGGGACAGAGACAGAGACAGAGACAGAGAGTGAGTGAGTGAGTGAGTGAGATATATATATATATAAAGAGAGAGAGAGAGAGAGAGAGAGAGAGAGAGAGAGAGAGAGAGAGAGAGAGAGAGAGAGAGAGAGAGAGAGAGAGAGAGAGAGGGGAGAGAGAGGAGAAGAAAGAGAGAGAAATCGTTACGAAGCAGACTGAAATATACCTCATGCGCACAGACCTTTAACGTGTATAATGCACAGGAAAGGCAGCTATATTTAAGTATATAGTGCACAGCAGGCACGCGTCTGTGCCAAACCAATGAGCAGGAAGAACAATATAGAATTTTTTGTCTCTGATTCCTTCCGTTATGAATACTTCATTGTTTTCACGATTTCATCCAATTTCTAAAATTCATTGGATTCGTACCCAGTGTTTCATGTTTCGTTCGAGATGAACGATTCGTACCAACTGGTTTTCGCTCTATGCTCTTGGAGAACTGACTTGACCATTTGCTTTTGTTTATTTTTCAGTTTTTTACTGACATGTTCAAAACGATTAAAGTGACATTACAAACAAACAAAACAGACTTAATAATTCTTGCTATATGTTGACTGTACATGTGAACATATTTTTTTTAATTACTTCGTATTTTTTGTTTATATACTCCCGTTTTAGCTATCATACTTCTGCTAAACTGGAAGGAGAATAGACTTCCCTCTCTCCTTCCAAAGCTTGTGTCACACTTAACTTATAACTAGAGGCAATAAACCTTAATATATGTTAATATTTAAGCACGTATGTTTGTTTTTTATCTAATGGATCTAGTTAGAGGATTTAAAACAGTTTATTGGTAAAAAAAAAAAACTTGAGAAACTTCAGCTTGTATGACACATTAGAGTTGTAGGGAATGTTAAGCAAACATAGATCGTAGCATATAAAACGATTAATCCCTACATCAATATTGACACTTTCTGCTCTTGGTAACCTTTTTATATAGGCTACGGTAGCCAGGTGAGCAATATAGGCACATCTTGTCTGTCTTGTTTAAAATAAAGGGACATTTGGCCTTCTTGTTCGAAATATTTACATCCTATCTGCTTGCACAGGTTATTTAAATGTACTGAACGGCATCTGCTTCCTTTAAGTCATGCTTCAAAATCATGCGCGGCGTCTTTGATGCTTTGCATCAAAGTTCTTCTTGTTCGTTTATTGATATATATACATATAATATACACACACATGTCACTAAAATAAACTACTTACTTACATGTACCTCTTTTGCGATGAATTCCATAATATGAGTTTTTGTGTTGCCTACCTTGGCGGAAAAATACTTAGGAATAACTCATCCGTCGTCTGTCCGTCAAACTGTCAATTACTGACATATTGGCAGGCGATACATGTATTTCTTGGAACACTCATGTTTTGTTGTTGTTGTTTCACAGGAAAACGAAAATACGATGAATTCCATACATTGAAACGAGTTGTGTTGCGAGATCGGTAATAACGAAGTATATCGATCCACAGATTATGCGCTCGATTCCCGGTCCAGTCAGTCGTTCCTTCCAATAGTTGAAACGAAGTTGTAAACGGCGTCGTCCGTTTGCATCGGGAACATAGCCAGTTGCCTTGAAAGAATATTGAAAGAATATTGAGTAGAAAACTTGTGCGTGACAGTAAGGAAACACAGGTTTAGATGAACTGGGCGCCGTGAAATAAGAGAATAACTGTTAGAAAATGCGTTCCAATCACTCGATTAAGTTTTGTTTGGATTATGACATTTTCAACGTGTCTGATCGGAATTGACACCATTCATACACTGGGGATCAGATTTCAAAATTAGTTTGTTCTTTATAGCAAGAAAACTAAAATAAAAGGAATCACATAAATGCATGCATTGCAATGTGTTTTTGGTAGACCAGTTGCCGTGAAAGAATGTTGAGTGACATACTGGTGCGAGACTGCAAGGTAACACAGACTTAGGTGAACTTTCCGCCGTGATATAACTAAAGAACTGTTGAAAACGACTTTAAACTGCAATTATCATGTTGTTCTACGTTAATCTTACTACGAAAACCTACATCTTATATCTAATCTGTTTGCCATTTGATGTTAGGATTACATCACAGTATATGCGTCTGATCTGAACTAAAATACATGTACACTGTCGGTTGGAAAAAAAAGATTGATCAAACTCACCTATTCCTCTAATTGAATCAACTGTGCAGTGCTTTGCGCTTTTCCTTGAGTTTCGTTTCGTTAAGGATAAGTATCAATTTTCTTACATGCAGGTATAGTCGCGTATCATAGTGCAATAAATGATTAACCTGCACCCTCATCATGATCTTTTTCCATTATTGCATCCACAACCATACACAAACACCCAACAATTTCCTCCAACATACATATACACACATGCATACATTGCATATGTTCGATATTACTTGTATGTCTCTTGTAGCAACCTGTGTATAACTAATATGTGGACTATTTGCTGTTATTTTGTTTGTATTTGTAGTACTATGTATGTATGTATTTACTCTTTATTTATGGAGGAAATAAAGAAATATCTATCTATCTGTCTATAAGTTGAGGGGCTGTCTTTCATGTAATTCATGTCCTTATTTGACCTCCAAAACATATGTTGTGGGTACCCCACATAATCGCCTATTATGAGCAATTTCTTGCTGTCACACTGTTTCCAAAAGTCGTCATTTGCATATTCGGAAAGGCGTCCATCGGTGTTAGGATAGTACTGGTAATTCACAAAATGATCGACGTGAAATATCTGAAATACTGTTGAATGCGGCGTTAAATACATATTCCACACTGTTTCCAAATACCGTATACTACGCAAGGCGTCTGTATTCGAACAAGTGTAAACTTATTTCAATTATAATAGATACAGTCTATCAGGAAAAACAATATACTCCAGCAATATTTTTCTGAGGTATGCATCGCATCTATAGCTAGTCGGACGTGACATGAGCCTCGGTATGCGAAAACAGACTATCAAAGTTATTTATTTTTATATACATATTCATATCAGAATACAGTCTTGTCTGAGGTTTGTGTGACTTTTACACATTTCATCTCCAGAACTTTTTTATAATTTGTAAGACGGCTGGAAGGCGAACAGATACTCTGATTAGAATATACGTAGCAGCAGACAGGTCCGGTAATTCGCAAGTCGACATAATATAGATTTAACAACAAATTAAATGAATTCACTAATTCGAACTACTGTCGTTATCATAGGAGGACACGCGATATTTATTACATCCTGCGAGTGATCAAACCTTAATCAAAATGCATTTAAATTCGATATATTATGTATCATCAATTTCTTTAAGTGTTGTTTTTCTTCGCTTTCAACATTATTTCACTTTTTTTCCATAGTTATTGTGTAAGTTACTTTAACTACCTGCATACTATCATCCCGACTAGCATCACTACACAACTAAGTTGCTGAAATGGTTTAAACCTTTCCCACATACAACAAATCTGCAGCAGACGACTTAGAAAACATATTGGCGAAATTGTGGAAAATCTATATTATTAAATTATTAAACAGATTGAAACTATTGTGGCCAACGGAAAAAATACTCATCATGAGCAATCTCTCCTTTTGCTACACAGTTTTCAAATGTCGTCTGCTGCAGATGTGTCAAAATACGTCTACAAGTGAAAACAGACGATTTTGAATCGGGATTAATTGGGATTAAACGTCGTTTTCAACAATTGTTCAGTCTTTTTACGGCGGTCAGTGTAGGCCTACGTTTGAGGCAACGTGACATAATTGTCCAGCAACTACTGTAACACGTGTCTACTGCAGGTGAAAAAGGAAGGATTCAATAAAGCTGTTTCATGTGAAAAGATGCGTTATTGAATATACGGAGGGTGAAGACTCAAGCTACACTAATTTTGGAGCCCTGTAGGTTGTATACTTTATATGTGACACTAAAGCGGAGATACAACAAACACGTCTTTGCGCATGATGAACTAATGGGTAAGCTTTGTTATTGTCCCCCGCTTTTAGCGAAAGCTGGGGACTATTATTTCTCATTCGTCAGTCAGTCCGTCCGTCAGTCCGTCACGCTGTCACAAAAACTTTAACCTTGGTCATAACTTCTGAACCGTAATAGGTACTGCTTTCATATTTCACATGTGTATTCCTTGTGACAACCCCTTTCCATCAATACCAATGTTTTTGACCTTGTGACCTTGACCCTGGCGGGGGACCATGATTCTCTGAATTTGCTTGTTAGTATAAAAACCCAGTTAAATAAATATCCTAGCATACAAAAAACATGGCCTACATGATAATCTGTTCAACTGATCTTCCTGCTTTGCAATCTAGTCGTAAAGGTATATGGAGGACCTCTGATGAATAGTTATTAATAACATCCCGACTATACTAGCATTCATTCTGAAGGTAATAAACAGTAATTATAATACCTATGAAGGTCAGTCCTTACATATGCCTCTATCGTTACTCATATAACATATGACATTGGTTTTTCAAAAACACTGTGATCCACACCACAAGAACAGAAACCTTTAAGACTTTGAGTTCAGTAAAGATTCAGATCACCTAGCACTTTAGTGAAGTCTGACCTAGGTTTGCCATGAAGATGTTTCTAAGCTTCGTAATCACCAAACAGCTGTATGTTTTGCTTTGAGTTTTCAGTTTACTTAAGATTGCCTACGGTCGGACTTTTGTATGGATCAGCTCATGTTATATATCATATTTCCATTGATTTGAACATAAGAACAACTCTTGTTAAATCTGAATCATTTAAATCTAAACCTGATATGCTATAACATGTAATAGACTCTTCCAAATCAAAAAGCAGATAAATGTGGTTCAATATAGTACAGTGTTGAAAAATACTTGAAAACATTGTTGCAAAACGGGCAAATTATCCTTACCTCTTACTGTTTTTAAATGTCGTCTGCCTGATACACTTTAAAGTCGTTTGGCATGGATCTTTTGATAACACTAGTAACGTTCGTTAGAGGCCGTTCCTTTTTTTCAACTTTTTTTATGAATTTCCTATTGCTCTATATGGTACAAAAATAGACTGTTTACACACCTCTTCACAAGAATGATTGATACCAGGCCTAGTTGTGCATAATGTCGGCGTGTTGTGCACTGGAATTATTTTTAAATGAGTTATGGCCCCTTGAATTTCTCATACATATTACATAAATGTCCATATTTTGTGAACACTATTTCTCAGCAACCCTTGGTCAGAATTCAATATAACATCACAAGAATGATTGATACCGAGCCTAGTTGTGCATATTGTCGGCGTGTTGCACTGGAATTATTTTTAAATGAGTTATGGCCCCTTGAATTTCTCATACATATGTATATATTGTCAGGCACCAGCTGGGGGTATTCATCATCTTCAGTGATATTTCTAGTTCTAGTTACTTATGGGATCGAGCCGCGATACTTCAGTCGATAACAACGAGGGCTATTAATCTACAAGTCGTGAGTTCGAATCTTGGTAAAGCTTGAAACCTACCGTTCTTTCACATAAAATGCATGACGGGGCATGACGGTGGTACGATCTCTAAAGCATTCACAACCTCATTCAAAGCCGGACTTGCTGCAGTTTCATTTTAAAATCACATTACTACATAGCAGAGAAAGGCTGGTGGTTTGTCAGATTACCTTTGTTATCAAATGATTTAAAATATTCTGAAGATGAGGAATGTATATTTTACACATCACAAATTGAGCAACTTCCTGTCACACATGCCGAAATTAAGCTGGAAACGCAACGTGAACATGTTCTATCGCGTTGGTTTGAAGATGTGCAAAATGGATTGCCAAATGTTATAGATCAGTAAAGGCCTATTACAATGGTGTGGGGAATTCAAGTAGTTATACCGGTAAAACTGCGTAAGTAACTTATAGATGGCAGAAAGCTGCGTAAATTTGAAATAGAGCACAATATTTTAGTTTGAGATCATAGGGACAAGGATAAATATCATATCGCGTGATGGACACAGTTAATGTATCAAATTGATGTTGACTATGGCCTGGAATAGTTTCTTGATCGACGGATCATAATGAGTTGAACAACCTTGACAGAGGGTCACACAAACTTGTGACAAATTATTTTCAAATCGGGCCAGTGATTTAGTTTTTTGTTTAAGTTTTCTCTATATTACATACAAGAAAAACAAGCCCCGCCCCCTGGTGGCCATGTTTTTCATCAGATCGAAATAATTGCAACAAATACTGATAGAGGGTCACGCAAGGAACATTTGTGCCAAATAATTTTTTAATCGGGCAGGTTATTTTGGACAAGAAAGGTTTAAAGTTTTTACAATGCACATATAAGGAAAACAAGCCCCGACCCTGGTGGCCATGTTTTTCAACGGATCGGATTAATTTGAACAACCTTGGTAGAAGGTCCCCCAGGAATCATTTGTGCCCCAAATTATCTTTATTATACGCAATTAAATTCTTTGAACAACTTTAAAAGAGGACCACCTAAGTAACATCCCTGTAAAGTTATTTTGAAATCAGTCCATTGGTTTAGTAGGGGAATTCGTTTGTAGAAAATGGTTAACAGACGGACGAACAGACGACAACGACGACGACGACGACGGACGCCGGACGGTGAGTAATCACAAAAGCTCACCTCGCACTTCGAGCTTAGGTGAACTAAAAAGAAATTGAGTTTGTCTCAAGTAATTTCCGTGTAGATCTAGTCGATCAATCAGACTTCTGGATTGACCAATTAACCGTAACATTTTCTTCGACTACACTTGGAAGGATTCATTAACATTAGCAGAAAACATTGAGGGAAATAACTTTCAACTTTCTTGGGTAATTTACGATTTTCTACCGGTCGTATAGTGCAACGCATCGGAAAATCGTATATCTATAAACTATTTATGTCTAAACATCTAAATTAAAGGAAATGGGAACTGTATCATGTATGTAAACTATATATAAGACACACCCGTCTCTATAAATCATGAGTCTAAAGGACAAGCTCTAAAGCAATAGATATACATATTTACCTGTCACATAATTACCCTCTAATGGGTCCCCCGATCCGCTCGACCGACCAGCTAGGAATTAAACGAGGCGACGTTACGGGAACAAACCAAATGGAGAAGGCTCATTGATTAAATAAACCCGATTTAAGTGAAAATATTTTGTCTTCACACACAAAGAGATAATGTTGAATTATGTCTCAGTCACATTTGCCGCGGCGGCCGTTGGGCATAACATGTATACAGCCAATAGCAATTATATGGCCGCCGCAGCATTTCCACGGTCACATACTGCAGCAGTCACATATGTTAGGGTAGGCGCACGGCGTATTTTGAATGTGTGGAGACAGAAAACCTGCGGCTGCCGTACTGCCTTTGAAGTGATGAAGCACGGTCGCCTCATATATGAATGATGATATACATATGAACATAACACTTCGGTTCCTGGCAACGGGTGACTCCTACCACTCGCTTTCGTTCCGCTTCAGGGTTGCACATGACGCAATACCACTGTTTGTGCCCCATGTGTGCAATGCAATCTCCGAAGAGTACCAGGATGAGGTGTTCGTGACCCCCTCAATTCCTGATGGATGGAAGGAAGTGGCCCAGGGCTTCGGGAGAAAGTGGAACTTCCTTTACGCTTGCGGGGCCATCGTCGGCCAACACATAAAGATCACGAAGCCATCGAAGTCAGGCAGCGCCTACTTTAACTACACGGGCTTCTTTTCAATGGTCTTGATTGGACTTGATGAAGCAGACTACCGCTTCCTGCGAGTGCATGAGTGTGCGGAAGGAGCTGCCTCTGATGCAGGGATTTTCAATCGGTCTTCCCTTGAGCCCAACGACGACAACGATGTGCCATACTTCTTCATCGGCGATGACGCGTTCCCCCTGCGAACATACCTGGTGAAGCCATTCTCCCACAGGAAACTCACGCACGATGAACGGATCTTCAATTAGAGGTGTTCCCGTGTCCGGAGGGTAGTTGAGAATCCATCTTTCCTTAAACTATCATTTTCGGTACATAAAAGAAAAATAAGTCATTTGTTAGAAAAACATTATTTTTATTTATAGGTCGCGCGAATCTTCAACAGGGCATCGTCAACAATAAAGATACTTTGGGATCGGTTTAAAGCCACCAGAAGTGTCCGCGACATCCGGCGTGCTCCCAGGCGAAGGTCCCCTTGGGACTACCTTGCGTCTGCCTTGGTATTTGTCAAACAGGGACGCCCAAATGCGAACGTGCGTCATCACTTCAAAGGCCGTACGGCAGCCGCAGGTTTTGGCTACTGCATTCGTAATTGCTACGGCGAACCTAGAAATGAAAAAAGGTATAACTCCGCGCTATAATCCCACGGCGACCCCTAAGGGCTGTAAAATATAGGGATACGCCCTGGGGAACCCCTGAGGCCACCGCAGATAGTCTGCGGCCGCCTCAAGTATCTCTCGATTTCGGGGGCCTATGGCCGCTGTATCCTAGCCGTAGAGCAAATGTGACTAAGGCATTATTGTCAAGTGTTCAAATTCCAGAACATGATAAAGTTGAGAAAAGTGAAAATAAATCTTTAACAAATTTTTTGAGAAATCGCAAGATAAAGACAGCAAACCCATTCTGTCTAGTTATGATAAACAGGGGAACATTCCCATTAATACTGATAGGGGATATCCTATGAGGTTTAGAAAAGCACCAGACCTGTTTACATTGTAATTTATGGCAAGACAATTACCTCAGATGAGATTTTGTACCGCTATAAATGATAACGATTATGTTAATTGGGTGCATCGTGAATATTGGAATATAATGGCTAATTCATTCACACTCTGTACAAATTAAAGCAGAATGTGCATAATTTCTTCAAATGTATTGAACTGATGACTTTGTATTTGAAGGGGGAGAGAGTTGTGTATTCATTGTTTTAACTAATGAACTCATTAATGAAATTGTGTATTCACTCTAAGCCACGCTCTCTTAGCTTGTGTATCATATTTCTATATAACCCATGTATTTCATTTTAATCTTTGTAGTATTAAAGTTTATGCTAAGCTATACGGTTGTTCCCTCATTCTATCTTTTACACATACACAACATCATGCATCTCAGCAAACATGACGTTTCGAAATAATTGTTATTTACAGTGCAACTTATCACCATTTATGCAATTACTTCTAATTTCCTGCAATGCATTATAAAAATGGATATAATAAAACGAATATTTACATTGGACTGTAGTGCATATTTTGGTTATAATTAAAATGCGGTATTGCGTTCTTCGGGGACCGCCTCGGTGGTGTAGTGGTAAAACTTCCGCTACGGGTGCAGGAGGTTTTTGCGGGTTTGATCCCTTGTCGGGTCATACCAAATACTTTAAAAATTGTAGTAATGGCTTTCTCTCCTTGGCGCTCAGGACTGTAGGGTAAGCATTACGACTGACTTGCTGGTGTCAAAATAAATGGACCTGTTGTACTGGTAACTTACCCAGGTTTTTTGTTTCGATCTCCCGTCAATCCCCATTTGTTTGTCAGATTACCGACGGTGTCTATCTGAAAACAAAACAAAATACACACCTTTGACTGATCAATACCATGGTCGACTATTTGATTAGTGTTTAATTTTATAACAATCATATCTTTTAAAACAGATCAACGGCATCCCGAGCAGAATTTTAGTTCTTTAATTTAATTCGAGTTTTGTTATCTAAATCGTCGCGGCAAATATTTCGAATTGATATACCGACACCAGTTATATTAGTCCCTACTGATGATCATTACTATTTTTTTTTTCAACATTTTCTGCATCATCTTAGAAACTTATTTAAAAAGATAAACTTCCGTCAAAAAGAATATTTAAATTACTTGGTCGGTATCCTAGATTGATCTTTTCGGTAACATGTTTTAAAATTCAGGATGGTAGCTCAAACATGTTGCATGCTAAAACCGAAATTCCAGTTCAATGGTTAAAATCAAACATCAAGGTTAAATCTAAAGAATTGATGAAAAATAATTTCCTCAAACATCTGCTTGCTTGAACGAGTTTTCAAAAAGGTTTGCACAATTGTTCATCTTGGTTTGAACATGTGTTGCATGCTAAAACCAAACTGCTATATCAAAGGTCAAGGTCAACATATTATGTTTGATGTGCACATGATTGAATTACCTATTGTTAGAGTTTGTGTTTGGTATTATTTGATCTTTAATCTTACATCAGCGTTTCTTTATACTGTAGTTATGGTCTTGATCCATTATACAGATATGACAAAATGCGTTTTGAGAGGTAGATTAATTAAACAAGGGCTAGGAATATAGGTTACATCTTTGGCGACAGTAACAAATCGTAGGAAACTGCGGTCTTAGTGGGTTTTTTTTATGTCAAAACGATGTGAGTGCTGCCAGTCCATTCGAATACCGGCTCAACCAATAATATCATTACCAATAGACTTTCGCATGTTTTGATGTTGTTGTTGTTTAAATTACGCTTCGAATTGGTGTATGGTAAAAAGGGAAGGCATTGGTTATAATACACATAAGTCTTTCAGAGTATTGGTTTGTCGTAAAGTCACGTGGGTAGTTTTTCAGGAGGCCTAAGCTATCTGCTTCCCACTTTAAGCGAGTTAAGGCTTAATAAAGTTATGACAAATAGTTCTGCTAGAGGAAGATAAATGATAGTCATATATAAAGGGCCATTTACGCTTAAGCTGCGACGACTTGTTTTAAAATATCCCGGTTGTGCGACTTGGGCAGTTGCAGAGAAGTCGAAGAGCGTCACAAGGACTATAATTCAAAGCGGTCCATACTAGTCTACGCCCAACCTAAATACAGTTATCATGAACATTGTTCAAGCTGTAAACAATGACATGAATCATGTTACATCGGTGGGTATTTCGCATGACCTGGCTCTGATAAAAATCATCATTTTTTGTTCTGTGTTATTCTCTCAATAACTATACTACTATAGACAAACACTCGGTGACCTTTTATACCATTGTGAATGTTAACTATTTTGATAAACGAAGTTTCGATCCTACTCCAAGGCTATCTAACACAGCCTATAGCCAAACTGCAATACCGAAGAAGCTGTTGAAATTCGAGACCAATATAACCCTGCACATACATATGATACGTACGTCTGATCTTTGTCAACAGCAAATGCGTCTCATTTATCAAACTTTGGCTTATACGTGAAATGCAATGGTCATGTAGCAGCTCTTAACATATTCAGTTTCATGAAAACATGTAAAGTCTATGAATTAATAGAAAAATATATAAAATGAGTATCAGTTACCTGTTTATTACAAATGCTCAGATTATGAGCAAATTAATCAGAATAGAAAATGTATTATCCTGAGCGATTCAATTATCAATTTACTGAAACCTTATCTATTAAAAGTTACCAAATACAATTTGAACCATTTGAACCATTTGTACAATCAACAAAGAATTATGATTGACTGTCATTTGCTATTTGAGATTTATAAACAAATTGAAGCAATTAATCTTCTTTCATGAAAAACACTCCAATTCGATTCATTGAATTATATCAAAATAATTCATAACGCAGTAAATTATAACAATATAACAAAATTGTGAAAAACTGAAAAATCCTATACGAGGTTTTATGATTGTAAGCTATTTGTATAAACTTTTCCACGATTGCAATACACTTTTAAACAGAACAAATACTTTATTCAGACATCTAATTTACGAATGACACCAGTGCAAAGTACCGTTTTTTAAACGTAGGTCAATTAAAGACCTGAGAAATAAAATAAAAAGATAGATATCTAAACAAACAGCTTCAGACAAATACTTTATTCAGACATCTAATTTACGAATGACTCCAGTGCAAAGTACCTTTTTCTAAACAAAGGTCTATTAAAGACCTGAGCAATGAAATAAACAGATATCTATCAAAACAAACAGCTTCAGAACAATGTCTTCATTTTATGATTGCGTCATCTAATGCACATAACATTGAACATTATCGTACACAGTGCTTTCATTAAGGGCCAATTCCAGGAATTTTTAAATTCCTGGTCAAAATTTTAGGAATTTTTGTCAGAATTCTGGAAGTTTTGTATTTGTCGTTAACAAGAATGCTTATTTATTTATATTAAATAAAATAAATTGTATTTTATTAATTTAACATGTTTTCATGGGCATTCGTACATATCATTTGACAGGGCGTATTCACACTATTTTTTTAAATCAAATTGTAAAAAAATCAAATGATTGAACGAATGTGATACTTCATTTTAAAATAATAAACCGAATTACTCTATACAATGTAATACAAATTCCGATATACGTTATTTACAGTAAATGCGAGAACATACAATGACGTAACGCGATTTAAATAGACAAAAAATAAATCTGAAAAGATCTGAAGTAAACACAACTATTAGAAACGCTTTATCAATTATCTTAGTAGTCTTATTAGATTTAATTGACAGCGGACTACTGAATACACTATTCGATTAATAGCACTCGAACTATACAGATATGATTGTTCGCCAATGTTCGTATAGATCTTCGGAAGTAATCGATTAGCCGGCCTTAATCGAATACTGCCCTTATAGCAAATAGTGTGTGTGCATAACGAGTCTGAATTATACGGACATTCACGAATGTTCGCGTATCAACCTGTGTTCGAGTAGGTAGTCCAAATAACGTATTCATGCGACCGCGGTTACTCAATTGGCACAATAGAATTGGATGTTCCATAAGTAGGTAAGTGTTCGTATTAGGGGATAGTTATGCTGGCTTGCTACTGTTCTAGCTTTAGAAGTGACTTTGTAGAGAGTTCGCCTCCTGGACAACAAGTGATCTTAAGTTCGAGCATCTTTCGGATCGAACTTTTGTCTAAAGATAAAAGATAATGTTTGTTACAGTTAGCCCTCCTAACGCAAAATGTTACAAACTCACTCTGAGTTTATAAGATTATAATTCACTGAGACATTTCTAATGTGCTTTCATTGAGGACTAATTCCAGGAATTATGAAATTCCACATCCAGATTTAAGGATTATTTTGTCGGAATTTTAGAAGTTTTGTATATGTCGATACCACAGCAAAAAGAACAATTTAGGATTTACATCCAATTATAAGCCGTTTAAAGACAACATTAGACATTTGTGCAGCAGTCTACTTTTAAAGCATTGAGAAAAAGGTTAAATTGCTGAAGACATGCACCATATCTTTTTCTCAAAATGATTTAAATTTGCATCATAATAATAATTATAATAAAGTAATAATTATAATTTCCCACATGTTTAAAGGTTCCTTCATATGTTTACAAAGCGAACAACCCTTGAAATACCATATCAGCTAAACAGTTAATTTTCATTAATACATTATAAATTTCAAATAAGTAAGTGTGTAGTTACTTCCCTTTTCCCTTTATGGAGGCTTCAAATTAAAATTGAAGATTGAAAACGCCGCATTGCTAAAAGACCGGGATACGGTTCTCGATACGCTTCAGATGAAATGGGATCTTGTTACGTCTCCATTTTACATGACACAAAAGAACATGTGAGTGAAATCAATTCACCAATAGTAGATACAAGATACAAGACTGGAAGTGTTATTTGATTAGAGGCCACCGACCCATTACAACAAGACATAATATTACAACAAGTTTAACGACATTTTTCGAAATATTATTATAAATAAAAGATCGTTCAATAGTCTGTAAAGCCTCAGAGCTTCATGCTTCAGCTGTCGACACGATATATCAAACCAACCTTGTTGTATAGTATAGTATGATAGCTGTGAAAGCCGATGATACTGTTGACGTTCACTAGCTGATCTCTACGTCCGAGGTTTTAATCAGGATTCGGGTCTACCAATATTGCAGTATGATGGCTGTGAAGACCGACGATACTCTGCACGTTCGCAAGTGATCTCTACGTCCGAGTATGTACTATGCGTATTTGCAGGACGATCCACTTTCACACGATGCGTGCATTTGAGTTTTGGTATTTAATGTAAGGTGTTTTACGCCGCGTTCAACATTATTTTAGTTATATCACGGCGTTCCCTGGTAGTACTGGTCCACTTAGTCTGACACCAGCAAGTCAGTCGTAATGTTACCCAACAATACTGAGTGCTACGAAGGGACAGGTATTTCTACCATTTTTAAGTATAGAAACCTGTGACCTCCCGAACTCGAGGCGGACGCAATACAACTACTGCATCGAGGCGATACATGATCCGTTACGGTGTGACCCAGGAAAATCCGAATGTTAGTATACTTGCGACCCGTGTTTCGTGTATCTAATTCAAATGGACAATATTTGTCAAGTATTTCTTGATACATTTTGCGACATATTTGCGGAGAGTGCAGAAAACTAGCAGGTGCGGATGCGTTTGCTGATCTGTGTCTACACCGTTGCCTTGAGGTTGGTTTATGGGATATAGTTGGTTTTCGTGGAACCCTGCTCATTTAGTGTTGTTTGAGTGTTATCACAGGTTAACCCATTTTAGGACATTGTGACCGACGGATGCTTAATTGATTGCAGTTGAACAACGTTTATAACAACCTTTCAGTTTATTTATCACGGCGGCCAGTTCACCTTCCTGGTTCTCTTGCACGACAGTTATTAACATAATCTTCATTCCAAGACAGCTTGCTACCTTCCCACAAAGACTGTCAGCCCATAGGTGGAAGACGAATGGCTCGCTAGTCGCAAGGACTGTCTGTCGAGTGAATTGCCGAGCTGTAAACAACTGAATGCTTAGAACAGTCTGAATCCGCATGCAGTCTAATCAGAGTATTAACCGTTTATCATTTAGTCATTGAATGACCTCGGTTGTGTATTGGTAGAGCGTCCGCCTCGAGTCCGGGAGGTCACGGGTTCGATCCCAGGCCGGGTCATACCAATGACTTTAAAAATCGTAGCAATGGTTGCCCTCCTTGGCGCTAAGGGTTGTGGGGTTAGCATTACAACTGACTGGCTCGTGTCAGGATAAATGGTAACTTACCAAGGAAATGTCGTGATGTAACTGAAAAATTGTTTAAAACGGCGTAAAACACCAAACAATCATTCAATTGAGTCATTGTTGTTTGATATAAACTATTTCCTTGGCGAAGTTCACATTTTACATCGCTGTATCTGGATACTTTTGTGGGGAAATAGCTGAAATATTTCGCAGATCAATTTCTATGTTTCTTTTTGTGTACTGTTTTCATTGTTTCATAATTATACATCGATTAATTGTTGATTTGTGTTTAACGCCATTTGTAACAATTGTTCAGTCATATCACGGCGGCCAGTACACCTACGCATGCGTTTCCTGGCTTTCTCACATTAGTACTCCACAAAACATGCTTTCCAAGCAACTGGCTGCTTTTCCACATAGACTGTTAGCCCATTGGTGACAGACGATTAACGCATGTCACAGTGACGTTTGTCAAACGTCGGAAAGAATGTTGGCCGAGCTGGGATTCGAACTCCCTGGATTGACAACCCGCGTCGCTACCGAGTTTACGAACCAAGTTTATTACGAGGGTCAATCAGAAATAACATCTGTTAATGTACAGTTAAGCCTGAAATGGACGTTTATGATATGTACGATGATTATGAGTTAAACATGAGATAAACATGAATTTACTCTACCATGGTAAGATAAACAAAAGTATAATATATGACAAACGACATATATACAGTAATGAAATTAACGAGTAGCTAATATCTTACCAAGGAGTATAATATAATACTTGTAAAAGTATTAACATAGTATTGACAGCAACCTGCCATGAAGCAACAGCGAGGGAAAGTGAACGAGTGCGGCGCAAGTGTATGCGCGTGCAGAAAGTGTTTGGCAGGTTCCTCACATACACGCATGATCCTTCCCGTGAACCTCCATTGAAATGCAGGTATACAACCACGCCCAATGCGACACAGGAAAATACACCGTCTTACACACTTCCCCCCTTTGAAAAAAAAAGAATGTCTCCTGACATTCAGAGCTGTAATACATGTCATGCTATATAAAATATCGTATGCATAATATGTATGATGTGAAACCGTCGCGACTACAGAAGATTAAACAAATATTTCGCAAGAAGAAATTGTTGCTGAAATTGTGTTAGCCCAATCTCCGTATCTATCCGGGGGTTTACGGTTACGGACAGTTCGTCGTAGAATCGGTACTTCTGGGGATATCTGCCGACCCTTGTTAAATCCGACTTCAGATTCAATATTTTCCGCAGATTGGACCGTGGTTAAATTAGGATCGTAATCCTAGATTTGGGAAAGGTTCGGTGAAGCTGGAGTTGTAACCCTATGACAAAGATGTTGTGGAACATACTGAGTGAAACTTTTACCCTCGGACTCTGACCCACTGCTACTACTACTGTTAGAGCTTTTTGCAAAGCCGCTACGTTGGAGTTTTAAAGTAGTATCTTTACAGTTTCTACTATCCTTAGTTGATGGTAGTGATCAACAGGTAACGAATTGACAGGCAGTAGAATGTTACGGTGCAGAGTCTTCTTTTGCCCTTGGTTAAACTCCCGCTGAACCTTATATACTGGTAAGTCCGGGTTTGACTGAGACAGTACAATAAAGACATCGCTGTCCCACTTGTCCGAAATGTTATGGGTAGTTGTAAAACCAACTTTCCGGACAAGTACCCTGTCACCAATTTCAAGTTTTGTGTTTCTGATTTTTGTATCATAGTTGGTCTTGTTACGCCATGCAACTTTTCCTGCTTCTTCGGTGGCAGTCCTATAAGCGAATTCCAGACGTTTGTGGAGTCCTGACACATATGAAGTGTGATCCCCAGCCCCGGAACGCCCGGTACCTAAATATGCGTTAATACTGAGTCTCAGGTGCCAGCCGAACATCAGAAAATGAGGGGCGTAACCTGTAGCGTCATTCCGTGTTGCATTATACGCTTGCACACGCGGAGGCACATATGCATTCCAATCAGGCTTCTGATAAGTCTGTAATGTACCGAGCATTTTAAGAAGCGTCTGATTGAACCGCTCCGCCTGACCGTTTCCCATTGGGTGGTGAGCGTAGTCCGAAACTTACGGATACCAGCAAGCTTATAGAGCTCATGAATGGTCTTTGACACAAAGTTTCGTCCTTGATCGCTGTGCAACTGCTCTGGAAATCGATAATACCGGAAGTATCCTTTATACAAGGCTTTGGC
>JASEVX010000004.1:114424963-114467463 GCA_031761405.1 Serripes groenlandicus
TTGCAGCATTTTTTATTATGCTTCCCGAGAAAAATTTCCACTGAATCTGGTTTACTGTCTTTACAGTTATGTACGTTAGGGTCAGGAAATGTTGTTTAAATTATATAAACAAGGACAAGGAAATGTTTGTTAAAGTCATGTACACAAGGTCCAGAGTATGTTGTACAAAGGCATGTGAACTAGGGCTAGGAAATGGAACACTAGGACAAGGAAATGTTGTTTAAACACAAGGATGCAAAGATCAGGAAATGATGCTTAAATTCCTGTACACAAGGGCCTGTAAATGTTGTTTAAAGTTATATACACAAGGACGAGGAAATTTTGTTAAAAGTCATGTACACTAGGACAGAAAATGTTGTTTGAATTCATGTACACATGGGCCGGAAAATGCTGTTTAAAGTCGTGGCCTCTAGGATCAGGATAGTTTTATGAATGTATGTACAAAACTAAGCCGAGCCCGGTAGCTCAGTCGGTAGCGACGCGGGTTATCAAACAAAGGGTTGTGAGTTTGAATCCCAGCTCGGCCATTACATTCTTTCCGACGTTTTATAAAGTCACTGTTACAAACGTCATTCGTTTTTCACCAATGGGCTAAAAGTCTATGTGGAAAAGCAGCCAGTTACTTAGGGAAGTATGTTGTGCGGAGTACTGGTGAGAGAAAGCTAGGAAACACATGAGTAGTTGAACCGGCCGCCGTGATTTGACTGAACAAGTGTTGAAAACGGCGTTAATCAAGCAATTAATTAAAAACACTATAAGCAAATGGTGATTAAAGCCATGTACATAAAGACTCGGATTTGTTGTTTAAAGTCATGTACACTAGGGCTAAGCATTCTAGTTTAAAATCATGTACACAAGGACCATGAAATGTTGTTTAAAGTGATGTACACAAGGACCAGGAAATGTTGTTTAAAGTCATGTACACAAGGATCAGGAAATGTTGTTTAATGTCATGTACACAATGACCAGGAAACTTTGTTAAAAGTCATGTACACAATGACCAGAAAATGTTGTTTTAAGTCATGTACACAAGGACCAAGAATTGTTGTTTAAAGTCATGTACACAAGGACCAGGAAATGTTGTTTAAAAGCATGTACACAAGGACTAGGAAACTTTGTTTAAAGTCCTGTACACAAGAACCAGGAAATGTTGTTTAAAATCATGTACACAAGGCAATACCATGTACTTTAAAGAAGTATCATATTGAGGGAAACATATCGGTAAAATAAGACATTGTTCGTATTGAGACACGTAGTCGGCTGCACACATGTTGTTTGACCGTTGCAACAACTCAATATATGACAAACATTCTTCCTTCGTCTGCTATTCAGGTGAAAAATGTTTGAGGTAATTATGACACTGGGAATAAAAACAAAATATTTGAAGTGACAACAAATACTGACATTCATTTGCAATAGAAACCACGCATTTTTTTTTTTTTTTTTTTTTTATTCCTTCATTTTGTATAAGTATTTTGCATTCACATATACAAAAAGTACATCACGACATTTAACTACGGTTACCCATACACCCATATACCAGGTCAATTGACAAGACACAATTGAGCCGTCCCGCGAGAAAACCAACATTATGGCATCTGCGTAATGTATCGACCAAGATCAGCATGCGCAGACTGAGCCGGGCCGACACATTCCGTCCCAGCGAGATGGAGATTCCTGAAACAGAAAATCCACAGGTGGCGAAAGGTGTTTATTCGGGTACGTCTGCGCGGCATGCTAAGGCTGATCCGTTTACTGATACTTTACGCAGAGTTCACAAAGTTGGTTTCATCGCGGGAAGGCTCAATTAAGGACAGTATCTCTTTTCACCGATATAGTTAGTGTGGCCATTATTAAGTTCAATTGTGACAGGTATTATCTAGAGCAACTAAGTCACCGTATGGGAGCGACACCGGATATTGGTACTAAGTGAGGCGAGAGAAAGTATAAAGCACCTTGACAAAAGGGTAAGTTTTATCGAAATTATTACATTTCTAAGAATCTGACATGCCCTATCATATATGTACCGGCAAAAGAAATAACGGATACAAACTGACCAGACATGCCATTATTGAGCTGAAATTAAACTATTTCAAAGGGAATAAAGTTGACGGATACAATTTTTTGCCTGTACTAGATGTCATGTTTTACGAGCGATATAAAGTATATGGCACCCTTTCGGAATAATTTTAGATTTAGTTGACAGCGGAGCTTGTTATGGATGAACACATATATGATAGTGCATGTCAGATTCTTAGAAATGTAATAATTTCGATAAAACCTACCCTTTTGTCAATTTGCTTCAGACTTTCTCTCGCCTAACTTAGTACCAATATCCGGTGTCACTCCCATACGGTGTAAGTATGTCGCACGTTATAATCTTACCAAAGCTTGATCAATTAATAATACGTGTTTTCTTAAGTTAAGATTTAAAGAAATTATTTACATTCTATATCTTTCATCTCCAACTTCTCGGGAAAAGACTTACTGTTCTTGTACACAACCTTGTTTTTCTTTACCACTAGGTGATTCTGTTTGTCAAATATTGATGCTTCGGCTCTTGTGACTCCAGAGAAGATTAAATTTATAATTATAATGTAAAGGTTCGCGGTCTGGGCCAGTTCTCAATTTGTACTGTAATCCAATAAGACAAGAAACTTCTGTAAATCTCTGTATATTTGAATAATTTAGTATGGATGCATAGGTGGGTCTTTACCACAATGCACTTTCATTACGCTGATGTATATTTCTTAGAACACCGCCCACATTTTTGCTCAAAGGTCATCTGGGTAGGCTAGTTCTGAACAAATGGTCGTCATTTGTACAACTTTGAGAGAGTTCGATGCCATGATGCTTCTTTTAAAATCCATAAAAATATATCTAGTGTTTAGAGAGAAGAAGTCGCTTTTACGAATTGCTTACGGACAGGGTCAAGGACGGACGGACGGACACAACACCATGGCTTGTGCAAGTAAAGCTGTCAACTTGTAAGAGATGCATCTTCTACATTTGTGCACATGGACATAACACTGGCTTACAAATATATCGCGACCTAAAATATATATAAAAACATAAATCGGAAAATTCGACTGATGCTACCTGGATTCTATCTCTCCTCCTTCACAACCTGACATGTCAACCAAACGGTTTAACTAAATTCCTGCTATCAGGCGCTAAGAAATAATACGAGACGGACGCACAAACGGCGTGATGACAATATAGTTTCCAGATATTATCGGGAAGCATGGCAACTTTGTACATGCCGTGTTATTTGTATTAATAGTGTAGATGCATAAACCAAATATTGAAGGCACTTACATCGGCCATGTACACACTATAACCTTTTTATATTCAGATTATGAATATTTTTATTAATAATCACATAATAGTATATGCAAACAACAGAAAGAAACCAAAGCTTACGAAACTGGGAACATATTTAAAATAACAGAACACAAAAATTCACATTTACAAGCGTTACATAGGTACTATCGCAACAAATCATTCTCTGTGGAAATATTTACTTATTTATAAAAACCGCTTAATAGAATATAAAATTCTGACTGTCATTAAGACTATAAAACATAGAAATAGTGCTTCCATATAGAAAATAGGCATTTTGACAGTTGTTCGGGATACAGTTAAGGACAGACCATACATTCCTTCAATCTGATTAGTGGTGTCACTCTATATTAAAATATTCAAGAATAATGGTCTTTTGACTTGGAAGCGAACCATACATATCCCAATTAGACTGTGCATATGCACACTCGGACTGATATGGATCTACTCAGAACTGTCCGAAAACCTATTTTGCTACACCGAGGATCAAATTATTTAACCGCGTCATGGCTGAAATGAGGTCTTATTTCGTCTCCGATATTGGTATCACTTCGGAACATCCTTATATGTATTTGGGTGTTCAGTATGAGTCGTTAGACATCGGTTATGCTCGTGGGAAATGACCGACATGTCCATGATACTATGTCGGTCGGACGTAACTCGCCAGGCCAAGCATATGTGAGCCGTTCAGGGAGAAAACCAACAGTATTGACTCTGCGTAAAGTATAGAACCGGATCCGACTAAGCATGTCGCACAAGATTACCTGGACAGACACTTTTTGCCTCCGGTGTATTTTCTGTTGCAGGGGTCATTTCTCTATACCTCTATACACCTAAGACGGAATGTGTCTGCCCGGATACATTACGCAGAGTCCATAATGTTTGTTTTCTCGTGGAACGGCTCATATATATACAATGTACTTCTAACATTACCAAAGTCGTACAGAATATTCGTGGAGCCCAGTTGGGGTTTTCTATATAAGAGATGTGTGGACATACTATAAGGACTACATCTTTAGAATTGTGTCAGAAAAAAAAACACGTTGGGTTAGGGTTAACCCTAACCCTATCTTAAAAATAGGCTATCAGTGAGGGCTCGGTGCACTTGTGCGGATGCACATACTCACGTATTCACTGTTTGCAGACACTAACGCTGCTTATTTGCGAAACGCGACTGATTCTTTTGAGATATATTCGCTGAAGCAGCATGTACACAAAGTTACAACCATTTCACATGTATTAGTTCTTGCGGAATAGGATGTTGTTATAATACAGATAGGTCTGATTCGTCTGAACATTCTGATCATCTCCCTCCTTACACATTGTCAAACAACAACACATCGCGACAGTCACCACCACAGCAAAGACTAGGAACGCAAACGCAAAGAAGATTATGGCAGACCATCCCAGGGCGTTATACCGTAAGTAACATATCATACCGGTGACACCGGCAATAAACTCTGCAACAAAGAGAAATGTAAACATTATCAATTGTGTCTCATCAAGGAGAAGAAACGAGTTTTCGTTATTTTTTTCTGCGTGTAATACTCAATTTTCAACAGTATTTCAACAATACCACGACGGAAAATAACTATAATAAATCAAAGTACTGAAAGTACTAGTAACGAATTATTTTGAAAACGTAATTAATAATTGCATTTGATCAGGATTTTTGTTTGTTTTAAACTTGCTTTAAAACTTAGCAGTTTTTTTAGCACGACTATTCGAAGAATATGATAACTAGTGCGTCGGCGTTGGCGTTTGCGTTACAACTTTGGTTAAAGTTTTGCATGCAAGGCTTTTTCTCACAAACCACAGATGCTATTGCTTTGAAACTTCACACACTTATTGGACATCATCAAATGACCTTGCAGGACAAGTCCCAATACTCTATATTATATTTTGACACAATTATGCACTTAGAAATTCTGGTTAAAGTTTTGCGTACAACTACATTAAGAGTCCATATCTCTGTATTAACTTTATGCATTGCATTGCAACTTTATACAATGCTTCCCAACCATCACACCTATGTATATTATTAAGTAGGATAACTCTATCCAGCATTTACTGCAAGTTATTACCCTTTTATAACTTAGTAATTCTGGTTCAAGTTTTGTGTGCAACGACATTAAAAGTCCATATCCGAGTAATTACTTGAAGCAATGCATTGAAGCGTTATACAACCCTTTTCAACCATCACACCTATTTAAAAAATCAAGTTAGATAACTTTTTCCAGCATATAATGCAAATTCTGGTTAAAGTTTTGCGTGCAACAACATTAAGATTCCATATCCTAGTATCTACTTGATGCATTGCATATAAACTTTATACAACCCTTCCTTACCATCACACCTATATAAACAATCATGTTTGATAACTCTTTCGAGCATATAAATGCAAATTCTGGCCCTTTTTTTACTTAGAAATTCTGGTTAAAGTTTTGCATGCAAGGTACTTTCATGGATATATCTCAGTAACCACTAATGATATTGCCTTGAAACTTCATACATGTCTTCCGGTGTTTCAGACAGTCAAGTTAGATAACTCTTGTATGAATTAAATACAAATTATGGCCCTTGTTTGACTTTTAAAACTTGGTTAAAGTGTTGCATGCATGGCACGATCATGCACATATCTCAGAGATTGATTTAAAGCTTCAATATAGTCGGTAAAGGTATCAAACTGAATTTATTATAAATTATGGCCCATTCTGAAGTTATAATTTTGGTTTGAAGTTTTGCATGCTAGGCCTTTTCTCACAATCGGCAGATGCTATTCAAACAAGACTTATCCAACTTGATTTATAGTTCTATACTATCAAGCCACTATCTCAGTAACAACTGTTGTCTATAGTATCAAATGGCCAAATAGTCGAGCATGCTGTCTTGCGGACAGCTCTTGTTAGACAATCTAGTCTAGTTCGTGACCATATATAATCTTTGTTCATATATATTTTAAAAGAGACATCTTCATCAATTGACAGGTTTTTGGGGCAGACTTTCTTAATGTGTGATTATTTGCTAATAGTTTCATGTTAATAGTCAAACTGTCTTAAGATTTTAATTACTGAGGAACTTGTATGTTGATCAATACATTGTGGCAAATGGAGAACAGCTCAGAATGAGTTAGTTTTTCTTTGATAACATAATATTTTCACAAGTGGAAATGATCAATATATATATTGTTATATACTGGGTGTATAAGAATAATTTTGAAAAATGTATGGGTAAAACAGGAAAATAAACATGCATAATGTAGTAGCATAACGGGTAAAATAATATGCTAGCCGCACTGTTGCATTCTATGGTTTTTTTCATAACATTTCTTAATTTACCCTTTGAGTAAAAACTTATAATCACAAAATCAAAATTTGGAAGCAATATAGAAAAAATTGAGATAATCTAATTTTGCTTCATTTTTTTAAAAATTGTTTCATGATTTGTTAATTAACCCTTTCCCACAAACGACACATCTGCAAATCTCTATAAATGGAGGTATAACACATGGAAAAGGGGAAGAAAATATTATGGGAAAAATTGAATTGCTTGCATTGAGCAAGTTCTACTTCAGTCAATATGTGTTTTAAAGATGTCTGCGTCATCAGAAAGCCTCTACATGGGGTAAAGGCTTTAATATCTGAAATGTGCAAAAATCGTCTGCAAACAATTTTATGTTAAAAATGAGAAAAGTATAAATACATAAATATGTTATAAGTGTCCCAATACTGTAATGGTATGAATATATGATTGGCTTATCCCTGATAAATCAAATACATCATGACAAACATGTTGCGTATGGTAACAAAAATAGATAATGACAAGCATACTTAACCCTTTCCCACAAATAGACGATTTTTTTGATAAAACAAGCATTTTGACGCGCATCTTTGCCCGAATGGCTGAATAATATAAATGAATGGTCTATAATTAGAACACCGTTTTTAAGTTGGAAACGGAGACAAAACGGTGATATTTCCCTGTGTGCGTTTAAGTGTTATTTGTCATTTCATTTTTCTACTATCATCTTAAGGAAACAAATAAAAATGCACAACGATACTTCCACAAATAATTTGGCATCTCTGCGATACAGAGCTCCAGATAATTACTTTGGTCAAATATGTTTCACTCCCTAAAATAATTATTAAAGAGTGAATCACTACAGGAGGCCCGACACCCAAAAATAAGGAAGGTCAACTTATGTATTATGCTTCTAACCTTAAATAGGAATTCCACTGCCTATGTATCCATGTAACAGTTTAAATAGTAAATTTAAAACTCTTAACAATATACACTTGCTGTGTTTCCATGAACACAAAAGAGTACATTTAAAAGAGAGAAATGCTCATCATAATGATAACATGTTGATGATACTGCAGCAGGAAGCATTATTAGAAAGTGAAAAATTGCTCAATATAGGCATTTGTTCTTTTTACTGCATTATTTTGAATTTACAATTTACTTTAATAATACTTTAATAAACATTGTATTCATGTTTATAAATCTTGTTTAATTACCTCCCTTTAACTAGTTAAGTATACAATGCATTTCAAGACAAAATAAGATACTTTCTAGACATGTTTATAAATATTGTTTAATTACCTCCCTTTAACTACTTAAGTATACATCAAGACAAAATAAGTTACTTTCTAGACACATATCGAATGGATTTTATGTCTGTAAGTATCTCAAAAGGCTTATGTTTGATCGCCTCGTAGTGTGAAATATTGTGATTTGTCTACGTCCTGGGGTTTTTTTTGGGGGGGGGGGGGGGGGGGGGGGGGCTATTCCGTATGCAACGTCATTATATAATGAAATCAATTGTTTGTATAACTTCAAATTTGTCCAAAATGCTTGCTTTACTAAAGGTAATTTTTAATGTTTTAACAACTCTATTCTTACTAAACACACCTAACAGACCCTTCCGATGGGTTAAAGTCAGGTCTCCAGAATGATTCATTGGTATGCGAATTAAATATTAAATAATATTGGTAAATCACTTAATCTTGATGAACTTTATTATTTGAGGGACACATTGTGTATTACTAGGGAAGAAAAGACAAAATACATAACTTCATCAGTCAAAATCAACCACGGGAACTCCCGTATCGAAAGATCGATTGTTTTGGGGGAGACTTTATAATGATGTTTTCTTTTAATTGGCTGTTGTTTATTTACTACGTCATCGATTAAATGATTAAAAATGTATTCTGCTATTGCAGAACTCAGCAGTTCTACCATTTTTATATATTTAAATAACGAACCATGTTTAATTGGTTGTGCAGACCCGCGAACAGACATTATTTGTGTATCAATTCCGAAGCGTGAGAACTCGTTGTTCCGTAAAAACTGCACACACCGGTGAAGTGTCAAATTTACCATGGTGAATTACATACGGTGTTAGGGTAATTTTTCGACCGCGATTATATTTTAACGATCTGGATTTCTCTGGAAATACGTCACATTCATTTTGTCTTACGATTAAAACGACGCACAGAAAATGTTTTATATTCGTTATTCCGGGTTTAAATGCGTGATACGACGAACAGCAAATACTTTCATTCGTTTTTCCTGCATTTTAATGCGTGATCATGTATTCACGCACCTTATCTGGAGCTCTGCAGATACATTGCTCTACAGCGTTGGGTCGAAGATCAGGTTTGTTAGCGTTACATAATGGGCACCTGTTAACTACGTCACTCACTAGTCAATGGGGGTACAACTCGGAATTCATACATGCCTACAGACACATGAAATATATACCTTTATCATTAATTTGATATTCTCTTGAGAATTGATTCTCTGTGTTGATTCGATAGTTTAAATATGACTTCACTTCATTGAAATAACACATCGAAGAGATGCGATATCGGAAAAAATACTAGGACTATTTTCAGCAAAGGTGTAGTTTAACGTAACTCGGAATTGTAAAGGTCAAATCTCAGAGCGATCTCATATATTTTTTGAGAAAAAATAATTCGTTAAAAATGTTAGCCTTTTATTGTCCTTGTTATTTCAACTATTGCGAATGAAGAATTCATTACAATAAATGTTTTTGTAAACTAACCTTGTAATAGTATTCATCATGTGACAGTTTAATTTACCTTGACATAATACAAGTTGAGAAGCTGTTAAGTTTGTAAAGAATGAAATGCATGGGCTACCTGTAATTATGTGAGGATATTAACCGGATCCTAACCTCTCTACAAAGCTGTATTATTGTATGACTAACATGTAGTCTATTTTCATAGACTTGTAGATGTGTTTCAACTACCCCACGATTTGTACTTTCAAAATTTGATCACACAGGTGATAAGAATATATGTATTTATTATATACCTGCACAATTTCCGGCGCAAATGCGTGCATATTGTCATACACAAATCAAACACGACGGATTAAAAACTCCGTATTTGACTAGATACGATACGGTACAAAATATGGTCATATGACGTTAAACAGTTACAGCTGTTATATGGAACGCCTTAACTGCCTTATTTGACGTTACAACTTGATGTTCAGTTGCAACATCATTACATATGACGCTTTCACCTTGATGTGTGACCCTTTTATATATACATGCGACGACAAATCTAATACATGTGCCTGTTTTATAATTACATGAGACTGAATAATCATTTTGTGTGGTGAAATCAACATTGCGTGTGGCAATTTCACCTTTATATGGGACACATTAATCCATCCATGTGACAACATTTCTAATACATGTGCCTGTTTTGTAATTACATAAGACTGAATAATCATTTTGTGTGGTGAAGTCAACATTGCGTGTGGCAACATTTCTAATACATGTGACGGTTTTATCAGTATACGCTCTATGTAGTGCTCTTGTCATTACGTGTGACCAAATGTTCTATACGTGTGACCAAATGTTCTTTACGTGTGACGAAATGTTCTATACGTGTGACGAAATGTTCTATACGTGTGACGAAATGTTCTATACGTGTGACCACATGTTCTTTACGTGTGACCAAATGTTCTATACGTGTGACCAAACGTTCTATACGTGTGACCAAATGTTCTATACGTGAGACCAAATGTTCTATACGTGTGACCAAATGTTCTACACGTGTGACCAAATGTTCTTTACGTGTGACGAAATGTTCTATACGTGTGACCAAATGTTCTTTACATGTGACCAAATGTTCTTTACGTGTGACCAAATGTTATATACGTGTGACCACATGCTCTATACGTGTGACCACATGTTCTATACGTGTGACCAAACGTTCTATACGTGTGACCAAACGTTCTTTACGTGTGACCAAATGTTCTATACGTGTGATCGCATTATTAATACATGTGGCGGTACTATCATTACATGTGACAGAAAAGCCATTTTGTGTGGTGGAGTAATCTTTACGTGGGATAGTTTCACCCTGATGTGTGGCTTTTTTATTTATACATGTGATGGTTTTATCATTATATGTGACATAATTGTCATTCCAAGTGGTAGTTCCACCTTGATATGTGACGACACTTCTAATACATGTGACGGTTTCATCATTACATATGACTGAAAAGTCATTTTGTGTGGTGGAGTAATCTTTACGACGGATAGTTTCACCCTGATGTGTGGCTTTTTTATTTATACATGTGACGACAATTATTATATATGTGACGATTTTATCATTATATGCGACATAATCGTCATTCCATGTGGTAGTTTCACCTTGATATGTGACACATTTATTCATACATGTGACGACATTTATAATACATGTAACGGTTTCATCAGTATGTGTGACAGAATCGTCATTCCATGAGGTGGAGTCAACATTACGTGTGGTACTTTCATCTTGACATGTGAAACTTTTATTAATACATACGACGATACCATTAATACATGTGCCGGTTTTATCATTATATGTGACAAAATGCAGTGCTTCAATCCATCTGCCCCTCGTGGTTCCACCTTTGTTAGTAACTCACGAGCTCCGTTCCTAACTCTTACACGATCTCCAATAGTCGTAACTCGTATGTTGATCAGTTGTGTGTCAGTAAGCGATAGAATAGTATCCAATTCAATCTTTTGTTCATAAAACCTCTCGATTAAACCATGTACACATAATGATTCTAACAATGTTGCTATATTTGCCGCCATCTTGTTCGTTAAAGTATCCAAAAAGACTGGACCAACCGAAATCGACCACCGAAATCGACCTCAAATTCAACTTAATCGACATTGTTTTTTATTGTTTCGATGTATTATAAACACTTATGTAGTTATGATATACTTTAGTCAATACAATACATAAAAAAATACTTTGCTCTCAATGAAATCGACTTTTCATTCTCCGAGACAGAAATCAACCTCCGAAATCGACGACCCCGAGACCGAAAAGTATTTTTCTATATATTCTATTGATTAAGGTATATCATAACAAATATATTGTTTATAATATATCAAAGAATTAAAAAATATTTGTCGATTTAGGTAAATTTGAGGTCGATTTCGGTCTCATGTCGAATTCGGTCTGAGGTCGATCTCGGTCTGAGGTCGATTTCGGAGAGTGAAAAGTCGATTGCGTTAAAAACAAAGTATTTTTTTTTATATATTTTATTGACTAAAGTATATCTACATACTTATTTATTATATACCAAATAAATAATATATGTCGATTTCGGTGCATTTGAGGTCGATTTCGGTCACGAGACGATTTCGAAGAGTGAAAAGTCGATTTCGTTGAGAACAAACTATTTTTTTTTATATATTTTATTGACTAAAGTATATCACAACTACATAATTGTTTATAATATATCGAAAAACATAATTAATAAATGTCGATTAAGGTGAATTTGAGGTCGATTTCGGTCGTCTTAGGTCGATTTTGGAGAGTCCAGGGACTCACGGAAAGGTGTTCACATAGGGCGAGTTCATATGGGATCCGAGAACAGCCCAAGTGCACTCGGAATCCATTTGAACGGTGATACTTTTAACCTTAGAGACGTCATTTTGATTTCAAAATAGCGACCAACGATGTTTACTACTCATTCGGAATATCTCGGTGATGAATGCTTCATCAATGGATGATGAAGGATTACGGAATTACCCGAGAGTTCCGAATGGTTTACTACTAAGACGAGGAAACACCGTTCAGATGGAAAGCATTAGTGCGCATGTTTTTCTGAATTTATATTTATCCATGACGTCATTTCTCTATCCTAGAGAAGCCCATCTGAACTCGCCCATATATAGATCGAACCGCCACACGTATAGAACATTTGGTTACACGTAAAGAATATTTCGTCACACGTATAGAACATTTCGTCACACGTATAGAACATTTGGTCAAACGTATAGAACATTTGGTCACACGTAAAGAACATTTGGTCACACGTAAAGAATATTTCGTCACACGTATAGAACATTTCGTCAAACGTATAGAACATTTCGTCACATGTATGGATTAATGTGTTCCGTACAAAGGTGAAATTGCCACACGCAATGTTGATTTCACCACACAAAATGATTATTCAGTCTCATGTAATTATAAAACAGGCATATGTATTATATTTGTTGTCGCATGTATATATAAAAGGGTCACATATCAAGGTGAAAGCGTCATATGTAATGATGTTGCAACTGAACATCAAGTTGTAACGTCAAATAAGGCAGTTACGGCGTTCCATACTGTTATTTATGTTGTTACATGTTGTTACATGTAAGACCGAGTGTAAAACTCAAACGATAGTATTTGTCGTGGACTAAGTAGTGAAGAATTAGTATTTTCTCGCGGTGCGAAGTATAGCGAGAAAATGTTGTCTTAGCGACATGTGATTTGAATTGTGGCTATTTTGTTTACGCACGGGTAAACCCGTGCGCAGTTTATGTAAGCAAATCATTCTACCAGTCAGTCACATACAGGCAAGACGGGTTTAATTTCGTAAAAGAGGACCACGTGTTATCATGGATGAGCAGAACAAATTACTTTCGCAGATGGAAACTCTAAGGCTGCCAACTTTAATTACCAGCCGCCTTAGAGGGTTTGAGACGCGCATGGCTGGAGCAGTTACACGCGCACCGGAAGATAAAACAAAGCAAACCAAAACACGCCGATACGTCCCGTATGGTGCAGCACACAGACTACTATCACATCATCAAACCCGCAGCCACAGGGGCATTACCAACATAGCAGTGGAAAGCCGGGGGTTTATTTCAAGTGTGGACAGTTCGTACATTGACAGTCAGACTGTAGAGCAAGAGGCAAATATTTTCAGCCTCAAGAGAGGTGCATTTGTCAGATAAGTACAATTTTAGATAGTTCCTTTTGTAGGCAAAATAGTAAAGCTACTTTGGATTCAGAAATCATCATACAAAGAGACGGTATAATAGAGAGATATTATTTTACCAGTGGGTTGTTTAAAACGTAAACTTGAGTATTGGGTAAATAAAGGTATGTATAAGCCTCACTTGTCAGATAAGTAGATTTTAGATTGTTCCTTTTGTATGCCCAATAGTAAGCTAATTTGGCTTCAGAAAGCATCATACAAAAAGACGGTATAATAGAGAGAGATATTATTTCACCAGTGATCCAGTGGGATATTTTAAATGTAAATTTGAGTATTGGGAAAATAAAGGTAACTTTGTACTAGAGGGTATAAGCTTCCTTATAAACTATTATATCTAAATGACAAGTCTTCTTTAAATAATCCAGGTATAGTGAATAATAGAAAACGTTATTGAAAAGGGGTGCCCAAAGTGGTAAATCCATTGGCAGTATCGTTTAATGAATCGAAAAAGCCTCGTCTTGTTTTAGACTGTTGACATATAAATAAGAATTTATTTAAATACATGGTAAAGTTTGAACATCAGTATTGCACGAGATCTGTCTAGTACATGGTAGTATTTTCACATTGAAATGTTCGAGCCGCATCGAACATCTTTCAGATTTTCATAGGTTCTCGATGCAGTAAAATCATACTATATTTCCAACGTTCTTTCCGTTCAAGGTCGCCGGGTCATGAAAAAGTCATGTTTTTTATATGACGGTTTAGGTGGTAGCAGTACATATTTGCAATCATATGAACTGGGAATATCTGTTAAAGAACGACCTTGAAAACTTCGAATTCCTTTTACTAGACGACAAATGTATTTGGTTAAATAAATAATTGTATGGTTAGGTTACATATGGAATACGAGTAACGTTTATTTTATCCGTCACAGAAGAAAAGATATCGTTCTTAAATCAGCAATGGGTCTTCTATCAAGAGGGTTTCAAATGGAGAATACATCATATACGCACGCGATCTCGCGCGAGTAGTAGGAAAACTGATTTCGATTATTTGCACGATTGGTCCTGTCGTTCGGCTTAGAACGCGCGTTATGTAAGTGTTTGAATCAGCAAGTAAGTGAGGGTTAGTTCAGAGGCACTGTCTGAGATGTTGTTCTGGAAGGATCATGTCCGATATATGAATAAAGCAGATATTGTCTGTTACTTAAAGGAGAAAGATACTGTTATATTTACCATTGTTTTGTTTTGGAGGTTACAAACAGTCAATTGAACATTTCACTTATAGGAAGTTGGTCTCTAGAGGAGAGGGTAAAAGCTGTACTTGGAGAGAGCTAGAAGCTGTACATTGATATTTGTTCATAGTGAAAGTCTGGAAGGATGTCATGTTTTAGTGTTGAGTATTTTGAGTACATGTAGTAGAAAACCTTGTTTATAGGTAATAGCTAGGAGCGCAAATGATATATATAGAAACTGTACTTTTTCTGTCGATGATGGATGAATTCCTAGAAGTGATAGTCTGGAAGGATGTCATGTTTTAGTGTTGAGTATTTTGAGTACATGTAGTAGAAAACCTTGTTTATAGGTAATAGCTAGGAGCGCAAATGATATATATAGAAACTGTACTTTTTCTGTCGATGATGGATGAATTCCTAGAAGTGATAGTCTGGAAGGACGTCATATTTTAGTGTTGAGTATTTTGAGTACATGTAGTAGAAAACCTTGTTTATAGGTAATAGCTTGGAGCGCCAATGATATATATAGAAACTGTATTTTTTCTGTCGATTATGAATGAATTTCAAGAAGTGAAAGTCATATTTTGGTAAACAGTGACAATAAAAAATGTTTTAAGTATTAATAGCTAGGAGCGCCAATGATATATGTAGAAACAGTGGTATTTCTGTCGATTATTGATTGATTCCTAGAAGCTCGAATTATGAGGCAGATTTACTAAGCAGATGTCACGATAGTGATAATTAGTCTGCTGTTGACTGAATGTTTAGGTATTTAGACGATGGGGCCCACGTACGATCAATATATTTGTTACTGATTACAATAGTAACTGCACGGAGTTCAACGGAATTATCAACGGACGGCCTCTTACATTTGGGCTATTAGCAATAAAAATAATTGCTAATTGTTAATACAAGTTATTTATTTCAGGTTTATGTTTAGAGGACACTGTGAATAAGTTGGTAAATACGAGTTGTATACCAGCGGAACAATTTGGTAATGTACATAGAAAAATGGCAGAACAACTAGTTTACTCAAACAGTGACAGTGACGCGACAAACAAAAACAAAACATACTGAACCTCGACAAGTGGAGGCGTTTTATTGTGTCGAAAGGTGGAAGTGCAATTCCTGTATCTTCGATACTCGTTTCATTATATCTCACAGAACAAATTGACAACTAATATTCATTCAATTTGATATCTGCAAATGTATACAGTATTAAGTGGGCACATTGTTTAAAGGGACTTCCCGATCCAACGGAAAACAATTTTGTCAAAAGCTTGTTAGAATCGGTTAAAAGAACTTCACTCAATAAAAAGGATCATATAGACGCGGATATTTAGAAGAAAGTTTGTTCCGAATATTCATGTTACACTGACGTACTGGTTGTTAAAGATTTGTTTTTATTGCTCGGTCATGCCGGATTTTTAAGGTTTGGCCAGATCAGTTCATTACGATGTACTGACGTGGCAATTCATGATGATTATTTTTACATTAGTTATTAGAAAATGCGACTAATACTGTTGTCATATGTAAAGGAGATTGTGTAGCTTATCCCTACACTATGTTAAAGCGTTACATGTCAATTACTAGTTAGATTTTACTGATCTCAATTATCTGTTTAGACCTTGTTATAGGTCTGGAAATATATGCACATTTATTTCTAAACATATATCGCTTAGTTACACAAGGGTTAGGGATAGTATGATAGGTAGAATGCGTTCCTTTGCAGGAGATTTAAACATTGGTTTGTATTCAATGAGAGCATGAAATTCAAGGGTTAACGATAGCTGTTGGAAAAAGCACGATCGGTGGAAGTCCGACAGTAGAAAAGATGGGTATGTCGCAGATTTATTAATTTAACAATCTTGAAGTGACAAAAAGCCTTAATCTGTAATCGCATCTCTATCTGTTATTGCAGCCCTAACTTTTGATGTCTATAAAGCCTGACTGGTAACTGCTTACACAGTGGTTGTTGTTGTTCTTGTTTATATGGGTATGAAATAAGTAAAGCTTAGACTAGTGTTTTCTCGCGGTACGAAGTATAGCGAGAACATGTTAGCTTAGCGACATGTGATTTGAATTGAAAACGTGTTTAATTTCAATTTCATTAATGAATTCCTTATTTCTGCATGCTTCACTTTGAATGAAAGTCGTTTATGTTCAATATATGAAATGTTTTGAGAGTTGTAAGGGACAATATTTATATTTCTTGTCACCATGTTTCTGTAAATGTATTACCGAGTACTTAAAGATTACGCATTGCATAAGTCTAGAGCAAAGTAAGGTCCGGCGCTTGACGTCCGGACACAGGTTTCCAGAGTTAATTCATCGTCAGTCGACCACATTACAATAGCTCATATTGTTTATAAGTCTGCTCGATATATCAAGGACGGGTTTATATAAATTATATTGTTTTAATATTTGATCAGAATAATCTGTTAATGATTATTTATATCTCAGTCCTGTACTAATAAAGCCTGTCTGGTAAATGCATAACGCCTGCCTGGAAATGCGTACACTGTGGTTGTTGTTGTTCTTGTTTATAGGGGTAAGAAAGAAGTAAAGCTAAGACCATATTATAGGGCATGGCCTAGGTATCGGAGAATGTATTCATCCGTCATTCATTTCACGTTAAAGGCAAGTTTGTTTTTTCAAGGTCAAATCATGCCAAATACATGGGCGGGCATGCTGATCTACTATCGCCCAAATGATCCCTAAAACAACTTTGTTTGCGTGAAATGAGTGTATACCATCTCCAGAATGCATTCAATACATGACATGGAGTCTAAATTCATTGTAAATGTATAAAGAATGCACTGGAAATGATTCTTTTGATTAGTTTTAGCTCCACTGGCTGAAAGCCAGTCGAGCTAATGTCATAGCGAATTGTCCGTCGTGCGCGCGTGCGTGCGTTAATTAACTGTTTGCTTCAAATGACTTCTCCTCCCTAACCACTTGGCCAATTGGGATGAAACTTCATATGAAGCATCTTCTCAATGTCCTCTTTAAAATTCTTTCAATTCTTTTGGATCCATGCAAAATTCAGGTTTCCATGGCAACCGAAAGAAAAGATTTAAAACTTTAAATTTATTCTTCCCCTAAACTGGTTGGCCGATTTTCAAATAATTTGTAGAAATTTTCCTTGGATGACCCTCTGTCTGATGTGATGAATGAAGTGGTTACGTTTGAATGAGGAATCCGCCGTGGCCCAATGGAAAGTGGATGATTTTTGAACCGGGCGTCCTGGGTTCGGTCCCCGCCTGCGCAGATAATGATTGATGACGTTTGTAAAGGCTCATTTCCTACCCTTGTACTTGTAAGTTTAACACAGCAATCATGTTTTAGTGTTTTGACGCCGTGAAATAACGGAAATAATGTTGAAAACTTTAATTTAAAAAAAAATAGAAGGAAAGTAAGTTTACATGAGTTTGTCACAGATATAAAAAGATACTTACGGAATATAATAAATATAACATACGGTGCCAGATCTATCTCCGTCGTTGGTAAACCGTTCTCAGATAGCTGTTTAAACCGCACCAACTTAACCCCTGTACATATAAGCGATACGAATAAACACGATATACACAATCCAAATATATCCTTGTCCAGAACTGCAAAAAGAAAAAAATGTGATTCACCTTACCAGAGACAAAAGCTGGTCAGTCTGATCTATTGTTGCACTGTTCTGCCATTTTGATTCAAGAATCATTTGCAAAACCTCTGCCAAACCGTGTTAGTTTTGATACTACACCACGGATTAACATCTTCGTGTGTCACAAACACACTAAAGTTGGTTCACCTGCAGCGCGCACTATTTATAAGAAACAGTTACATATCGAGAACATGGATATATCGTTTTGCTTGAACCATTTCATGGATCAGATTTGATTAAAGAAATCAGTTCTGATTGCTAATACAAGATGAGCAAGAACTCAAAAGTACCTTTTTAGGGGTTCCTGTCGATTTCGAAGAATCGCGAGATCACTTTACATGTAAATAAAAAAGTAATGGACATTTAATTCAAAAACTTATAACTAAATTCATCTCAAAGACTGAAATCATGTTGTGTTTTTTACATTTGAATAACTACATTAAGACAAATTCAAATTATATGTAATACCTCATGCAAGTCATATTGTGTATAAAGCTTTCCAGATTATCCTGTTCTCAGAGCGGAACATTTATGTTTATGTAATGTAATATGTAATGTAATGTAATGTAATTATAGAAATCAATTGCTCTGATCGAGCATAACCTTTCCAACTTCTATAGGCTCATTTAGTAGTGTACACTATTTCTTGTAAAAGCATCTAACAGATGCAGATCAATTCAAGAGACATAGTTAGATACAAGGGAGTCCGGGTGCGATAACCTAGCTCTTTCCGAAAAGACCCCTTGGTTCTATTAACGTACTCATTGTATAGCACCGATACACGCGAGGCACATTTTCCTGGAATAGACCAGTACTTGACCTCTGGTTGAGTGGGAGACACTTAAAGCACCTAAGAAAAATCCAGAACCCGGACCGGGATTGAACCCAAGATCTGTTGATTGATAGTCACGCGTGTTTACCACTAGGCCAAATAAACACAAAGTAGTTATAACAGGCGTGAATATGAACAATGCTCTATGGAAACAAACTGTTAAGTAATTATAACAGGCGTGAATATGAACAGTGCTCCAGGGAAACACACCGTAAAGAAATTATAACCGGCGTGTATATGAACGGTACTCCAGGGAAACAAACCGTAACGTTATTATAATATGCGTGTATATGAACCGTACTCCAGGGAAACAAACCGTAACGTTATTATAATATGCGTGTATATGAACCGTACTCCAGGGAAACAAACCGTAACGTTATTATAATATGCGTGTATATGAACCGTACTCCGGGGAAACAAACCGTAACGTTATTATAATATGCGTGTATATGAACCGTACTCCAGGGAAACAAAATGTAAAGTAATTATAACAGGCATGGATCTGTAACGTTATTATAATATGCGTGGATAAAAACGCTGCTCTAGGGCAACCAACTGTAACGTAACAATAACCCGCGTGGATTTGAACTGTGTTCATTAGAAACCAACTGGATATGAACATTGTGCCACGGAACAGTGCTCTCTGAAAGCCAACCTTAACGTAATCGGTTCTGTAGAAGGCAGCGTCTACGAAGTTTTGACACAGATCAGTGCTCTGTGAAAGCCAACATTAATGTAATTACTACACCTATCGGTGTTCTGTTAAATCCAACACTAACGAAATTTTGATACGGTGCAGGTGCTCTTTGAAAGCCAACCGATTCGTAAATATTTCCCTGAACGCCAACCTCAACGTAATTATTACTCGTAGGGATAAATACCTGCCTGTGTATATATGCTTATCATCAAGATGAATAATGCTTTATAGATGGGTTTTTTAAATATTCTATGACTAATTGGCGAACAATGCATATCATGATTAGTATATAAAGGATGTGCTGACTGATCTAGTTCTACACTGGTCAAAAACGTCCTAAGGTTGGTTTCACAGTTTGCTGCTAAACCTCACGTAACCAATACGGGATGAACAGATCGGGACGCAGTAATTGGACTATATCATATCAAAAACAGTCTAGTTTGTTTAAGCTTAATAAAGAAATATTACTGACATCCTGATGGGTAAAACAATCCTTTCATTTCGCAGGAATCGTTTGACGACGTAAAATTTGACTCGTCAAATTTACATGCCCACTCTGGAGAGAAAAATCCGATCGTCTGAAAGGAAGAAAAATACTAGTAAGAATAAGAAAACTATTAGTCATATAGTAGTTTGAACATAACAATTCATGGCCATCGTTTTGAGTTTAGTTTAAAAATATTTTGTTTTGCATCGATTAAGAAACAAGCTTGTATTATCACGCTCGGTGTCTGTTTCATGGAGACATAACCAGTATTCGTGCCGTTTTTGTGGAAAAATCCTAGAAGCAGAACCCGCTCATCACGGGACTCGAACTCGCTATCAACATTACTAGCCATATTATGGCGTTTTTCCTGGATAAAGAACTAGTAGTACCGACCCGCTTTTACAGGAACAAACACATCAGTTGTGATGTTATTCCCGCAAACATTAGCATGAACGAGGAAAGCCACTACTTTCAATTTTAAAATGTTTTGATTGACCCGACTGTGGATCAAACCCCGGTCTCGGGCATTCAAGGCAGACTCTCTTACAACTACAACTCTGAGAGGTATAACCAGTACAAGGCTAGAAAATATTACTTGCCCTGGAGAACTCCACAGTCACCGTCACTAGTGGAACGCTCAGTCCCAAATCCTGCATGTGTATACTCTGCCACGACGGATTAAACGATGAAGTCCGAAACAAATGGACACAATATAAATGAAATGCATCAGACAGGAAAGATTCACAGCAGTAATTAAGACTGAATGGGATGTTTTTGGTGAACCAATGTTTCACAAAGAAATGGATTGGTATCCAACCAGACTAAACCAACTAAATACGCTTTGAAAGCCTTCTGACACCAAAGATGTACATTTAAGTCGGGAAGCGTGGATGCCAAGAAAGATCTATATCGCAAGTCTGGTATTGCTCATTTCAAGACAGTATGTTTATGTTTTACTAACCTGCAAAATACTTATTACTCCCATTGGTCCAATCAAAATGAATTCTGTCATGGCAAATCCAGTGATACTGGATGAATCAGGACTTAAACCAATAGTAGACTTTGTAGATACCTAAAATGATTATAGGTCAATAAGTAGTATTACATATTTTGTGAATTGGTTGAAAATATTAGGCCGATTTTACAATTTGAACACCAGGCATGTTTGAGCAAGTAAGGCATACACATCTCTTTCCTGAATTTCGTCTTGTTTACCTTTAAAAAGCACAATGAGTTAAGGAATTGAATTCAGCTGGCCCCGAATCTATATATACTATCTAAAACTTTATTCGATACATTCTACGAAAGATTCACAGAAAAAATAAACTCGGCTACAAAGCAATGTTTCCCGAGCGTAAATTATGACGTTATCTAAAATCCTATTGGGATTCAAACCTTAAGGTAGACCATTTACATATGCGAAATGCGAGACGTAACTTGCCACAAAAAGGTCAGACTCGATATCAAAATGATGATGCATATCGTAACTATAAGGAAACAAAGTGTGCATTTCGAAAGTTACACCGAAATAAATGTATACTATATATATAGAGAGACAATATTATGATATGGAAAACTGCTGAAAGAGACTGTAAACTTTTTCTGGAAATTAATTAATAAAAAACGAAGACAAAAGTAGGATGCTGATTCAGAGATTGAATTTCATGATACTGTCTATAGATTAATTGATTGATTGGGGTTTAACGCCATTTTTAACAATTTCTCAGTTATATCACGGCGGCCAGTTCACCTACTCATGCATTTCCTGATTTTCTCACACCAGTACTCCACACAACCATCTTCCCAAGCAAAACTGTCTATAGAGATCCTAAATCGATAAATGAACAATGGTATAACTATGTTCGTATACACCTTCAGAGCATAATTATTTAATTCGAATTTCAGGCATTAAGAACTGCACGATATAAATCATCTATTTTTCGTATCCATACGAAGAAATAACTTCTACAGAAGTAAATCATACTATTCAAAAGTCAAAAAGAATAAAAGTGGCGGGTGTGATGGTCTCTTTCGTGAGCATCTTTTATATAGCGGCTATGTAACAAGACAACTTCTAACTAAATTCCTTAGTAATGTGCTAAGATTACTGCTATTACTTTGCATAAAGGAAATAATAAGCCTCGGAATGAACCGAAAAGTTAAAGAGCTATTACTCTTTCTTCCGTATTGTTAAAACTTTACGAGTCTATTTTACTATCTCGTTTTGATAATCAAAGAAATACGTGTACTGTAAACAATCAGCAAGGGGTTTTCGCAAAGGCTTGTGGTGTTATTGTAAACGAAAGCATTAATTTTGCCATTGAAATTAAAAGCAAATTCTACAGTTTTATACGGATGTGACCTGTGGGATGTTCTCAGTGACTACCAAGTTATTTTACTAGATAGGAGTCACATATATGGTGTAAAATGTATGCAGTCAATTTCAAAATGTACAAAGACAGATATTGCTTTATCTGTGATACGGCTCTTGCCTATAACTACAGAAATTGATATTAAAAAACTTACTGTTCATGGTCAACTCATCCTCGGTACCCAGGCTATTAATAAAGTATCATATGTTATGAACAGCCTGGGTACCGATGATAGGTCGACTTTTCATTTTAGAACCGAGTGTGTTAGTCAAATATATTTTTACTAAACGAGTAATAGCCTATATCAATAATCAAGCGGCTGTAATAGGGGATTAATTTCCGTTTGTTTTAAACTTTTAAGCACATATAATATATATATATACTTTATAGATCAATGCATTAAATATGTAATATTCCCCATCAAATCAATATGGAAGAAAAAGATAAAAACTCTAGTACGCATGTGTAACCCAGCTGAAAGAGTCCGACCCGAACAGGGCTCGAACTCGGGACCTCTTGTCCCGTAGGCGAACAATCTACCGTGTCGCTATAAAAAACTAGCTCGATAGCAAGGCAGTATAAGTATCCCCTTATACAAACACATAGCTACATAATTATTGTCTACCTATGGGACAGACCACTATACTACATACTCCCTCTCCATTTGAAGTTTCGTCCTCGAATCATTCAATTTTCTACACCTACTGCTCTATATCACATCACTGCGGGTTAATTATATTGGGCACCAATCTAACCCAGCTGTAATACATAGCTACAGAATTATTCTATTTTTCTCATTATTTTGTGTTTTTCAATATCATCAATTCACTATGTGTTTGAATATATTCATGTCAGTTCATTTTTTATCTATTCTTTGTTTTCTTTTAATTTGTTCTATGAATTCCGTGTTTTGTTTCTTTATTACAATTTCCAAAATTGGAGGAAATAAATATAACTCTAATCTGCTAACCTGCGTTTATACCCTCCTTCGTGATCCAGTGGTGGTATCTAAAATCTTACAACTTGTAAACTTATGTATAGATTATGAAAATGATTCCGTATTGAACATTGTCTATTTACGGCGCCACAAAACCACTCGTTTTATTCAACTCACTTGAAGTTTCCACAGTAAATCGTTGCAATCCTAATCAATCGAGACCTGTGTTTTGTTACTTTGTGAACTCATTTAAGATCAAAGGGAGAAAACCAGCCTTAGTTAATACTTGAAACAGAATATATAGTTTATGTCCATAGAAAAAGCAAAATAGCTAGAGATTATCGATGCATACATTAGAGCCGTGTATATCGAGTAGGGGTTTTTATATATCTACGTACAGTGAAGAATCAGACGAGCCTGATTATCCGCACAGTCTCATAAGAGCCTTCACTGCTCGTTTAAATGTAATTAAGTCTTATATGTATCTTTTGACAAACAAACCTAGAACTGTATCCCCACTAGCGACACGCATATATACCTTTATATGATCCCGTTACGGAGATTCATTAAAAGCCATATCATTGTATTGTATTGTATATATATTACGGCATACACTTACGAGCAAATGTTGAATTTAAATCAAGGCTACATTTGAATTTCAATTCTGCTGCTCTTTTACTTTCATTGCATCAACAGTAATTAATCTAACAGTATATCTTAATCCTTTCAATGCCGATTGTTTGAATTGGATTCGTCCAGCGTTGCTTTTGGAAGAGTCATTGTCTATGTAAAGCCCCCTTTACACACACTGAGATCGTTGGACGACCATTGAGCGATTCAAAATTGGCCAACATTAGCCCGATCTCTCGACGATCTCTCGACGATCTCTCAAAGCCCCGAAAAAGTCGTTTCTGTGTAAATCCTTGGGAGATCCTTGTGCGCTCGTTGTGCGATAAAAATGCATTTTTTGCCAGCTTCCTTGGCCATCTATAGAGATCTTGGAGAGACCATGGCGTTCATTGAGCACTTATCGAGCGCTCATTACCCTTGGTGAGATATAAGGAACTTGCTGAGAGATGGCTGAGAGATGAGGTGCGACAAAGAGAGATCAATGAGAGACCGAAAAATGTGCCGTCCATTGAAAAAGACCTTTGAGCAATCCTTGAGAAAACCGTTGAGAGATACTACATAACGGAATAAACTTCTAGGGTTTTCAACTTTATAATTATATCACGATGACTATTTCACTAACCATGTGTTTCCCGACTTTCTTGCACCAGTTAAGTATAGTACAATCTATAAAAAGAGACCAGCCAGCGGAAATGATGGTCGCTTATTGAAGGAACAATAATGAATAAAAATCGTCGGGGTGGGGTATTGTGGTCGCTTATACCAAGTGGTCGGTGAAACCAGGTGGCCAGGGGTACATGTTTGACTCCGCGCAGCATTTATTCTCCCCATGAACCGTCAGCAAATTGACTTGACGTCAAGCGATACAGAATGTGTGAATTTTAAATATCAACACTACGGGTCACGTTACAATAAAATTGACATTTTATGTTAGACCAGCGTAGATAAGCCTGTGCCTCCAGATCTACTCTGTTCGCCATCGAATCGTACATTTAAGCATCATCAAGCATCTTGATCGCACTTACCCTCACCCTTTCCCACGTGTAAACGCATTTGCAGCAGAGGAACTCTAAGAAAATTGTTGCAATTTTTTTTTTTCCATAATTTTGTATCATGTCATTTACTGAAGAGTTGGCGGTGAGTTGGTGTATATGAAGAAAAAAGGGTTAAAACACCCCAAGAATACCGGTTTCTCGTGCTACGAGAATCAAATAGCGTATGATGTAAAAATTCATGAAAGTCGAGTTTGTGTTATGTTGAACCTCCATTATGTCATCGCACAACGTTACATTAACGCACTGCCTAAGGGCATACACTTATATATATATTTTGCCAGCTTTTTGATTTGTTGTATGGTGTTTTACGCCGCTTTCAGAACTATAACAGTGATATCATGGCGTTTCCTAGGATTATGTTTTGCATAAGACCATATATGATTACCAGAGAACTGCTCCTGAATATGTCTCTATAGTATGAATTCGTGCGAAGAAGTTCTCTTGTTCCATGAATTAATACACTGATTGTTCAATTTGCTTTTAACCATCCTTTTCCACACATGTTTACTTGGAAACACGCAAAATGTCGAAACGTCTTGCAAGACATGATAAAAATCATGTTTACGTAAAGAAGCTCAATTTTTTTTCTTATCAATTTAAGCCTGCAATGGAAAAGCGTCTAATATATCTGTCCTCGGTCTACTTTTCAATCCCTGAATCTGTTTTAGGTTACAATACACAAAAAAGAAATCCTTCTTTGTTTCCATGTAAATCGATCAGTTTCAGTCCTCAATTGTCACACTTTCTAAGCGTTTCTCATGAAAAACACCAATATCATTGAAAAGAGTTACCTCCTAGCTTTAAACAATCCAAAGAAAATGTGGAGTCATGCATTATGCAAGAAAGAACTCACCAAACGAAAATGGTAACAGTCATTTTGGACCAAATCGGGCCCGGACAAAACCGGTGTTTAGCACTCTATTGTTCTTGTGAAAATTAATTGACTCTAATTTCGAATATGTCATTCGGTCGAGATGGTGCTTTTATTAATGATCATATTACCCAATAACTCTATGGAAATCCCACCTTGAACATTCATGCCAGTACAGTGTCTTCCTATTTATTGACGGTACTGAACCAACGGATGCATTCACATATTTACAAAGATAACAGTAAACAGTGTAAATGTTATCTACCAAATCAGTTGTGTTTTGAATGATTTTCTGGTTGTTCATCTCTAGCATTATACTTTACTTTTATTGTCTTTTAACGAAATTGCAAGCTTCTTTTTTGACGGATTATTTGTAAAATAGTGTACAGATATAAAAAGGCCTAAACCAAAAACAATGTTATAATGCACAAACGAGTTTTGCATCTCTAAAACAAAGGGCAATTGTGGCCCTGAATTGATCCCCTGACTGATATCTGAGTAGCATATGTGTAACTGCTAACATTGGAGAACATTTAATCAAGAGCGTGAAGGAAGCTGCTAGGTTTTAACCGTTGCAAGAGACCCACCAAAGTAACATTCCCGTGACGTTTGGTTGATATCAATCCAATGGTTTACGAGCTAAAAATTCATGTTACCCCTATTCTGATGCATAATCGCAGTTATCCTTTCAAACCAATCAATATAGATTGAACAAATTAAGTAGCGGGACGCTGAATGAATATATCCGCCCAAATACAATCTATCCTAAAATCAGATAAAAACTTGAATAGAAATGGAACTATTAAGTTTTGTCATTTTGCCCCTTTTCTAATGCCATATGACTGCCATGTTTTTTAACAAATCAATACAGCTTATGCAAATCTTGTAGAGGGTTAGGTCACTCAAAGACAATTTTGTACTAAATTATCTTTGAATCTGACAAGCGGATTGAGAGAAAAAGAATTTTACGTTTTAGGCATTTTACTCCCTTACAAACTGTTCAAAGATTTAATATCATAACAAATGTCCGTTAATGATAAGTGTACACTTACAGTGTCGACTCATAGAAGCTGTATTCACGCTCTTGATTAAATTTTCTCCAACATTAGCACTTACACATATAATATATGGCTATCACTCAGGTGACCGAGTCAAAGCCACGTTTGTCCATTACGTTTGGATATGCAAAACGTTTTTGTACATTATTACAATGTTTTTGGTTTCGGCCTTTTTATATTAATCTACTCATTTTTTTTATACCAATTTTCTGTCAAAATAGAAGCTTGAAATCAATTTCGCTTAACAAAAGCTAAAAGTAAAGCATAATACTGGAGATATACAACAAGAAAATCATTCAAAACACAACTGTTTTGGTAGAATAAACTAAACTTCTGGCCTGATGTATCATTTCTTGTCTGTCATAGTTTTAATTTTTTAGATTAATATTTCTATATGCACTTCTGCATCTCCTCTTAACTGATTGCAATTCTACTATCAGTACTTTCAGTACTTTGATTTTTACTCAGTCATTTACATCACGTGACTTCAAACACTCATCTGAAAGTATGATACGCAATTATACCAATAAAACCTTTATAAAAATACAAACATCTTTAGTGATACCTTGAACCGGAGACCCCGGTTCGATCCAAAGTCAAAGCGTAATAGCGGTGTGCCCTTTTCAAGACATGTTCCCTAGCATATAGTACTGGTGTGTTTAACTCATGGATCATGAATAAATCATATTACTGAAAATAATGTTTAAAACGGCGTTAAATACAATTCCATATAGAAAACCTTAGAAAATTTATTTGTATTACATTAAAGTGCATTAAAAATTATATATATACTACCACATATATACTCTGGCGGTCATGTTTTTTTACCAGTAACCATGGCTGAAAGGAATCTCAAAGACGGCCATCGAAGGAACATATCTGCAAAATTGTCAAATCTTTCAAGCTTTCACTATAGCCATATAAGGCGAAACAGCCCCTGGTGGCCATGTTTTCGACGAATTAACATGGCTTCAATGAATATTTGAAAATCAGCTCGACACTTTCGGGAGAGATTTTTTTTTTAATTCGACTATATGCATGTAAGGCAAAACAGCCCAGCCCCCTGATGGCCATGTTTTTGAACAATCAAAATGGCTTTAAGGAATCTGATAGAGGGTCATCCAAGGTACATAACTACAAAATTATTTGATGATTTATTTTTCGTTTGATTGCCATGGAAACCAGTATTATACATGGATTACAAAATTTAGAAGTAATCTTGGTAACATTGAGAGGATTTTTTCTGTGAAGTTTCATCGCAATTGACCGAGTGGTTACGGAGGAAAAGATGTTGACGGACGACGCACGACGGACGCCGGACAAAAGGCAATCATGATTACTCAGCTTGAGCACAACGTGCTCAAGTGTGCTAAAAAGAACGAAAAAAAAGTTAACATCAAAGTCAATAAACGTTTGGACTCCTTTGAGTTATTTATGGTCTGGTACAGGAGCTGTATATGCCAAAACAAATCATGAGACGACATTACTTCACATCTTGTATATCACCTAAGTATTATCAAATTAAAGCCTTATCTTTTATACCTGTTTGAAATGCCCTTATACGCCCTAATTATGTTTATAGATACAAAAGTGTTTGTTAAATAATTGAAAATGTAACGAAATATGACATCATAGGAGCGTTTTAGATACATTTCACCGTTTTTATTTGCAACAATACTTTGTAAAGACGTCTGCTACTGATGAAGATACATGGCGATAGATTTTCATTGAAAACAATTACGTTTTTAAGTTATTAAAGTTCAATTTCCGATTACTAAGAAAATCTTTATTCCAACAATATTGAGAAAAAAAGTGGCGTTTCCAACTAATTCATGGTTGACATATATGTAGTTTGAATATTGTGCTGCGAATATAAATTCCTCAAAAAGCTAGAAAATTCTTAGGAAATACTTACCTTTAAGATAGGATTCCTCCTTTTCTATGTACAGAATAGACACGAATGTTGACGCCTCTGTTGGACTTCTAACAATGTCTTAATTCAACCTATGTTCAAAGGCAACTCGCCTGACTTAAGCACGCGTGTGGATAACATTTTATTGCAGACCGTCACTACACATATAGCTACAAGCAATAACAAGGCATCGATTGTATAATGTGACCTTCGTCGCATTATACTGAGGTCCGGCCCCTTTAGTCAACAGAGAACACATTAGGATGGCAAACAAGGTACCAGTTAAACACAGTACGATTCACGCGATGCATGTAGTAGTGACAACTTCCTTGTCAAGATAACCGAATTAATGCAGACGCGCTAATAGCCTATATTGAAACTGCGAACAAAGCAATAATTGATGCGACATACAAACATGTGTCTAAATGTTTTGTAATGGTTGTTTTCGGTCATGTCACCAGAACTTCTGGTACCAGTGCATTTCGAAGCCACAATTGCCGAGTAGTGAAGCCAGCATTTATATGACCAGAACCCTTGTCTTGGTTTTCTGCTCGAGAAACGATCGATCTTACCGCTATACCACCGAGTTTGTTTTGTTACTGTAGTGTTTTCTGCTCGAGAAACGATCGATCTTACCGCTATACCACCGAGTTTGTTTTGTTACTGTTATGACAAATAAAATTCGCCATGTGAGTCGTATTCACTTCTAAACGTATTTTAGTTTATGAACATTATTACATTATACAACTAGTAAAATATTTATTCAACTGAAAGAGTCTTAAAATTATGTACGCCCGCCGAGCGTACGTGTGACTGGTGTACTCGCTTAGGCAAATGAAATGGTCGTCCATTTGTCCTTGAGACTGTGCTTAGTTAGAGCGCGATTGCAACAACCTTTATGAATCATTCAAGTTCCCAGCTGTTTGACTTAGTAAAATAATCAGCGTACATGTGGTTTAACTTAAACCAGATGCTACCTTAACCTTTTCCCACATACGACAAATCTGCAGCAGATGACTTTGAAAACACAGTGATAAAAACCTAAAGAATCTCCATAAAAGATAGCTTCATTGCTAAATAAAGTTGAAAACATTATGTCCTAAGGAGAAATTGCTCATCATGAGCAATTCTTCCTTTGGCCAAAAGGTTTTCAAAAGTCGTCTGTTGCTATTGCGTCCAAAAGCGTCTTCAGGTGTTAAACGCGACAATCATTGACCGCATGTGATCGAGATAATAAAACCCTTTGTTTGAAGTCGGACTTCTACTGTATCAGTTATTTAAACTGAATCATTTTCAAAAATATTCGGTAATATACAGGTTAAACTGTAAATGAAAAAAAATGTATATAGTTCTATGATCCATTCTTGGGTATCAGAGTCTAATTGTAATGACCTAAATAGGTATATATTGACAACCGTTCAATTTATTGTGATATGTCTATGTTCAATTACCGCTAATATCGTTACGGTTATTCTGTCACTGTTGTGTCGTTAATTGAAGCTATCCTTAATAGATACTACAGTTCGACCAAACTACCAGTAGATTGACCATTTTTCTTTTACATTTTCTATTTTTTCCTTACCATTTTAGACACTTATTCAGTTTGAACAAGGGATTTTAGTTATAATGTGCCCAAACTACCACCAGTACGTTGACCTACTTATTTCCTTATCCGTATAAACACTAGTTCTGTTTAAGCAATGGGTTTTCGTTTATCATTGCCAAAAGTACCAAACATAACGCTTTTCATTTACTGTATGATACAAAAGTTAAGTTATATTACTGCGAGTTCGTTAATATTTTACCCTAACTACCTGTTTATTAACACATTTTATTTTACAAGTTTATATCAATGCACTATAGTGCTGACGGCCTGGGGGCTGCAGGAAGAAAGGAGAAGAAGGGGAAATGTGAAAGGAAATAACAATTGCAGCTTATATTTATGTAGTTATTGTTAAGAAGTTAAGAGATCATATCAAACATAGTAAATATTATGAAACTGGCATTCGAAAAGTAGGAGCCATATAACGCTCACCTGAGTGCAAGAGCTCACAAGTATACAAATTAACATGTTTCGTCGCACGGTCCCTACGGGCCCCCAGGTGAATCCGCCACTGCATTTTCACGCGACTTTTTTGTTCTTCTCCGTTCCACTTCGCGAATGTAAATAACCTTCTATATTTGACCTCTCGGCGCATTAATTTTTAAAGCATTTGTTGAACTTATATTGGAGTGCTCACGCCTTAAGTCTTTCCTGATGTTCCGACAACCTGATAATGATCTTCTTTTTGGGGGAGATTTTTACCTTTTAAATGCAGATTTGTTGAATCAATGATGAACCATTTTGGTCGTGCAGTCTCACCCTGCGTTAATCGGTGCTAACAGCAATTGGCAGGTTGCTAACTCCGAACAAACGGTTTTATTTAATGCCTATCGATGGATTATAGAGATATCTCAGTGAAATAGAAACTGGTAATCCACTTTTCCAAACAGTGAAATTACCATTTCCAAACAGTGAAATTACCACTTTTCAAGCAGTGAAATTACCATTTTTTGCCGGAACTACTTTCTTTCATGATTTATATTTGTTTAATTATGGAGTTTACTTATATTTTCTTTCATGCCCACTGATGAATTATAGAAATTTCTCATAAAATAATAATCCTATAATTTCACTTGTGAAACCAGTGAGATTATGACTTTTTAATTGACGGAACAACATTTTTTCTCCATGTTGTTGACAGAATTAATGAAAAAAATGAGTCTCAAAACGAGTGGAAATTAGTTTGTCGACACAATAAAGATGGTCTGTGCATCTAAATATGTGATAACACATTGAATATGCCCCATAAGGCCTACATTTAATGACGTGAATCAACACAAGTCACTGTTTATATGTAAATGATAGTTGTAGCAGAAACGTATATAAGATATCTTATCTACGTTCCGGGTGGTAGTGATTTTAAAATCGTATTGTGTCACTGGTATTAGAATAAGTATGTCATATCTAAAAGAGTTACACATAATACAACAAGGGAAACGAGATATGATTGAAAGTACGTAGATTGGCAAGCTTTACTTCCCTTTACCAGTGACGTCATTCAATGAATACACACATTGACATATTCTTCTACATGTATGCAAGAACCTGTACCTTACTGTAGATCAATTGTTGCTTAGATAGTGTATGCAATATAGTTCCGTAGCTCGAATGGTTTTGATATTAATTACTATTGTGGATAGTTATACTTAGATGGCTATAATGAGGAGTGTTTCAATAAGGTTTACACGGGAGGAACACGGGAATGAAGCTAGATTTTCATATTTACACATCGTCCTATTTGCGTTTATATGTTTGCAGGCATAGTATAAACATATATGCGAAATATAACGAGTAACAGGCATCGAATAAATCAGATGTATCGTGATCGTAAGAATAGAGCTTTAGAGTAGGCATATTCCTATGATATATGAATAATGAACGTCGCTTGTTTTCATTATCAATAAAGATCTAGCCATCTTGGTCGATCGAGTCGACCCGTTTTGACTTGGGGTTTTTTCTTCGCCGATAAGCGATATAAAACATAATTTCCTTCGCAAAAGACTTCCATCCAAGAAATCTCTGTGATTATTTGACAATTGAAATAATTAATATCCTTTTCATTTAAAAGAAATGGTTAAAATAGACACTTTTTTTTTTTAGCGAGACCTGCTTAACAATTTCAATGGCCGCCGCATTGTTTTTAATTCTGCACCTGGAGATTACTACGCTAGTGTAAATCGGTTTGGGGCTCTCAACGGGGAATGCATTACCAAGTCATCGACTTTTTACACCTCCGTACTTTCAAAAATCTTTATTTGAAGCATAAAATAAATAGAATAATTATTTGTTTCAGTGTATTATCGAAATTTCTTTCATCTCGTGAAAAGCAAAGGGTTATATTTTCACTCGTGGCTACGCCACTCTTGAAAATATCACCTTTGCTTTTCACTCGATGAAAGAAATTTCGATAATACACTGAAACAAACAATTATCCTCTATATATTACTATGACCAGGGGCTAAAGCCCCAGGCCAAAAATAGTTCCATTTTAACACGGCTTTTCGTGATAATTTTTCTCGACTACAAGCAAACTGTTCATTAATTATACGGCGTGTTCGATGTAATACGAAAAAAAAACATAAATGGGGTTTTTCGCTTATAGGTAACAGGTGTGAGATTTTTTTTTTTTTTCAATAACCCATGAAGCTTTCTGAAATGAAACTGGACAAAATCCATGGGGGCCGCCATTTTGGATATGTATAAAAAGCAGACGTAAAACACAGACTGAAAATTATTGTCGGCTTTTTAATAAAAAAAAATTAAATCGGTATTTTGGGTATGTATAAAACGAGCAGAAAAACACGGATTTTTTGAAAATTTATTGTCGTCTTTTTAATCATTTTTTTTTAAATTGATATTTAAGATCATTAAAGTGTTGTGTTATGTGGGAATTAACATTTGTACGAAAAGTTAAAAATAAATGGAAATCTGTAAGAAATATGTTTTCCCGTTCGTCAAAAAAATTACAGCATTAGCATTCTACGCCCGAAACTAAATTTTGACTGTATCGTAGCCAAAGAAGGGCGTGACGTCATTTCCGTTACACTTCATCTTGGCGTAACGTCAATGGAGCGACGTCGTTTCCCGCAAAAACGTGGTATCAACATGAAAGATCCCAAATTCCTATACATGAGCTATTGACTCACTTATTCAAATTATAATTATTTATCAAACATTGTGGCAAAAGGATAACTTTTTCATAAGGAGCAATTGTTCTTGTGGCTACAATATTTTCCTCAATCGTCTGTTGCATAGGCCTCAGAAACCGTCTCTAATAGGGAAAGGGTTTAGCAGAAATGTGACCCCTTACATAATTTGTTCCAGTCATATTGACTAGTTGAAAAGGGCAGTCGCCAGGTGGCATCAGAAAAGGGCTGATCTATTTGCTTCTTTGCCATAATGCAGGTGATCGATTAAGGATCATCTTGACCCTCATGTTTTAACCTCGTTCATTATAAATGTATTCCTTCATTTTCTGAAAGTCTTTACTTTATTATTTTCTGATCAAATAATAGACAACAGCAATACAAATTCCAAATATGTTTTGATAATGCAAGAAACGTGATATTAACATTATTATTGTCTAGTCAATTACTTATAAATCCTTTTTTATGGCCAAAGTATGCTCTTTAATTTTTGTTTATAATTATCTGCGTTTTTTTCGTAAATAGGTAGCACCTATAGATATATTATTTCCTTAAACTACCACGTAACCAGTAAGCATACGAGTTTAACCTTATCCTTTCAAACAATGTCTCAGTTAGATCTTGGTGGTTCCGTTAGTGTTTGTCCAAGTTACCAGTAGTTTAAACCTTCTTACTTCAGTTAATTGCGCCACTGGCTGAATTGCTTCATTGTTTTTGTATGCAAATATAACCCTGGTGTCCGTAACACCCGACAGAAAGTACCTTAAATATGCTTAACTCCAAAGCTATTTAGTTTATGTTCAAATAATTGTATATGAATTGTTCTTTGGTAACCCTCCTTAGAATCCTTCAAGTAATGTTGATTGGTCTGTATACATGACAGCCAGAAAGCGTTTTGGTTTTTTTTACCTTATATGATAGTATGTGGCCGAGTTTTTTACTATTGGCAGTGAAATGACACTTACTCTCTTGTGGTTTTGTATAGGTAACCAGATCATTTGCATTATTCTATTTTAAGAATGTTCAGGAATTGTTTGGCTGTATACCGTAGTTTTCGTGAGTTGTCTTGTTCAACCTACCAGTATGCTTTTCAGTTGTATTACGGCTGTTTCGCTATAATTCTTCCCTCAACTAATATTATATCTACCCTTCTAACTTTACATAATAAAACAATCAGTCAGTTTTACAAGAGCATTTTCGTGATTATCTTGCCCCACCCCTATTGTGTTGTTTAATTATATCAAGGCGTTTTCTTTATAACTACCACAGGTGAACATGTTGATCTGCAGCTAACTGTACGGACATTCCAACTTGTATCTTGCCCATCGATGGGGCTCAAATATGACCGATTACCGAGCATATACATGCTTTTGAGGTTTGTACCAGATAAGCGCATCGAATCTGACCATGAACTAGATTTATCATACAACTTAGGTGAAGTTTACAAGTACGTTCTTTTTGTCCAATAATATCAAGGCTCTGACTTCGAAGATTAATCATGTAAAAAGATGTGTGTGTTTATTCATCACTGATAGTAGATAGACACCACAGTTGTGTACGGTGATATTCCAACTCGTTATTTAGGTTAACCTACCTAAACATCGATGTCTCAGTGGAAACATCAACAGGTGGTTAAAGACGATTAAGGTTTCTAATATGATTATATTTAGAAAATAGGTCTCATTTTTAGTGATATACCGGCTCTTATATCACGATTTGGAGTTCAGGTGTTTAGTAACCACGAAGGCCGAATGGGACCTGAAAGAGATATATTTCCATTCTAGCACTTTTTTTATAACTTAAAGCGATACAACTTAGGTGTGTGTATTGGGGGGGGGGGGGGGGGGGGGGGGGGTGTTACTTTGTTCTGACATGACGTTGCTTTCCTTGATAAAATCACGTTTAGGCTATACTATCTTTACTCCCCATTGTATTTGTTTTGGAAATATTCACGAATTCAATTAACAAAATATTTTGAAATCAGTTGTATTAACAGTCTATGAACATTTTATTTTTATTATACCTTTTTCAAATCTTCATACTGAATATGCGCATGTTTTTACTGTCTCATGCTAACACAACGTTTAGACCGGTTAAAAGTATGCTGTTACATGGCACGCGTGTCTAAAATGTCTAAAATGTTGCTCATGCACGTGCATGACTTTATTTAAACCAATAACGTTACCGTTATAATATAACTTTCCAAACGGCATTTACATCAAAAGCATGTGACTTCATTCACAAAATGTAAAGTCAAGCGGTACTAAAAAACGTTGTATAAAAATATAAAAATACGCGGTGGGGAATTTTAACAGCCAAAAAGAGTTTTGCGTATAGACGAGACATTGTCAATATTGTTAGAAAAGAAGTTAATAACATTATATTCTAATTATTGCTTTAATGTATTGACGTATTTAAAAAATATATATCACCAAATATATATCACCTTTATAAAAGGATTAAATATATTTAATTAATAAAGTATTGGCCATTAGCGAAATACGGTATAGTGTGTTGTTGATTTTGTATCATCAACGAAGAAAGGCAAACTATACATATCTCGCGTCATCAATTTCAAGTTAATTCGTTGACGAGCATTTTCATCTCAAAATTACATACTCGTAATCAGTTAATGCATCGTCCATCAGTGTAATTCTCGACCTTCTCGGTAGTATTTTAGCAATAGTATTGATAACAATTTAGTAACAGCAAGGGGAAAAAAGTACTTTAACAATTTGTGTTGTTATTAATACACATATATAAGAGATTTGTAAAAGTAATTTACTTCTTCGACCATTTATTTACATACAACCTATACCATTCCGCTCTAAACAATGAATCTGCTAATAATACACTTACATACTTGATTTTGATACGTGACAAGAAAACCAAATATGAAAATACACGAACTACTGTTTTGTGTTAATTATATACACCAATTTATAACTATCACCCCCCCCCCCCCGCTACTATAGATGTGTCAGCGATTTGTACCATACAAAACGATCATAATATAGATGTGTCAACGATTTATACCATACAGAAATATCATAATATAGATGTGTCAGCGATTTGTACCATACCATAAAAGATCATAATATAGATGTGCCATTGATTTGTACTATACAAAAAGATCATAATATAGATGTGTCAACGATTTGTACTATACAAAAAGATCATAATATAGATGTGTCAACGATTTGTACCATACAAAAAGATCATAATATAGATGTGTCGACGATTTATACTATAGAAAAAGATCATAATATAGATGTGTCATATTTGTGTCAATGATTTGTACTATACAAAAAGATCATAATATAGATGCGTCAACGATTGTACCATACAAAAAGCTCATAATATAGATGTGTCAACGATTTGTACTATACAAAAAGATCATAATATAGATGTGTCAACGTTTTGTACCATACAAAAATATCATAATATAGATGTGTCGACGATTTATACTATTCAAAAAGATCATAATATAGATGTGTCATAGATTTATACTGTACAAAAAGATCATAATATAGATGTGTCAACGATTTGTACCATACAAAAAGTTCATAATATAGATGTGCGACGATTTATACTATACAAAAAGATCATAATATAGATGTGTCAAATATTTGTACTATATATTTGTAAAAGATCATGGCAAGACATGGCCGATTGTAGATGTGTCAACGATGTGTACTATACAAAAGATCTTGGCAAGACATGGCCGATTGTAGATGTGTCAACGATGCATACTATACAAAAAGATCATGGCAAGACATGGCCGATTGTAGATGTGTCAACGATGCATACTATACACAAAGATCTTGGCAAGACATGGCAGCTGCTTTAGAGTTTATTATACTGTTCATAGTGTAATAATATATTGAAGTTAGTTCAATAATCAAACAACTATGCTTTTCGTAGTCAAGTTTTTAAGCTTAATTATTGTGGAGTACTTGTACTTAAAGTATATGAGTAGATGACTGTGAAACGTGTTGGTAATATAAACGAAATGAAAAGAAATTAGAAGATCGTTGATTAAAACATATTTCAACCGAGATGTACAAGGACCCCATGCAAAGAGTTAGCTGCAGTTAGTTTGTGGAACAGTGTTGCAGTGGTAGAACGTAGGTCTCCCGTACTAAAGGTCCCGGTTTCTAAAATTTGATGAGCGAGTTCTGTCTTTGAAAAATAAATACACACTAACTACGCGAGTACTGGTTTTAAGTCTCTAGAAAGCCGACATCGAGCGCGATAAATATAAACCGAAATTGTGTTTCGCAATCTATGTAAAATATGTATGTTTAAACTAAACTAAAGATTAAGCAAAGTCAGCTTGGCTGCCTTTTCACTCGACAAGTTATGGTTAAATGTTGAAATAAAGGTGTCCATACATATTAGATATCAATACAAATCTATTCAACGCATTTATTACAAATTTCTCATTTTTAACTTTATGTACATTTTCTGTTCACTAGTCCGGTAACATGCCCCGTAAAAGAAGATCTGTTTGGTCGAATGTTGCCATTGCTAAGTGTTCTATGTGTATCTATTGATATGAAGACAATATGGCATCAATTTACTTATTCCTATTTACAAGTAATTATTGAATCAGGATAGTATTGTGTATGTAAAACACGAATGCAAATATTTTAGATGTTTAAATGTATACCCCTTTTTGGACGGTACCCCATAGCCATGTGCATTTTGAGGAATCGTACCACAATTGGCTCCCTGAGTATAAACAGTATGACAGAGTAAAGCTGGGAACCAAAAATCGAAATGGCTTTTTTTAACCCTCAACAAAAAAGTAGTGTCAATTATCAGGCAATATAACTGCATTTTCGAAAACATTGGTAAATCAAGACATCTGAATTTTGAAAAGGGACTGTAAAAAGCCAGCATTAGTGGTTGAAGTATTACGTTTACAATTTTGCGTTGAAGTTTGAATTAATATATTCATAAACAATGTATGAATATATACCAATTGTTTTACATGTTTCAATCATAAAGAATTTAATTTTTAGAAACGAAATAATATTGACACTATTAAAATTCATACGTTGTTATGTTTCTTAAAATTTCGTTTAATATAAAATCGTAGTACGGCAATTTTGATGATATCACGTGCCATTTGGATTTCTTTTTGATCAGAAGTGGTTTCGTGGATGTTTGGTAGTATTAACAATAATGCCTAACCCTAACCCTAAACGCTTCGATGAAAAACTATCTTCCAACTGATTATCTAGCCAATCGATTCATTTTACTGAAAGAGATGGTAAGGAACGACAACTCTGCGAAGGAGAACTTGCAACTTCCGTTCAAAATGAAAGTGGAAATTTGACATGCTGCTCTGACGATAGATTGTTATTGTGTTGGTGGAGAAAAGACACATGAAGTTTTATATTGAGGAAGACTGACAGGAAAGAAATGTGTGCACGCCTAAAATGTTCATTAAGTCATAAATCCGTAAAACGTTCGAGGTAGGTCTGTCAATTAAACTGTAATTTGGAGTGGAAAACTTTTTATTTTTATTTTCGCCCTGTGCTGTATCGTAACCGGTTTAGTCTCAATATATCGCCGTTACATATTTCATTGTATTTCATTCGGATGCGAACAGTCAAAATATAAAATCTCATTTAGAGTACAGAAACCTGGACTAGTAACCGGATATGAAAATAAGCTCACATGTAGTTCATGTACACGTATGTCTGAAAATAGCCCAATTCCTGTAGACAATAATTGTCTACAGGAATTGGGCTATTTTCAGACATACAGACATTCGCTTGTCCGTTTTATCATCTGACATCTGTTAATTATTTAAAAAGGGTTGCGTATGAAGGAAAATAAAAAATAAAAAATGAAGGACTTCGGAGACTTCGTACACATATTCAGAGACACATATACATTATATATTTCTATTTAGGTCTCTGATATATTGTACAAGTGTATCTTCGTTCTTGTATGTATACACTATTTAGGCTCTTTTAAGGACTTAGGAGACAAAAGTGGTAAAGTGATGTGAAAACTGCTTTCAAACTTAAGCAGTTACAATTATTTGTATTGACGATATTATGTTTTCAAGTTTTATTATTGAAAAGAATGAAAAAATACAATGTATATTTATAAATGAATTTTCCAGATTTTGTCTATACTTAGATGGAGCATATGCATGATGCTTTGTCAAAAATGTTATTTAATTAACGCACAAAAATATATGTATATTTGTATCAAGTTTGTGTACGCTATGTTATAATTTGTCTAGTGAATCCATGTCTAACTGACACTGCCTTGGCGTCATTTATAAAGTTATATTGACATAAAAGTAGTGAGGCTGTACTGTTGTTAGGTCTAAATTACATGTATATGGTCAGTTAAGACTGGTGAGAAAGCATACTATGATACATAGGCTCCTCTGAGTCTTCACTGGATACCATTGCATTATAACCCCAAATAACTTAATGCAGATCAATAATTGCAAAGTATCTATTATAAACGGACTATTTAATTGTTCACGTTTATTTTTATTGTGCAATCAGTAAGAGTATGTATTTTTCTTTCGTTTCAGATCATGGAAATGTTGACCGATTATAATGCACAATACGCAACATTACTTGTGAAGAAGAATCATAATGTCAGTGTATGGGACATTTTTACAACCAACCTTTTATGTATTGGAAAATTTGGGGTATATTAACTGTTATTTCCGGTTCCTTTTTTAGTTGAATCAGAGAAATAAAAGACAAATGGCAAGTCGTGGACGCAACAAAACGGGTAGAAAACAAAAACAAAACGACGTTAATGACATTCTTCAAAGCTGGTAACAGCAGTGAGTCATTGTGACAAGTGTTCTGAATAAAAGTGTTTATTCTGTAAAAAGTAACTCGGAAAACAATATCTAGGCTAGATGTAAAAGACACAAATACGAATCAAGGATGCGCAATGTGATCTGTTTTTGTTTACTATAATACAGGAAGATAACTGTGTAATTAACTAATTACTATGATCAAGTAAATCATTTTGAGCTATAATACAGAGATGACACTTGTACATGATAACTAACATTAAGTAGATCATTTTTAACTACATATTGTGTCACTAAGGGGGATCATTTGTTTTGTTAAATGACCCAAGATGTAAATTTTAAAAGTAAAACTGTAAGTTTACTAGCATTTGTCAACAGTAAGAGGCATGAGTAAAAAGCATTGTGACAAAAGGAGAAATTGCTCGTATGGAGCAATTTCTTCCTCTGCTTCCATGTATTCAAAAGCCGTCTGCTGCAGAGGCGTCGGAAAGTGTCTATTTGAGGGAAAGGGTGATTGAAATATTATAATTAGCTCCACTGGCTGAAAGCCAGTCTAGCTTATGTCAAGGCGAATTGTCCGTAATGCGTGTGTGCATGCGTTTTGTTTGCTTCAAACGACTTCTCCTCCCTAACCACTTGGCCGATTGGAATGAAACTTCCTAGGAAGCATCCTCTCAATGTCCTCTCCTAAATTCCTTCAGATTTGTATGATACATGCACAATTACAAAACAATAATGAAAACTTAAAAAAAATCTTACCGACAAAAGTGTCAGACCGATTTTCAAATATTTTGTAGAAATGTTCCTTGTGTGACCCTCTATCAGATTCCTTCAAGCCAAGTTGATTGGTCAAAAAACATGGTCACCAGGGGGACGGGGCTATTTTGCCTTATATGGCTATAGTGAAAACTTAAAAAAATCTTCTCCTCCGAAAGTGTCCAGCCGATTTTCAAATAATTTTGTAGAAATAATCCTTGGTTTGACCCTGTATCAGATTTCTTCAAGCCAAGTTGATTGGACGAAAAACATGGTCGCCAGGGGGGCGAGGCTATTTTGCCTTATATGGCTATAATGTAAATTTAAAATATCTTTACCTCAAAAAGTGTTTGGCAAATTTTCAAATAATTCTGTAGAAATGTTCCTTGGGAGACCCTCTATCAGATTCCTTCAAGCCATGTTGATTAGTCGAAAAACATGGCCGTCAGAGGGTGGGGCTATTTTGCCTTATATGGCTATAGTGAAAACTAAAAAATCTTCCCCTCCGAAAGTGTCACGTTGATTTTCAAATAATTTTGTAGAAATGTTCCTAGGGTGACCCTCTATCGGATTCCTTCAAGCCATGTTTATTGGTCGAAAACTATGGCTGGCAGGGGGCGTGGCTATTTTGCCTTATATGGCTATAGTGAAAACTTAAAAAATCTTCTCCTCCGAAAGTTTCGCGCTGATTTTTTCAAATAGTTTTGTAGAAATATTCCAAGGATGGTCCTCTATCAGATTCCTTCAACAATGTTAATTGGTCAAAAACATGGCCATCAGGGGGCGGGGCTGTTTGGAGATTTAATGTTTGCCTAATGGCCGTGGAGCGATACTGGCCCTCTGTGGCCTCTTGT
>JASEVX010000004.1:114472463-114707260 GCA_031761405.1 Serripes groenlandicus
GAATACGGTTGTTTCATGGTAAATTTATCCTGACACCAGTTTACCAATTTCAACACCCACATTCCGGACTGCAACGAAGGGAAGCCACTATTTTAATGTATTTGCCTATATACAAAGTATGCATATCTATACGTAGCAAAAATGGACTCATTAAAGACACGTTTATATGCATATTTAATGTCACGTAATACGCAGAAGTGTAAGGTACTGGGCGGGCTTGCCAATTTACCTTGTGATAGAGCAGATGCTTATGCGAAGTTTAAAAAGTGCATGAGGTCTAACTAGAGGTAGACGGATGACAGATAGCAGTTTAAGTACTGTCACGACCTGCAACATCAACAATGAATGAGGCAATGCAGAACATTTCTGGAGAAATCTATACATCAAGAGACCAACACAAAGATACAATTCCATCGGTGCACAACCATGAGATAATCGACAAAGACATAACTGAGTATATTTATGAAAGGAATCCATTTAACACTGAAAATGCCCTAAAAAGCGCCACAATAGGAGTTGTCATATGAAAGTAATGCCGACCAAACAAGCGAGTTTTGCGAGGTTATCTTTTAGAGGCAAGAAGAGCATTTTTCTAACTAACTTCATTAACAAACAAATTTGCATTGACATGTTATCCGACAATATGTGTACGAATAATATAAACAGTACATGCACATGCTGACGCCAATCTACGTATTGTCCTGGCGGCTGTACAGTGCTCAATGTCTAGACCTACTGTCTTGAAAGGTTATGATACAGACTTGCTTGTACCTCTTTGCTACCACAAATCGCCACAATCCATACCCGTGTATCTCAAACCTACACATAAAATTAATCAAGCGGATGTTTCCTGTATCATCTTAGTAAGGATATGTGCAGAATCATGCTATTCTTGGCTATGATACACCATCAAAAGTGTATGGCTGGAGAAAATCAGCCTCGTATTTCTCAAGCAACCAAGTCATGTTTCAAAGATGTTTGGAGAAATGGAGAAACCGCACTTGTTTACCTGTACAAAGGTGACCCTGGCCATTCATTGGACAGTTGAAGAGTCAGTAAATTTTAAGAAAGGTATCGAAAAGTTCAATATTTGTAGATGCAAAACAAGCGATGCAGCACACTTACACGGTATGCGGGTCTACCTACATGCCCAATATTAGAAAGGGGACGTAACCATTCTCAATTCACTGGACTAAGACTAGTAACTTTTGGACTGTTGACTATTCCCGGTGATAATGACCAAAGCACCAGCTCATATGTACATTTCCTAAAGTGGTGCGCTGCACATGCGCACGTGGGTGCCAGCTGCAGAAAGGTTGGACTGGAATGCAGCTCTGCATGTGCCACATGAAATGGGATGAGCTGCGAAAACAGTATCGCGCAGGCCAAGGTTGATTAATTAAAACACAGATAAATAGATAATGTATGCCCTTATTCTCAATTCATTGTCTAAAACTTATTGGAAATATCCATAAACGTAGCAATCTCGTAGTCATTTATGACTTTTACCGTAAGATTGTTTTTTACAATTTTACTTACAAACTTGAATTTCAGACATAATAATTCAGCTTTATACACAATGAATTTATATGTTGCATCTTGATTTTGGCAGCCATATTTGATTTTATTGACATTAATGTGTGCCATAATAACGGGTTACACACTGAACTAGCACTCTGCAAAGTTTTTACCTTTACATATGATATTAAACAATATTATGAGCGGATTCCAGACATTTTTAGTTTTATTTACAAACTTTTCACACCAAAAAAGGGATTTTGCACCAGCAGGTTATATATCACACATACCAAAAATCATTTCTGTAGGATTGAATTCCCTATTTGTTCATAAATACCCTCTAGTATAACCTGACTTGCGATCGTTTGCGAACGGAATGACAAATCATAGTCATGTACATTTAGAAAATTATGTATATGCTTTGCGTTCGTGCTTGCTATGTTTTAATAAATACACACACAAATCTAGGCTTCTCATCTAAATTATGTGTACAAACGACTTAAAATAAGAGAAAAGAGACCTATCTGAAAAATATCCCGTCTCTTCCTGTGCTAAACAATTTACCGTCGACATATGAATATGTTATTCATTCCACTTTATTCGAAAATATGTAGATTTTGAACCTTCGAGCACGTCCATAGAATTAAATAGAAGTCGTCGGAAGAATTCGGTAAACCAAGTTCTGTTTAGCTCTTTACTATTTACAAAGAAATGCCAAAGATCTTCAAGAGAGCTAGAGGGATAGCTTATTAATCATTATCTTTAAGTTTCCATCTGTTGATGATATGATGTATTAGAAAGACAGTTTGAAGTTGTTTACAACTATAACTATAGTGTTTGTGTCTGTTATCTATGTAGTTATTTATGATTGATTAATTTACGACCATTTGATGTCTGAATGAACTTTGAACATTAGTTCGGTTATACCACGGCGGTCAGTTCATCAAATGTGTTTTATTGCCTTTTTTTACTATTCCACACAACTGGCTTCCTTCCGTCATTCCCGTATATACTTGTTAGCCAATTGGAGGAAGGCGTTTGTCTCTAGTCGCAGTGAAATATATCACTCATCGCAAACAGGGAATAACAAAGCCGAGGTTCGAACCCACGACCCTTAGAGTGACAGCCTTCGTCGTAACCGACATGCTGACAGCCTTCGTCGTAACCGACATGCTAGACAAATTTCCTTACAGGATACATCGCTTACTGTTTTTATTTGTGTGTTATAGATTTGATGGCTTGATCGTTTAGTTTAAACTTATTTATTTTACATCGATTGCGAAACAAGCCTTGGGCTTAGATTAATCACGCTCGATGTCTGCTTCCTGGAGACTTCACCAGTACTCGCGCCGTTTGTGTGGAAAAATCCAGCTTGATCGTTTGAGTGATATATGGAGAATATTATGACCCTGACCTAAGATATGAACTTTATCTGACGAGGTTTGGAGCGTCGAGCCTTTGTCTAGACAGTTATCATTTCTCCCAGCCGAGCCAGATAAAGTTTATGTCAAAAGTCAGGGACGTAATTTATTCCCATTCAAAAATATTCAACCTAATCTAGAATGACGTCACGCGTGTGCATAAATACGCTTCGAATTACTTTGTGTACACGCGACATACGGAAGCTAAAGAGTTCAGATTTCAGCTCCATATTTGTCGATTATAACTGCTTAATTTGTATATCTGGTGTGACATAATACCTTAAAATGGCAATATTAACTCGAACATATTCTTAGAAGAAGTGCATGTATTGCTAATTGGCTGTCGCTTCAGTACACAAGATAGATCAACATGTATGTCAACCGCCGTGTTTTGAAAATGAATAATTGTGTTGGATCTGAAAGTCAATGTTTTAAGTTAGTTCAGGCTATGGAAGTTCAAGTAACACTCAAAGTTTAAATACAGATGACTATATTCAAGACAATTGTGATGCTTAGGATTAGTCTTCGTCTAGATTGGAGATAGTAATGTTATGGAAAAGGAAACCGTCACTGTTGTGGGTATACATGTCGAAGACACGTTACGACACTTAAAGTTTTAAGAATGATCATTTAAAACCTAGCTGTAAGTAAATGATAAGTTTACATTTTCTTGATATCTATAGGTGTAACGCATAATATTTTTCTGTCGGAACTGCTGTATGTAAGGGGTGAACACTTTCTCGTGGTATAAAACAGGCTGACGATTCAACTTCAACATTTGTCGTTTATCGTTGAGGCCTTTAAGTGTGCAACTACTTGTGATAACATAGATACAGGCTTCTCATTATAGGACATTATTCGCTTCAGATTGTATTTAAACAAGATTACCTGTGAACTGATCATGAGACAATAAACAGGTCTATGTATGCTACATTTTCAACGACGAAAGACTGAACATGCAGATTCCGTGTGATTTATATAACGATACTCTTTTCGATTTGTATTTGCATTGTTAAAATATGTTGAAATGTTATTAAAACAATAATAACTTGACTTCTGCTTTTTATTTGTGTTTGTTCGTTGCTTTGAATGCTTTACTATCAACATAATCGAGCCGTTCCACGAGAAAACCAACATTGTGCACTCTGCGTAATGTATCGACCCAGATGAGCCTGCGTGTCTGTCTCCGGGTTAGCTTGTGCGGCATGCTGAGGCTGATCCGGCTTGATACTTGTTCGCAGTCAATAATTTTGTTTTCTGGTGGGACGGCTCATTTATATTTCAAAAAAGTAGTTTCGGCGACTACGTCATTTCTAAGAATAAGTAAACTGATAAACATAAAAGCTTATCATACCAGTACACATGTAAACAAAATGTTTATCATACAAGTGTTATATATCCCGTAATATGCTCATTGCATGATCAATGTATATACGTTTTGAATGAATGATGAATGAATGAATTCATGGAAATGACTGAATGAAAGAATGAATGAATGACATTATGAATAATTGAATAAATGAACGAATTAATGTATGAATGAATGAACGAAAACGATTGAAGGACTGAATGAATGAATATATGAATGAATGGATGAATGTATGAATGTATGAATAAATGTATGAATGAATGGATAAATGAATGAATGAATGGATAAATGAATGAATGAATTGATGAATGAAAATGAATAAAATAATGGATTAATGGTCGTTTAATCCATACGCCGCACTAAAGAGTGTGGCTTCAGGTATCGTTTGGAAAATATCGTATGCATAAAAGCTCGTTTTGAATTCTGTTTTTGTTGTAAAGATTTTTCCACAATGTTTAAAAATGTGTTCAAAGATCCAGATACATTATTAGAAAGTATTATACTTCGATCGTAGTTAGCATGTTTCTCTTTTCACAATATCATCTGCTACAAAGTTACTAAACGTTCTCGATATCAAACTCTCTCGGGTCCAAAAGAAAATTGCGGTTTATCCCTTTCCAACATTAAGACGCATTTTGACACATCTGCAGTTAACTTTGATTAAGCAACCCTAACACTGGTACGACTTTTGTTCACGCAATGCCACGCAATGTGACGTGCCAATGATTGAAGTCTTCGTGAACGAGTGTGTGGAGGGTGCGGGGGTGCGTGCCATGTCGTAGAGAGAATTTTGAAATTTTAAAAAAATTAGCACGCATCAATTTCTTACAATGTGCGTGCCACTCGCGTGAACCATGCGTGAACACTGCGGGAACTCGGCGCGAACTCTGCCGACGGTGCGTGTCAATGCGTGCCATCGGAATCCACTACACGCCATGCCACGCATTGTTCACGAACTGTTCACGTTGTGGATGCACAAGTCTGCGCCGCGTTCACGCATTTGAGCGTGTCGCGGAGTGGTCGTGCGGTCGTCAGGGTGTTATTACGAGTTGTTCACGTCATCATGGCACGCCCAGTGCACACATAGTTCGCGCACGTCACGATCCGTTCTCGCATTGCACGAACTGCTCACGAAGTGTTCATGCATAGTTCACGACCAATGACAGACGCCGGCGCTAACGTCAGTGCGTATACAAGCGGGCCCATCGCGAATTATGGCCCCCAACGCAACTCGCCATCGAACAGACAACATGCCTACCAAGAAGAATGCCAGGGGAAGGCGAAGACCATAAAGAAAAGACAAAAAGAGGACAGGCCAGAGAGAGAGATACTAGAGAAAGAGAGGGATGTTCCTTTTCCTTCCTCCTTCTCAAGTGTTGATGTTGTTTCTCAGCATCATGCAACGTGCAGTTCTTCCATGTTCCTCCATCTGAGGCACCACCCTCTGCCCCAACATCAACATACAAGAACTTATACCCAGCATCTGCAACTGCAAATGAGTACAATGCTGTTGAAGCCCTTGTAATTATAATAGAAGGAGCCTCCTTTTGGTGGCTTCTTCATAGCAACGTGCTTGTCGTCCAGTGCCCCCAGACAGTTGTGGTAGTTCCATCTGGAGCTGAATTTCTCAGCAACCTCCTTCTACTCTTCTTCAGTTTTTGGGGCAGCTGAGCACTTCGTCCTTGTAGACCGCAATGATGGCTTCGCACACCTCTGGTGAGAACTTGCTGATTGTACTTCCTTCAACTCTAAAGCTGTACTGTAGACTTGCATAGGAATTTCCAGTGGCTAAGAAGCGGAGGATTGGCAGCCAACTTGAGTCCAATTTCAAGCGGTCGTCTAAATGGTGTAGTCTGTTTCTGAAGGTGAGGGGCTAACTTCTCCACCATCTCTTGAAACAAGTCAGGTGTAATTCTCAGGTAATTCCTGTAACCTATGGGATTTTCCTTGTGGAGTTCTGTCAATAGCTGATCATTATGTCCGAAATCATATCTTCTAGTCAACCATTTCCTAACCCACACTGCCCTTGCTTTCATTGTTCTAGTTGGAGTCGTCTCTTCTTCTTTCTCATGCTCTTCCTCTTGCTTCCTTTTGTCCAGCTCTTCAAGAAGTAGCAGTCCTGCAGCTGCCAGATATAGGCACTTTTTCTGTTCTGCAATAGCAGTGTCTCTGGTATTCTGCATCATGTATCGTCCACAGCAGGTCGAGGAATGAAGTTAAAGGTGTGAAACTATATATAGCGTGCCGCTGAGCGGGACAAAGTGGGACTAAAACTTGCCCCGACGACTTCACGCGTTGCGATGCGGAAAGACAGCGGGAACTATGCGTGTCGTGCGTGACACTGCGGGATAATGCGGTACGATAGACGTGAACAATGTGCGAACAATACTTAACCTATGCGTAAACAAGTAGTGTCATTGCGTGTCAATGTGTGCCAATGCGGCCCATTTTTGGCCACGCATTGCGTAGACAGTGCGTAAATTATACGTGTACAGCGCGCTCACGCTCCGCTGCGTAGCACCAAAATGGCACGCATTGCCACGGCGCATTGCGTGGCATTGCGTGAACAAAAGTCGTGCCAGTGTCAGGGTGGCTTGATATCAGAAGAAAATATGTTGATCAGATTTAAATTAGTTTCACCTATTATGTTTCGCTGTTATAAACCTTTCCTGTTAATGCTGTTAAATGTTATTGGGGACACTTGTTGACAGACTTTCGATTTTTTTGAAACTGTATTATCACATGTTTAACTTCACTGCGTCATTCGATACCTATCATGAATGTGAAGTGTTAATCACATTACCAGATTTTGACTTTACCAATTCCTGACCTCAATCTACAATTGACATCAGGGAAAGGTATTGACTACGGACTTTCGAGTTTGTCACACTGCAAAATGACTAGTTTTATTGAATTGCGTCGTTCGATACCTGACGAATATGAAGGGTAAATCACAATCTCTCAAATTAGATTTACCCAAGCCGTGCTGCAATCTTTCTTTGGACTGATTTTGGAGCAAACTTATTGACCATGGACGCTTGAATACCTTGACTATAATGTCTTTATACAATACGAATAAAAATGTATGTTTACAATCTAAAGTGGTAAAAGACATACCTCAGTCCTCTATCTGAACTGTGATAAAAAGATAATGACTATGGACGCTTCAATATATTTCGCACAAAACAAGAATGTAAACGGTTTACCCAGTTCTGAAATGTTGACTTTGCCCATCACTGATCTCAATCTACTATCCGGTCCTAAAGGACACTGATTACCCATGGACTCATACATCCATTACACAAAACCAAAATGTCTTTAAATAGTGTGTATCAGTGATTTAATATCAAGAATGTAAAAAGGGTTTATCACTTATTAAATGGTGCCTTTACCCAATATTTATCTAAGTATACTTTCTTGACTTACATCCATTAAGAATATTGACCATGGACATTCGAATACATAACATTGCAATATAAAAAAAAACAATTCTTTTTAGTCATGCGATACATACGAAGAAAGTAAAGGGGTTATACAATACCCACATTTTGATTATACCCTCGACTAGTCCCAATCATCTATCATCACTGATAATAAGCAACATTGTTGACCATGTACGTTTGACCTCATTCTACTTTCTAACTGGTTTTTAGGAAAATTATTGACCATATACGCTTGACCTCAGTCTACTTTCTAACTGAATTTAAGGAAATTTATTGACCATGGACGCTTGAATATATTACACTACAGTGTATCTTCTATAAGGAAAATGCATGTATCATCCATTTAGATGTTGACTTTATCAACGAATGGTCTAAGTGTACTATCAGGACTGAAATAAAGAGAAAAACCGTGTCCATGGACGTTTGAAAAAATATTACACTGAAGTATAACATCTTATAATAATAGATTTGAAATATTAATTAACACGAATGTAAAGAGTTAATCACGTTGCGGAATGTTGACTTTAACAACGAATGACCCCAATCTGCTATCTGGAATAATGATAAGTACAATTAATGACAAAAGACGCGTCAAGATGTTGCTCTGATCACTGCATTCAATACGGGGTTGAAAGGATATCATCGTTGATAACTGAGTCATTTTACAGGAGGTGTAGGCCTTGTCATTTTCAATAAAAATGCAGTCTGGTGCGGGTAAGGTTGAAAAAAGCTGCATCTTTTGACAATAGAATAATGTAAGTTTGTCAGAATGTTTGTGTTGGCGGTATTTATCTTAAGTTCTAAAATGGGTCATCATGTGTTCAAAATAAGGCCATACCAAATATAAGAAAAATCTTGTTGTCACTCAATAAACCACCGTATTAGCTAAAGAACGACAACACTTTATTATAATGTTTGTCTTGGTTATACAATGTATGTAAGCTAAATTTAATGGGGTTATTACCTGTTCATCTCCAGGTGGCTAGGCCATATTTAAATATGATATTTGTTACACTTTAGAGACCACATTTTGGAATTAAGCATGTGAAAACCTTTGTCAGAATATTTGTCTTGATGACATCAGGGTTATGTTCAAACTAGATTATGTCACTTCTAAAATAGGAATCTGTCGTAACCGAGTGGTTATTGTCAGGGATTTCAAACTGCGTGTCTTCAGTTTGATCCTAAGTCACACCCGGCATGATTGGATGCTCTTGGACAATTCGCATTTAAAAACCTAGAGTGTTTACCCAGGGGGCATGAAAAAGTGAACTGTCACCATGATATCACTGAAATAATGTTAAAACTAGTGTAAAACCACAAAACAAAATATAAACGAGAGGGCCATGACGGCCCTAAATTGCTCACCTAAATTACTCAATGTGCATTTCAATGCAAAACACATCCAGAAAATTATTCAGACAAAGATTAAAATTGCAACCTCCAGAGTGTTAACAAAATGTTCCTTCATTTGGCCTAGTGATCTTGGCTCAAAGTAAAAGTGCGGCCTCCTGAGTTTGAACAATATTTTCCTTTATTAACCTTGTTTCTGACCCAATATGACCCATATTCGAATTTGACCTTGATATAATTCAACCAAATATTCTGACAAAATTTCAAGCTGCTGAAGCCAAAAATGCGGCCTCCCGAGTGTTAAAAAGATTTTCCATCAATTTGGCCTAGTGACCTACTTTTTGACTGGGTATTTCCTTTATTCAAGCTAACCCTAACCCTGTTGTATGCGAGAACGGGTACAAAGAGTTATTAATGACGATGAATAAGGAAACACGATTCGTTCAGCAGGCTTTTACTGCTTGCTGTGTGGCTCAAAAATCCCGTGCATGCGGAAAATAGTTTATCAAATCCACAAAAAGATCATCTGAATTTTAATATTTTATAATACCTCCTCCCAACACAGCTGAATTCTTACTTATTTATACTTACTGTTATGCATTCTTTTTTATATTAGCATTTGAATACAGGAACTTGTTTTATTTTTATAGCAAATATTTTACGACGAAACATATTAAGCTTCAGAATAAAATAATTGTGTTGACATGTCGATTGTTGTTTGTTTTATGTTCGACAATAACTCTTTTACGAATTTCAAATAAGTAAGCTGCAGTTACTTCCCTTGTCCCGTTATTTAGGCTTCAGATTAAAATTTGTTTTCAAACTTTGAAGATTAAAAACGGCGCATTGCTAAATGACCGGGATACGGTTCCCGATACGTTTGACTAGCTTCAGATGAAAGGAGATCTTGTTAGGTCTCCTTTTTACATGACATAAAAGGACACGGGAGCAATGGGGTTACACTGGTAGGTTTTAATCAGGACTCGGGTCTACCCATATTGTAGTATGATGTCTGTGAGGACCGATGATACTCTGCAAGTTCACAAGCTGATCTTCACGTCCGAGGTTTTAATCAGGACTCAGATCTACCCATATTGTAGTATGATGGCTGTAACGAACGATGATACTCTGCACGTTCACAAGCCGATCTTCACGTCAGAGTCTTTACTATGCGTATTTACAGGACGATCCACCTTCACACGATGCGATCATTTGAGGGTTTTTTAATTGTATGTAAGTTATATCACGGCGTTCCCTAGTACTACTGATCCATTTAGTTTGCCACCAGCAAGTCAGTCGTAATGCTAACATAGAACATGTGACCTCCAAAGTACTTGCCCTTAAAGCGAGAGGTCCAGAGTTCGAGCCCCGGACTGGCTGCATGTGTTTCTCTCCTTGTGACATTGGCGCCCAATAAGGGGCCGTGACAACACTGCTTGGTCAGTCTAGCAGCGCTTGCAATGCGATTTATGACATTCTTGGCACTGTAATTTCGAAATTCAAGGACGAATTTCCAGTCAAGCAGGGGTTTATATGGCGGTCTGAATTTGTACACGGTTGGAGAGATTACATATAAGCGACCCGAATAGCTCAGTTGGTAATTTACCTGCCATGAAAGCGAGAAGACCCGGGTTCGAGCCCCAGACTGGCTGCATGTTTTTCTCTCCCTCTGACATATGTGTCGTATAAACTTGTCCATCTATTGAAACACATAGAAGAAGAGAAAATGCCACGTTATTCTATAGTTGATTTGTAGTTAGTAAAATCGTCCCGGATTCGATCCCCAGTCGCGGCGCTGTGTTCATGGTGGAGTGCTCTTGGGCAAGGCACATTTCCTAGCCTAGTACTTATTTGTTTACCCAGGGATCATGAATAAATTAACTGTCGCCGTGATAAAACGGCGTAAAACCCCAACAAAACAAAAAAGATAATAAAACCACTACGGTTATTGCCTTGCAAACCATTTCCGACATACAGACGATTTTCGATGCCTCTGCAGCAGACGACTCCTGAAAAAAATGTGACATAAAAAGTTGTTCACGGAGAGCATTTCTCATTCTGACCACAATATCTAATTATCTAACTACATTTGAAAAGGTTTTCCGGAAGTTTTTAATAGATGTTTTCAAAGTCATTGCGGCAGATTTGTTGTATGTAGGAAAGGGGTTAAATCCGCCCTTTATCGTGTGATGTTTTGGTGATGAACTGATTGAGTTTCCTAAAGAAAACATCGTGTGTCGCGTCATTCATTTTGACGTAATCAAAGTATCAAAATTTAGAATCGCTTTAACTAGACTTCGAACATCATCACATAATTTAAAAATTGAAAGTGGACGACATCACAACATCCCAAGAAATGAACGAATTTGTGAAAATTGTAATTCGGGACTAGTAGAGAACGAATACCATTTTTTGCTAATTTGTTCGAATTTTCCAGACTAAGATTGAAATATATCAAAAGATACTACTATACATGGCCAACAAAACAAACATTAATAAATCTTATGTCATCATCTTCAGAAGTCGTTATAAATAATTTGGCTAAATATATTTATTATGCAAATAACATGAGAAGCTAAATATGTCTTGTTTTAGTTTAACTTAAATTTAAGAATAGAACAAATATAGTGTATTCATTGTGAGTAAATATATAAATATGATAATATTTATTTTGGGTTACATATGTACGGTTAATTTTCTACAGTTGTATATGCTCTTCGGAAAACATTGTCTATGTTATGTAAGGAATTTGTTTAAATTGTATAATTTGCTATAAAACTTGTAGTTTTTATGCATTAAAATATATTGTATTGTATTGTATTCGTTCCTTGACTAGACTCTTCTGTTATTGTGGAATAACAATAACGGGGCGATATGTATACCTTCTTTACAAATGAGCGTTAACATCCTGAAGCAAAAAATACAATATCAATGTTATACATGTAACAATTTGTATCCGAATAGTTGTGATATCAAAATATGGGTGCTGGAGTGGTAGAGTAAGAAAACAAAAACATTTGGAGGTTTCGGTATAAAAAAGGACTTTATATGGTGCTATTATCAATTAACTGATAAATATGTTTGACATTGTAGATATTTCGAAACATTGTACGTGGGGGGAAATGCATTCAATGTTCTCTCTAATTTCCAGGTTTGTGTCCCGTTGTTTATACATCAGTACACCAGAGTGTAGATAATATCTTATCTACGTCCCTGAGTACACCAATAACAATATTGTGTTTGATTTACTCAAATTTGTATGGAAACATTGTGCAATTATCATGGATATGTAGTCATTCTACTGACAGAAGAAGCAGACGCAAAAGGAGACTGTTCATGATCCGTTTGCCACAATCAGGTTACAACTCTATTCTTATACAGAGATTTACATAGTTTTGCCTTAACTATGTTTTCATTTGTTGTGCGTGTATGTGGGAAAGGATATATTAATGTATATATAATATACTTTATTAATTATGTAATCATGAAACAAATAGCATATTTATTGAAATGGATGTGTTTGATACATTGTATTTGAATGTTGTAAACAGCATTAAATTGTATTGTTTGTCGACATACCTGAACAAAAAAAACAGACCAAATAAACAGAGACTTTAGGTCTCTGCAATGAACAAAACCATACAAATGTTAAAAGTTGATTTTTACCGCACTGTTTCGCAAAATCTCCGATGTCAAACCAATTAAACAGTTAATTGATTGTTTGTTCACGCTAACGACATTAAGTGGGATATGATTACTATTATTACACAATAAAAAATTCCTTCTTATCGAAACCTCCAAAATGTTTAACCTAAATTGTCATTTTCCAAAAACCTCCAATAACCGATTTTCAACTATTCAATGTTTCTCTATATTTACGTCATATACGCAACGAGCTTATTATCATAAAGTAAACTAGAATAAATGAAAAATGTGTAGTTGTTTTGAGGATTTTTCAATTATATATGTAGGCAGAATAAGTGCGAATGAAAAATGGTGCGAAAAAGTATATTAAAAAAAAAATGGTCTGGTTCCCCTATTTTGTCTTCTAATTCCAAAGAATCGGAAACCGATTATTTTCATTTCCGCCAAATCAATAGAAAGAGGTCATACACTATTGTTGATAAAAACAACTTATAGGTGCTTCTGGTGGTAAATACATGTTTGTCTTTGTAAAATAATGATTTGTTAGATATTTCGTAAACGAGTGTTTGCGTGATCTGAAAGCGAAGGCCTTGTAAGACCTGGTAAAAACGCCAATCTCTTTGGGCGCGGAAGTCGGCGAAACTGATATTTTCATATTGCTAAGTCTTTGAACACAAGCAGTTTTGAAAATGCGGTGTTTCTTTTGTAATTATAGATTAGTGAAAGCAGTATCAAAAGATATGTCAACATAGAAAATGTTTGAAATTGGATTAAATGTTGTTTTTTAACAAAATGAAACGATTCAAGGGATTTTGTCCGTTACCAAATTCAAGGGAGATAAATCATGAATAAGGGCAAGACTAAAATACCAATTTGTGAAAGCTAGGACTAGATCTTTCTCAGAAATAAGAAAGTGTTGGCAGCGTTCCACAACTACATTTACCCTTTTCCCACATTTGTCAAAATATGCAGCAAATAATTCTAAAAATTTAAAAAAAAATAAGATAAAAGATGGAAAGAATAAAGATAGAAATTGTTGAATACAAATTACATTCTCCTTTCACCTTAATGTTTTTAAAAACATCTTTCTTCAGATATGTCATTTCTTTTGTTTTCATATGAAACTAACAATGATTATTTTAGAATCGAGCCCTTTTCTCGGAAATGTTTCAAGAATGTTCATCATAACGAAAGAATTTAACCCCCCTTTCCCACATACAGTACAACAAATCAGCAGACGACTTTGAAAACATCTTTTCAAAAATTTGAAAAAATCTCCGTTTATAATGACAGGTTATTTACTTAATAGAGTTGAAAACATTATGGCAAATCAGACTTCCCGAAACACGTGAGACTCTTGTCAGACATTTGGTCTGACTGACCAAATATTTCTGTCCGACCTCAATAATAATAATCGAGGGCTTGGCGTGAAACAGTTGTAACAAAAATTGGTATTTTTTTACCAAGGTTAATCAACTCGCCATAAAGTCTTTATAAGCGTTAAATCATTTTTCTTGGTAAACAATGTAAATTTAGGTACCATTGCTCGTTCTGAGCAATGGCAACTAACATTGCATTGTTTACAAAGGGGTCAAAATTGCCCCTAAACCAGGGTTTTCAAAATAGGTTTTAAGTTACAACCGTTTCACGCCAAGCCCTCGTCATGCTCAACTGTCAGACCAAACAATTTGCAACATCGGAAGTTTGATTTGAAGAGAGTAGTTCTTTGTCGTTTCGATTTATTAACAGCAATCAACTTTTATCAGTTATAATTATACCTTCAATTATAAAGATTTTCCATTTATTTTTTAGTAGACATTTTTAATGTCGTCTGCTGCAAATATCTTGTATGTTGGAAAGGGTTAAACAAACCAATGTTTAAAAAATTGAATGAACGTTCCAGTGCTGATTTGCAAATTGATCTGTTGTGTCAGACATTTTGGGCTGACAATTAGAAAGGTTTTTAGTCAGACCTTTCAAGAATCTGTCAGTCAGGTCTGAAGGTCTGATAGAGTTTCGGAAAGTCTGGCAAATGGTGAAATTGCTCATCATTTCCCCTTTGCAACAGTGTTTTCAAAAGTCTTCTGCTGCTATTGTGTCAAAATGCGTCTGCAGGTTGGAAAGGGTTAAGAAGTTACTTTAGAGTTTCTTAGTATTCAATTTAAAAGCTGAACACAAGAATTTAAAGAAATATCATTATTCTGTTTAGTGTATCATTTATATTGAATGCTGCAGCGAGTTATTTCTCAATATTTGTGAATGAGATAGGTACAATTAAACTTTAAAGTTAATTTTTATTTAATGAAATTGAAAAAGCGCAAGATGATCTTTTCGGATCACTCTATCTGTGTTCTGTAGGTAACTTAGTTCTAAACAACATCTCCTCCTTAACGCTCTCCCACATGCGACAATTCTGCAGCAGACAACTTCAAAAACATATTGTCAAAAATCTGAAATATAAAAAATCTGGAATATCTCCAAAAACATTAAATGGAGTTGAAAACATTGTGGAAAAAGGAGAAATTGCTCATGATCTCCTTTTGCCACAACATTTTCAAAAGTGGGAATGTGTCTGCATGTGGGAAAGGGTTAACCTCTATCAACTTCAAAGAAACATGAAAGGAATTTTTATTTGGTGCTCCTCAAAGTTTAAAATTCGGTGAGGAACTATGTTCTTACGGCATAAAAAAGGGTAAGAATTAACTAAACTTTAAAAAGAATTCTCCTCTGAATCTGCATGTCTGATTTCAAGATAATTTGGTAGAAATGTTCCTCGAGTGAACAATAGGAAATGTATGCATTATAAAATAAATTTATAGTTAAGTTAGTTAACAATGTCATAGGCTATAACTTTATGTCATGGCGATTGCAGGGATATACCATTACAGATGATAAGCTGATGTCAGGATAAATGTAACAGCATTGGTAATTTACCCAGGAGATTTAGTGATAATAACTGAAATACTGCTAAAAGTGTGGTTAAAAACCATTTAAACAAACAAATCTCCTAAATCACAGGTCCAGTTTCAAGAGAAAGTTCCATAGAACATTATTTATAAATTAAATACTAAAATTGTTCAAATGTTTCTACTCCCCTCTTCAAGATGGCCACTGGAGCTAAAAATAGACAAATTCAGCATCTCTTAAGTCGTAAAACACTTCCCTGATTTTAAAAAAATGCACACAAAAGTTTCCCATTGTATATCCCAAAGAATTGAGAAATACATCAAAGCACTTGATTTGTCTGTACAACTTTGTCACATAACTGTGAGGTATTGATTTGTCTGTACAACTTTGTCACATAACTGTGAGGTATTGATTTGTCAGTACAACTTCTTCACATCAATGTGAGGGACACTTGATTTGTCTGTACAACTTTGTCACATCAATGTGAGGGACACTTGATTTGTCTGTACAACTTAAAGTCTTTGTCACATCAATGGGAGGGACACTTGATTTGTCTGTACAACTTTGTCACATCAATGTGAGGGACACTTGATTTGTCTGTACAACTTTGTCACATCAATGGGACACTTGATTTGTCTGTATAATTTTGTCACATTAATGGAAGGGACACTTGATTCCAGAGGCTTTTGGCCAGGCCCCTTAACCCTTTCCCTCATGTAAATGCTTTCTGAAGCCTCTGCAGCAGACGACTTTTGAAAACTTTGTGACAAATTTCTCCTTTTGACAAAATGTTTTCAACTATATTCAATAAATATGTCTTCATTTAGGGAGATTTTTCATTTTTTTGAAAATATATTATTTTCATTGTTTAATTGTGACAAACAGAGAAATTGCTCAAAACAAAATATTTCAATTTCTTTCATTTGTTGGAGATATTCTATCTTTCTAACAGTTACTATAGTTGCTAACAAAGTCATCTACTGCAGATTTGTTGTATGTTGGAAAGAATTAACCCATTACTTCACATGATATTTCAAATGTTGTCTAATTTCACCTTTTATTGCAATGTTTTCAAAAGTTGTCTGCAACAGCAGGTGTCAAATGTCGTCAGTGTGAACTAATAGGATAATTAATCAACAAATTCACATTATTATTTACAGAAGTGGGATTTGTTACGTGAAATATGGAGGAGGACACGATGGGGATAGAAGAGAACATGACCTTCATGACAGGGAGAGAGGTTTGTTTTATAGCAGAGGAGGTCATGAAGATATTAAAAACAGTCAAAGATGAACAGTGTATAAACAGAATGCCGTCAAATGTGAAAGGTAAAATACACTATTCATAGCAGAGGTCCAGATAAGGGGCAGTGAACAGCTCATTTCCCCACAATATCTTTCTTATTATCCAACCAAACCCTATAATGAGGGTACTCAAAGCTGATGAGACAATTCTTTTGAACATAGGATTAGAGGGTAAAATAAGGATTTTAGAACTTACAAAACGCCCCTTTAATATCTAGAGTTCTGTCATAGATAGCTTTATATAGAGTATATTCACTAATGAATTTCTGTCCTGACTGCAATTGATAGAATACAATGAAGTGTATAATGACAACGTTGTTAGTACACTCACTATTGTACATCACAATTTGTACTAGTGTGTTGTTGGAGGGTAAGTTTAACCCTTCCACACATACCACATATTTACAGCAGTGGACTTTGAAACTATCAAGAACAAAATATAGAAAATCTATATAAATGATAGTATGATTATTAAATAGAATTGAAATCTTTGTGGCAAATGGAGAAATTGCTCGTCATAAGCATCTTCTCCTTTTGCCACAATGATTTCAAAAGTCGTCTGCTGCAGAGGCATCAGAAAGCATCGATATGTGGGTAAGTTAAAGCCATCCACACATACAACATAGAGTTTACAGGCGTGGACTTTGAAAACGTTTGGTAAAAAATATGGAAACTGTTAATGATAGAACAATTATTTAACCCTTGCCCTCGTACAACTATTTTGCAGCAGACGACTTTGAACATATTTTTTCAAAAAATAGAAAATTTCTATAATTGAATGCATAACCTATGACTGAAATTGGAAAACATGGTGGCAAAAGGAGAAATTGCTCGTTTTGAGCAATTTCTTCTTTTGACACTATGTTTTCAAAAAGCCGTCTGCTGCAGAGGCGTCTGTATGAGGGAAAGGTTTAAGGGTTAAAACTTGTATACTTCAGGTGGAGATGTGTATATTTTCAATCCACAGTCTGTGGATGGCCTATATGGCTGGAAAATGGACGGTCTGCGATGGAGAACCATATCCTGTGCTCACATCCCCAAAGGGAAGCCCGATACTTTGACTAAAAGGACGTTTGTAATAGTCAATGAGAAAGACTGTCAAAGCACTTTTACAAAAAAAGATGTATTTAGCCCGGACTATGGAGGAAGCTCCGATATGAAATTTCTCATCCATTATATTGGATCCAGTGAAAAAGCAACTGAAAACAAGAATAGTATAGAAGAGGAGTCGTCTAATATTTGTCAGTCCACATTCGATCCTGAAGACCATTCTGTTATGTCTGAAGAAGAGGTAAATACCATAGGTGGACTCTTACCACTTGTATGTATAAGATGACTATTTCCCACATAATTATAACAAATCTGCAGTGAAAATATAAAGTCATAAAGTTCTACAAAATCTCTATAAATAAAATTTCAATTATTGAAAAGAAAACATTGTGACAATGTGATTATGTCACAATGTCTTCAAAAGTCATCTGCTGCTCATAAGTGCAAATGCATCTGCAAGTGTTAATGCTTTTCCTCATACAGATGCTTTCTGCAGCAGACAAGCAATTTCGCCATTTGCCTAAAGTAAATGTTTTAATTTTTTTCAGTCATTACACTTGCATTTATAGAGATTTTTCATGTGTTTGCATAGATGTCAACTGCTGCAGATTTGTTGTATTTGGAAAAGGGTTAACCAGGTTTTCGTTAAAGTGGCAGGGGTTGTGAGTTTGAACCCCCATCTCAGCCAACATTCTTTCCGATGTTTAACAGAGGTCACTGTGACAAGCGTCTTTCTTCTTCCACAAATGGGCTAACAGTCTTTGTTGAAAAGCAACCAGTTGCTTGGAGAGAATGTTCTGTGGAATACTGGTGTGAGAAAGCCAGGAAACACCTGAGTAGGTGAACTGGCTGACGAGATATGACTGAAAAATTTGTTGAATATGGCACTACACCCACAATGATCCCTGCGACTAAACCCCAATCAATCCATTAAACCTTTCCTTCATACAACAAGTCTGCAGCAGACGTCTTTGGACATATTTTGTCCAAAAATAAAAAATAAACTAATTAATTGGATGACTAAAAGTGAAACAATGTGGAAAAAAGGAGAAATTGGTCGTTTTGAGCAATTTCTTCTTTTGTCACTATGTTTTCAAAAAGCTGTCAGCTGCAGAGGCGTCGGAAAGCGTCTATATGAGGGAAAGGGTTAGTGGTCAAGTTGGCCATTACTAAAAATAGATCACATGTCTTATGATCACCATCATTGATTTATTTATATATGTGGTTTTTTAGCTCTACTGGCCAAAGGCCAGAAGGGCTTATGTCGTTGCGATTCGTCCTCCGTCCGTCCGTCCATCCGTAAACAATTTCTTGTTAACACGATACAGTCTTTTGATTGTATCTCAACCAAACTTATACAGTAGTTAGATATCCATGAGAGCTCGGTTCCTTTCGAAAACCATGCCCATGCATGACTGGATTATGGCCCTTGAAATGGTCAAAATTGCTATTAAAGAGCTTGTTAACACGATAAAGTCTTCACTTTTGATTGTATCTCAACCAAACTTATACAGTAGATAGATATCTATGAGAGCTCGGTTCCTGTCGTAATACAGCCATATCCGCCCATGCAAGACTGGATTATGGCCCTTGAAATTGTCCAAATTGCTATAATTGAGCATGTGAACACAATAGAGGCTCTATTTACTATCTGATCTTCACCAAACTTAGATAGTAGTTAAGTATTGATGAGAGCTTGGTTCCTTTTGAAAACCAGCCAGATCCGCCCATGCAAGACTGGATTATGGCCCATGAAATTGTAAAAATTGCTATAATACAGCTTGTGAACACAAAAGAGCCTCCATTTACTATCCGATCTTCCCCATACATACATGCTCTGGATTGAAAATGACCAAAGAACCATACCAGTAGAGCATAGGCCCTCATGGGCCTCTTGTTTTTCAAGCAGACGTTTATAGTTATTGTTAATTTGAAAGGTGAAAATATCAGGACAACAGCTTGCTTATCTTGAAGACTCAAGTTAACCCTTTCCCTCACATAGAAGCTTTCTGACGCCTCTGCAGCAGACGGCTTTTTAAAAACATAGTGACAAAAGAAGAAAATGCTCAAAACGAGCAATTTCTCCTTTTGCCACAATGTTTTGCACTTTTAGTCATACATTATCCATTCAATTATAGAGATTTTCTATTTTTGGACAAAATATGTTCAAAGTCGTCTGCTGCAGAATTGTCGTATGAGGGAAAGGGTTAAAAGCATGCACTGCAGTCTGCTCAATGCTATTCCACACTTATTTTGTATTAACTCTTATACAATTTTAATAATTTTGGTAAGTACTAATTCATAGAGTTTTGTCATTTTCCTGATGCATATGACCTGAGATTGACCTCTGAGGCTTTATGTAGCAGACAGGAATTCCAGTGGTTAGCGTCTGGAATTTGGAAGCAGGCATTCGACCCCTTACGATGGCATTAGTGGGGGGCCTTGGGCGAGGCACATTCTTAGCCTAGTACTGGTTTCTTAACCCAGGGATAAGTTAACTATTGCTGTGATATAACTGAAATAATGTTGAAAACCGCATAACACCCAAATAAAAATATATTATGCAGCAGACGAATTTTGAAAACACTATGTGGACTCGCTCCAAAAACTTAGAGAAATTGCTCAAAGCTATGTCAAATGGTGTGCTGCTGAGATGTCTGTAAACTGAATTTCTATCAGGGAGTAAATATTTTCTAAACTCTTCTTGTATATAGACCAGAAGTAACCCTTTCAAACATACAACATTATATGCTGCAGCATAGTACTTTGAACATATCTTTGCAAAAATATGAACTATCTCTAGAAAATTAAACAAGAGGCCCATGAGGGCCTATGCTCTACTGGTATGGTTCTTTGGTCATTTTCAATCCAGAGCATGTATGTATGGTAAAGATCGGATAGTAAATGGAGGCTCTTTTGTGTTCACAAGCTGTATTATAGCAAATTTTACAATTTCATGGGCCATAATCCAGTCTTGCATGGGCGGATCTGGCTGGTTTTCAAAAGGAACCAAGCTCTCATAAATATTTAACTACTATCTAAGTTTGGTGAAGATCAGATAGTAAATAGAGCCTCTATTGTGTTCACATGCTCAATTATAGCAATTTGGACAATTTCAAGAGCCATAATCCAGTCTTGCATGGGCGGATCTGGCTGGTTTACGAAAGGAACCGAGCTCTCATGGATATCTAACTACTGTATAAGTTTGGTTGAGATACAATCAAAATTGAAGACTGTATCGTGTTAACAAGAAATTGTTTACGGACGCATGCACGGACGACGGACAAATCGCCACGACATAAGCCCTTCTGGCCTTTGGCCAGTAGAGCTAAAAACAATCAACAATGTTACATAAATTAAATGGTAAATGGCTACACAAATTTCAGAAATTTTAAGAAAAAGTAATGTGTAAGCATGTCAGTGATAAATTATTTGAAAATAAGGTGTGCTTTTGCAATTGCAAGAATCATTACTACTTGTTCTGAATTCAATAATTTGAATTGAGTTGAAAATGGGGTTGTAAAAGGAGACATCATGACAAGGAGCAGTTTCTATTTATGTTGCAATGTTTTTGGGAATCGGTTAAGATTTCTTTTTTTGTCTCCAGAACAAGAACGTGGAACAATATGACAAAGACACTACTATTGATACAAATCTTTCCGAACCTGATGATACGGTTACTGAATCAAGTCAAATGTCCAGCAAAGAAAGGGATCGTAAAGCAACCGATTTAGAGGTGGCGATGAAGAGCGTAAAAGAGGCCCTAAGATCCAGTGCTAACGGGAAACCCGTCATTGATGTTTTTAACAAGTTAATGGAAACAATGGTAGGTAACCAATGGAAACAATGGTAGGTAACCAATGGAAACAATGGTTGGTAACTAATGGAAACAATGGTAGGTAACCAATAGAAACAATGTTTGGTAACCAATGGAAACAATGGTAGGTAACCAATAGAAACAATGTGTGGTAACCAATGGAAACAATGGTAGGTAACCAATGGAAACAATAGTAGGTAACCAATGGAAACAATGGTAGGTAACCAATAGAAACAATGTTTAGTAACCAATGGAAACAATGGTAGGTAACTAATGGAAACAATGGTAGGTAACCGATAGAAACAATGTTCGGTAACCAATGGAAACAATGGTAGGTAACCAGCGATAGAACTTAGAGTCTCCTGCTCCAATAGTTTTGAATCGTTTCTCACATATAACAAATCTTTAGCAGACAACTTTAAAAATATCTAGATAAAACTATATAATATCTCTATAAATGAAAGTTTAATCATTGAATAGAGCTGAAAACATTGTAGCAAAAGGAGAAATTGCTCGTCTAGAGCAATTTCTTCTTTTGTCACAATGTTTTCAAAAGCCGTCTGCTGTAGTTGCATCAGAAAGCGTCTGTATGTGGTAAAGGGTTAAACAATTCTCTTTGACAGCAGACTTTTACCGCCTTTGATATTTCTGCCAGATGTTTTCAAGTACGATCATTCTGAAATGAAAATTACTCGGGCAATTCTTCTATCTATTGGGAAAGATTACTCCTCAGATGTTTAGGGGTGAAGTATATGTGCATCACTACCGCATTTTACTCACTGTAATTCACACACAAATAACTAGTTCAATTGAACCTTTCTGCTGTAATAATGACCTAAGATTGGACAATTAACTTATTAAGGCATTCAGTGATATTTTCCAATCGTACACTTCTCTGTTGACTGTCTTGCTTTCACTTACTGACATATTTGCAGGCAACACATCAGTGTCGAATCAAAAAATCGAAAAAGAAAATGGATATTATTTACAAATTGAGGCATTTACACTTCTTTGTCTTTGTAAAAAAATCCCATCTTCCATACAAATTTAGGGTGGAATATTAAAAACAGTTTGAGAATAAGCATGATTTCCCCCCTCCTAGATTGGAAACTGACACATATATTTATTCAAACACTGTTTATTAATTTTATGCATTATAATATTTCTGATATATATTTCATTTCAGGTTTCTGGTGAGGAAAATCCAGACTTGGAATTATGCTTGGTAGTTTCCAATAAAAAGAGTGGCGAGAGTTCAGTCACTGGATCAGACGAGGCGAAAAAGCTAGCCAGTCAGTCCCCTGCTGTAAACAGAGGTTAGTATCTTATAGCCCTTTCCCACATATAGACGCTTTTTGACGCCTCTGCAGCAGATGATTTTTTAAACCATTGTGACAAAGAAGAAATTTATCCTTTGGCCACAATGTTTTCATATTTATTCAATAATTGTTCTTTCAATTATAGAGAGTTTCCATATTATATACTAAATGTCTTTAAAGTCGTCTGCTGAAGATTTGCTCTATGTGGGAAAGGGACGTCACTCTATGTGGGAAAGGGAAGAATGACATCAATCAAAGTGATAGGAATACCAATCAGCTAATACAAAAAAATGTTTAAATCTTTTGAACTTGCAGCATCTCCAAAAGAATGATCAGGTCCAAGTTTAGACATTTCAGAAAGATCTGTGCACTTTAATAGTTGATCAGGAAGATAAAATTGGAATTTTTGAATAAAATGTTTCCTCCATCAAAGTGTAATGAAGTTAACATCAAGTAAAGGGTCAATTTTATTAACCTATTGTAGACATCTAGAACATGTTACATGATAAAACTTTAAAATGTTAAATTTAAAATATCTTTGGTATATCTAATGATTAATCTGAACAAAGGAAATTATGATTATAAGATCTAAGGAAAAGTATGGTAAATCTCTATATATATGGAAGTCTTGTAGATTGGTTATTGAGTAGAAATGGAGAAATTGTACACCAATTATTGATGAGAAATTTCTCTTTTTTCTACAATGTTTTCAAAAGACGTCTGTTGCAGATGGCTCAAAATGCTTCCTGATGCAGGAAAAAGTTACTTCTTGTGAAGCATGCTGGCATTGAGCGAGACATAGACACCACATAAAATGGCTGTTACAGTTTGGGGCTACAGCTGTCTGTCTGAACTTTTCCTGGTATTACATTTAATAGGTATCAAACAAACTTTAATTTAAAAAAACGCAGGAATTGCTTGAGTTTAACCCCCCTTTCCCCCATACAACAAATCTGCAGCAGACGACTTTGAAAACATCTAGGCAAGAATGTGGAAAACCTCTACAAACAAAAGTATAATAATTGAAAAGAGGTGAAAACATTGTGGCAAAAAGGAGAAATTATGATCAGAGGCCTCAAAAAGGGTATATATGTGGGGAAGGGTTAATGAGATGGTGTGTCTAGTGCAAAAATATAATTGAAAAGTTAACCCTTTCCCTCAAATAGACGCTTTCTGACGCCTCTGCAGCAGATGTCTTTTTGAAAACATAGTGACAAAAGAAGAAATTGCTCAAAACGAGCAATTTCTCCTTTTGCCACAATGTTTTCCACTTTTAGCCATAGGTTATCCATAGGTTATCCATTCAATTATAAAGATTTTCTATCTTTTTACAAAATATGTTCAAAGTCGTCTGCTGCAGATTTGTTGTATGAGGGAAAGGGTTAAAGGGAAAAATAGTATAAATAAGATTTACCCTGATTATTACATCTGTCATCTTTGCGAGTCAAGGGTGATTTGTCCATTATATTCCTATGATTTCACTTGGCTCACAATTTCTTTAACCCTTTCCCAATTGTAGACACTGTCTGAAAGCTTTACAGCAGACGACTTTTGAAAACATTGTGGCAAAAGGGGAAATTGCAATTTCTCCTTTTGCCACAATATTTTCAACTCTATTCAATGATTAAGACTTTGATTTATAGAGGTTTATCAACATGATGTTCCTGCACTTAAAAAAGAAAAGGAATATTACAGAGGATCGGATAAGGAGGAGTGAACTGGTTCTTTTCCCAACCAAACCCTATGTTGCGGGTACTCAAAAGAATCGTCTCACTGAGACAAAAACTGATGTCATAACATGAAAAATGCCCCTTATCTGGAACTCTGGCATAATATATATTATCTTACAGGACACCTAAGAAGGGGATTGACTAAGAGGAAGCGTTCAAATTCCTCTGAAGATGATGAAGAGAACGATAAGGTTAAAATCCCCAAAAAGAATGAATTAGGTACTAGTCACTCAATATTATAAATGTATTGCTTCATTAGCTCAACTATTCGAAGAATATGAGAGCTTTACTACTCCGTCGGCGTCCGGTTAAAGTTTTAGGGCCAGTTGGCATTTTCATTCATAAGTATTTGTGCTAGGACTTTCATATTTGGAATATAGTCACATCTTATACCTTTTTTCACATTGAATGCTGAAGGTGCTGGTTGTGACTTTCTTTTTGGGGTAAAAACATGGTTTTCGGTGGTTAAAGTTTTAGGGCAAGTTGGAATTATTTTTTATTGTTTATTTTTTCTCAATAAGTACTTGTGTGAGGGCTTTCATATTTGGAATATAATTACATGTAATACCTTTCTTCATATTGTATGCTGAAGATTCTGAGTGTGACCTTCATTTTGGGGTAAAAGACATGATTTTGGCCGGTTAAAGTTTTAGGGCAGGTTGACATTTTCATTTAAGCTTTACTGGCCGAGGGCCAGAAGGGCTTATGTCGTGGCGATTTGTCCGTCGTCCGTCCGTCCGTCCGTAAACAATTTCTTGTTAACACGATACAGTCTTCACTTTTGATTGTATCTCAATCAAACTTATACAGTAGTTAGATTATCCATGAGAGTTTGGTTCATTTCTAAAAAACGGCCAGATCTACCCATGCATGACTGAATTATGGCCCTTGAAATTGTCAAAATTGCTATAATAGGGCTTGTTAACATGATACAGTCCTTATTTGTTATTGTATCTCAATCAAACTTATACAGTAGTTAGATATCCATGAGAGTTTGGTTCATTTCTAAAAAACGGTCAGATCTACCCATGCATGGCTGGATTATGGCCCTTGAAATTGTCAAAATTGCTATAATACAGCTTGTGAACACAATAGAGCTTCCATTTACTATCTGATCTTCACCAAACTTAGATGGTATTTGAATATTGATGACATATTGGTTCCTTTTGAAACAAGCCAGATCAATGCCAGTAGAGCATAGGCCCTCATGGGCCTCTTGTTAATTTTTCTCAATAAGTATTTGAGCTACGGCTTTCATATTGGGAATATAATTACATCTAATACATTTCTTCATATTGTATGCTGAAGATGCTGAATGTGACCTTCTTTTTGCGGTAAAAGACACGATTTTAGCATTTTCATTTGAAGATGCTGAATGTGACCTTCTTTTTGCGGTAAAAGACACGATTTTAGCATTTTCATTTAATTTTTTAATTTTTCTCAATAAGTACTTGTGTTAGGGCTTTCATATTTAGAATATAATTACATAAAATACCTTTATTCTCATTGTATGTTGAAGATGCTGAGTGTGACTTTTTAGGGGTAAAAAACATGATTTTTGTTTGATTTTGAGAATTTGAGATAAATTCATAATTTTTGGTTACGTTCCTTTCTAATTGTGATCATTCAAAATATATATCTTCAACATATCAAACGGGTTTTGTTGTCAAACATTTGGAAAACCTTTTTTCTTGTCAGTTTTAACATTTGCGTTAAGCTCAACGTTAAAGTTTCATCATTCAAATCACTTCACACATTTGTTACAGTTAAGAACATCATGAAATTGACAATCTGAGCGGAACGTGATTGGATCGTGAGCGTGATTGGAACGAAGTTGGAACGCATTATGAGCGGAACGGAATTTTGCGCTCTGAACGAAACAATCATAATGATTGCAAAAATCCAATCATTCGTTCATTGAACGGTTGCAACAACTATCCAATAATTATTTTCCGAAACTATTTTATTAAAAGTCATATTTGTATATTAAACTTTTGTTTTATAAGACACTCAAGTATCCGATTGAATTAGAATGTAACAAATATTATTAATATGATCATTTTCGTAATACGATTTGCTACTAACGATTGTGCTGAAAAAACTCTAGATCGTTTGATATTTAGGGTTAAGTAAAAAAAAAAATATACGAAACGAAATTAATTTAAGCCAATCAAATCGCTCACTCTGAACGGAACGGAAAAAAGCAATCACAATGTTATGAATGAGTGAACGCTTTGAGAGTGGATTGGAACGTGAGCGGAGCGGAAAGGAACGGAACAGAGCGGAGCGTGAACGGTAAATTTGTCAATTTCAAGATGTTCTTAACTGTAAGGACCATCGTACAATTAGGTTAAATAACTCCATTGTATCCTAAATATGGAGTTATTGCCCTTGATTGACTTAGGAAATTTGATTTTTAAATTATATATATTTGAATGTATGTATCTATTCAGTTGCTTTTACATATAGAGTATATACTATGATTTAATAGTACTTTTAAAAGTGCAATATAATGAAATAGTGCTTTATGTGAATAAGCGTCATATAGTCGAGGGTGCTGTCCTCTGACAGCTCTTGTTTTCATCTCTAGACACTTTCCCAGCAGTAGACAACTTTTGTAAGCTTTTGACGTGAAAGATAATATTCATAATGAGCATTTTCCACTTTTGCCACAATGTTTTGAACTTTTATCAATAATTGTACTTTCAATTGTGTAGATTCTACATATTTTTTTCCTCAATCATTTTAAAGTCATCTGCTGCAGATTTGATGTATATGGGAAAGCCTTAAAGAAGCCTTTTACTCCTTGTATGCTGCTTTTTACTTGATGCAGCTTGCATTGTATGTAGCTCAACTTTCCATGTTAATACCAAGACATTCTTAAAAGTTGTCTGCTGCAGATTTATTGTAATGTAATTATAGAGACCAATTGCTCTGATTGAGCATAATAAGCTTTTTAGTTTCTCTAGACCCATTCAATAGTGTATGTGCACTAAATCATGTACAAGCATCTGACAGATGCAGGCAAATTCAAAACACAGAGGGAGTCAGGGTGCGCCACCCTAGCTCTTTCCTAAAAAAAACCTTGATTCTTATAAATGCTGAAGTGTATAGCAACAATACAAGTGAGGCACTTTTCCTAAAAAGGACCAGTACTTGACCTCTAGTTGAATGGGATTCTTAAAAGCATTACAGAAAACTCAAGAACCGGACCAGGTTTGAACCCCAGACCTCTTGATGGACATTCAAGTTTGTTAACAACTGAGCCACTCTATGTAAAGTGTATGTGGAAAAAGGTTAACACTTTCCTACATACAACAAAACGGCAGCAGCCAACTGAAAAAAGTCATAGATATGACGATGCTTTCACAAGTTTTCTGCTACAGATGCCTCAAAATGTAACTGCATGTATCTTATTTCAAAAACATACTTAAAATTATCAGTTGAAATGGTTAGTTTATTGTAGTGAACATTCTACCTTAATTCAGTTTTTAAAAAACACAGGTTAATCTCGATTATGGATGGTCGCCACATCTGGAAGGTTGATTTGTGTGTGAAATTAACCAAATAGCTAAGCATAGTACCAACATCATTTACAAGATGTACGAAAGGCTATTTTCAAATAATCAATGGAAATGTCAGTATGTCTAGCTATCTTAACTTGAGCAATCTTCACCAACCTTAGTCAGAGTCTTCATGGGAACTTTATTGGTTTTTTACGCCATTTTCAACATTATTTCAGTTATATCACAGCGACATTTCACTTGGTCATGATCCCTGGGTAAACAAACCAGTTCAGGAAATGTCTTGCCCACGGGCACTTCACCATGACCATCATGCCGTGACTGGGGATCGAACCTTGGATGCCCTGTTTCAAATCCCAGACGCTAACCACTCGACCACAGCGGATTCCTAGGGAACATGATTGTGTTCAGTTGCAGTGAGATCCCCCTAAATTTATGGCCACGTTATCAGTAAAATGTTACTAAATTAGTGCACCATTCAACTTAAGCAATCCTTCTACACCATCCGGGTCTAGTCTCGAATGCTGTAGTTATCCCTTTTCCACTTATAGACACATCTGCAGCAGACAACTTTTGAAAACATTGTGACAATAGAAGCAGTTTCTCTTTTTGCCACAATGTTTTCATCTCTATTAATCAATCAGAGATTTTCCATATATTTTACTAAATGTTCTCCAAGTCGTCAGCTGCAGATTGGTTGCATCTGGGCAAGGGTTTACCTTTTCCCTCATATAGACGCTTTCTGACGCCTCTGCGAAAACATAGTTACAAAAGAAGAAATTGCTCAAAACGAGCAATTTCTCCTTTTGCAACAATGTTTTCCACTTTTCGTCATAGGTTATCCATTCAATTAAACAGATTTTCTATTTTTTGTCTGCTGCAGAATTGTTGTATGAGGGAAAGGGTTAAGATCCCTTGATTAGTGAAGTTTTTTGCTCACTTTTAGTAAACTTCATATTTATTGTTTCTTTCCAGAGACTGAGATGGTGATGTACAATGGTAAAACAAAAACCTTTCCTAAATCCAAGAAAGAATCCATCTTTAGTCTGGCCATTATATCTGATGAAGAAAAACGAATCCATGAGGACTTCTTTACTAGCACCAAGAAAGGCAAAAATGCAGACAGATATCTGAAGATAAGGAATCATATAATAATGCTATGGTATGTTCATGTAGTATTAGAGACCAACTGCCCTCATTGAGCATAACCCTTTCCCACTTGTTGATGCATCTGCAGCAGATGACTTTTGAAAACATTGTGGCAAAAGGTGAAATTGCTCATAATGAGAAATTTCTCCTTTTGCCACAATGTTTTCAACTCATTTTAAAAATTAAATCCCTTATTTATGGAAATTTTTCTTGTTATTGCCAAACATTTTCGAAGTCGTCAGCTGCAGATTTGTTGTTTGTGGGAAAGGGCTAAAGAGCATAACCAAACAGCTTTTTTAGGCCCATTTTGATTTCATTTTCTCTGGGTTCATAATTTTGTATTTGAGCCTCTGTCTATGGGTAAAGGTAAAACTTGACTCTTGTGAACAGTGTAGATCTAGACCAGCTTGTGCATCCTCACAGTCTGATCAAGATAAACACCCTTTCAAATATTACTTGCATAAGCTTATTAGATGCTCCTGTCAAATTGTGTAGATTCTGATCAGACAGAGCAGGTTAACAATCTGATATGAACCTACACTGTTAAAAGGAATACAAACTTATACCTTTCTCATACAGTCTGGTAGAGTACGGTAGAGTCCCGAGGTCATATATCCCAGTATATCAATGTGTTGTTGTGTTTTTGTATTGAAATTAATAAAATAAAGTGTAATTGTATCATATAAATAAAAAATGATAATGTATTTGCATATTTTAGGCCATTTTCGTATGAATATAGAAATATGATATGCGTGACAGTGGAGACTGATAGAGTCTGGTCATTACTAACTATAAATACAATGTTTTATTCGAATTTTAAGTTATAAAAAGTCAATATAATATGTATTGGTATATATGTAACCAAAATATATTATTATTTCACCATCTTATTAATACGAAAAAATACCATAAATGGTTTTTTTCGTTCATAGGTAACAGGTGTGAATTTTGTTGTTGTTTTAAGCTCACCTGAGCTTTGCTCAAGGTGAGTTATTGTGATCGCCTTTTGTGCGACGTGCGTCGTCCGTCAACTTCTTCTCCTCAGTAACCAGTGGGTCAAATGGGATGGAACTTCACAGAAAGCATCCTCTCAATGACCTCACCAGAATTCCTTCAAATGTTTGGGATCCATGCAGAATTCTGGTTTCCATGGCAACAAAATGAAAAAAAGCAGATTTTCAAATTATTTTGTAAAAAATGTTCCTTGGATGACCCTCTATCAGATTCCTTCAAGCCATGTTGATTATTCAAAAAACATGGCCACCAGCGGGGCGGGGCTTTTTTGCCTTATATGGCTATAGTGAAAACTTAAAAAAATCTTCTCCTCCGAAAGTGTCAGGCCGATTTTCAAATAATTTTGTAGAAATGTTCCTTAAGTGACCCACTATCAGATTCCTTCAAGCCATGTTGATTGGTCGAAAAACTTGGCCGCCAGGGGGTGGGGCTTTTATAGCTAAGGTGGAAAAAAAATCAGGTGAGCGATCCAGGGCCATCATGGCCCTCTTGTTTCAATAACCCATGAAGCTTTCTGAAATGAAACTGGCCAAATCCATGGGGGCCGCCATTTTGGGTATGTATAAATTGAGACGAAAAACATAGATTGAAAGTCATTGTTGTCTTTTTATTCAATTTTTAGCTCCACTGGCTGAAAGCCAGTCGAGCTTATGTCATGGCGAATTGTCCGTCGTGCGTCCGTGCGTGCGTGCGTTAACTTTTTCCTTTAAACGACTTCTTCTCCCTAACCACTTGGCCAATTTGGTTGAAACTTCATGGGAAGCATCCTCTCAATGTCCTCTACTAAATTCCTTCAAATGTTTTTGATCCATTCAAAATTCTGGTTTCCATGGCAACCGAAAGAAAAAAATAGTGAGAACTTAAAAAATCTTCTTCTCCGAAAGTGTCAGGCCGATTTTCAAATAATTTTGTAGAAATGTTCCTTGGGTGACCCTTTATTAGATTCCTTCAAGAAATTTTGATTGGGCGAAAAACATGGCCGCCAGGGGGCGGGGCTTTTTTGCCTTATATAGCTATAGTGAAAACTTAAATAATCTTCTTCTCAAAAAGTGTTCAGCAGATTTTCAAATAATTTTGTGGAAATGTTCCTAGGGTGACCCTCTATCAGATTCCTTCAAGCCAAGTTGATTCGTCGGAAACTATGGCCGCCAGGGGGCGGGGCTTATATAGTTAAATTGAAAAAAAAAAAAATCAGGTGAGCGATCCAGGGCCATCATGGATGGCCCTCTTGTTTCATATTATTTTAATAAAAATGTTAAATTAATATCTTGTTATTAAAAAACAGCTGTTTGAGGTTACCCCTGATAACAGAAATAAACATTTGTCACGTGACCCGGAAATGGCAAGTTTGACCCGAAACTGTCAAATTTACAGCTTGCAATTGCAGACACTAAAGAAACGTATAATTGTTGAATTATATCATCATGGGGAGGAAGTATTTGTTTAACATTTTATGTAGTTTTGTTTCTCTCAACTTTCTTTTCAAAGAGACAATATTCGATCACTTTGTTACTGACCCGGAACTGTCGAGTCCACTGTATGTATAAAATTAGACGAAAAACACGGATTGAAAATTATTGTCGTCTTTTTAATCATTTTTTTTAAATCGATATTTAAGAACATTAAAGTGCTGTGCTATGTGGGAATTAACATTTGTACAAAAAGTTAAAAATAAATAAGAAATATATTTTCCCGTTTGTCAAAAAAACGACTGCATTAGTCTTCTTACACCCGAACCTAAATTTTGACTGTATCGTAGCCAAAAAAGGATGTGACGTCATTTCCGTAACACTTCATCTTGGCGAAACGTCAATGGAGCGACGTCGTTTCCAGCATAAAAAATGGTATCAACATGAAAGACCCCAAATTCCTATACATGAGCTATTGACTCACTCATTCAAAGTATAATTATTTATCAAACATTGTGGCAAAAGGAAAACTTTCTCATAAGGAGCAATTGTTCTTTTGGCGACAATCTTTCCCTGAATCGTTTGTTGCAAAGGCCTCAGAAATCGTCTCTAATAGGGAACGGGTTTAGCAGAAATGTGACCCCTTACATAATTTGTTCCATTAAGGATCATCTTGGCCCTCATGTTTTAACCTTGTTCATTATAAATGTATTCCTTGATTTTCCTTTTCGTTCATAATAATAGACAACAGCAATACGAATTCCAAATATGTTTTGTTAATGCAAGAAACATGACATTAACATTATTATTGTCTAGTCAATTACTTATATATCCTTTTTTAGCTCACCTATGCACGAAGTGCAAGGTGAGCTATTGTGATCACAATTTGTCCGGCGTCCGTCCGTCGTGCGTCGTCAACATTTCAGTTTGTTAACACTCTACAGGCTACATTTTGCATCCAATCTTCATGAAAGTGTATCAGAACATTCATCTCCATAAAATCTTAGACAAGTTCGAAACTGGGCCATATGAGGTCAAAAACGAGGTCACTAGGTCAAATTGAAGCGAAATCTTGTTAACACTCTGGAGGCCACATTTTCAACTTGAGCATGTTGAAACTTTATCAGAATGTTTGTCTTGATGATATGTAGGTCAAGTTCGAACATGGGTCATGTCGGGTCAAAAAGTAGGTCACTAGGTTAAATTGAAGGAAAATCTTGTTAACACTCCAGAGGCCGCAATTTTTGCTTCAGCAGTTTAAAATTTTGTCAGAATGTTTGTGTTTAAAATATCTAGGTCAAGTTCGAATATGGGTCATGCCGAGTCAAAAACTAGGTCACAAGGCCAAATTGAAGGGAAATCTTGTTAACACTGTAGAAGCTGCATTTTTTGCTTCAGCAGCTTGAAATTTAGTCAGAATGTTGAGCTGAATGATATCTAGGCCAAGATCGAATATGGGTCATGACGGGTCAAAAACTAGGTCACTAGGCCAAATTGAAGGGAAATCTTGTTAACACTCTAGAGGCCACATTTTCAACTTGGGCATATTGAAACTTTATCATAATGTTTGTCTTGATGATATATAGGTCAAGTTTAAATATGGGTAATTTTGGGTCAGAAACTAGGTCACTAGGCCAAATTGAGGGAAAATCTTGTTAACTCTGTAGAAGCCGCATGTTTTGCTACAGCAGCTTGAAATTCGGTCAGAATGTTTAGCTGAATGATATCTAGGCCAAGTACGAATACGGGTCATGCTGGGTCAAAAACTAGGTCACTAGGGCAAACGAAAGGAAAATCTTGTTAACACTTTGGATGCCACATTTTTTGCTTAAGCATCTTGAAATTTGGTCAGAATGTTTGTCTAAATGATATCTAGTTCAAGTTCGAATATGGGTCATATGGGGGTCAGAAACAAGGTCAATAAAGGAAAATATTGTTCAAACTCCGGAGGCCGCATTTTTACTTTGAGCAAGTTGAAAATTTGTCAGAATGTTGTTTTGATGATATCTAGTCCATGTTGGAATATGGGGTCATATCAGGAAAAATAATTTATAGATCACTAGGCCAAATGAAGGAAAATCTTGTTAACACTGGAGGTTGCATTCAGAATAATTGTCTTGATGTGTTTTGCATAACAGTACATTGTATAATTAAGGTGAGCGATCCAGGGCCATCATGGCCCTCTTGTTATGGCCAAAGTATGCTCTTTAATTTTTGTTTATAATTATCCTGTGTTTTTTTCGTAAATAGGTAACACCTATAGATATATTAAAACAGAACTAAATAGGATTTGGCTTGAAGATTTGCTTAAACAAAATGGCGGCCACTGTCACGCATATCAAATTTCTATATTCATGCGAAAATGAACTAAAATAGGCAAATATATTATATAATAACTTTAGAAGCCTTTGAACAATCAATCATCATCAAATTTGGTCAGAATGTGAATTAGCATAATATCTCGGACAAGTTCGATAACTAGCCATATCGCTTTAGTCAGTCAAGAGTTATCGCCCTTTAATTATATAAATTACCTAAAATTGGTCTTGTCAGCTGAATAATTTTAGAAGCCTTTTTCCAATCATCACCAAATTTAGTCAGAATGTGAATTGGCATAATATCTCAGACAAGTTCGATAACTAGCCATATCGCTATAGTCAATCAAGAGTTATCGCTCTTTAACTATAGAAATTACCTAAAATTGGTCTTGTCAGCTCAATAACTTTAGAAGCCTTTGTCCAATCATCACCAAATTTGGTCAGAATGTTTATTGGCATAATATCTCGGACAAGTTTGATAACTAGCCATATCGCTATAGTCAATCAAGAGTTATTTCCCTTTAATTATAGAAATTACCCAAAATTGGTCTTGTCAGCTCAATAACCTTTGTCCAATTGGCATAATATTTTGGAAAAATTTGATAACTAGCCATATCGCTTTAGTCAATCAAGAGTTATCGCCCTTTAATTATATAAATTACCTAAAATTGGTCTTGTCAGCTGAATAACTTTAGAAGCCTTTGTCCAATCATCACCAAATTTGACCAGAATGTTGACTGGCATAATATCTTGGATAAATTTGATAACTAGCCATATCACTTTAGTCAATCAAGAATTATCGCATTTAATTATAGAAATTACCTAAAATTGGTCTTGTCAGCTAAATAACTTTAGAAGCCTTTGTCCCATCATCACCAAATTTGGTCAGAATGTGTATTGGCAGAATATCTTGATCAGGTTACGTTATCTTAGTCAATCCACACTTATATCCCTCGAAATAGCTAAAACTATATCAACAGTGTCCGCTCTCTATATTTGCCTGATGTACAACCAATTATCACTATACTTGGTCTCAAAAAAATAAGAAGGGCGTATTTTGTGACATTTGGCGCTCTTGTTATTTATAAGAAACGATAACAAACACTTTATTTAATTCTTTTCAATACAAAAACAAAAAAGCATTGATATAATGGGATATTTGACCACCGGACTCTACCAGACTCTAACAGACTCTGTTTAGTGACACCGGATCAATAGCACTAGATTTGGCACAATCAATCACATTTAATGTTGTTGTATCTCAGCTGTTCTTAGCTCACCTGAGCACAAAGTGCTCATGGTGGGCTATTGTGATGGACTGATGTTCGTCATTAAGACGGACAGACATCCGTTGTCAATAATTGCCATGGCAACTGAAAGGAAAAACTTTTTTAAAAAGATGAAAACAGAAAAGCCTCTTGCTTAGATATTTGGTATGTTGCATTTTCTAGTGGCATGCTACAAAGATTGTTCAAATTATGCCCTGCCCAGAGGGTTACCTGTTTTACATAGAGATATATATAGGGAAAAACTTTGACAAACGTCTTGTCTGGAACCGAAATGCCAAGAGCTTAGAGATTTGGTGTATAGCATTGGCTCTTGGTCCTCTACAAATAGTGTTCAAATTATACCCCTTGGGTCAAAATTAGCCTCACCCAAGGGGCTCACCTGTTTTACAAAGAGATATATCGGAAAAAACTTTGAAAATCTCCTTATCTAAAACCTGTTAATACACATGTTGTCATTAATAATGTAAGTAAAACTGTGCTGCAGACACAGAAAAAAGCAAGGAATTAATTTGAGCACCGTCAAGCAATATAGGGTCGTTTTGTTAATGTGAATAGAGAAAACACCAGATACTTTTAAGCACTGTCATTTTATGATACTTTTGATAAAAAAAAAAAAAAAAAAGAATTGTAGCCCCACAAGTTTGACACCAATGTATTAAATGTTACCCTTTTTAACATACAGACGCAGATGCAGCTCCAGATGAATTTTGAAAATATAATGACAAAAGGAGAATAATAATATGCCACAATAATTTCAACTTTATTCAATAAATGTTTTTTTCACTTACAGAGAGTTTCCAAGTTTACTAAACATTTTCAAAGTCGTTCGCTGCAGATTTTTTGTATGTGGGAATCAGTTAAATGTGGCCAAAACAGAGAGTCAAAAAGACCAAAAATTGCAGCTCATGTTAACCCTTTCCCACATACAACAATTCTGCAGCAGACAACATTTAAAACAGACTGACAAAAACTTGAAAAATCACAATAAATGAGAGTTTTATTATTAAATAGAGTGGAAAACATTGTGGCAAAACGAGAAATTGCTTGTCGTCCGCTGCAGATGCGTCAAAATGCGTCTATATGTGGAAAAGGGTTAAGATTATATACATTTAGAATTTCTTTTCAGGTACAAAGAAAAGCCGAAATATGTGACCAAACTGAAATCGAGGCGTGGACTGACGGACTGTGGTGATGTAACAGCTATCGGTAGAGTTCATTCTTACCTAGAGTGTAAAGGTGTCATCAATTTTAATGCAGGTAGTTTTACATTTCTACACTGAACTTTTAACCCTTTCCCACATACAATAAACTTTGCAGCAGTCGACTTTGAAAACATCTTGACAAAAACACAGTAAAGGTCCATAAATGTAATTGTAGCAAAAGTATGTTTGTACTAAATGTGAATAGAGTTACTTGTCGCTGAGTTGCGGAAAGAGTTAGAAAACTCTTCATTATTATTCTACTCATAGCCAAAGTATTTTCAAATGGGATATGAGTAAGAGCATTATGGGTTCAATCCCTGCTCGTTGTGGTCATGGTGGAGTGGCATTGGTAAAGGCACATCTCCTTACTTAGTAGTGGTATGTCTAGAATCACGACAATGTGAACTGTTGTCGATAAAACACAAAAATTGTAGAAACCATTATGATATAATACTCAAATTATATCAATTCTGTAATCACCCAGATTAAGTTAAAATTCTCTCAAGTTCATGATTGATAATTTTGAATCATTTAACCCTTCCTACATTCAACAAATCTGCAGCAGATACTTTGATCACGTTTATTCAAAACTATGGAAACTCTGTATAAATGAAAGAACAAGTATTTAATAAAATTGAAAACATTGTGACCAAAGGAGAAATTGCTTATAATGACACACAATGTTGTTTGAAAATCAACTGCTGCAGAGGCATCAGAAAGTGTCTGTATGTTGGAAAAGGAAATAGGTTTAATCCTTTCCCACATACAACAAATCTGCAGCAGATGACTTTGAAAACATCTAGACAAAGATAGGAAAAATATCTACAATTAAAAGGATGATGTTAATGATCAATTTTGCCACAATGTTTTCAAAAGTCATCTGCTGCATAGGTATCAGGAAGTTTCTGTATGTGGGAAAGGTTTAAACCTAAATATTGTTGCATAATTTCAGTAAATGATACTAACCAGGCTTGGAGAAAGAGAAAAAATCAACTCAAAACAAATGATACTGATATCGAGTCTTCAGACGAGGATTTCAGTCCATCTCCACCAGAAATAAAACATATGAAACAGTCAGTGAGCATCAAGAAGGAGAAGCAATCGAAACCAATATCAGCAAGCAAAGCATCTAAATCACCTATTACTCCAAGAGCTTCTGGAAGAACAAGAAATATCAAATCTCCAAACTGGGCTGATATCATGAGTGGTAAAGTATCTTTCAGGGAAGATTCAAATAATACTCCAACTACCTCGCCATCAAAGTCAAGTAAGAAAGCAAAGTCCAGTGCTCCACCACATGCTAATAGAGGGAGGCCAAAAACTGCTGTTGAATGTAAAACTGAAGTTGAATCTGGCAATGACGTCAGTGATGCAACTGAGTCTGAAGGTGAAGAAGTCGCGGTAAAAGATAAAAAGAAAAAAGTCAAAACCTCCATTAATGAAAAAGAACATGATAGGAAGCAGATTAAAGATAATGATCAAGAAGTCATTGATGATAATATAAGTGAAATGGACGATAATAATGATGATCATGAAAATAGTACAGAAACTTCCGAAGGCCAAAAAGGAAGACTAGAAAAAAGTGTTCAAGAATCCGATGATATCAATGAAGAAAAAGTTAAACGTGGCAGAGGAAGGCCACCTAAAACAAGAACTGAATCAGACACTGCAGAACTGGAAGAAATCCCACAAAATGAATCATCAACCAAAACAGAAATCAATGAGACTAATAACGAAGATGACACTAATAACGAAGCATCAACTCAAAAAAGGGGCAGAGGAAGGCCAAATCAATTAGTTGATGAAACAGATACGCCTAGACGTGGTAGGGGCAGGCGACCAAAAGTAAGATCTGAATCAGAGGAAAGGAATTGGAGGGAGAAACTGGCAAGGCCAAAGAAAGGTAGAGGAAGACCCCGCAAGTACGCAGATGATCTTTATGAATCAAAGAACCAAGTCTTAAAGAAAGAAATTCAAAAAGATATAGTAAAATGTACGGGTTCAGGGAATCTCTACAAGGTTAGAGCTAAAGGTAACAGACATATGCCATTCCAGCTGAAAGAGGGTGGTACAGAGGTGGAGGGATCTGATGCTGAACAGTCTGACAATGTGAGGTCAAGCTCACGAGTCAAAAGAAACAAATTTGTTTGTGAAGTTTGCAATAGGGGTTTTAACGTTGAGTATGTGTACGAGGAACATATGAAAAGTCATACAGACGAACAAATGACAGAATATGTTATAAAAGAGGAACCCGACATAGATGACAGTGACCAAGACCAGGATTTTAATGTAAAGGATTACATTGATAAGGAGGAAGTGAATGATAAAGATCCTGACAGAGAAAAACAATTAGAAATGTTGAATTTAGAAAATATTGAGCCAGAACAGGAGAACTCTGAGATTGAAAAGGAAGATGGTAAACCAGTTTGTGGCTTGTGTGAGACAACGTTTGTGTCATATGCAAACTTGCGAAAGCACAGATTACTCCATTCTGACCGTATGTACGAATGTCCGTACTGTGCTAAATTAATGAAAAGGAAGGACTATGTAAATGCTCATATTCGAAAAGTACACAAAGAGATTGACCTTGAAGCTAACCCCATTAACTTTGCAAAATTCACTCATACCATATCAGAAAAGGCTAAAATTAAATTTGATAAATCCTTGTCACAAGAGGCTGAATCTCTAGATGACGAAGACAATTCCGAGAACAATACCAATCAACCTAAAACGGGGCTGGGGAAGAGTGTATGTCCAGAATGTAATAAAGTTTATGATGAACAAACTGATTTAGAACAACACATGATTCTAGTCCACGACAAGGAACTTAAAGATGCTGCATACACATGTCAGGCTTGCTTTAAGCAGTTCAAATCACTAGTCAGCTTCCAAGTACACAAGCTAACACACAGAAAGAAAGTTCATGACTGCCAACACTGTGGTAAGTTGTTCAAATCTAACTCTCAGCTTCAAGTTCATCGCCGACATGATCACAATGTTCAATACGGGACTTTAATGTATTTCGGATTTCTGATGAATGAAGGTAAGATAGCTTGTGAAATATGTAGCACAACATTTGAAAGCATGGCGGAGTATCACGACCACAGGACACAGCATGTTACTTTCGAATATATGTGCAGACACTGTGGAAATGGATTTGATACGGAGGATGAGTTTGTAAAGCATGAAGAATCCAAATGTTCTCACCAGAACCTCCATCTACCTTGCGGTAAATGTAATCAGAAATTTGCTATGTACGACACCCGTCGGAAACATTTATCAAGTGCTCATCCGAAAGGAGCTTCTAATTATTGCCACCACTGTGCTGCCACTTTCGAGACTATTGAAGAACTTGCGAAACATTTTGTAATTCATACCAAAGAGAAAGTTTTTATTTGTGATTATTGCGAGAAGAAATTTTTTGAAAAAAGAAATCTTTTGGATCACAGAACCTTACACAGGTCCACCAAAAACTTTAAATGTACAATATGTAGTAATTATTATATCAGCTCCAAAAGTTTACAGAGACATATAAAACTGCATCTTTCCACAAATAAATACTCCTGTTCCCAGTGTGAAAGTAAATTTAATATAAAAGAAGATCTAGAACGACATTTTCTGCTGACACATGCTGGAGAAGATGGGGATAAACCAGGGAACACCTGTAATATTTGTGGAAAACATTTCCTCAAACAGGCAAGATTAATGAAACATATGCAAGTTCATATCAAAGGTGGAAACGATGAGACGTATACTTGTGTATACTGCGAAACTGCTTTCAACCCTAAAGAATTGCCATTGTGGAAACACATGAAGGAAGCACATCCTGAAATAGTGAAGGAGAAAGCGTCACAGAAGAAAGAGCTAGTTTGCGAGACATGTGGATTTACTACAATTCACAAACAGCGCTTAGACAGACATTTGGAAACACATAATCCCGACAAAAGGTTCAAATGTATGTACTGCGACAAGTTATTCCAGACTACTAGCTCCCTGCTGACACACGTGATAATACATAGAGGAAGAATAAAGAAAGGTAAAAACCAGCCAAGTGACTGCTCTTGGCCGGGATGTCGGAAGAGATTCTTCAAAAGGGCGGGTATGAAGGGCCATCTTCTGACACATATATTCAAGTTGAAGAACGGAAAAGATGTCTGTGAATGTGAAAACTGTGGAAAGGCTGAGCTGGGATCGGAAATAACCTACTTTCAAGGTACAGAGGATAACACGGGTGTGTTGATGGATGGCAACACCTTACTTCTGGGAACCAATGAAGTTCAGAATGATGGAAACTTGAAACAAAACTCGGAAACCATCAATGTTGTAATAACTTCAGGAGGAATTATACAGAGCTATGAATCTATGAATTTACTACAAGAAGCCATTGCTAAAATTGAAGATTTGGAGAAGGATGGTGACAAGGAGGAGATTGGAGCTGGTGCTGAAGTAAATGAAATTATTGATACCACTGAAATTGTAGCTAGAGCAGATAAATTAGGCCAAAACATTGAGGAGCAAGCTATTAACCAAGAACAGGATGTTACTCAAGGTCATGAGGATATGGATACAGATGGTACCAATAACATGGTTGTTCAAGCGCAGCCTGATATGGTCAATGAAATCCATATGATTGGAGAACATGATATCAATGAAATAATAGAGGATCCAAATAATGATTTACAAACTGACAACATTCAAAACGACATAAATGAAGAAAGAGTGAAGACTGAGGGTGGAGTTGATTCAGATACAAATGCAGTAAATTCTGAAGAGAAAAGCAACAATACTGAGTTGACTAATATTGGTGCACAATTATCCGATGAACAGTCTTTAATAATAACTGAAACACAAGCTGATCAAAACATGATGGGTGAAAATACAGAGCTTGAGGAACCAAATGATACAAACAATCAAGAAAAAGAGCAGGACAAAGATAGTCTTATTATTAAAGACCAAGAAGCTGAAGGATATGAATGCAGTTACTGTGATTTATTGTTTCAGACAAAATGCATGGTGTTGTCCCACCTAGAGGAAGATCATGTTGATCATCAATTCCCAACATGCCAGCTGTGTGATAAATACTTCATAGATAACAAGAGTGTCAGGGACCACATGATAACACACACGTCTGACAGAAACTTTGAATGTGACTTTTGTGGGAATTCATTCCGGACCAAACAGTGCTTGAAGCAGCACATGTTCATCCATGCTGAGGTTAAGCCATATATATGTTCATACTGTGGCCATGGCTTCACTCAGAAAGGATTCTTTGAGGAACATGTGAGGCGTCATACAGGACAGAAGCCATATAAATGCAAGATTTGTATGAAGGGGTTCTACTCCAGGAATCTTCGTAAACTTCACATGTATTCACATACTGGGAATAACCCTCACAAGTGTGAACATTGTCCCAAATCCTTCCGTGAGAAGTATGTTCTTGATTCCCATCTCAGAACACATCGAGAGGAGAGACCCTTCGTTTGTAATCACTGTGACAAGGGTTTCTTTGTTAGACCAAAATTACTTCGACACTTGAGCACAGTCCATGCAATCAGGAAAGAATTTCTAAGTGACTATTTTCCAACAAGGATTGGCGCTGGATTTGGTTACAGAAGTAGAAAGGCTCATAATAAGCCTAAAATAGATAATCCGGAAGAACCAAGAAAGACTCAGATCGTGTATATAGATCACCAAGGGAACATTGTAAGTCAGGAAATGAAATTTGATTCAGAAATACAGAAAGAGAAGGAAAAGGTCAAAAGACCACCATATGTGAAAAGGGTAGCCCCAAAACCACCTATTGAACCAAAGTATACTCATATAGTTGTTGAAGAGTCTCCAATTGATGATAGTACTGTCACTAATGAAACATTTGAAGTAATGACCAGGAAAGATCAATCAGGACACATACTAGTTAATCCAATTATAGCTTCAGATATGACTCAGGTTATTTCTGAACATGAAACAGTCGACATGGGATCAAATATTGTGTACCAAGATATACAGACAATCAACGCTGAAAATGGTATTGAACTGGATGGTGAAAATTATACATTCGTCACTCAAGGTGACGATCAAGGTCACATTCAGCTGATAACGCAAGCACTGGCTGGAGTTCAAGGTCACATCAAACCAGATGGAGAAGAAATTCAGATTATTTCAGAAGAAGTTAGTACTGATGAGATTCAGGCTAACCAGGAAAGTGACATTGCTGTGTATACCGGTGAAGCTGGTGAAGACATGGCACAAATAGCAGAAAACTTTAGTATAAATATTGGTGAAGATGGTACAGTGAATGCCGCTGACTTTGAGAAAATAGAAGCACTGAGGACATTGTATAATGATCAACCTATTGTTATTGTTCTTGAGAGTCAAAACACAGAGTGAAAGAAGGCATAAAACGAAAGAAATGAACTTGATGCCTTTTTCTTCATCCGTCTGATATTCATATTGCTCCATTTCGCTGACATAAACAATACTTTGACACCTTTAACCCTTTCCCACATACAGCAAATCTCCAGCAGTAATCATTGATAACTTTTTGTAAAAGATAAGGAAAATTGCTATAAATTAAAGTATAATTATAAAATATATAAAGTTGAAAACAAAAGGAGATATTTTTCATAAGCAATTTTTGCCTCTATGTTTTCAAAAGTCCTCTGCCTCAAACATGTCAAAATATATGCAAGCCGGCCCTTGTTAACCCTTTCCCTCATACGACAATTCTGCAGCAGATGACTTTGAACATATTTTGTCAAAAAATAGAAAATCTCTATAATTGAATGGAAAACCTATGATTAAAAGTGGAAAACATTGTGGCAAAAGGAGGAATTGCTCATTTGAGCGATTTCTTCTTTTGTCACTATGTTTATAAAAAGCGTCTGCTGCAGAAGCGTCAGAAAGCGTCTATAAAAAGGGAAAGGGTTAAATGAAGGTTCCCTTTTCCAGATGTTGCAAAGCTTTGCTCAGGGTTTTAAAGCAGATAACCCCTTACCATTTCAAAAATGTTAAGTCAAAATATTGAAACTGTATAAATGGAAGAACAATTTTTGAAGGAAGTTGAAAACATGAGCAATTTCTCATTTTTTTTTAATGTTTTCAAAAGTCATCGGCTGCGAAAGTGTCTAGCAGGGTCCAGGAAGACCAAAATAGACCGATTTAAGACACCCTTAACCCTTTCATGCGACAATTCTGCAGCAGATGACTTTGAACATATTTTCTCAAAAAATAGAAAATCTCTATAATTGAATGGATAACCTATGATTAACCCTTTCCCTCATATAGACGCTTTCTGACGCCTCTGCAGCAGACGGCTTTTTGAAAACAGGGTGACAAAAGAAGAAATTGCACAAAACGTGCAATTTCTCCTTTTGCCACAATGTTTTCCACTTTTTGTCATGGGTTATCCATTCAATTATGGAGATTTTCTATTTTTTGACAAAATACGTTCAAAGTCGTCTGCTGCAGAATTGCCGTACGAGGGAAAGGGTTAAAAGTTAATAACATTGTGGCAAAAGGAGAAATTGCTCGTTTTGAGCAATTTCTCCTATTGTCACCATGTTTTCAAAAAGCTGTCTGCTGCACGAGGCATCAGAAAGCGTCTATATGAAGGAAAGGGTTAAGACACTCTTTCCCACAAACAGATGCTTTCTGATGTCTTTTCAGCTATTGAAAACATTGGCAAAAGAAGACATTGCCTCATGATGATTAATTTCTCGTTTTGCCACAATGTTTTCAACTCTTTTAAAGTGGTCTGCAGCAGATTTGTTGTATATTTGAAAGGGTTGATATAATTAGATACATGTGTGTATGGTCAATAGGTTGGAATAGCCATAGATATGCAGTCCTTAACCCTTTCCCTCATACAACATTTCTGCAGCTGACGACTTTGAACATATTTTGTCAAATAATGGAAAATCTCTATAATTGAATGGATAACCTATGACTAAAAGTGGAAAACATTGTGACAAAAGGAGAAATTGCACATTTTGTGCAATTTCTTCTTTTGTCACTATGTTTTCAAAAAGCCGTCTGCTGCAGAGGCGTCAGAAAGCGTCTATATGAGCGAAAGGGTTAAAAACACTTGAGAAATGGAAATAGTGCATAGCAAAGATGAATATTCCGCTCTATAAATGATTTTGCAAGCTCCTTTGTTTTTATTCCCATTTCATTCAATGAAATGTCCATGCTTAATTACCTGTTATTTGATATTACACTTTTAAAACAGTCTATTTTGAATACTTTAGAGTAAATGTAATTGATACCAATACACTTTTGAAAACATTGTGGGAAACCGGAAAAAATTGCTCATAAGAAAATATTTCTTGTTTCTCACAATACTTCCAAAAGTCATCCGTATTAGGCAAAGGTTTAAGGAGTTAACCCTTTCCATCATGTTGACGCCTCTGCAGCAGACGTCTTTTAAAAACATTGTGACAAAAGGAGAAATTGCTCAAATTGAACCCTAACCCTAACCCAACTTGATTCAATTATTATAGTAAAAATTTTATAAGAGATTTTTTGCCTTTTTGCAAATACTTTTCAGAGTCGTCTGCTGCAGATTTGCTGTCTGTGGGAAAGTGTTAAGAAATTTAAGGATAAGATTAATCTATTGATGGCAGCAAAATGTTTTTTTTTTCCTGAAAAAAATTCATGTTTTTATGTGTCCCAGCATTCAAGTGTGGAAAACGTGTTTGGAAAGGAGAAACTGCAGAGGCATCAGAAAGCGTGTACATGAGGGAAAGGGTAAATGTCTCGTTCATTGATCAATTTATTGTTTGTTTACAGATTTCATTGTTCATTTGTTGATTGTATTTACTCATTTCAATGTTTGTATGTTATTAATATTGTTAATGCTTTACCAGATGGGGAAAATGAAATCGCTCACAATTAGCAATTTTGTTTAATTCATGTTTTCGACTGTCGTCAAGCTACACATACATTTGTAACCCTTAACACCCTACAACAAATCAGCTGCAGACGATTTTGGGTACATCTGGGCTAAATTATTTAACATCTGTATAAGAGAAAAAATGATTACTGAAATTGTTATCAGAAAATAGTTGAAGACAGTGTTTTAACCCTTCTCCTCATACGACAATTCTGCAGCAGACGACTTTGAACGTATTTTGTCAAAACATAGAAAATCTCTATAATTGAATGGATAACCTATGACTAAAAGTGGAAAACATTGTGGCAAAAGGAGAAATTGCACGTTTTTGTCACTCTGCTGCAGATAACTTCATAACACTAAAAAAAGGAGAAATTGCGCATAATGAGTTAATTTCTTCTTTTGCCACAATGTTTTCTACTCTTTTTAGCTCGCCTTAGCTGACTATTGTGATTACCATGTGTCAGAAGTGCGTCATCAATAATTTCATTTTAACCAAACTTTGTTCAAATAACTGCAACACAATTTCATAACTCTTGTTGCTGCAGCCTGGGAAGGGGTGGAAATGACAAAACTCTGTAATTATTCTAATCTGAGACTTGTTCCATTTTCATTTTGAGATAATTTGGCAAAATTGTTCCTTAAATGACCCTTTATATAATATGTTGATTGGTTAAAAACATGGTCACCAGGCAGCATCCAAAGGGAGGAAATTTTTCTCTTAAAGTGCTTGTCTGATTCCTGCATAAGTTGGCAGAAATGATCCTCGCATTTCTCTCTACAAAATTGTAATGTAACACTGGGGACAAACATTTCTTGTTAATCTTTAATTTACAGAATAGTTTTGCCTTTTATTTTCCAAATTCATCTGATGCAGATCTGAAGTGTATGGGAAAATGAAAAACTTGGCAATCTGAACTTCATGTTATAAGGGTTTAAAAATTACAGACCAGGTAATGGGTTGAATTGTTTTACAAAAGTTTGTATTTTGACTGCTATTAAATATTTGAAACACTGCTATGTCTTTGCTGTATGATAAGTTTAAATGAACCATATTGACATCCTATTTAGAGGAAAAGGTTATGTCATGGTGCATTGTCTGTCCTGCAATCATTAACTTCTCCTCTGTTACCACTGGGCCAATTGTGATGAAATGTAGTAGATAGCATCCTCTTGATAGCTTCTTCTAAATTCCTTCACTTTTTAGCTCACCAGATCACCAAGTGCTCAAGGTGAGCTATTTGTTAATTGTGAGGCATCAACAATTGCCTTGTTAACACTCTGCAGGCGACATTTTGCATCCAAACTTCATGAAAGTTTATCAGAGCATACAAGGTCATCTCAATCAAATCATAAACTCGAAACTGCATCATGCGAAGTTAAAAACTAGGTACCAGGTCAAGTTGAAGGAAAATCTTGTTAACACTCTGAAAGCCGCATTTTTAAGTTGAACATTTTGAAACTTGTCAATATTTTGCTCATGGGGGGGGCATACAGGGGACTTTAGACAGAAGACGATTCCCGACAGGCGAGAATTTGACACGCTGAATGATTCCGGGTCCCGGGAAATAGACATTACGCAAAGCATCTCCCACTATGGGGATTTAGACAAAATTATTGGCTCTAGGGTGGGGATTTAGACCCCAAAAAGGAAAACTTGTCTAATTTCCCAGAATCTTCTTCTTAGTAACCAGTGGGTCAATTTGGATGAAACTTCACAGAATTTGAGAAAGCACCTTCTCAATGATCTCACCAGAATTCCTTCACATTTTTGGGATCCATGCAGAATTCTGGTTTCCATGTCAACGAAGCGAAAACAAACTTTAAAATTCTTCTAATCCCAAACTGGTTAGCAGATTGTCAAATAATTTTGTAGAAATGTTCCTTCAAGCTGTGTTGATTGGTCAAAAAATATGGCCTCCAGGGGGCAGGGCCATTTTGCCTTATATGGCTATAGTGAAAAGTTAAAATATCTTTTTCGACGAAAGTGTCGGGCCAATTTTCAAAAAAAATGTAGAAATGTTCCTTAAGCGACCCATTATCAGATTCCTTCACGCCATGTTGATTAGTCGAAAATCATGGACGCCAGTGGGCGGGGCTATTTTGCCTTTTAAAACTTTAAAAATCTTCTGAAAATGTTAGTCAGCTTTTCAAATTTGTTTGCGTTCCTTACTTAAGTGACCCACTATCAGATACCTTCAAGCCATGTTGATTGGTCAAAAAACATTGCCTTATATGGCTATAGTAAAACTTAAACAATCTTCTCCTCCGATTTTCAAATAATATTGCAGAGATATTCCTAGGGATCAGATTACTTCAAGCCATGATGATTGGTTGAAAACTGGCCGCCAGGGGGTGGGTGGGGCTTAAATGGCTTAAGTAAAGAAAAGCAGGCGAGCTATCCATGGCCCTCTCGTTTTGATTGCCCTGTGTACAGCCTGCTTCCACAACAAATGCTTGTGGACACTCAAGAGGCCAAGTTTGAATATAGGTCATGTCATATCAAAAACTAGGTCACTAGGCCAAATTTTAGAAAATGTTGGGACTCTTGAAGATCGAGGCTACAATGTTTACTCCAGAATGTTAATCTTAATGATGTCAAGGCCAAATTTGAGTATGGGTTTAGTAAAAAAAATACTTATAATGTCACCCATTCTGACAAAGTTCTCAATATTTTGAAATAAGAAAATCAAAGCGCTGAAGGCACTGCATTTGTTTGGGTACATAAAACTATTCAAACATTTGCCTTTGCATAGAAATGTGATTTATAAACTATGCATTGTTTATAAATATTACAACTTCGGGTAAAAGAATAAATGACGCAACCGTTAAAATTAAATGCTATTTTAGTTGTATATAAAAATAAATCATGAGACATACATGTGAATATTATATTTAATTACCAAGTTTCAAAAGACATGTAAAACAAATGGATAACCATTATGGCCCCGACTCAGTCATCTAAGTATTAACCAATTTTTGTTACAAAAAAAAATCACAATTAACCAAGGCTTTTCTATAATTACTCAAAAGCTTCCTGCTTAACAAGAGGGCCATGATGGCCCTAGATCGCTCACCTGAAATAAGCAATGTAATGCACATCAAGACAATTATTCTGACAAAGATTCCAAATGCAACCTCCAGAGTGCCCTGCGGGGGCCATGTCAACATTGCTTGAAGAAATCTGTTAGAGGGTCTCCGAAGGAACATTTCTACACAATTATTTGAAAATCGGCCTGACACTTTCGGAGGAGAAGATTTTTTAAGTTCTCACTATAGCCATATAAGGCCAAATAGTCCCGCCCTCTGACAGCCATGTTTTTCGACCAATCAACATGGATTGAAGGAATCTGACAGAGGATCTCCCAAGGAACATTTCTACAAAAAAAAAATGAAAATTGGCCAAACACATTCGGAGAAGAAGATTTTTCAAGTGTTCACTGTAGCCATATAAGGCAAAAAAGCCCAGCCCCCTGGCGACCATGTTTATCGACTTGGTTTGTAGGAATCTGATAGAGGGTCACCCTAGGAACATTTCTACAACATTATTTGAAAATTGGCCTGACACTTTTGGAAAAGAAGATTTTTTGAGTTTTCACTATAGCCATATAAGGCAAAATAGCGCCATGTTTTCCACCAATCAACGTGGCTTTAAGGAATATCATAGACGGTTATATCCATGGAACACTTCTTTAAGCTAATTCGAAAATCTGCCAACTAGTTTGGGAGAAGAATTTTAAAGTTTTTTTGGTTTCGTTGCCATGGAAACCAGAATTCTGCATGAATCACAAACATTTGAAGGAATTCTGGTGAGGTCAATGAGAGGATGCTTTCTGTGAGGTTTCATCCGAATTGACCCACTCGTTACTGAGGAGAAGATGTTGACGGACGACGGACAAAAGGAGATTATGGCTGCCAGACTTTTCGACCCTCCGACTTTCGATCCCTTATTGCTAAGACTGTTCAACCCTTGGTTCAATTATCGGTGTATATAGGTGTTAATTTATGATTTAGCATACACCTGTCTTTAACTGATTAGCTTGGTAAAATGATCAGTCATGCTTAACTGCTAATCGGCAATTGATTGCTTGTTGGTTAATCTGATACATAATTAATTAATTTGCATGATGTCTTGTTTTGTACAGTGGACATCGTCATTTAGAAATGCAACATAATTTAAGATTGTATTTCGGACATGAATACAATGAAAACTGCTGAAGTTGCGATTTGAAATGTATTGTTTATGTATAATTATAAAAGCCGACATTTCTTTCAGAATATTTAATAAATCTAATGAATATATATATATTATTAAGTAAAGGCCCCAGGCCTCTACATTAACTTTGAACATTTACTTGCCCCGGCTCAAATACAACTTGTCCGAATATTTTATGATAACTATCTTCAAATAAGAAATAATAACTCGAATAACACAAAACTAAACTTTATTTGTGCTAAGAAAAGTAACAGAGCTGTTCACAGAGCAGACTGACATGAATTGTCAGTTTTAGAAACATGTGATATACTAATTGCATGACTGTTGACTGTTTTAACACGAAAAGTTGTTCAGCGAGTGACAAAAGACGAAGTTTTATCGTCTTCAAACTTCTACATGGCGTGTAGCGATTCGTCAAAGCGTAGCCACGAATGTTCTTTCTGCCATGTTTTGACTTAATATTGACACGATAACCTGGGACTACTTATACGGAGAAGAGAAACGAGTGCAATAAGCTATATAGCGCTATAAGATATGCGTGTCGTTTTTACGCCGTGGTCACATCTTACGTAGTTGACCGTAGTGGGGAATGACCGTAGTTGAACGTATTAAACGTAGTTGAACGTAGTTACACGTAGATAACCATAGTAATGAACGTAGTTTGAACTTATGATTTGCCCGTAGTAAGCACATAATTTTTCAACATGTTCAAAAATTGGTTACGGTTAAGTACGATGTTGTGACCCTACTGTGACCGTAGTTTGAGCGTAGTTGGCCTTAGTTAAACGTAATTGACCCTACTTAACCGTAGTGTGTACCGTAGTTGACCGTAGTACCTGCCAAAACACATCAACACTACGGTTAACACTAAGGTCAACTAGGGATCTACTAGGGTTGAACTACGTTTGAAGTATGTTCATAGTACGGATAACTAGGGTCAACTAATAAGAAATGTTGTTTAGGAGTTCCTGGTCACGTGATCCCTGTAGTCTGTCGCGTACATTTTTACGTTTTTTAGGATTATTTTTTTAACTGCATACGTAACAATGGGTGACGGAGTCACGATTGCGAAGTTCTTGTGTCAGATAAACATGGAACTTGTAGGTCTGGCAGGAGATCTTGTGGATTTGGAGGACCTAGAGGAACAGGAAAGGAGGGAGAATAGAAGACAAAGGAGATGGTGGACCAGGGACTGGCTGCTCCGTAGACCCGCCCACGGTCAGTATGAGGCTCTGATTGCAGGCCTTCCAGCAATTTCTGCGTGTAGATGTGGCAACATTCTATGATATCCTGACCAGGATTGAGGGAAGGATCACCAAGCAGACCACCATTTTCATGTGTCCCATCTCTCCTGCGCTAAAGCTGGCGTTTACCCTCAGGTATCTGGCCACTGGAAACTACTACCGAGACCTCCGGTTCGGCTACAGGGTAGCCCACAACACCATGTCAGGCCTCATTGTTGATGTGTGTCAGGCTCTGATTGATGTCCTGGAACCAGTGTGTGTGTCAAGCTTCCCACAGAACCTGAAGAATGGCAGCAGGTGGTTCGGACCTTTCAGCAGAAGTGGCAGTTCCCACACACCCTTGGTAGAAATAGGCGCTTAGAAACGTCAGGCGTTCCTTCAACCGCTCTTCACGAGCTGTCAGCCGCTTTGCCCCCTGGCCAGACACACTGCGGGTAATTTAGCCATAAGCCGATCTGTGGCTGTTCCACCACGTCATTATGCGGGGACCATTCGCAATGGACCCTGACAAATATGAAACAAGAAATATGTGTTAATACATTTTGCACAAAATATGAATGAGAGCTGCATAAAAACAAAAACTTTTCCGTTCAATATATATTAGTTAATTTCAGCAATTTTATCATGATAATATTACTAAATATAAATACCAAAATGTTCTACCCACCATCAAAGTCAGTGGCCTTTAAGGTGTCAGCAAGCTGTTGCCACAATGCCTGTGTGTGTCCAGTTTTCATGAATTCAGGGTGCCCCTTGCTGTAGAGTTCCTGATGGGATTCTAAAAACTCAAACACTGCTTCTTCTTGATCCAAGTGCAGCCTGAGTGGAGGCCTCTTCTCCTTGGAAGTCCCAGTAGGAGCGTCGTCATGAGTACCCCGTGTCTCCTGGGCATGAGTTTCCTGAGGCTCTTCCATCATCTCTGGCTCCTCATTATTAATACCAACAGCACCCATTGTACATATGTTTGCAGCAGTTTTGGAAGAACATCGTTTCTTCCTATGCGGCATGGCAGAATAAGCGATCAGCAATGTTGGCTCGTCAACTTCCAAAAGCACAAAGAATGTAGCTTACCCGTACTGCGCAGGCGCAGCCACAACGTTTTACCGTAGATTAACGCAATTGACCCTAATTTACCGTAGTTGCGCGTACTTAGGACGTAGTTACTCGTAGTTAGACGTAGTGATACCCTAGTTAACCCTAGCCACTTTGCTTGTAGTTGACCATACTTACACGTAGTTCAACCTACTTAGACTTTCTATATTTCCTCTTTTTGCCAATTTTGAACGTACTTCGAACGTACTTCAACCTAGTTGACCGTAGTAACACTACGGCAGACTACGTTTGAAATGAACTACGGTCAACTACGTGCATGACCGTAAATGTGACCATGACTTTGTCGATACCTGTACAAGGATATCGAGGTTTACGTACACGAACAGTTTTGTGAAGACGACAAGCCCTGGGCCCACAAAACTAGTGTATCAGAAATATGAGTTGTTGTAATAGGGTGAAATATTTAAAGCTTCCTTCATTGACGTATCGAAGATTCAATATAAATATTTTTATTGAACAATGAAGCGAATTTACAAGATATGAAAACGTAATTATTAAAAATAGTGTACTGATAATCAATATATTTGCTGTAAACAGTATAGTGAATATACATCAAAGTACATTTTTATTTTATATAAACTGACAATTGAAAGAAGGGTTGGAAACTAGGAATAGAAACAGAGGGGTCGAAAAATCTTAGAAATCAGGGGTCGAAAAGTCGGAGGGTCGAAAAGTCTGGCTACCACGGAGAATAACCCATACCGTTGTATTTATAAATAGAATTTGATGATCACGATTTCTCTGCAAATGTGTCACTCTCATTTTAAATGCATCTTATGACGCAAATATTTGTTTTTAGCTCACCTGTGCACGAAGTGCTCAAGGTGAGTTATTGTGATCGCCCTATGTCCGGCGTCCGTTGTCCGTCGTCCGTCGTCCGTCGTCAGTCGTCCGTCGTCCGTCGTCCGTCGTCCGTCAACATTTTCTCCTCTGTAACCGGTGGGTCAACTGGGATGAAACTTCACAGAAAGCATCCTCTCAATGTCCTCACCAGAATTCCTTAAAATTTTCGGGATCCATGCATAATTCTGGTTTCCATGGCAACGAAATGAAAAAACTTCAAAATTCTTAAAAAATCTTCTCCTCCGAAAGTGTCAGGCCGATTTTCAAATAATTTTGTAGAAATGTTCCTCGGGTGACCCTCTATCAGATTCCTTCAAGCCATATTGATTGGTCGAAAAACATGGCCGCCAGGGGGGGCGGGGCTATTTTTCCTTATATGGCTATAGTGCAAACTTAAAAAATCTTCTCCTCCGAAAGTGTCAGGCCGATTTTCAAATAATTTTGTAGAAATGATCCTCGGGTGACCCTCTATCAGATTCCTTCAAGCCATGTTGATTGGTCGAAAAACATGGCCGCCAGGGGGGGCGGAGCTATTTTTCCTTATATGGCTATAGTGCAAACTTAAAAAATCTTCTTCTCCAAAAGTGTCAGGCCGATTTTCAAATAAATTTGTAGAAATGTTCCTTGGGTGACCCTCTATCAGATTCCTTCAAGCCATGTTGATTGGTCGAAAATCATGGCCGCCAGGGGGGGGCGGGGCTTTTTTGCCTTATATAGCTATAGTGCAAACTTAAAAAATCTTCTCCTCCAAAAGTGTCGGGCCGATTTTCAAATAATTTTGTAGAAATGTTCCTTGGATGACCCTCTATCAGATTCCTTCAAGCCATGTTGATTGATCAAAAAACATGGCCGCCAGGGGGCGGGGCTATTTTGCCTTTTATTGCTATAGTGAAAACTTAAAAAATCTTCTCCTTCAAAAGTGTCAGGCAGATTTTCAAATAATTTTGTAGAAATGTTCCTAGGGTGACCCTCTATCAGATTCCTTAAAGCCAAGTTGATTGGTTGGAAACTATGCCCGCCAGATGGCGGGGCTTATATAGCTAAAGTGAAAAAAAAAATCAGGTGAGCGATTCCAGGGCCATCATGGCCCTCTTGTTTAATTCGTTATACTATATTTATACAAGACACAAAGAAAATATTTTTCAATTCTGTTTTTTATCTACATTTCAATGCGTGATTGAAAATTCAAATAACATATCTAGAGCTTAAATCGGAAATATTTCTCCCTGTAGCAGTTTACTCATTGTAATTTTTAAATCTCTCCGCGTTCATTTTTTAAATACAGTGTTTCATTTCATTTTCAATTTCTTTTGTAACTGCAAAACGAGGTTATAACACTTATTTAAAATATACATAAAATTCTTACATAGATTGTGGTATATTTGAAAGGTAAGCGCATGTAATTGGAACTACGTTCAACCGAATCAACACTATTCTATTACCAATATGAGTGCCTCGAAGAGAACGGGGAAAACTACATGAAACAATGTTTCACGTGTGGTCTACTTTTTGTGTGGTCTACTTTTTAAAAATATGAGGATGAATTTTAACATCTGTGAAATACTTATTATAATTATTATTAAAAAGGAGAAAGTTCATGTTAGTTAACCGTTTGCTCAATGTTTTATACGTTTAAAGGTTGTTATTGTTGCTTCAAACATAAAAAGGGTTAAATAGCTTGTTATTGCATGTAGATTTAAATCCCAAACGGTATTTGATGTGGTTTTATTGACAAATACAACAAATTCAAAATCCTGACCCAAAGAAATCCTGAAATTTGTATGTGGAATTTCAAAAATCCTGGAATTAGTCCTTAAGGAAAACATTATGTGTATGTTTAGACTAATGAAATTCAAGAATGCATGTGTGTTAAAAAATAAATTAATGCTGTCTTTTCCGGCGACATTGATGCCTTGCATCAACTTCCTTGTCTATACTTAAATATAAATATATCAACTTCCCATGGCAGCAACGCAGTGTGGTGGTTATTATTAAACTGTTTTGAAAATTCCTCCATAAATGTGTATGGGTGCGGTGAATTCTTACATAAACAAAGAAGTGAAATGACTTAAATTCCCCCCTTGTTTTCAAATGTTTGATTGGACACTGGTGAAGTTTCCTGACAAGTAGCCCAGTAGTTTCAGAGGGGATGTTGTTTAAGGAAATTGTGGCGGACGGACCACGATCGATGCGCATGTTTTCATGCTGTACAGCGAGATATCTGGGCACTTGTTAATGTTGTAAATACCGCCTTGGTGGTGTAGTTGTAGAGCGTCCGCCTCGGGTGCGGGTTCGATTCCCAGTTGAGTATACACATGACTTTCATAATGGTAGTAATAGCTGCCCTCCTTGGCCCTCCTTTGCGCTCAGGGTTGCGGGGTAAGCATTACGACTGACTGGCTGGTGTCAGGGTTGCGGGGTAAGCATTACGACTGACTGGCTGGTGTCAAGATAAATAGACCAGTAGTACTGGTAATTTTCCCAGGAAACACCGTGATATAACTGCAAAATTGTTAAAAGCGGCGTAAAGTACCAGATAATCAATCAATCAGTGTTGTAAATGTTAATGTGAAATATTTAAATGAGTGGATCTAGTATACTTTATTCGATTACATGTTAACAACGCTTTATTGGATGCCTTGTTTCTAAATTAATTTACCGACGCACTTTATTTACAACATTTCATTGGTTGAATATACAAACCCGCAGTCAAACGAGAGTCAGCATTGGTTAAATGTAAGTGCAGACCAAATTATCTGGCATAATTTCACAAAGTAAGGAACTTCTACTATGTAATTGAAAATGGATAAATTGCAGATAATCTGTAATCTGATTTTTGCCACAACATTTTGAAGGGACACTTGCGACATAACACAAACAAGAGAGCCAAGATGCGATAAAATCGATCACATGCGTGATGGTATAGTGGCACACTAGTGTACCTGATATTGTTGGAGAGCATAAGATCAAGATTGGGTAAGAACTTCAAGATGTAAACACTGTAAACAAAACAACATATTGGCCGATAACGGGCATTTGTAGCGAGAAAAAGTATCTGTAGACACGCAATGATATTCACCCACCGTGGGCGAGGATATGACACAAAATAATGTACATAAAACCATACCTTGCATTAATCAGGGTATTCAACTATTGTTCAGACATATCACAGCGTGTCTGCTGGCTTTCTCACGCCACACCCAACATTCTTTCAAAGCAACTGACTGTAAATCCATTGGTTGAAAACAAATAACGCTTGTCACAGTGACTTTTGTCAAACGTGGGAAATAATGTTGGCCGAGGTGGGGTTCGAACTATCAACCTTGGATTGACAGCTCGCGTTAATACGAGCGTTGGCTCGGCTTCTCAGAATAATATGAGAACTCTAGTTATGGTATGTGATACATCCTCTTCCCAAGTTGTAGGCATAGATGAACGTTGGTCTTACAAGGATTTTATTTTAAAAGCGGGGTCAAAGTTCGAGGTCACGTCGACAGTATCTAATCTTATAAAAGTTTTGATTCATTATGTCTAGAAGTGCAGGTAAACTAATGCAGGTGATCATATTTACGCAAACATATGTACAGTCACTTACGGCTTATATAATAAGTCTCTGTTGATATTAATGTTAAAACTAGGTCATGCCTCCGCACACATAATTTGTTGGTTAAGGAGGACCATATAGGCAACAGTATTATGCTAAATTGTTCATTTAAAGCATTGATGCATACAATATATGTATGGCACAAAGGAAATTCCAGTTGCGAGTACTATTTAAAAGGTGGCAAGTATACAAATTATTGGGTGCGAAAGACCCGATTTTCTTTATTTCTAAAATTATTGTTTATCAGAGTTTGGTCTTGTCTTAATTTGTTTCAAGCCAAATAAACATTTAATATCACATATATTTAATCATTTAAGTGTGTAATATTAGCTATCTATCTGTTATATTAGGTGTTAGAGCATCTTTCGAAATTTTCACCTCGTGTCAAGATCGAGTCGTTGTGTGACATCGAAGAAAGTGAATAAAAAATCAGGCAAAGCTCTAGTGCATGTTTTATTCTACTGCATTCGAGAGAGAAAAAAAGCATTTCTATATTATCTTTTATGTGAATTTTATACGGGTAACATAATCAACGGCGAAGCCGGCGATGTTCCCCGTCAATAGGTAATGACTATGAACCTTGCAATCCTTTGCGATACCTTTTTTCCAAGAATTGTGTCCAGTGTGGATTTTTCGATGCAGTCACGATTCTGCTACGTTTTGATTGGATGAAAAGAAAATAACGAAAAAAAAAAAAAAATCTAGAGGAAATATTTAAATATGATAATACGTACTCGAAAAGGGAACGAGCACAAGTAATTTTATGTGTGATCATTTCCCGTTTAATAACACTCGTCGTCTATTTCTAAAACGAGTTCAAATAACAACTTATAAGGTTTTTTTGACTTTCCGGAAGTTATAAATCCAGATTCCTGTAATATGACGTCATAATATGACGTTATTCTATTAGCGTAACGCAAATGAAGAATAAATAACCAAAAGGAAAACGACAGAAATGATAGGAAGGGTTAGTTTGACTTGTCACAAATGTAGTTCCGTTAATTATGGAATCGTTTTATTTGAAGTACTTTATGAAGGGCAAGTTGATTATTTTTTGTACCTGTCATCATAATTTGATGGATTTAAAATCTTGGATATATTTTAAAGTTAAATATAAGCTTAACCTGATGTTGATTTTTATTTTCTTTGCTTAGGTCGGTAGGACTTGTAAATAACTGATCGTGCAAGCAAGGGGCTAACTGCAGTTCGCGGGGAATTATTCACCGATCACAACATATAATAAATGTTTACTAGAAATAGGTAACACCTATACTCATATTATTTTCTTTTAAATAAAATGATTTAAGTCTGTACGTGTAATGAATCAAAAGTCTTCCTAAGTTAGTTTAACCAGTGAGAACAGTTTTAAACAGTGACGTGTGCACAAATTACAAATCTGCGCGGTCGGTTTGCGCTAGTCACGTGATCAATATTTTTTCAGAGCAAACTATATTTAGCTTAGAAACAGTTCCTATTTTAGATATACATGGATTAACATTATTAAATGAATTATACACAAATCAAGACATATCTTTGAACGTGAAAATAACATTCAGTAAGTTAAAAGAACTATTAAAAGGAGAATTCGACGTGATTTATCCCAAAATTGACACGTTATAGTCTGCTGTCAGTCTAATCGGGGCGCACATTATTAGTCATTTGTCTTCGTAAATAAGATAAATATGCGAGTTTAAAGAAACTGCAAATATTTCAAGCATCGGAATATTTATTTCATTTTAGATGTGTCATTACTTAGTGTTTTTAATCAAACGCAATTGTAATATGTTCTCCGATTCGGTGGGCATCTAGTTTTTGGCCTGTCTGTCTGTCTGTCTGTCTGTCGAAAACAACTTTAACCTTGACCACTACTTTTGAACCATAATAGGCACATGTGTATTCCTTGTGACATGACCTTTCTGTCAGTACCAAAATATTTGACCTTGCGACCTTGACCTTTGACCTAGATGTCTTTAACCTTGACCTCTACTTTTGAACCATAACAGGTACGGCTACCATATTTCACATGTGTATTCCTTGTGGCATGACCTTTCTGTCAGTACCAAAATGTTTGACCTTGCGACCTTGACCTTTGACCTAGATGTCTGTGTCTGTCTGTCGAAAAAAACTTTAACCTTGACCACTACGTTTGAACCATAACAGGTACGGCTACCATATTTCACATGTGTATTCCTTGTGACATGACCTTTCTGTCAGTACCAAAATGTTTGACCTTGCGACCTTGACCTTTGACCTAGATGTCTTTGTCTGTCTGTCGAAAAACACTTTAACCTTGACCTCTACTTTTGAACCATAACAGGTACGGCTACCATATTTCACATGTTTATTCCTTGTGACATGACCTTTCTGTCAGTACCAAAATGTTTGACCTTGCGACCTTGACCTTTGACATAGATGTCTTTGTCTGTCTGTCGTAAAAAAACTTTAACCTTGACCACTACGTTTGAACCATAACAGGTACGGCTACCATATTTCACATGTGTATTCCTTGTGACATGACCTTTCTGTCAGTACCAACATTTTTGACCTTGCGACCTTGACCTTTGACCTAGATGTTGCCATTCGGGGGCATCAGTGTTTCACAAACACATCTTGTTTCTAATAACAACTCGTCCTCCCATTTCATTTCTGAAAAGCTTTAAAAATATAAGTCGCCGGCTCCTGCATTGCAAAACCTTTAAGTGGACATAAATCAGGTGATTATGGGACGGAATGGTAAGGTCCCCTGTTATTTTAATCATTATTTCTTGACTCCCCGATGATTCTCCGATGATTTCAAACTGAGGACATCCCTCCCCCCTTCAATGATCATGAGCTGAGATATCTTTAAAACATCGAGAAAATCCGATTCGTTCCCGTTATTTCTCGCAATTCCTTAATCGGTACCTACAGAGAAGGGATAAACTATTGTATTTAAATAATTAAAATATGAAGGGACTTTCCTTTTTTTCTGGTATGTTTTCAAAGTCGTCTGCTGCAGATTTGTTGTATGTGGGAAAGGGATAGTGGACTATTGATAACTGGACTATGTCATAACTCGAATATATCGTTTCAATCAGTCCTGGAACGGTGTTATCTATTAAAAACAGCGTGGGGCAGTTCTGATTGCTCATTCATTTATATTTAAATGTTTGAATGCTTAAATATGCAAATGGAATCGGTGATAGAATCAGTTATCAAGAAAATAGCGTGGCAGCAGTTCTGAATGCTCGTACGATTCGAACAAGGCCGGGTTGGTTCGAGATAAACGGTATAATCGAATTTTCACACGTTCAATTAATCGCGAGTCCTTTGTTTAAAATGCACGACAAATAATATAACAGATAACTTATTGAATAATAGAGTTTTTAGTCAATTTATAAATACGCGTCGGCAGGAGATTTCTGTATTAAAAACTGTGGCAAAAGAAGATTTTTTTCATGAGAAGCAATTTCTCCGTTTGTCACAAAGTGTTCAACTCTTTTAATAATTACACTTCCATTCAATCTTACTAAAGTACACGATCTGACCTATGCGTAACGTTAATAGGAGATGATTTTAATGAGATTGACTTTCATTTACATGTATCTGTTTGTGGTTATATTTCATTGAGATGTACGCATTTATGTTTTTTTGTTTTATTTACGAAGACAAAACAGTCCCTATAAGCTAGACTGATGTACTGTATTTTCACAGACTACATGTAATCACAACGCGATAACTACAAACCGTTACGTCGCAGTCTAATTTTTTTTTATTGATATAATTTACGGTCAAATACATGATAGTTCTCGGGTCAAAACATTGCCATATTAATTCGAAACTACCAAAGGCTGGTACAAGGACCAAGATGTTTTACACATTCCCAAATGCAGACGACATTTTAAAACATTGTGACAAAAGGAGAAACAATGATGAACAACAAACAACTGTTACTCCAAACTTTGACGAAATAAAATAAATCGGCCATCATTTAAAACTGTGAAAAAATGGGACTGAGCTCCATATTAACTTGCGTCACGAAGTCGATGATGATGGGAATGTAAAAACAATAATCTGTAAAGATTTTTCCGAAAAAAGGAAGAAAAGAATTACAATAACTTAACATGTTATAATGTTCAGTTAATGTTCGAAATTAAGTTTGAAATTATACAACAATTTCAATGAAATTTAACTGTTTACCTGATATTACACAGAGGGATTACACTTTTAAGTACATTTGGCAAACTCTTCACTAGAATTTTAAATAACATACTAAGTAAGTGGGCGGAGGATTATAATATATATATTGAAGCACAAGCAGGTTTTCGTAAAAATATGAGTACAACCGACAATATTTTCATATTGCATGGTTTTATAAATAAATTCATCAATGAAAAAAAAAAAAAAAAAAATACGTGTGTTTCATTGATTTTACTAAAGCTTTTGATTTGCTAGTAAAAAAAAATATATTTTATAAATTAATCCAATATGGGATTACAGGTAAAATCTTGCAGTTAATAAAGTCGCTCTATCTAAATATCAAGTCAAGGTTAAATATGATAACTCGTTAAGTGAAAGCTTCAATTGTTTCATTGGAGCGCCACAGGGGGACTGTATGTCGCCATTTATCTTTGCAATATATGTAAATGACTTAGAGGACTACATGTCTCTAAATGAATTTGATGGCGTTGATATGGACATGTTGAAATTGATTTGTATTACTATACGCGGACGAGTTTTATTCGCAAAAAGCGAGTCCAGTTTACAAAACGTGCCGGGCTAAAGACACAGAAGATCCCTTCAGCGAAAAGTATACTCAACCCTGAAGGGGTCCACTTGTCTTATATATGTAACCCTAAACCCCATCACCCCGAAACGGTGATGTAAATTTGGATATCAAATGCAACGTATACCGAACGTTTTCGTTACACTACTTCCCACTCCGAGAAGACTCGTCCCGAGTCTTGGCCTGGGAAACCCATGGGTAAGGCAACTCCGGTATGGCACGTTTTCGTTACACTACTTCCCACTCCGAGAAGACTCGTCCCGAGTCTTGGCCTGGGAAACCCATGGGTAAGGCAACTCCGGTATGGCACTTGTCAAATGCTACGTATACCGAACGTTTTCGTTACACTACTTTGTTATTGCGAAAAATGGGAAATTATCAGTAAATATAAAGAAAACTAACGTCATGATATTTAGAAAAAAATGGAAGAATATCGAAACAGGCAGTTTTTAAATACAACGGTAATCCATTAGAAATAGTGAAAAAATTTACATATTTAGACATAACATTTTCTTCATAGGGTCCTTTCAACAAACTTTTGATTATATAGGAGGGCAAGCTTTAAAAGCAGTTTTTGCATTAAAACAATATTAACCGTATTCAAAAATATCACCATTAGTCATACACTTGAACTCTTTGATAAGCTTATACTACCAATACTTAACCACGGGCCGAGGTATGGGGCTTTAACGAGGCTATAACGCTAGAAAGGCTGCATACTAGATTTTGTAAGCAACTACTACACGTCAAAAGACAAACTCCTTATAATTTTATATACTTGAATTGGGAAGACTATACCTTTGAAGTTACAACGCCTTTCTTTGATCATTAAATACTGGCTAAAAGTCACGAGAACAGACGAACGCAAATACATTAAGGCAATATACAAACAAATGTTAAATGATATAAATGAAAATAAAGAAAATTGGGCTTCAAAGGTTAAATATTTATTGAATAGTTACGGTTTTAGTTATGTATGGATGAATCAAGGAGTTGAAAACATAAACGCTTTTTTAACAATATTTAAACAAAGAGTAAAAGATATTTTCATCCAAAACTGGCATGCCGATCTTAGTCAAACCTCTAAAGCTAAAACATATATTCTCATAAACTCCTTTGATTTTAAGATATATTTAGACAACATAAAAATTAAGAAATACAGATTTGCATTAACACAATTTAGACTTTCAAGTCACCAACTGGACATTGAAACTGGAAGATGGAAAAAACCTATTAAGACTCCTATATCGGACCGTAAATGCAAATTATGTAACACATTAGAAGACGAATTTCATTTTTCACTTGAATGTCCATTATACAATGATCTAAGACAAATCTATATAAGAAAATATTATTGATCTAGACCAAACATTCCTAAATTCGTCGAACTCTTAACAAGCAATAACCAGAAAATACTATCCAAATTATGCATGTTTCTATATAAAAGTTTCGAAAAAAGAATGAAGTCACTTGATTAATTATCTCATTTAAAATAAATGTATATTGTTATTGTTGTTTAAATGTTATTGTTTTTTTGTTTTTTTCAAAGTGTGAAAAAAAAGGAATATGTATATATGTGTGAAATGTATTATCAAAGTTTATTTTTATTTTCGAGATTTTCAATTTAATTATAATCTTCCACGTTACAAGGAAAATGATAAATGTTGTATTATATATATAAAGAGGCAGGTCGCTTGCGTTTCGTTTTGGTAAGCATCTGAAACTCTTTAACTAGTATAGATTATTGTGCTGTATATAAACTGATATCTATTTACTTATTTGCACATTAAAGTTACAGATTTTTATATTCAATTTCGAAAAAATCTGCAACTATGTCTCTATATGTCGAGCATTACCTAGAAAAGAAAAAATTAATAAGCTATTTCTATTGTCTCTTTTCTCCAATACCATTAACCAGGAAGCAAATGTAAATGACAAAAATGTATATGTTCATATATGTGTGTGTATTTTGTTTGATTGTATGTACAAGATGGACATTTTGTCTTTTGGGAATAAAATTTATCTATCTACCTGATATTATATTTCGAGGGTGGTCTAATTTATAAATATTGGACTACATTTTAACATTTGTCAAAGTATGATATAATTAGGATGCCAAGCTTGTATCATTTTGAGAAAATTCATGTCTTCATCGATTTAACCCTTATCTCATTGTTTTAAAAGTAGATTGCTGCAAAGGTGTCCAATGTTGACTTTAATAGGGGAAAGGTAAAATGACGTGCTATTGTGCATGCACATCCTAAATTGTCTGTTTTGTGGTTTTATTGATAAAATAATAAATTTTCAAATATTCTGACAAACATCTTGAAAAGTGTATGGGGAATTCACAAATCTTATAATTATTCCTTAATGAAAGCACTGTATACATACTAAAGACTAATGATTGGCAAGATGACTCATTTCCATTACTGTTTATGATCAATAATTAGTTGGTTGTGTGTATGGTCAACCTACCTTAGAATGGAGATTAATCATAAACAATGAAAGGCTTCAATTATATTTCAATGATTGACATTCACTTCGTTGACAAAAAAAAAGCAAGTTATGATACATTTGCATTGACCACACCCCTTATGTTCCAATATGCCCCTCAGTTGATAACTGTTTTTTCAACTACTATAATGTCAAATTATTATTTCCGGCGACATTGATGCGTTGCATCAATTTTCTCTTGTATGTCTCTGGTATAAGTGTTGCAACTTCGCATGAATCTGTCAAATAGAAAGAAAGTTATTACATGTAAATGCTGCAGCACAGAGCTCTCGATAACGGGTATAAGTATTTGTCATGTTCTAAAATCCTTATTTGACATTTAAACCCTCTCGATGGCTTGGTGTGAAACGGTTGTAACTAAAAACCTATTTTGAAAACCCTGGTTTAGGGGCAATTTTGACCCCTTTGTAAACAATGCACATTTAGGTGCCATTGCTCAGAACGAGCAATGGCACCTAAATTTCCATTGTTTACCAAGAAAAATTATTTAACGCTTATAAAGACTTTATGGCGAGGTGATTAACCTTGGTAAACAAAATAGAGATTTTAGTTACAACTGTTTCACACCAAGCCCTCGCTATGTTATGGGTACCCACAACAAAGGATTTCGTAGAGTAATAAGAGAAAGTTTGTTGGTAAAAGACCTGTTCACTCCCTCTTATCTAGTTGTGGTGTGATGACGCTTCCCTAAAGCTAATAAGTGTCTCACTGCCTTACAGTATACATCATAGCTTGAGACATACTCGATGTACTTTGATGAGTTTATACCTTGACGTCATATATTTTCTTAGTTGGGATTTCCCCCAATTTCACATCTTTTTAAAGATTTAACCGGTGTAAATGTGTTCTGAACAATTTATTTCTACAATTATGCAAATAAATTAATTCAAAATATACTGTATTACCGTTAGGTAGTCTTAATTTCGTACAAATTTGCTTTTCATTAGAATGACGTCATCTTGGGTATCTATGTATTTCATCAATTTGCGATATCCCTAATCGGGCTATTGACGTGGCATGTGCAACGAAATTTTCTACACGTCCGCCATTTTGACAGCTAGCCGCCTTTGTGACATTTGTATTTACCCCGTTACTAGTGAAAGTCAGTCGCCATTGTAGAACACCCAAACCAGTGTGGAAGTTGATTCATATATTTATTCATAGACAGGTTTGTTTTGTCTATATTTAAGTTTTACTCGGCATGGAATGAATTTTAACTCAAGACGCGGAAGAAACACTTCCGCTTCTTGAAGTGGGTGGGGTGATGTCAGTTATAATGTTTCGTTTTATTATTCGTGACTCTTGCCATAAATGTCTTTTTTTTGGTTGGTGATAACAAATTATTATTCCCTTTGATAGCGCGATTTCGAATGTCGTACACATCTGTATCCTTAATACTAGCGTAAAGTAAACATGTCGGAACAAGACGTGCGAATATGTCACTGAGCGAGTCTTTTCGTTCTCGGTTCTCATAAAATTTATGCAATTTTAAACCTAGCTCCCCTTATTCGTCAATTCTGCAGCATACGAACATTTTTGTCAAAAAATAGTATATCTCTATAATTGAATTGATAACCTATGATTCAAAGTGCACTGTGGAAAACATTGTGGCAAAAGGAGAAATTGCTTGTTTTGAGCAATTTCTTCTTTCGTCGCTATGTCTTCAAAATGCTCTCTGCAGCAGCGGCATCAGAAAGTGTCTATATGAGGGAAATGGTTAAAAGGGGGCGAGACACCAATATACCCACAGAGTAAAAACTGTAATACTCATTGATGATGGCAAGCAACACATGTGTCGGGGCCAAAAATACCAAAGTTTACATGGATTTGTGCATGCTGTTTTTACAAGCCCTTCCATCAATCCTTGCTATTAGACCAGATCATGCTTTTGTTGCAGATGACGTATGAAAATGTTATGTAAAAGGGAGACATTGCTTGAAATAACTTTAATCAAGCTATTTCTCCTTTTAAAACAATGTTTTCAACTGTTCATGTTTTTTATGCTTTTTTCCCTGTAATCATTTTTTAAAAAACCTGTTTTTCCGCACAAACAATGCTTCATGCTTAAGATTTTTATCAAAAGTGCATTGAATGTGTTGTTATCAACTGATAGTGTTTCTTGGGTAAGAAAACAGGCTTATCATCATCAGATATAGCCTTAATCCCTCATGTATGCAGGACTCGAATTTAAGCTCGCATACTCGCGAATTGCGAGTGGAAATTTCAATTTGCGAGGTGAGATTTCAGGCACCAGCTTTTTTTTGCGAGTGAATTTTTTTGACCGAATTATATGCATTTCTAACTGTCGATCTTTACAGAGTTTTTTCTTTGACAATTCACGGTAATTGCAGTGAATTTTTGAGATCTACCGAGAATACTTTCAGTTTTGCAATATTAGCGGAAGTTTACAATCGCATGTCTTGTGCGCATTCCTATTCAACGGCCCCAATATTGATGACGTTTACCACATACATTTGGGCTTTTGGAAGTCTAAAATTAGTTTTAGTTTACATATCACAAATACGATTGGGCTGGAATGGTCACATGTATATTTGGGTTTCCCAACTTGTATTCTCTATGGCGATCGAAGAAATGGATGTTTCTGCACTTAAAGCACACCCTCTGCATGATAAAAGGGGCCATGACATATTAAAAAACTATTTCTGTGTTTATATATTTACACTTTAGACCACAAATAACATTGATATCATAGAACTCTTCGACAATGATGAGCATAATTTTTTTTATGCAAAATAACAAGCTCACGGATTTAGGTCAATCACTGAAATATTGCAGCGTACATGTCATAAATTTTCAAAACATATGATCCTCAGCAGGAAAATAATTTAGAATGATACCAAGCAGGAATTGAGAATGATACTCTTGATTCCTGTTTTGAACTAAGTACAAAAATAGCTCATCAAGTTTCATGAATTACTTTTCTTCACAAACAAAGCCCACAAATACAAGGCTAGATTTTTTTTTAATTTAACTTTTGAACATTATTTTAATTCTCATTTTTGTTGGATTCGATCTTCACCAGAACACATTATGATCGATCCGCAAACCTGTATTAATTGGGGTTGTGAACTTTTTGGCATCACATGAGAGAGCTTTTTCCACAATAAGCATACTGGAGGTGATTTAAGGTTTGGTGCTGAAATACTTGATGTTATGATAAGAATTTAAGTTGCCCTTATAGAGAATATAACCCGAAAACCTGCTGTGACAAGATGGTGGTAGTCTGGCCTAAGACAGAAATTACCCGATATTCTGCCATTTGGAGACTGAAACAGAGCAACAGTGTCTAGACCATGCTGTATATCTGACAGTCTCAGCAGCTTCTTTACACAGCATAATTTGGGTCATGTTTACATTACATTTACCAAAGCAGTATACGTACTGCACTTTTGTAGTTAGCATTGTGTTGCTTAATATAAATATTAAAGTTCTAATAAGTTCTCAAAAATGCAAGTTGTTTACTCATTTAGCAAGTAACAAAAAATAGCACTTGCGAAAAAATGCAAGTAGAAAATCTGGCTAAATTCAAGCCCTGTGTATGTAAAATTAGTTATGTCAAATTAATTTTTTGTTTGTATTTTAAGTTGCCCTAAGATACATCTCAAATGAGGTTGAATGTAAAAGAAAAAACTAATCCCAATACCTGCATTATTTCGCTTACTCTTGCTGAGAGTTTTAAAAAATAATTGTCATCTTCATGTCAAGTAAATGAACTCAAGTTCAACTTTTGAATGGCCAAAGAAGTAGGCCAAGCATCTTAAATCTTTGTGAATGAATGACCACTTTCTATGTGATTTTAGTTGTTTTGATATTTTATTGAAATGTATATATGTTTTTCTGATTAATGATCAAAAAAAGAACCTGAGATATTGCCCAGTCAGTCAACTTTGTTTCAGGACATTGAAAATATTTTGTGCCAATGTTGGCAAGTTGAATTATATAATCAGTACTGATGTAATACCAATATTTCAAAAGTAATAGTTTTGTTTCAGTGAATTCCAAATTTTAATTTTGATGAATATTTATTTTATTTTTATTTAAAAAAAAATTGCATAATTTAAGAAAAATGTTAATAGATTAGATTTGATTTATGTATTTGTTTTGTTATGCAATCTTGTTTTAAATCCAACCTATCTAAGAAAGTAGGAATTAATATTTATTGAGTCGTACTCATTGATATGTTCCAGAGTTGCTTCTAGGATTATGGGGAAAAACGCTTTATTAGTGTCTGGTGCAAATGAATCGAAACACGTGGGCCACCTATCATGAACACCTTTCAGGTGTGGCGCATCATGGAAAATCTATTTTTTGTTTTTTGAAAATGCAAATTGTTTAAATTTTGGAATCGTTACCATCATACCCCATATAGGAACAAATACAGCCTCTATAATAGCAAATAAAAGTAAATCTATTAGAAGTGTTCCTGGAAGTCCTCACGCTCAGTTTGTTTACACATATGAGATTAGAACAGGTTTACTGAATCAAATATTTAAGAAAATAATTATATATCTTGTTAATACAAAAAAAAATAGGGAGTTGGGTGGTATTTCATTTTTGTTTTTTTACCGATTTCGTCTATTCAAATTAACCGAGTGTTTGAAGGAAACCAAATGGCTGACGATTCAAATGTTTTGCTGATGGAAATACGATTTTCATGTATTTAACTGGTAAAGAGGAAAGCTGCATAGTTAAGTTAATTATGATTTATTTAATTGTTGCAATGGCTGTCTATGATGTAAACATCATGATAACATTGATCGCGCCGGTCGGATAGATGTGAAAGGAAAATACAATGGAGTTTTTAGACATCGGTAAGTTTCTGGTGTGTTAAGTTCAACAGAAAGAAATGTTTAATATAGATCTATGCTTCTGTATCAAAAGTAATTCTGATTATAATAATAATGTGTCAATTAACATGTTGATTTATCTATGATTGTCAGCAATATCTGTATAACTTCTCAATGGCCTCTTTTTCTGAAGACAAGGGGAGAGTTGGCCCCTTTTAAACAAATCCTAGAAGCAACTCTGTGTTCGTTTCGTCACAAGTTTTGAGTGCTGCCATGCTCCAGCGGATATGAACAAATGCTTGAAGAGCTGCCTTCATTCATGAAAAATGTAAGTGAAAGCACATTGTATATAGTGTGAAGTCTCAATCTTTCCTGAAGCATATTTAACACAAGCTTTACTCTGTCTTCAATTCCATAATCAGTTTTAACTTTATTGGTGACCTGTAAAAAAGTCTGCACATTTTTAGCTCATCTGAGGACGAAGTGCTCAAGGCGAGTTATTGTGATCGCCTTTTGTCCGGCGTCCGGCAACTTCTTCTCCTCAGTAACCAGGATCAATTTGGATGAAACTTCACAGAAAGCATCCTCTCAATGACCTCACCACAATTTCTTCAAATTTTTGAGATCCATGCAGAATTCTGGTTTCCATAGCAACGAAATGAAAAAAACTTCAAAATTCTTCTTCTCCCAAACTGGTTGGCAGATTTTCAAATTATTTTGTAGATATGTTCCATGTGTGACCCTCTATCAGATTCCTTCAAGCCATGCTGATTGGTGGTAAAACATGGCCGCCAGGGGGCGGGCTATTTTGCCTTATATGACTATAGTGAAAACTTAAAAAAATCATCTCCGACGAAAGTGTCGGGCTGATTTCCAAATAATTTTGTAGAAATGTTCCTAGGGTGACCCTCTGTCAGATTCCTTCAAGCAATGTAGATTGGTCGAAAACCGCCAGGGGGTGGGGCTTATATGGCTAAAGTGAAAACAAATCAAATCAGGTGAGACATCCGGGCAATCATGGCCCTCTTATTTATAGATATATGCATCTTACAAATTTTGCTGCTCTGTTCTTATTAATATATTGCGCTTGAAAGTGAAATGATGTTTAACCATAAATATTTCAGTATGTATTTTTTTTGACATTTATCTATTTTTTGTGGTGTAGCATTTTGATCTTTCTTTCAATGGGTCCTTTAACCCTTTCCCTCATACGACAATTCTGCAGCAGAATACTTTAGACATATTTTGTCAAAAAATAGAATACCTCTATAACTTAGTGGATAGCCTATGACTGAAAGTGGAAGACACTGCGTTTTAAAAAAGCAGTCTACTGCAGAGGCATCAGAAAGCATCTATATGAGGGAAAGGGTTAGTTTATTAACACATGGTTTTGCATCAAAATTAATAAAAATTAAGGTACCAGTACACATTATCTACTGTATTTAATCTACAAGGCTAGTGGAGGTTTGGAAATGCCCCTTTTAACTGTTTTCATCCGTAGTTACGGTAAAAGTAGGCAACACAATTGGGAACATATATACCATAACTACTCAGAAGTAAAGAAGGGTAGTAATGGTTACAGTAGGCAATTTATACTACGATATCTCTTTTGCATAAATTAAGATTCAATCGGATTAAACCATGGTTTATATCTTTTGACTTTGCAAGCCTTATTCCTTAAAATATTGTAGAATGACATCAAACTATTTTTTGGAAAGGTACAATTTTTTCATTTTTTTTTCTTTTTCAAAAATTATATCTTGGTTTCTACTGTGTGTCTCTCTCACTCAGACTGAATAGCTAGTTATGTCAATAGTTTACCAATGTTTTTGTATGATCTGCCTCTAAGGCAGGGATACACTTAGCTAGTCATGTCAATAGTTAACCAATGTTTTTGTATGCTCTGCCTCTAAGGCAGGGATACACTTAGGGATCACTTTTCTATCTGCTGGTTTAAAGATGCTCTCGAAAGTTGCAACATTTATGCCTTGTGATCAGGTGAATGGTACAATACAAGAAACATAACTCTCACCTGCATATTTTTCAAGTAATCTCACATCTTCATTTATTGTTTGACTGTTATTCTCATTTTCCAATAATCTGAGCTTGGTCAGCATTTTCATGCAAAATGCATTATTCGTCTTCCAACAATTGGCTAACAGTCTATGTGGATAGGCAGCCACTTATGTGGAAAGGCTGTTGCGTGGATTGTTTGTGTCAGAACGCCAGAAAACATTTGTATGTGAACTAGTCGCCCTGATTTGACTAGAATAACCAAGGAAAGCTGGGTTTTACCCCACACTCAATCAATGTCAAGCTTGATTTGTGAGTAGATTTGACCTGCAGATGTGCTGTGTGCACATGAACCATAACTATAGCATGCTTCTTTTTGAAGATTCTAGCAGAGCTCTAGATAAAGAGTATTTCACATCCCAAATACTTATTTTACTCTCAAACCCTATGTTGTGTGTACTCAAAAGAATAGTCTCATTGAGATGATTCTTTTGAGTACCAACCACATAGGGTTTCCTGGAGTTATAAGAGAGATATGGATTGGAAATACCAATTTATTCTTCCTTATCTAGTCCTCTGAATCTAATCTAGCATGCATATTTTGGAGATATCCCTCCAGCCATGTTCTCAATTAGGCCTAAAAAAAAGTTTGTTTCTGGTTATCCCGTCCGCCCCTGTTATTTTTATTCGTCTGTGATAGGAAAAACATTTTAAAGGAAGTATTAGACTGCAAGGTCAAGCTCCTATTAGCAGTTTACAATCAAAACACTGAGAAGAATTTGGATTCACATCCTTTGGGACCTAAAATGAGAAGAATTAGTATGATTTGAAGGTTTCAATACTGTTTGTTTGCCATAGCAAAATGAAAAAAATAAAAAATCCCTACCTATATTTATTTTAGGACGTAACAAGAAACAACCCATTTTTTTCTTAGGCCTTTCTAATACCCAGTGACACATGTTTTCCTTGTAAAGCTCTTGTGATATTTTTATTAGCTCGTGCTCGTGGTAAGCTATTGTGATGGCCTGATGTCCGGCGACAATTTCTTTAAATGACATCTCGTCCTAAAGCCCCTGTATGGATCTTGACTTAACTTGGTAGGAGTGGTCCTTGGATGATTCTCTTTCAAAGTTGTTCAAAGAAATTAATTCCATGCAGAACTCTAGTTGCCATGAAAACCAAAGGAAAAAACTCTGAAAATCTTCATGTCTGAAACTGAAAGGCTTAAGACTTTAGATATTTGGTGTTTAGCATTGTCTAGGGATCCTCTACAAAGATTATTGAAATTATGTCCATTGGGTCAAAATTGGCCCAGTCCAAGGGGGTCACCTGTTTTTTGCTCACCTGAATAGAAAGTGCTCAAAGTGAGTGATGTCTCACCTTCCGTCGTTGTCGTCATCTTGTCTGTTCACATTTATCTTCAAACGACTTTTCCTAAACCAATGAACCAAATTCAAATAATTTCACAGGAATGTTTGTGGTTCTTGTTAGCGGTTGGGCAAGGCACATTTTCTAGCCTAGTTTTCTGGTTTGTTTACCCAGGGATCTTGAATAAGTGAACTTTCGCCAATATAACTTATGTGGTCCTGTGTCACAGTTGTTCAAAGTATTCAATTCCATGCAGAACTTTAATTGCTGCGGCATGAGAAAGGGGGAAAATGCCAAAAGTACAGGCCTGATTTGAATAAATATTATGGTCAAATGTCCCTTTGGTGACCGACCCTCTTCCAAGATTGTTCAAATTATTCGAATCCATTGAAAAATTTGGCTGTCGCAGTGGAACTTGTCACAACTGTAAACTTAAAACAATCTTCTTGTCCAAAACTTCCTTCCATTAAAGGTAATTTGGCACATATGCTCCTTAGGTGACCCTCTACCAATGTTGTTTGAATTATTCTGATTCATTGAAATACATGGCCACAAGGGGGAGGACTTGTTTACATTGCATGTAAAACCACCATTTTGTATAAACTCAAGCTTGGAGAGATTGTTACTACTATACCAACAATTGGTAAGCATAACTAATTCCCAAATTTATTTTCAGGCATTACTAGACAATGGGTGGTTTTGCAAGCATATTTAAGAGCTTCTTTGGTAAGAAAGAGATGAGAATATTGATGGTTGGGTTGGATGCTGCTGGTAAAACCACCATTTTGTATAAACTCAAGCTTGGAGAGATCGTTACCACTATACCTACCATCGGTAAGCATAAGAACAATGCAATAAGGATTAAATTGGGATTTTGTTGTTGTTATATGAATATGACATTAGCTCAGTTGGTAGCAATCCTAGCCCAGCAAACGTTTTTCCCGACATTTGATAAAAGTCACTGATAATCGATACTTGTCTTCCACCAATGGGCTAACCGTCTATGTGGAAAAGCAGCCAATTGCTTGGAAGCATGTTGTGTGGAGTATTGGCAGATGAAGTCAGGAAACACTTAAGTAGGTGAACTGGCTGCCACAATATGACAGAAAAAAATGTCTTAACCCTTTCCCACATACAACAAATCTGCAGAAGATGACTTTAAACTTATGGAAAATCTCCATAATTGAGAGTTGAAAACATTGTGACTAAATGTGAAACTGTTCATTATGAGTATTTTCACCTTTTGTGACAATTATTACAAAAGTCTTCTGCTGCAGATCAAGGGCTTGATGTGAAACGGTTGTAACTCAAAACCTATTTTGAAAACCCTGGATTAGGGACAATTTTGACCCTTTTGTAAACAATGCAAATTTAGGTGCCATTGCTCAGAACGAGCAATGGCACCTAAATTTCCATTGTTTACCAAGAAAAATGATTTAACGCTTATAAAGACTTTATGGCGAGGTAATTAACCTTGGTAAGAAAATACCAATTTTAGTTACAACAGTTTTACGCCAAGCCCTCGAGATGCGTCTGTAAGTGGGAAGAGTTAAACCCCAATCAATCACATTGTTTCTCATCATTTAAATAATAACCTTTACATAGAGGTCATGATCAAGTCATTGTAGTCAAGCTATAACAATACATTACCCCTTTCCCTCATACAACAAATCTGCAGCAGACGACATAGAAAATATAGTGACAAAATGCTGAAAAATCTCCATTAAAGATAGCTTAATTTTTAAATAAAGTTAAAAACATTGTGGGCAAAGGAAAAATTGCTCATCATGACCAATTTCACCTTTGGCCACAATGTTTTCAAAAGTCATCTGCTGCTATCGCATCAAAATGCGTCCGTGCACGGTGAGAAAGTGTTAAGCTATTCACACATTCTTCTGAGGTCAACCGTGATTAGAGCCTTTGATTTCTGTATGGACATGTAATGACCTTATTGAAAGATTGTCTTACCCACTTACCTAGAATCAGTTAGTTCGGTAAAAGACCCAATTAAACCCAGATTGCCGTTGGATGAAAATCAGTGTTTTAATATATTAGCCATTAAAGACATAACTGTTTGGTTAACCCTTTCTTTCCCTCATATAAACGCTTTTGGACGCCTCTGCAGCAGACAGCTTTTTGAAAACATGGTGACAAAAGAAGAATTTCTCCTTTTGCCACAATGTTTTCCACTTTTAGTCATAGGTTATCCATTCAATTATGGAGACTTTCTATGTTTTGACAAAATACGTTCAAAGTCGTCTGCTGCAGAATTGTCGTATGAGGGAAAGGGTCAAGACTGCTAGTTTGAGTACACTTTCCATAGCTGAGATAAGTTAAATGAGTAATGCCCTTTTCCCACTTACAACACATTGGAAGCAGATTGCTTTGAGACACATTGGAAGCAGATTGCTTTGAGACACATTGGAAGCAGATTGCTTTGAGACACATTGGAAGCAGATTGCTTTGAGAGTATCTAGACAAAACTGTGTAAAGTCTTAACGAATGGGAGTAAATTGATTGCACAATATTGAAAACATTCTGGCAAGATGAGATTACCCACTAATGAGCAATTTATTGCTTTTTGTCACAATAGTTTTCCAAAGTTGTCTGCTGCAGATGTGTTGTACGTTGGAAAGGGCTTATATGTACTGTCAATTCCCTACATTTAGAATCGTATAACTGTAAAAATCATAATTACAAAAATATCAGTGAGTTTTACTTGAAGTCTTCATAGGCTAGTAATGCTCTTAGTGTTCATGGATGGTACATTATTTGTAACAATTTATTTCAGGTTTTAATGTAGAGACTGTAGAATACAAAAATATCAGTTTTACTGTATGGGATGTTGGTGGCCAGGATAAAATCAGACCTTTGTGGAGGCATTATTTCCAAAACACACAAGGTAAGACATTCAACAATATTATATAATGGTGTGCAGCGACTGCAACTGTTGGCTATCCATTTTATTACATTGACAAATCATATGCTTGACACATTTAAACTGGATAGTGTTGTATACAGATGATTGTTAGTTGTAAATGGATATTACATTTTGATACTTGACATCTACTAGATTGATCTGCAGCATTTTGTTAAATGTTTGAATATGAGCCATAATATGGTGTCCGGGATTTTGTGTTACATCACAAACACTGTGTTGTACTCTTTTGGTGTGATACAACATGTTACAGATGGCATCAAACACTGAACAAATAACATACAAGCATGAACCTGTCCAGTATAAACTATTCTCCAGTGAAATGAATATAAAATAACATATGCAAACATGAATTTATTATGTAAAATGGCTTTGAAAGTAAAAAATTCTGTCCATTACACGCACGGTCTCGCAGCAACCGTTCTCGACCCGCAATGTTGACATACTTTGTCGTACTTTGTGAAAAATCAGTTTGATAGTTAATGTCGTAAATAGAACAGAACATTTCTTGATCATCCATAGGCGATAGAAAAGGTATTTGTTAACTAAAACAAGTGACATAAAAAGTAAGACATAATTTTTAAACTCTATATTTTGACTCGGTGTCGGAATTGAACTATTTCGCACAAATAAGTTTGCAAGGTTTGCATGAAAAGAGATAAAATTTATTTCTGTTTTCAAACACCCACCCATGAAAAGGTTGTCTAGGACGCTTGCAAAATACACTAGAAATGTTTAATTTAAATGAATTAACAGTTCTTTCAAAGGTCAATGTCATATATCAATTAATACAGGTTGTTGTTTCTAACAGTTTCTGATTATTTAACACATACTTTTTCAAATACAAGTAATAAAACCAACAAATCTGTCATGCACCACAAAATCCCAGCTTATGTCATGGCGAATTGTCCGTCGTGCGTGTGTCCGTGCGTCTGCGTGCGTTAACTTTTTCCTTTAAACCACTTGGCCAATTTGGTTGAAACTTCATAGGAAGCATCCTCTCAATGTCCTCTCTTAAATTCCTTCAATTTTGTTTGATCCATCCATAATTCTGGAGGAATCCGCTGTGGTCGAGTGGTTAGCGTCGGGGATTTCGAAACCGGGTGTCCCAGGTTCTATCCCCAGTTGCGGCACTACGGTCATGGTGGAGTGCCCTTGGGCAAGGCACATTTTCTAGCCTAGTACTGGTTTGTTTACCCAGGGATCATGAATAATTAAATTTAATTGCGCGCTAAATGACCTTAGCTGTCGATGCGCCATAAAACAATATACATTCATACATTCATTCATAATTCTGGTTTCCATGGCAACCAAAAGAAAAAAAATTGTGAAAATCTTCTTCTCCGAAAGTGTCAGGCCGATTTTCAAATAATTTTGTAGAAATGTTTCGGATTCCTTCAAGCCATGTTGATTGGTAAAAAAACATGGCCGTCACAGGGCGGGGCTATTTTGCCTATATGGCTAAAGAGAAAACTTAAAATAATCTTCTCCTCCAAAAGTGTCAAGCCGATTTTCAAATAATTTTGTAGAAATGTTCATTGGGTGACACTCTATCAGGTTCCTTCAAGCCATGTTGATTGGTCGAAAAACATGGCCGCCAGGGGGCGGGGCTATTTTGCCTTATATAGCTATAGTGAAAACTTAAAAAATCTTCTTTTCCGAAAGTGTTTAGCCGATTTTCAAATAATTTTGTAGAAATGTTCATTGGGTGACCCTCTATCAGGTTCCTTCAAGCCATGTTGATTGGTCGAAAAACATGACCGCCAAAGGGCAGGGCTATTTTGCCTAATATGACCATAGTGAAAACTTAAAAAATCTTCTCCGAAAGTGTTTGGCTGATATTCAAATAATTTTGTAGAAATGTTCCTAGGCTTTACCCTGTATCAGATTCCTTCAAGCCATGTTGATTGGTTGAAAAATATGGCTGCCAGGGGTTGGGGCTATTTTGCCTTTAAATATGGCTATAGTGAAAACTTAAAATATCCTCCCTCCGAAAGTGTCAGGCCGATTTTCAAATAATTTTGCAGAAACATTCCTTTGGTGACACTCTACAAGATTCCTTTAAGCCATGGTGGTTGGTAAAAAAAATAGCCACCAGGGGGCAGGGCTGTTTGGAGATTTTATTTTTGCCTTATGGCCGTGGAGCGATACTGACCCTCTTGGGCCTCTTGTTCAGATTTCATACATCCTAATTACATCCCACTTACAAATTTGAGGGTGAGCATACTGATTTGATTGTTTCAATGTCTGTAAACAAAATGGTTTCACGAGTCTCGAGTCAACTAATATGTCCAGTAAGGCTGATGAAACTGCACACATATGATGATTATGGCTCGCGAAAGATCCCGATTGATTTTGGGGTAAGAGGACACAGTCCCAATGGCACTATACTTGCAAATGGTTTCCAGGCTTTAAAGTCATTTCGACTTGAAAAATGAAATTTCACTCGCTTGCTGAGCTCCAGATTATTACTTGGATCAAATATTTTTCTCTCCCTAAAATATTGATTAAAGAGTGAATCACTAACGGAAGCCCACCACGCAAAAAGAAAAAAAGAGTAAATTGTCAAAATGTCTTTAACTTATTTAATTTAATTATGCTTCTTACTTTAAAATGGGCATTTATCCATAAATTTCCTGTGTATCCATGTGACCGCATAAACCATGAATTAATAACCCGTTTACTAACAGCAACACTTAATCAAATGTCTAGATCAAACACATTAACTTTTCTTCATGGCAAAACATACAGAGTGATGCAGAGTTAAATACTTTGGAGAATGACATTATCTATATCCTTGTCTACTATACTTCTCTTCAAGAAAGCATCAACAAGTTCAGGATCCAAGCATGAGGCAGACAAGTTATGACGGATCTGCAGCAGGAAACATTGTTGGAAAATAACAAATTGCTCATGATAAGCATTTTCTCCTCTCTGCACTATTTTGAATAAATTACAGATTTGCCTGTTTCCAAATCTTGTTTAACTGCCTCCCTTTAACTACCTAAATATAATTATACACCTCATGACCAAATAAAACCAAAAGCATTTTCTGGATTCATATCAAAATGGATTTCATTTATGTAGTTGCTTGAAAAGGCTTGTACTTGAATGCATCATAGTGTGAAACTTTGTGATTTGTTTTGGAGTCCATTCCAAATGAAATGTTGTGTGAATTTAATATAATAATTTTCTTTAAACATTCGAAACTTCAAAATGCTTACTTTACAAATTACAATAGATCTATAAATGGAATACGTGTGACTTTCATCATCGCAAGACTCGTATTTCAAGGGACTATTTAATGTTTTTTACCTCTTGACTTTTACTTAAACATGCCATACAGTTAGTTCATCTTACGACGCACAGACTATGTTTTTCTGGATTTTTTTTCAATGTGTGATCACGCGTTCACATGCCTTATCTTGAGCTCTGCACTTGAATTGAGGTTAAATGGTAATGTTTACAATGGAACAAATCTTTAAAACATACTATTTAACAAAGACAAATATGTTACCAAATATTGTAAAATCACATTTTTGAAATATATCACATTGATCATTCAAATCCCATGGTGTGACGTCATATACATTTATATCAGTTAAAAAAAGTTATTGTCCCCCGCTTTTAGCGAAAGCGTGGGGACTATTATTTCTCATTCGTCAGTCCCTCCGTCACGCTGTCACAAAAACTTTAACCTTGGTCATAACTTCTGAACCGTAATAGGTACTGCTTTCATATTTCACATGTGTATTCCTTGTGACAACCCCTTTCCATCAATACCAATTTTTTGGACCTTGTGACCTTGACCCTGGCTGGGGACCATAATTCTCTGAATTTGCTTGTTTTATTATTGAAAGCATTCAAACTTGCATATTTTAGTATTTTTTCTGTCTTAAAAAGGATTGCAAGGTAAATTATTCTGCATGAGTGTTACACATCTGTGTATTTCTACCTCTGATGTTTGGAAAATTTGAGATTTCTCTCTTGACATTGAATGTCGCGAGATTTCTGATTTTTCATGTGGTGCCTTGTTGTATTATACAAAGCCTTTTAACACAACTGTGACATAATATTTCTTTTGTACAAAAACTTGTTATGCCCCCCTTTGAAGAAGAGGGGGTATATATGAGTCACTGTCGATTTGTCTGTCTGTCGGTCGGAAGCCATATTTTGTCCGGCCTATTTCTTACACTGGGTGGAATTCAATGAAATTTTACATGAAGCTTCTAAGAGGAGTGCATATATCCTAAAGGGGTTACAATTGCATGTTATTTTACAGAGTTATGGACCTTTTACTTATTAAGTTATGGTGTAGGTAAAGGTGCTGTTTAGGGGGTATTTTTCATCTTCAGTGATAGTTCTAGTTTACTTTTATTAATTTTGTATGCATGTTTATGTCCAGGGAAAAATAAATCGTTGCTGTATTTAGTGTATTAGATAACTGACAAATGTGTATTTACTGTAAAGAACTTTATAAGGGTCATCATTTCATGTTCAAAATTTCTATTAAAAACTCGACTGCAATTATTATGTGTGATAAAAGACCAAGTTGTTGATCAATAGGAAACATATCTAGTGTATATTGATGATGGAAAAAGACAAGTTTACTCTGGGGTATGTTGTTGATTAGGAAACAAGTTTACTCTGGTATGTTGATGATGGGAAACAAGTTTACTCTGGTATGTTGATGATGGGAAACAAGTTTATTCTGGGATATGTTGATGATTAGGAAACAAGTTTACTCTGGTATGTTGTTGATTAGGAAACAAGTTTACTCTGGTATGTTGATGATGGGAAACAAGTTTACTCTGGTATGTTGTTGATGGGAAACAAGTTTATTCTGGGATATGTTGATGATTAGGAAACAAGTTTACTTTGGTATGTTGTTGATTAGGAAACAAGTTTACTCTGGTATGTTGATGATGGGAAACAAGTTTACTCTGGTATGTTGATGATGGGAAACAAGTTTATTCTGGGATATGTTGATGATTAGGAAACAAGTTTACTCTGGTATGTTGATGATGGGAAACAAGTTTATTCTGGGATATGTTGATAACTAGAAAAATGTTTACTCTGGGATATGTTGATGATTATGAAACATGTTTACTCTGGGATATGTTGATGACAGGAAACATGCTTATTCTGGGATATGTTGATGATTAGGAAACATGTTTACTCTGGGATATGTTGATGATTAGGAAACATGTTTACTCTGGGATATGTTGATAATTAGAAAAATGTTAACTCTGGGATATGTTGATGATTAGGAAACATGTTTACTCTGGGATATGTTGATGATTAGGAAACATGTTTACTCTGGGATATGTTGATGATTAGAAAAATGTTTACTCTGGGATATGTTGATGATTAGGAAACATGTTTACTCTGGGATATGTTGATGACAGGAAACATGTTTATTCTGGGATATGTTGATGATTAGGAAAATGTTAACTCTGGGATATGTTGATGATTAGGAAACATGTTTACTCTGTGGTATGTTGATGATTAAAAACAAGTTTACTCAAGGATATGTTGATGATAAGGAAACAAGTTTACTCAGGTACGTTGATGATTCGGAAACAAGTTTACTCTGGGGTATGTTGATGATCATTAGGAAACAAGTTGACTCTTTGGTATGTTGATCATTAGACAACAAGTTTAATCTGGGGGTATGTTGATGATTATTAGGAAACAAGTTAATTATAGGGTTTGTTGATGTTTAAGAAGCATTCCAGGACAAAAGTTTGACTCATGCATGTATTTCATTTTTGTTACAGGTTTGATTTTTGTTGTGGACAGTAATGATAGAGAAAGAGTAGGAGAGGCCAAAGAAGAGTTAAACAGAATGTTGAATGAAGATGAGTTGAGGGAGGCAGTTTTACTGATCTTCGCTAACAAACAGGTATGTCCCATGAAGCAGGAGCGGAGGAGCTACTTCTGATATATCGAGGGCTTGGCGTGAAACGGTTGTTTCTAAAAACCTATTTTGAAAACCCTGGTTTAGGGGCAATTTTGACCCCTTTGTAAACAATGCAAATGTAGGTGCCATTGCTCGGAACAAGCAGTGGCACCTAAATTTCCATTGTTTACCAAGAAAAATGATTTAAGGCTTATAAAGACTTAATGGCGAGATGATTAACCTTGGTAAAAAAATACCAATTTTAGTTACAACCGTTTCACGCCAAGTCCTCAATATATTCGTTAAAAATTGCCCTCTACCTAGGTACCCAATTCGTTCAAATGGCTCTGCTCAGCTACTCAAGATGTTTAACCCTTTCCCTCATACGTCAATTCTGCAACAGACGACTTTGAACGTATTTTGTCAAAACGTAGAAAATCTCCATAATTGAATGGATAACCTATGACTAAAAGTGGAAAACATTGTGGCAAAAGAAGAAATTGATCGTTTTGAGCATTTTCTTCTTTTGTCACTATGTTTTCATAAAGCCGTCTGCTGCAGAGGCATCCGAAAGCGTTTATATGAGGGAAAGGGTTAACAGAGTTAAAAATCGTAAAATCTTTAATGTTGTACATCTAAAATATTAGCCCAATTTTATAACAAATTTGGGCAAATGTTTCTTGGTGCCATTTTGCAAAAAATAAAGGCACAAGATTGCCACCTCAGTTATACATAGAAAAAAAGGCCATCAGAGCTAATAATGAAAAAAAAATTAACATGTTTATTTTCCTCCTTACTCAAATACATCAAAAGATATCTGGAGAACAAAGCAGGACGGACCATCATGTCCCTCTTGCTGTAGTTTTTGTCTTTCGCTATTTTCAACATAAAGTTAACGCGACTGTTCCTGTCCGCCCTTTCCATCAAGTTTAAAGCCAAGCCCAGGTAGCTCACTCAGTAGCGACTTGGGTTGCGAGTTAAAATCCTGGCTCAATCAACATTCTTCCGACACTTGACAAAAGTCAATGTGACAAGCGACATTCGTCTTTCACCAATGGTCTATGTGGAAAAACAGCCAGTTGCTTGGAACTATGTTGTGTGGAGAACTTGTGTGAGAAGGCCAGGAAACACATGAGAAGGTGAATGGGCTATCGTGATTTGACTGAAGAATTGTTGAATAAGGCGTAAAAGACAAATCAATCAACCAACCATCGAGTTTAAAAAAACATTGATGAGATTTTTAACAATGATCGTCATCTGTCAAAGAAATTGATTTAAATAATTCAAAAAGAGTTAGAGCAAAATACATGACATTAAATGTGGATAAATGTCAATAGGGTCTGGGAAATTATAAATCCTCTAAATAGCTATTTGCTTGTTGGCTTAAGAAAGAGATGCACATATTATTTTTATTGCAACCTTGTCATTTTGTGTTTTGTGCAATGTCTGCCAAAAATCTCAAACCTGGTTTACAAGACAATGTAGACAACAAGGATGGCTAAGAAGAACAATGTCTTCCTCAAAGTATTTTGTTGTTTGCTGTAGATGCCTCAAAAGTTTTTGCATAGTGAAATAAAGATTAAACAATATATGTTTGTATTTCAGGATTTACCAAATGCTATGAATGCTGCAGAAATTACAGATAAGCTCGGTCTTCATAACCTAAGAAACAGACAGTGGTATATTCAGGCAACTTGTGCAACTAGTGGAGATGGACTTTATGAAGGATTAGACTGGATGTCAAATTCACTAAAAAGCAAAAATTAATAATGGGTTATATTTGTAATCTGTGTATATGTCAAGAGAGGATATATAATATCTTTGTTTTAACAAATGTCACTTTCTCTTAAAAAACTCACTCCAACAAATCTTTTGTGTTTCATAACATTTTACTTCTGCAAACTTCAAAAAGTTATAAGTGTTTAAGATTTTTATTCACAAACCTGTACGCCGTACTAGTGAAAAAATCCATCATCTGTAATTTCTCTGAAAACATTGCAGAGTTCTGATTCATTCATTAATATTAAAAATGTACTTTCTATTAAAATGCAGATTGGTTTTTTCAGTTTAGAACTTATCTTAAAACAAGCTTAAGTAGTTTAAAAGTTGACAGAGATTAAAGAATTTTACAGAAAAATAAACAGTTGATTGTTAATTAACTTATCCCTTATCATCTGCTAGAAAGAGCTACATCCACAATGCTCTTTGCAAGTACCAGTTTTGAGTTCAGAGCAGTTGATATGTGTTAAAAGAAAGATGAATGTAAAATTGACATTGTGATAAGGTTGGTGTAAATCTATTTAAATTGAAAGTTCTAGAAAAAAGTTCATATTTCATGTGCACTGTAAATGACTCCATCAAGATCACATAACCACAACATGGTTTGACGATGCACTCCAGACTTAAGAACCTCAAATACTCGTCTTACCTGGAACTGATGTTACATGGGTCATCTGTGATGCGATTGTTCATCGAAGTGTACTACAGCCCAATGGCGTAGTTTCTGGTTCCCATGTTCATGGAGGTGGTGCCTGGTCTACTGGCATAGTTTACGGTTCCCATTTTCATGGATGTGGTACCTGGTCTACTGGCATAGATTACGGTTCCTGTTTAAGTCATTGTCACTGAAATATGTGATTACTCTTAATCCTTTCCCTCATACGACAATTTTGCAGCAGAAGACTTAAATCATATTTTGTCAAAAAATAGAAAATCTCTATAATTGAATGGATAACCTATGACTAAAAGTTGAAAACATTGTGGAAAAAGGATAAGTTGCACGTTTTGAGCAATTTCTTCTTTTGTCACTGTTTTTAAAAAGAAAGCGTCTATATGAGGGAAAGAGTTAAAATAAACAAATTAAAAAATGATGTGCCTGATGATCTGATATGGAGTATTAATAGACAGATATCTTGACTATGATAAAGAAAGGGGCGGCTTGTTCATTTCCAAACTCCATTCGCACCAGTACATTCTGTTGCTGTCTATAAACACTTGATTGAAAATAACAAATTTGAAATACTCGAAAAATGAAGATTCCCTATAAAAATACTGTGTCAGAAATGCTTATAGTCTGACTGGAATAGCATTGTTTCTACAAGACTAACAACCTAATATGTCTGACAGATATGGAATTCGGTTTTTCACATTATAATATGGTCTGAATTTTTTTTTAAGATTTTAATACATGAAAACGAAACAACATGATGAGAATGTGAACAATGCATATTATGTACCTTTTTGTCATGTTGTTTTTAGTGTCGTAGCAAAACACTACTAAATATGTGGGGTTGTGGATGGGTTGTAACATGGAAAACAGTTGTAAATACATACTTTTACAAAATGTACTTACTACTGTCTTGCATTTATGTATAAATTGTCCAATTGAAGTTGAGTTTGTCTTTATTAACTGTAGTCCAAAGTGAAAGCCAAACACATGCTTCTTGAAATTTTATTTTCATTATTATTATATCCATATTGTTTCTTGTTTTGAAAGGTGTCTTGAATGAATGTGAAATGAAAAAAATAAATAATTTATTCAGTTTATGGATTTTACACAATTTTTGTTTTCATTAACAAAGTTTTCTTCTGAGGGTTTTTCATACTGAGTATTTGACATGGTTCTACTAAGCATATCCATTTTAACCCTTTTTCCGACTTATTAAATAACGAAGCCTATTCTTTTTGGGAAACAAATCTCTAAAAACCAAAGTAAAATTATTAAATTGTGGCTTAAAACTAAATCGCTCATTATAACTAATTTGTCCTTTTGTCAAACTGTTTTAAAAAAATTGTCTTCTGAAAGCCTCTGTATGTGGGAAAGGTTAAGTATAGGCAGTTGGTTATAATGCATGTATGTTGAGTGAATACCGACAATGCATGAATGATTACAATTGCTTTGTACAACAATTTTCAATTCAAAATTCTTTTTACTGGGAACAGATAAGTAACCTGACAGTATTAGTTATCTCACTTGTTTGACTTAACAATATAGGAAATCTTTAAATCATGATTTATTAATGAAAAGGTCTCAAATCTTTGTGGCAAAACAAGAAATTGCTCGTCATCAATTTCTCCTTTAGTCACAATGTTTTCAAAAGTTAAATAATGCAGATGTGTCTGCAGGTGGGAAAGGTCTTAGCGCATGCATATTCCATGATAATTTGAATAGAGTACCTCGTATAACTACCTCGTTCTTTTTAGTATTAAAAATTATTTACAAAATTTTTATGACATTAAATTGTACATCATCTAGTCAAAATGAAATATCAAAATTTACAAACATTATTTATGGCAATCCCTTAGTATAATGGGCTTATAGAACATGTATGTCATATCTGTATGCATTATGTAAAGTATGTCATGAAACGGGCACCATGTAAAGTATGTCATGAAACGGGCACCATGTATAAAAGTTTTCTTGAAAGGGAAAGCCCGGGCACCGTCATTTATTCCTTTCATTAATCCGAAGCATTCCAGTACTTTAGATTTTAATAACTGCTTTGATTTAGGAAAATACATTTGAGAGAATGAAAGATTGTGTAGTATACATGTAATTCTTGAAATGCGTTTGTGTGTATGTGATCTGTACGGTGGGTTCTACTTGATGGTAAATGTAAAGTCACTTCATTCACTAATATTTGAAAACTCAAGTTTTTAACCTTTTCTTCCATACAACAATTCTGCAGCAGACAACTTTGAACATACCTCAAAAATTTGGAAAAAATCACATCAAATGCAATTATAATTATTGAAAATTGTGGCAAATGCAGAAATTGTTCATTATGAGCAATTTCTCCATTTGCCACAATGTTTACAAAAGTCATCTGCTGCAATGGTGTCTGTATGCGGATTGGGGTTCAACCCTAAATGTGGAGTCGGGGCTCTATGATTGAGGTGTATTTATACTATGTTATCTAGTAACTTTTGTATTCATATTATGCGTGTGTACTATATTACTTTCATCAATTTGTTTGTGTTCTGAACATTGTATGAGCTATTGGTGTATGTGTAATGCATCATGATAGATTTGTAATAGATGACTGGTACTTACCTTCTTTGTTTTACTTCTTTTCTCACCTAGTTTACCTCCATGAATAAATCATACAAGGTTGTTAATGCTTTAATATCCCGAATTGACCCATAAACCGTAAACTCTAGAATTGCCTTGTACTCTTTGGAGCACCAACATTATAGAGTTTAAATGTGTAATGGGAAATATTTCGAGTTTACTTCAACTTATCTAGGCGTCTTGTTTCCATCACACATGGTATTTTTACCCTTTTCCATATATGTAGAATGGTTTTTAAAAACATTCTGACATAGAGGAAAATTGCTCATGATGAGCGATTTCTCCTTTTGTTACATTGATTTCAGCTGTAATCATTCATTTTACTTTCAGTTAAATAGATTTTCTGGGTTTTTTTGCGAATATGTTTTCAATGTCGTTCGCTGAATGTTGTATGTGGGAAAGGTTTATTTTATTACATGAACAAGATTTCTTGTGTGACCCAATACCAAAAATGATGACACCCAAAGAGGTTTGCCAACAAACATTGACAGCAGTGGGCTTATAATATACTGCCTTCCATTCAATCCCAAATCTGAAAAGTGAATAAGACCTAGACAAATAATATAAAGTTTGAGACTACTGTAGAACATTGCCAAATAAGAAAGTTATCATTGTTTTCAACAGTGACTTGCTGCTAAGACATTACCAAAGGTTATGGTACAGGGTTTTCATTAAGACATTGAGTAGAATGCTAAATTATGAAAGGTAGAGGCAGAGTGTTTATACAAAGTGCTTAACACAGAATCTTAACAGTTTCAACTCTCTTTAATATTGTAGAAAATCCTGTAAACAAGACAGATTTTAGCCACCAAGAAATTTGTTTGGGTTGGTAAATTTTGGCCACCTGCCGCCTCTTAATGAAAACCCTGTGGTATTATGGAATATGTTTTGCTCTTCTTATACAAAATGACCTATCAATTTGCTATCTCCTATAAAGGAAGTCTTCCATTTTTGCTGGATAGCCTAGGTAATGAAAATTCATCTGATTATATTTTGAAATTGTTGAATGTGTATATAGAGTAGTTGCCGTTGGACTAATAATAGAGGCATTTTTGTGTGCAACAAATGATTGCACGAACACACAACAGAGCTCAAGATAAGGGCCATTTAGCATGTTTTAAAGTCCTTATTTGACCCTCAAATCTTATGTTGTGGGTACTCAAAAGAATCATCTTGGTGAGACGATTCTTTCGAGTACACACAATATAGGGTTTTAATAATAAGAGAGAAATTTTGGGAAAAAGAACGTAATACCTCCCCTTCTTATCTGAACCTTTGATACAAGTTAGTTTTTACCAGGTAAGCCATGAGGGATAAGAGTCTAGGTATCGAAACATATATCCTATAGCATTCCAACTTGGTGAGCTACCTTGGTTCCTGACGTAATTATTTTCAGCCTTTTCTTCAATGAATCTAAATAAGTAGTCAATTAAGAAGTGTGTTATTATTTTTCTGATCTCTACAGAATTGGATTCATTTGTACCTGACGATGTAGTTTATTTTAATGCTTCTGTTCACAAACTAATGAGACCCGTAGATAATAGATCTACATAAACAAATGGAAAACATTTATTTCTTAAATTCTTATAACTGACATTAAATTTTGATAAAAGTAGCTGTGTCTATAGCGCTTTACCATGATGGGAATGTGTAACACTCCGCGTGCTGATGAAATATACGACATCATTTCATATTTCTTTGAAATTATGATTGTACTAATACCTGAATATTTCTACTATTCGTAATATATGGAGGTAATCACCAAGGAAAGGATTAAAATTTAAGCAACATGTTGTTTCTTACCAGATCTCGCGAGTTTTTCTCATTTAGACTTCAGTGAAAATTGAACAATCCTCGTAATTTTGGTCGCGGATTTGGTGTTTCGTCTCCATAAAGTGATCCACATTGAAGATGGTGTTTTTATCGATGTAAGTTAAACAGATTTTATCAAATAGATTATACACGTTTTAACCCTTTCCTTGATGGTATTTCTGAATAAGTTGAGACTATAAAATGATCTTTCCCTGCTGCTGCTTACATCAATTATTATTAACCCTTTCCCCCATACAACAAATTTGCAGCAGACACTTTTCAAAACATCAAGTGAAAAATTTGGTAAATCTAAATAAATGAAAGTATAGTTGGAATTGAACACATTGTGGGAATTTAACTTTTTGTCACAATGTTCTCAAAAATAGTCGGGAGGTACGTTCGTCTGGAAGTGGAAATGGGTTGGAAGTTTTGAGATATTATTTGTGAATACGCCTTTATCTGTGCTGGGTATATGCAGAGCTCCAATAGTTCAGTCGGTAGCAACATTCTAGTTGTGAGTTTGAATCGCAGCATGGCCAACATTCTTTCTGAGGTTTGACAAAAGTCACTGTGGCAAGCGGAGTACTGGTGTGAGAAGGCTAGGAAACACATGAGTTGGTGAACTGGCCACCGTGATATGCCTGAAAAATTGTTGCAATAGGTGTTAATAAATCCATTGTTCTTGGTATGAACATTTATCGTTTGATAATTTTAAGATTTTCCTTGGCAAAGTAGTTGAAACCCTTTCCCTCATATAGACGCCTTTGCAGCAGACAGCTTTTTGAAAACATAGTAATAAAACGTGGAATTTCTCCTTTTCTTACAATGTTTTCCACTTTTAGTCATAGGTTATCCATTGATTTATAGAGATTTTCTATTTTTTGACAAATTATGTTCAAAGTCGTCTGCTGCAGAATTGTCGTATGAGGGAAAGGGTTAATTGGTTAATGAATCCTACCAGATACAGACGCCTTTGCAGATATGAGAGCATCATACCTTCTAATTGTTTTCCACTCGATATATAAATTATGCTTCCAATTTTCTTTGGATGTAAGTTGTTCCTTAAGGGGAAGACTTTGAAAAGGGTAGTAATGGTTGCCCTCCTTTAGGTAAGCATCATGACTGACTGGCTGGTGACTGACTTAACCCTTCCCTCATATAGGCGCTTTCTGACGGCTCTGCAGCAGACAGCTTTTTGAAAACATAGTGACAAAAGAAGAAATTGCTCAAAATGAGCAATTTCTCCTTTTGCCGCAATGTTTTCCACTTTTTAGTCATAGTAACGTTATCCATTCAATTATAGAGATTTTCTATGTTTTGACAAAGTATGTTCAAAGTCGTCTGCTGCAGGATTGTCGTATGAGGGAAAGGGTTAATTGGTTAATGAATCCTACCAGATACAGATGCCTTTGCAGATATGAGAGCATCATACCTTCTAATTGTTTTCCACTCGATATATAGAGAAAACTTAAAAGATCTTCTCCGAAAGTGTGGCTGATATTCAAATAATTTTGTAGAAATGTTCCTAGGCTGACCCTCTATCAGATTCCTTCAAGCCATGTTGATTGGTTGAAAAATATGGCTACCAGGGGGTGGGGCTATTTTGCCTTATATGGCTTTAGTGAAAGCTTAAAATATCCTCTCCTCCGAAAGTGTCGGGCCAATTTTCAAATAATTTTGAAGAAACATTTCTTGAGTGACACTCTACACGATTCCTTTAAGCCATGGTGGTTGGTAAAAAACATGGCCACCAGGGGGCAGGGCTGTTTGGAGATTTTATTTTTGCCTTATGGCCGTGGAGCGATACTGGCCCTCTTGGGCCTCTTGTTTTTTCATCCAATCTTTAAGAAATATCTGAAAATTTATCTCACTAAAATCTTGTTCAATTCGAAACAAGGTCACATGGGATCAAAAACTTGGTTACTACGTAAACTTTTAGAAAAACTTGTGAACATTAACATCAAACTGAAACCGGTTCATATATGGTCAAAAACAAGGTCACCAGTTTTCCACCAATTGTCTTATTTGTTTCATGTGGGTGGAGTACAGGTGCGAGAAATCCAGGGAATAAACGATCGGCGAACTTGCAGCAGTGATATTACCAATTTACTGTTAAAAATGGCGTTAAGCCCCATTCATTCAATCAACCAATTTTCATGCTAAATCTTTGCACCTAGTCTGAAGTACGAAAACCACTGTGATCCCCGTCGAGTTATTTCCCTTTGCAAGTCAAAAAATTGTACATTATCCATCAAACATTCGTTGACTTGTAACAATATTATATAGACATCTGAAGATGATTTATACCATATAGTAATGTGTGGGAGCATGGGTAGATAACCTGCGATATGATCCAAGGCCCTTGGTTTGATTAAGCCTTTCCCACTTGAAGACACATTATGATGCATATGCGGCAGACAATTTTTGAAAACATGATGACAAAAGGAATAAAAGAGCAATTTCCCCTTTAGTCACAATGTTTTCAAATATTCAATAATTATATTTTTATTTATTGAGATTTTCAAAAGATATGCCAAAAACAATTTTTAGTAGTCTGTTGCAGATTTTTTGTATGTGGGAAATGGTTAAATTTGACTTAAGGTCCTTCCCCCCACAAACACATAGTGGAAGTACTTGGCAAAATGTCTGCAACCCTTTTCTACTCTATATTATATTTCCTTTTTTTGGGGTTCTTTCAGGTTTTTGAGTAACCTGAATAGCATAACTATTTCCCAAATTTATTTTCAGGACTTTACTAGACCATGGGTGGCTTTCTAAGCCTATTCAAGGGCCTCTTCGGTAAAAAAGAGATGAGAATATTGATGGTTGGGTTGGATGCTGCTGGTAAAACCACCATTTTGTATAAACTCAAGCTTGGAGAGATCGTTACCACTATACCTACCATCGGTAAGCATAAGGACAATGCAATAAGGATTAATTTGGGATTTTGTTGTTATATGAATATAACATTAGCTCAGTTGGTAGCAATCCAGGGGCTGCTGTTTGATCCCTAGCCCAGCAAACGTTTTTGACCCCGACATTTGATTAAAGTCACTGACAAGTGATACTTGTCTTCCACCAATGAGCTAACAGTCTATGTGAAAAAGCAGCCAGTTGCTTGGAAGCCTGTTGTGTGGAGTACTGGTATAATAAAGTCAGGAAACACGTAAGTAGATACACTGGCCGCCACAATATGACAGAAAACATGTTGAAAACTGTTAACCCTTTCCCACATACAACAAATCTGCAGCAGACAACATTAAACACGTGACAAATCTCCATAATTGAGAGTTGAATTTTAAATAGAGTTGAAAACATTGTGTGAAATTGTTCATTATGAGCAATTTTGCCTTTTGTCGCAATTATTACAAAAGTGGTCTGCTGAAGATGCGTCAAAATGCGTCTTTACAAATGGGAGTAAATTGATTAAACAAGATTGAAAACATTCTGGCAAAATGAGATTGCCCCTAATGAGCAATTTCTCCTTTTGCCAGAATGTTTTCCAAAGTTTTCTGGTGTAGATGTGTTGTATGTTGAACAGGGTTAATATGTTCTGTAATGTACTTGAATGAAAGTCCCTTAATTCCAAATCCTATAACAAAAAAAATCATAATTACAAAAATATCTGTTTTACTACAGGATTTTGCTATTATTGTTCTTGGATGGTACATTATTCATAAAAATGTCTTTCAGGTTTTAATGTAGAGACCGTAGAATACAAAAATATCAGTTTTACTGTATGGGATGTTGGTGGCCAGGATAAAATCAGACCTTTGTGGAGGCATTATTTCCAAAACACACAAGGTAAGAAGTTCAACAATATTATATAATGGTGTGCACCAACAGCAAGTGTTGGCTATCCATTTTATCACATTGACAAATCATATGTTTGACACATTTAAACTGGATAGTGTTGTATACAAATGATTGTTAGTTATAAATGGATATTACATTTTGATATTTGACATCTACTAGATTGATCTATAAGCTTTTGTTAACATGACTCATTGAGCCATAATAAGATGTCCAGGATTTTGTGTTACATCACAAACACTGTTGTACTGTTTTAGTGTGATGCAACATGTTACAGATGGCATCAAGCACTGAACAAATCACATAAAAGCATAAGCCTGTCCAGTATAAACTTTTCTCCTTTGAAATGAATATATAATAACATATGCAAACATGAATTTATTATGTAAAATATTCTGTCCATTACACGCAAGGTCTCACAGCAACCGTTCTCGACCCGCGATGTTGACATACTTTGTCATAAAACAGTTCAAACTGTGAAAAATCAGTTTGATAGCTAATGTCGTAAATAGAACAGAAAATGTCTTGATTATCTATATCAGGCGTTTGGAAAATTTACATTTCTCTCCGACATTGAAGGTCGTGAGATTTCTGATCTTTCATGTGCCTTACAAGTAGTATTATACAAAGCCTTGCAACAGAACTGTGACAAAATATTCCCTTTATATAGAAACACTTGGTTACTCTTTTTAATTGTGTGTGCATGTTTATGTTAAAATGTGTAAATGACAAATGTGTAAAGAACTCTTCATAATGGGCATATTTTCATGTTCAGAATTTCTATTTAAAATTCGACTTCAATTCATGGTTGTTAAAAAGAATCTTGTTACAGAGACAAAATAGGATTTTTGTGTGTGATGGGAAAAAACCAGTTTACTTTGGGGTATGTTTATAAGAAAACAATTCTAGGGTATGTTGAGGATGGAAAAGCAAGTTGACCCTGGACTATGTTGATGATGGGGTATGTTAATGATTAGGAAACATGTTCACTCTATGGTATGTTGATGATTAGGTAACCATTTTGCTCTGGGGTATTTTAAAGAACATTAGGAAATGAGTTTACTCTGTTTTATGTTGATGATTAAGGCATAAGTTTACTCTTGGGTATGTTGATGATTTTGAAACAAGTTTTCTCAGGGATGATACGGAAATAAATTACTTGGGGTATGTTGTTAATTAGGAAATCAAATTACTCTAGAGTATGTCAATGATCATTAGGAAACAAGTTTACCCTGGGGTATGTTGATGAGCATTAGGGAACAAGTTTACCCTAGGGTATGTCAATGATCATTAGGAAACAAGTTTACCCTGGGTTATGTTGATGATCCTTAGGAAACAAGTTTACCCTGGGGTATGTTGATGAGCATTAGGAAACAAGTTTACCCTGGGGTATGTTGATGATCCTTAGAAACAAGTTTACCCTGGGATATGTTGATGAGCATTAGGAAACCAGTTTACCCTGGGTTATGTTGATGATCCTTAGGAAACAAGTTTACCCTAGGGTATGTTGATGAGCATTAGGAAACAAGTTTACCCTGGGGTATGTTGATGAGCATTAGGAAACAAGTTTACCCTGGGGTATGTTGATGAGCATTAGGAAACAAGTTTACCCTGGGGTATGTTGATGATCATTAGGCAACAAGTTTACCCTGGGTTATGTTGATGATCCTTAGGAAACAAGTTTACCCTGGGGTATGTTGATGAGCATTAGGAAACAAGTTTACCCTGGGGTATGTTGATGATCCTTAGGAAACAAGTTTACTCTAGGGTGTGTCAATGATCATTAGGAAACAAGTTTACTCTAGGGTGTGTCAATGATAATTAGGAAACGAGGTTACTCCAGGGTTATGTTGATGATCCTTAGGAAACAAGTTTACCCAGGGGTATGTTGATGAGCATTAGGAAACAAGTTTACCCTGGCGTATGTTGATGATCCTTAAGAAACAAGTTTACTCTAGGGTGTGTCAATGATAATTAGGAAACGAGGTTACTCCAGGGTATGTTGATGATAAGGAAACATGTTTACCCAGGGGTATGTTGATGATCATTAGTAAACAAGTTAACTCCAGGGTATGTTGATGTTTAAGAAGCATTCCAGGACAAACACCTGGAATTCTTTCTTAAATATCCCGTACTGCAGATGGTCAAAAGTTTCACTCCTGCATGTATTTCTATTCTGTTACAGGTTTGATTTTTGTTGTGGACAGTAATGATAGAGAAAGAGTGGGAGAGGCCAGAGAAGAGTTAAACAGAATGTTGGGTGAAGATGAGTTGAGAGATGCAGTTTTACTGGTCTTTGCTAACAAACAGGTATGTCCCATGAAGCAGGAGCTGCTTCTGATATATATGCGTTAAAAATTGCCCTCTACCTGGTTACCCAAATTGTTCAAATGGCTCTGCTCAGCTGCTCAAGATGGTAAACAGAGTCAAAAATAGAAAAATCTTTAATGTTATACATCTTAACTTCTAGCCCAATTTTATAACAAATTCGGACAAATGGTGTCATTTTGCACAAAAAAAAATGTACAAGATTGCCACCTGAGTTAAACAAAAAAATAAAGGCCACCAGAGCTAAAACTGAAGAAAAAATAAATGTTTATTTTCTTTTTTACTCAAAATACATCTTTGCAATAGATATCAGGTGAACAAAGCAGGACCATCATGGCCCATTTGCTTTGGTTTTTGTCTTTCGTTATTTATATCATAAAATTAAAAATTGTTCATGTCCATCGAAGTTAAAGCTGAGCCCCAGTAGCTCACTTGGTAGCGACGCGGGCTGTCATTCCAGGGGTTGCGAATTTGAATCCTGGCTCAGCCAACATTCTTTCCAACGTTTGACAAAAGTCAATGTGACACGAGTCATTCCTCTTTCAATAATGGGCTAACAGTTTGTGTGGAAAAGCAGCCAGTTGGAAATTATGTTGTGTGGAGTACTTGTGTGAGAAAGCCAGGAAACACATGAGTAGGTGATGAAAACATGATCACCAGGGTGCGGGGCTTGTTTTCCTTATATGTAATATAGTGAAAACTTAAAAAAATAATCTTGTACTAAATCACTGGCCCGATTTGAAAATAATTTGGCATAAATGTTCCTAGTGTTGACCCTCTGCCAAGGTTGTTAAATTTATTCTGATCGGTTAAAAAAAGAGTTTGAGCAGAATTTGTGACATTAAATATGGATAAATGTCAATTGGGAGATTATAAATCTCTAAATATCTATTTGCTTGTTGGTTAAGAAAGAGATGCACTTATTCTTTTTATTGCAACCTTAAAATTTTGTGTTTTTGCAATGTCTGCCATAAACCTCAAACCTGGAGATGGATCAAGATAAATCTGTAAAGAAGTATATATCTAAGACAAAGTAGGAAACGAGGCTAATAAGAACAATTTCTTTTTCGGGGTCTTGTGTTATTTGCTGTAGATGCATCAAAGTTCTTGCATAGTGAAATAAAGATAAAACAATATATGTTTGTATTTCAGGATTTACCAAATGCCATGAATGCTGCAGAACTCACAGAGAAGCTAGGTCTTCATAGCCTAAAAAACAGACAGTGGTATATTCAGGCAACTTGTGCAACTAGTGGAGATGGACTTTATGAAGGATTAGATTGGATGTCAAACCAACTGAAAAACAAAAATTAATATTGGGTTATATTTGTTATCTGTGTATATGTCGGGATATAATATCTTTGTTTTAACACATGTCACTTTCTCTTGAAACACTCGCTCCAAGAAACCTTCTGTGTTTCATAACCTTTTACTTCTGCAAACTCCAAAAATTTATAGTTTTTAATAGTTTTAATCACAAACCTGTACATACAAGTGACGAAATCCATCATCTGTAATTTACTCTAAAAAAGATGCAGGGTTCTCATTCATTCATTTATATTAAAAATGTACTTCTATAAAAATGAAGAATTTTCTTTTGAAGTTACAAACAGTTGAATTTAGTACTAAGGTCTTAACATGCTGAAGTAGTTTAACCCTTTCCCTCATACGACAATTCTGCAGCAGACGACTTTAAACATACTTTATCAAAAAATAGAAAATCTCCATAATTAAATGGATAACCTACGACTAAAAGTGGAAAAAATTGTGGCAAAAGGAGAAATTGCTCGTTTTGAGCAATTTCTTCTTTTGTCACTATGTTTTCAAAAAGCTGTCTGCTGCAGAGGCGTCAGAAAGCGTCTATATGTGGGAAAGGGTTAAAAGTCGCCGGAGATTCAATTTTGTGATTTCGTTTTGACTAGGTGATGTACAATTTATTGTCATATAAATTGTCTTGGATTTTGTAAATAAGTTTTAATACCATGTAGAATGAGGTAGTTATAGGAATAGAGTACCTCATATAACAACCTTGTTCTACATGGTATTAAAACTTATTTACAAAATCCAAGACAATTTATATGACAATATACGTCATCTAGTCAAAATGAAATAACAAAATTTACAAACATTATTTATGGCAATCCCTTAGTAGAGCTATAAAGGGCTTATAGAACATCTGTATTATATATCTGTATGCATAATGTAAAGTATGTCATGAAACGGGCACCATGTATTAAAGTTTTCTCGAAAGAGAAAGCCTGGGCACCATCATTTATTCCTTTCATTAATCCGAAGCATTCCAGTACTTTAGATTTTAATAACTGCTTTGATTTAGGAAAATACATTTGAGAGAATGAAAGATTGTGTAGTATAATTGTAATTATTGAAATGCATTTGTGTGTATGTGATCCGTATGGTGGGTTCTACTTGATGGTAAATGTAAAGTCACTTCTTTTCACCAATATTGAAAACTCAAAAGTTTTTTAACCTTTTTCCACATTCAGCAATTCTGCAGCTGACAACCTTTTGAACATACCCAAAAAATAAAAAATAATTTTTTATTTTGTAAATGCAAGTACATTTATTGAAAAGTGTTGAAAACATTGTGGCAAATGCAGAAATTATTCATTATGAGCAATTTCTCCATTTGCCATAATGTTTTCAAAAGTCATCTGCTGCAAAGGTGTCGGTATGCGGATTATGGTTCAACCCTAAATGTGGAGTCTGGGCCCTATGATTGAAGTGTATTTATACTATGTTATCTAGTAACTTTTGTATTCATATTATGCGTGTGTACTATATTACTTTCATCATTTTGTTTGTGTTCTGAACATTGTATGAGCTATTGGTGTATGTGTAATGCATCATGATAGATTTGTAATAGATGACTGGTACTTACACTCTTTGTTTTACTCCTTTTCTCACATAGTTTACCTCCATGAATAAATCATACAAGGTTGTCCATACTCTAAAATCCAGAATTGACCCTCAAACCCTATACTCTAGATAGGGTTTAAATGTGTTATGTGAAATATTTGGAGTTTACTTCAATTTATCTAGGCGTCTTGTTTCCATCACACATGGTATTTTTACCCTTTTCCATTTGTAAATGACTTTTAAAAACATTCTGACAAAAGAGGAAAATTGCCCATGATGAGCGATTTCTCCTTTTGTTACATTGATTTCAGCTGTAATCATTCATTTTACTTTCAATTAAAAAGAGATTTTCTGTGTGGGAAAGGTTTAATTTATTACATGAACAAGAATTCCTGGGTGACCCAATACCCAAAAAGATAACACCAAAGAAGTTTGCCAACAAACATTGACAGCAGTGGGCTTATAATATAGTGAGCGATTATGGACCTTCCATTCAATTCCAAATCTGAAAAGTGACAAATAATATAAAGTTTGAGACTACAGTAGAACATGGCCAAATATGAAAGTTATCATTGTTTTCAACAGTGACTTGTTGCTGAGACATTACCAAAGGTTATGGTACAGGGTTTTCATTAAGAAATTGAGTGGAAGAATAAATTGTGAACAGAAGAGACAGAGTGCAAAGTCATCACAGGTTCAACTCTCTTTAATATTGTTTCTGTCAATTTGTTCACAACAAATCCTGTTATCAAGACGTATTTTAGCCAACCAGAAATTTGTTTGGGTTAGTCAATTCTGGCCGCCTGCCGCCTCTTAATGAATTCCCTGTGGTATTATGGAATGTGTTTTGCTCTTCTTATACAAAATGACCTATCACCTAGCTCTTAGCCATAAAGGAAGTCTTCCATTTTTGCTGGATAGGTATTAGAAGATGAAAATTCATCAGATTATATTTTGAAATTTTTGAATGTGTATATAGAGTAGTTACCATTGGACTAATGATCCAGGAATTTTTGTATGCAACAAATGATTGCACGAACACACAACAGAGCTCAAGATAAGGGCCATTTTGCATGTTTTAAAATCCTTATTTGATCCTCAAACCTATGTTGTGGGTACTCAAAAGAATCGTCTCGGTGAGATGATTCTTTCGAGTACACACTATAGGGTTTGCTTTAATAATAAGAGAAATGGTGGGAAAAAGAGCTGAATACCCCTCTTTATCTGGACCTCTGTGTCACAAGTTCAGTATTGGCAGGTAAATTCATGAGGGATAAGTGTTCCGGTACCAAACATTCAATGGTAAATATATATTGTATAGCATTCTAACTTCGTGAGCTACCTTGGTTCCTGACATCATTGTGTTCATCCTTTTATACATGAATTTCAATTAGCAGTCATTTAAAAATGCGTTATTCTTTTCTGATGTCTTAAGATTCATTTTGTATTCGACGACAATGAAGTTTATTTTAATGCTTCTGTTCACAAACTTAGGAGACCCATAGATAATAGATCTACATTATGCAAATAGAAAACCTTTATTTCTCATAACTGACATTACCTTTTGATAAATGTAGCTGTGTCTATAGCGCTATACCATGACGGGAATGTGTAACACTACGCATGCTGATGAAATATACAACATCATTTCATATTTCTATGAAATTATGATTGGTCTAATACCTGAATATTTCTTCTTGTCTTCGTAATATATGGAGGTAATCACCAAGGAAAGGTTTAAAATTTAAGCAACATGTTGTTTCTTACCAGATCCCGCGAGTTTTTCTCATTTAGAGTTCAGTGAACATTGATCAATCCTCGTAATTTTGGTTGCGGATTTGGTGTTTGGTCTCCATAAACTGATCCACATTGAAGATGGAGTTTTTATCGATGTAAGTTAAACAGATTTTATCAAATAGATTACACACGTTTTAACCCTTTCCTTGCTGGTATTTCTGAATAAGTTGAAACTATGAAATGATCTTATCCCTGCTGCACACATTAATTAATCCTTTCCCAAATACAACAAATTTGTCGCAGACGCCTTTCAAAACATCAAGTGAAAAATTTGGTAAATCTAAATAAATGAAAGAAAAAGTTGGAATTGAATACATTATGACAGTTTAACTTTTTGTTGCAATGTTTTCAAAAATCGTCGGATGTAAGTGCATCTGCAAGTTGAAAAAGGGTTAGAAATGATGAGCTATTTTTTTATGAAGATGCAGTTATTTGTGCTTGGTACATGCTGAGCTCAGTCAGTAGTGACGGGGGCTGTCAATCCAGGGGTTGTGAGTTCCAATCCCAGCTTTGCCCAAAAAAAATTCTGATGTTTGACAAAAGTCACTGTGACAAGTGTTATTCGTCTTTTACCAATGGGCTAACAGGCTTGTGGAAAAGCAGTCAGTTGTTTTGAAAGTATGTTGTGTGGAGTACTGGTGTGAGAAAGCTAGAAAACACATGAGAAGGTGAACTGGCTGCCGTGATATGACTGACTGGCTGTTATCCGGCTAAAACAGATCAGTAGTTCTGGTAACTTGCCCAGGAAAGTAATATAACTGAAAAATTGTTGAAAGCGATGTAAACACTAAAATAACCGAGCAATGTTTCCTAAGGGACAAGATGAACAGTTTTTCACAAAAAACAATTTGTCTGCGTCAATGCATCTGCATGTGGGAAAGGGTAAAGATCATAAATTAGTTCAGCTTTCTTTGCATTATTACATGCTTTTTATAAGTTTAAATGAATTTTTATCTAAATTGTTTTGGGAAAAAAAATATGGAAGGGGTTAAAAGTGTAAATGAGTGGCGCTCTAGGAAGAACATCCTTGGGGCATTTTTCGTCAAGTGTATATCCGCATCAACTGACGCACCCAAGCAAATTGATCTGGGTCTGCACATATTGTCACTTGTGGAAGGTTCGAGACAATTCTGGCAAACATTTCACCGAGTTTGTTTTTCCTGGAGCATGGATCTTATATATACCTCATTGGAGCCTTGGCACACACGAAACAAGTTCCGTATCTATTCCAGTAGTAAAGTCTTGATTTTAGACCAATCTGATCGACATCGTCTTCCAGGATGCTGGATTGCAATTGGCTAAGATCCTGATTATACTACTGAGGCAAGGCTGATCTGGTTCTTAGCCTGGTTACAAGGTCCTGTCGATTGTTTTTTGTGTGACATATAATGTTAGTCATTTTGTTATCCTCTCCGCAATAAGCAGATTGGATGTTGGTTTGGCGTCATTTGTCTGTCTGACGCCATATCTAAGACATGGCTGGATTGATTAGATTAAAACTAGATGGAGATGATCACCATTATAGGGAAATGCCCCACACGAAGGTTCACTAATATTGCCTCAGGAACACATGAGTTATGTCCCCTATTGTACATGTATATATAATGGATCAAATCACAATTGCTTTGTGAACACTATAGAGGCTACATTTAACATCCAATCTTCATCGGAACATTTATCATTAAACCTTGTCGAGCTTTAAACTGGGTCATGTGGGATCAAATTTTAGAGGGAGAGAGAAAAAAAATGAAAACACTAAATGCCTCATTTTTCATCAAATCGTCAACATTGTTAAGCGACAATTTGAAACGGGGTCTCATGTAGTCATTTTTTTTCATCCAATCTTTAAGAAATATCTGAAAATTCATCTCACTAAAATCTAGATCAATCCGAAATAAGGTCACATGGGGTCAAAAACTTGGTTACTATGTAAACTTTTAGAAAAAACTTGTGAACATTAACATCAAACTGAAACCGGTTCATATATGGTCAAAAACAAGGTCACCAGTTTCTCCAATTGTCTAATTTGTTTCATGTGGGTGGAGTACAGGTGCGAGAAATCCAGGAAATAAACGATCGGCAAACTTGCTGCAGTGATATTGCCAATATACTGTTGAAAATGGCGTTAAACCTCAAACATTCAATCTACCAATTTTCATGTCTAGGTCAAGGTTTTCTCTTTTCCTTATTATTTAAGTGCATGCTAAATTTTTGCACCAAGTCCTAAGTACGAAAATCACTTGGATCTCTCTAGAGTTATTTCCCTTTGCAAGCCAAAAAATTGTTCCCTCTCCATCAATCTTTCGTTGACTTGTAACACTATTATATAGACACCTGAAGATGATTTATACCAGAGTAATGTGTGGGAGCTTGGGTAGATAACCTGCGATATGATCCAAATGCCCTTGGTTTGATTAACCCTTTCCCACTTGAAGACACATTATGACGCATATGCGGCAGACGAATTTTGAAAACATTGTGACAAAAGAAATAAAAGAGCAATTTCCCCTTTTGTCACAATGTTTTCAAATATTCAATAATTATATTTTCATGTTGTGAGATTTTCAAAAGATTTGCCAAAAACAATTTTAAGTAGTCTGCTGCAGATTTTTTGTATGTGGGACAGGGTTTAAATTTGACTCAAGATTTGGTCCCCTCACAAACACAAAGTGGAAGCACTGGGTTAAATGTCTGCAACCCTTTTCTAGTCTATACTATATTTCCTTTTTTGTGGTTCTTTCAGGTTTTTGAGTAACTCGAAATCAAAATGGGTAATGCTATTGCGAGCCTTTTCAAGAACCTCTTTGGTAAGAAAGAGATGAGAATATTGATGGTTGGGTTGGATGCTGCTGGTAAAACCACCATTTTGTATAAACTCAAGCTTGGAGAGATCGTAACTACTATACCTACCATTGGTAAGCGTAACTATTTCCCAGATTTATATTTAGGCATTACTAGACAATCGGTGCCTTACAAGCGCATTTAAGAGCCTCTTTCCCAAATTTTGATGCATTCAAATGATGCAGCATATTGAACAATTTCCCCTTTTACCTCAATGTTTTCATCTGTATTCAAGAATTATTCTTTTACAGATGAGCTCAATGCACCTCGCCCAATTTTCACAATATTGAGATATTGAGACGATCACGTATTACAACCACTATTAGAGGTCAAAAATAATATATGACTATATTTTGTGACTGCTCAATATCTCTACAGAGGTCCAGATAAGGAGGGGTATTCAGCTCTTTATCCCACAATTTCTATCTTGTCATTAAAGCAAACCCTATGTTGTGGATACTCAAAAGAATCGTCACACTGAGACTGTTCTTTTGAGTATCCACAACATGGGGTTAGAGGGTCAAATAAGGATTTTAGAACATGCCCCTTATTTAGAGCTCTGTGACTCTCAAATCCCTTAACCCTTTCCTGCATACGACAATTCTGCAGCAGACGACTTTGAACATATTTTGTCAAAAAATGGAAAATCTCTATAATTGAATGGATAACCTATGACTAAAAGTGGAAAATATTGTGGCAAAAGGAGAAATGCATGTTTTGTGCAATTTCTTCTTTTGTCACTATGTTTTCAAAAAGCCGTCTGCTGCAGAGGCGTCAGAAAGCGTCTATATGAGGGAAAGGGTTAAAAGATTGTGACATTACTCTCATCAGATGTTCATCATATTGAAGCGAAGATGACTGTAATTTGTGTCCACTCCTTACCTTTTGAACCCCTTGAATGATTTTGAAATAACCTGCCGCAAATAATCTCCATATTGAGGCAATATGCAGAGGATATGTTTCAGCCAGTTTGGTAAAAGGTCAAGGTCACACTTGGAGGTCAAAGCTCACAAATTATGTTACCAACTGAGATATCAAACCCACAACCCATGGATTGATAGATCTCATTGTTACCAACTGAGATATCACGCCTCAGAAAAGCTGTTAGGAAGATGATAAAATCTCAATATAAATACTGTATATATTATTTACAAGTTATTTATGATTCATTATTAAAATGTTTCAGGTTTTAATGAAGAGACTATTGATTACAAAAACACAAGTTCTTTAAGGGATTTTGTTATTATTTATGGATGATACATTATTCGTATCAATTTATTTCAGGTTTTAATGTAGAGACCGTAGAATACAAAAATATCAGTTTTACTGTATGGGATGTTGGTGGCCAGGACAAAATCAGACCTTTGTGGAGACATTATTTCCAAAACACACAAGGTAGGCATGGAAGTATTTAGGCCTCTGGCCAATTGTACAAATCACTATAATAAATTATTAAAAAGAGTTGAAAACAATGTGGCAAAAGGAAAATTGCTCATTTGTCAGTGTTTTCAAAAGTGGTCTGCTGCAGAGGCGTCGGAATGTAGGAAAGGCTTAACAAAAGAGAATAATGTTCTTCACACTGTTTCCTGAACATATCGATATGAGGTCATAGTTTCTTTGATACATCAGGACTGTCCAACAACGATTAAAATTGGGAATGCAAGTTTGCCCATTAGCTAACGCATGAATTTACATTCAACAATGTTGTTTCAGAGCTCAAGATAAGGGGCTTTTTTCATGTTCTAAAATGCTTATTTGACCCTTTAACCCTATGTTGTAGGTACTTGTCTCAGTTAAACAATTCTTTTGAGTACACACAACATAGGGTTTGCCAAAACGATAAGAGAGAAATTGTGGGAAAAAGAGCCGTATAGCCCTCCTTATCTGGACCTCTGGTTGTTTTTTAACTATTGAAAACAATACAGGATACTCCGAACATTACTTAGTCTATTCTCGAAAGTTGCCTTGGAAGAATGTAGTGTGCAACAATGGTAAGAGAAGCAAGGAAACACATGGTGAATTTGCCACCTTGATATAACTGATAAAAAACAACAAGTGCGTCTGCACAAGTTACTTTTTTACCCTCGCTACAAGGTTTTCGAGGGTATATAGGGATCTGCCTGTATGTATGTATGTACTTACCCCAACAATGTCATCACTCTAGCGACTTCATTTCTTATCTGATTTTCATAGAACTTCACACTTACCTCTTGCACAAGTTTGCGTTTGAACGACCTAGGTCAAAGGTCAAGGTGACAGTGACTAGTATACTTCTGTATGAACTGACGTCATCGATCTAGCAACTTTTATTTCTTATCAGATTGTGATGAAAATTGGCACACATGTTAACCAACATCTCGTGTTTAAACGACATAGGTTAAAGGTCAAGGTCACAGTGGTTATAAAGGTCTGGGGAAAAATGACATCATTGCTCTAGCAACTTTATTTCTTTTCTGATTGTTATTAAAATTAATACACATGTTCACCAAAATCTCCTCTTATACAAGTTTCTGTTTCACTGACATAGGTCAAAGGTCAAGGTCACTGACTATTATATGTCTGTGCAAAACAAGGTCATCGCCCTAGCATTTTTAGCTCACCTATGCACAAAGTGCAAGGTGAGATATTGTGATCACATTTTGTCCGGCCTCCGTCCATCGTCCGTCGTGCGTTGTCAACATTTAAGCTTGTTAACACTCTACAGGCTACATTTTGCATCCAATCTTCATGAAAAATTATCAGAACATTCATCTCCATCAAATCTTGGACAAGTTCGAAACTGGGCCATATGAGGTCAAAAACGAGGTCACTAGGTCAAATTGAAGGGAAATCTTGTTAACACTCTGGAGGCCACATTTTCAACTTGAGCATGTTGAAACTTTATCAGAATGTTTGTCTTGATGATATGTAGGTCAAGTTCGAACATGGGTCATGTAGGGTCAAAAAGTAGGTCACTAGGTCAAATTGAAGGAAAATCTTGTTAACACTCCAGAGGCCGCAATTTTTTGTCTTAAAGATATCTAGGTCAAGTTCGAATATGGGTCATATTGGGTCAGAAACTAGGTCAATAGGCCAAATTGAAGGGAAATCTTGTTAACACTGTAGAAGCCGCATTTTTTTGCTTCAGCAGCTTGAAATTTGAATGATATCTAAGCCAAGTTCGAATATGGGTCATGTAGGGTCAAAAACTAGGTCACTAGGCCAAATTGAAGGAAAATCTTGTTAACACTTTGGATGCCGCATTTTTTGCTTCAGCAGCTTGAAATTTGGTCAGAATGTTTGTCTGAATTATATCTAGGTCAAGTTCGAATATGGGTCATATTAGGTCAGAAACAAGGTCAATAATATAGGTTATTGCATCAATATGGGAAAATATTGTGTTGGACGAGTTCCTTCGGCTGAGTTGCCCGAGCTTGCGAGGGCACTCCGCCGAAGGAACGAGTCCCAACACAATAGATTCCCATAATCATGCAATAACCTTTTTATTGTATAATTTGATATTGGCTATTTAAAATGTGTCGTTTTGTTTGTTTTAAACACGTCACACTTATTAGAAAATTAACAGTCGTTTTGGATTGCTCAGATAAATAAACATTAACGATATATCGCGCATTTGTACTCTCCTTTACGCTGGTTGCTAAGGTCGCGGAAAATATAATTTACGAACCGCCATTGTTGTCGACTCGAAATTGGAATCGTCGACAAAATGATGTGTAACGCCTTTTCTAACAGTGTTTTTCATTAAGAACTCGTGTATTATCTTATTCTTGTATTTACGCCTGGACATTTGTTTTTTTATTACGATTTAGATGCCCCTTTAAAAGGGTATGTTCAGTAAAGCGAACACACATCTTTGATATACATATAAAGGCTACTGCGTTGATAAACTTCACATCGGAGGATAACAAAACAAATCTGAAGACCTACCTTTAAAACAATCATTTGCTTATTCATCTTAGCAGTTATGAATCCCTCTTTATTTGTTGATACACTTATAATAGATCGTCAACGACAATCAAAACAACACTCGAGCAATATTATTGATGTACACGTCACATTATTACGTCAGAAACTACGTACGTATTTACTAGCATAGCTAACGCTATAAATAGACCAGATTGGGTTTTGTGTATGTCTATCGATTTTTCACTACGTGTCATCTATAAAAGATGTACCAAACAATGTACTACGCACCGTATAAGCACAGCTTTTCCCTAGGACTATCAGAGAATCGAACCTTGAGCAGATCACATCTGTAAACTGATTCAAGTCCCGTCTACATTGATACACAGCCTAAACAACACAGCTGTTTTTTTTTATTTCATTATGTCTCCCCCTGTATACAGGGGAGATATATTGTTTTTGTCCTGGGCGTCTGTCTGTCCTTCTGTCTGTCTGTCTGTCCGTCTGTCCGAAATCGTGTCCGCTCCATATCTCCAAGACGGCTTGAAGGATTTTCATGAAACTTGGCTCACATGTTCACCTCATCAAGGCGACGTGCAGAACCCGCGTCTCGACAATATAGGGTCAAGGTCAAGGTCACGCTTGAAGGTCAAAGGTTTGAGGCTTTATTTCGTGTCCGCTCCATATCTCCCAGACGGCTTGAAGGATTTTCATGAAACTTGGGTCACATGTTCACCTCATCAAGGTGACGTGCAGAACCCGCGTCTCGACAATATAGGGTCAAGGTCACACTTGAAGGTCAAAGGTTTGAGGCTTTATTTCGTGTCCGCTCCATATCTCCGAGACGGCTTGAAGGATTTTCATGAAACTTGGGTCAAATGTTCACCTCATCAAGGCGATGTGCAGAACCCATGTCTCGACTGTCTGTCTGTCTGTCCCAAATTTATAGGTTGGAATGTTTTGAGAGATTTTGACAGATATTTGAGGGGAGACATCTGTTTTTTGCAAAAACAATTCTAGTTTTTGGCCGGATTGCTTAAGCAATTCCGGTCTATAGATTGGCGATGTCCGTCTGTCTGTCTGTCTGTCCGTCAACATTTTGGTTAAAGTTTTAGGTTAGGCAAAATGGTTAAAGTTTCTGGTTAAGCAAAATCTCAGCACAAGAAAGGGTTGCAAACTTGAAACTTTGCCTGAAGGTAACCAGTAACAAGTTCTATTGATTTCTATTGTTACTTTGACCTTGACCTTAGTTTGTCGATTTTCAAGGTCAAATTGCCGACAATCCGGCCTTACCGTCTTCAGCGGTTTCTTGTTATTTGTTAATATGCCTAATTAGTTGTTTTAACCATTTTAATGGCTTCACTTGCCTGCGATGCACTTAGCCCTGACAGTAACAAAGTAGAAGTAGAAGTTAGCTGGATCTCTAAATCACGAAAGGTTGGATGAGAGCGCTTTGTAACGTTAGTGTATGGAAATAGTTCCGTCCTTAGCGTCACGTGAAAAAGATTCCAGTGCAATATCAACCCGTGCAATATCAAATGATATTGCATCCTTTGTTCATATGGAAACAAGAGGGAACAATATCAAAGTATACAATAAGGGAAAATATTGTTCAAACTCTGCAGGCCGCATTTTTACTTCGAGCAAGTTGAAAATTTGTCAGAATGTTGTCTTGGTGATATCTAGTCCATGTTGGAATATGGGTCATATAAGGTAAAAAAATATAGATCACTAAGCCAAATGAAGGAAAATCTTGTAAACACTGTGGAGGTTGCATTCAGAATAATTGTCTTGATGTGTTTTACATTGCAGTACATTGTATAATTAAAGTGAGCGATCCAGGGCCATCATGGCCCTCTTGTTCTTCTTAGCTGATGGTTATGCAACTTAACACACATGTTCACCAACATCGCCTCTTGTACTAGTTCACGTTCACAAACCTAGGTTAAAGCTCAAGGTCACAGTGACTATTATATGTCTGTGCAACTTTATTTCTTATTTTATTATTATGAAAATTTAACCATATCTTCACCAGCATCCCCTTTTGTATGAGTTCGCATTTCACCGACTTAGGTCAAAGGTCAAAGCATCTTTTATAAGTTGTACGAAATGACTTCATGGCTCTTGCGACTTTATTTCATATCCCATTGTTATGAAACTTTACTCAAATATATTGTTAACGATTATCTCTTCTTGTACAAATTTGCATTTCATCGACCTAGGTGAAAGTTCAAGCCTAGACTGACTATAATACATTTGTAGAAAACAACTTCACCTCTCTAGCACTTACATTTGTGGACGAATTCCTTCATGTTCCATACACAGGTTCAGTGTCAAAAGTTTGCTTTTAAACCTTTCCCTCATATAAATGCTTTCTGACGCCTCTGCAGCAGATGGCTTTTTATACGCCCGTTTTGAAAAATCGATCGTATTATAGTTTTACCTGCGGCGGGCGGCGTCCAGTATGTTGTCAGCTTAATAACTGTAGAAGCCTTTGTCCAATCATCACCAAATTTTGTCAGAATGTGTATTGGCATAATAACTTGGACAAGTTCGATAACTAGCCATATTTCTCCAGTCAATATAGAGTTATTGCCCTTGAATTATAGAAATTACCTAAAATTGGTCTTGTCAGCTAAATAACTTGTGAAGCCTTTATCCGATCATCACCAAATTTAAACAATATGTTGATGGGCAGAATATCTTGGTCAGGTTTGATAACTTACAGCGTTATCTTTGTCACTACACAATTATGTCCCTCGAAATGGCCAAAACTGTACTAACAGTGTCCGCACTCTAAGTTTGGCTGACGTACAACCAATTACCACTATACTTGGTATCAAAAAAACAGGACAGGCGTATTTTGTGATATTTTTCGCTCTTGTTGAAAACATAGCAACAAAAGAAGAAATTGCTTTTCTATTTGTTAGAGATTTTCTATTTGTTGACAAAATATGTTCAAACTTGTCTGCTGCAGATTTGTTGTATGTGGGAAAAGGTTAACTAGTAATATCTAGTAACTCTCCCCCCCCCCCCCCCCCCCCCCCCCCCCCTCCCACACACACCCAAACAATTTACCAGGCATTTGATTCAAATTTATATGCTGTAAAAAAGGTTTAATAGAAGAAATTGTTATTCATGTTAATTGTTTGTTACAGGTTTGATATTTGTTGTGGACAGTAATGATCGAGAAAGAGTGGAGGAGGCAAGAACCGAATTAGCAAGAATGACAAGTGAAGATGAATTGAAAGATGCTGTTCTACTGGTTTTTGCTAACAAACAGGTGGGCAGAAATATCCTATATTGCTTTTTAGCTCACCTGAGCCCGAGGCTCATAGTGAGTTATTGTGACCAGTCTTTGTCCATCTTCCATCAACATTTTTCTGTCACCTGCGTAGCATGGTAGGCACTTAGGGATTTTTTTTTTTTTTTGTCCGGCATCTGTCTGTCTGTCGTCACACTTTTTCGTCACGTTTTTAAATAACTTTTTTTCTACTCAAAGGATTACATTGAAACTTCTGACAAATGTTTATATCAATGTGTGTGATTGGTTCACAAAAGGGGGATAATCCAAATATTTTTATATCAGAGTTATTGCCCCTTTTCTGTCAAAAAATTTAATTTTCAAATTACTTTTTTTCTACTCAAAAGATTGGATTGAAATTTCTGACAAACGTTTATATCAATCTTTGTCATGCGTTCACAAAAGGGGGATAGTCCAAATATTTTTTATATCAGAGTTATTGCACCTTTTCTTTCAAAAATTAAAATTTTCTGACAAGGCCCCGGCAGGTGACACACGTGCTCCGGGGAGCACTCCATTCTAGTCTTCAAACGACATCTCCTCCTAAACCGTTTGGCCAGTTTTGACAAAAACTTTACAGGGATGTTCCTTGGGTTCTTTACAGGAATGTTCCTTCAGTACTTTACAGGGATGTTCCTTGGGTACTTTACAGGGATGTTCCTTTGGTACATTACAGGGATGTTCCTTTGGTACATTACAGGGATGTTCCTTTGGTACATTACAGGGATTTTCCTTAGGACCTTAACAGGGATATCCCTTGGGTACTTTACAGGGATATTCCTTGGGTACTTTACAGGGACGTTCCTTTGGTACTTTACAGGGATGTTCCTTTGGTACTTTACAGGGATGTTCCTATGGTACTTTACAGGGATTTTCCTTGGGACCTTAACAGGGATATCCCTTGGGTCCTTTACAGGGATATTCCTTTGGTACTTTACAGGGATATTCCTTGGGTACTTTACAGGTATATTCCTTGGGTACTTTACAGGGATATTCCTTGGGTACTTTACAGGGACGTTCCCTTGGTACTTTACATGGATGTTCCTTTGGTACTTTAAAGGGATATTAACAGGGATGTTCCTTTGGTACTTTACAGGGATGTTCCTTTGGTACTTTACAGGGATTTTCCTTGGGACCTTAACAGGGATATCCCTTGGGTACTTTACAGGGATATTCCTAGGGTACTTTACAGGGACGTTCCTTTGGTACTTTACAGGGATGTTCCTTTGGTACTTTACAGGGATGTTCCTATGGTACTTTACAGGGATTTTCCTTGGGACCTTAACAGGGATATCCCTTGGGTCCTTTACAGGGATATTCCTTTGCTACTTTACAGGGATATTCCTTGGGTACTTTACAGGTATATTCCTTGGGTACTTTACAGGGATATTCCTTGGGTACTTTACAGGGACGTTCCCTTGGTACTTTACATGGATGTTCCTTTGGTACTTTAAAGGGATATTCCTTTGGTACTTTAAAGGCATATTCCTTGGGTTGTTCCTTCAGTACTTTACAGGGACGTTTCTTGTGCACTTTACGGGGATATTCTTTAGGTACTTTAAAAGAATTTTCCTGCGGTACTTAACAGGGACATTTCTTGGGTACTTTACTGGGATGTTCCTTGGGTACTTTACAAGGATGTTTCTTGGGTACTTTACAGGGATTTTCCTTGGGTACTTTACAGGGATGTTCCTTTGGTACTTTACAGGGATTTTCCTTGGGACCTTAACAGGGATATTCCTTGGGTACTTTACAGGGATGTTCCTTTGGTACTTTACAGGGATTTTCCTTGGGACCTTAACAGGGATATCCCTTGGGTACTTTACATGGATATTCCTAGGGTACTTTACAGGGATATTCCTTTGATACTTAAAAGTGATGTTCCTTGGGTCCTTTAAAGGAATAATTCTTTGGTCCTTTACAGGGATGTTCCTTGGGTACTTTAAAAGGATGTTCCTTGGGTCCTTTACAGGGATGTTCATTGGGTCCTTAACAGGGATATTCCTTGGGTACTTTAAAGGGATGTTCCTAGGGTCCTTTACAGGGATGTTCCTTTGGTACTTTACAGGGATATTCCTTGGGTAATTTAATTGAATGTCCTTGGGTACTTTACTGGGACGTTCCTTGGGTCCTTTAAAGGGATAAACCTTGGGTACTTTACAGGGATATTCCTTAGGAACTTAAAAGGGATATTCCTTAGGTATTTTACAGGGATGTTCCTTTGATACTTTACAGGGATATTCCTTGGGTACTTTACAGGGATATTCATTGGGTACTTTACAGGGATATTCCTTGGGTACTTTAGAGGGATATTCCTCGGGTACTTTAAAGGGATATTCCTTCGGTACTTGACAGGGATATTCCAGTGTACTTAAGAGGGATATTTCTTAGGTACTTTACTGGGATATTCCTTGGGTACTTTAAAGGGATATTCCTTGGGTACTTTAAAGGGATATTCCTTGTGTACTTTTAAGGGATATTCCTTGGGTACTTTAAAGGGATATTCCTTGGGTACTTTATAGGGATATTCCTTGGGTACTTTAAAGGGATATTCCTCGGGTATTTTAAAGGGATGTTTCTTGGGTACTTTACAGTGATGTTCCTCGGGTCCTTTAAAAGGATGTTTCTTGGGTACTTTCCAGGGATGTTTCTTGGGTACTTTAAAGGGATATTCCTTGGGTCCTTTAAAGGGATATTACTTGGGTACTTTAAAGGGATGTTTCTTGGGTACTTTAAATGGATATTCTTTTGGTACTTTAAAGGGATATTCCTTCGGTACTTTAAAGGGATATTCCTTGGGTACTTTAAAGGGATATTCCTAGGGTACTTTACAGGGATATTCCTTGCGTACTTTACGGGGATGTTTCTTGGGTACTTTACAAGGACGTTTCTTTGGTACTTTACAGGGATATTTCTTGGGTACTTTGAAGGGATATTCCTAGGGTACTTTACAGGAATATTCCTTGGGTACTTTACGGGGACGTGTCTTGGGTACTTTACAAGGACATTTCTTGGGTACTTTACATGGAAATATTCATAGGGTACTTTACAGGGACGTTTCTTGGGTACTTAACAGGGATATTCCTCGGGTCCTTTAAAGGAATGTTTCTTGTGTACTTTACAGGGATGTTTCTTGAGTACTTTACAGGGATGTTTCTTGGGTACTTTAAAGGGATATTCCTTGGGTACTTTACAGGGATGTTTCTTGGGTACTTTAAAGGGATATTCCTTGGGTACTTTACAGGGATGTTTCTTGGGTACTTTAAAGGGATATTCCTTGGGTACTTTACAGGGATGTTTCTTGGTTCTTTAAAGGGATGTTCCTTGGGTCCTTTAAAGGGATGTTTCTTGGGTACTCTACAGGGATGTTTCTTGGGTACTTTACAGGAATGTTTCTTGGGTACTTTACAGGGATATTCCTTGGGTACTTTAGATGGATGTTTCTTGGGTACTTTACAGGGATGTTTCTTTTGGTCCTTTATAGGGATGTTCATTGGGTACTTTAAGGGATATTCCTTGGGTACTTTATAGGGATGTTCATTGGGTACTTTATTTGGATGTTTTGTGTGGGTACTTTATAGGGATATTCATTGGGTCCTTTATAGGGATGTTCATTGGGTCCTTTATTGGGATGTTCCTTGGGTCCTTTATAGAGATGTTCCTTGGGTACTTTACAGGGATGTTTCTTGGGTACTTTACAAGGATGTTTCTTGGGTCCTTTAAAGGGATGTTTCTTGGGTACTTTACAGGGATGTTTCTTAGGTACTTTAAAGGGATATTCCTTGGGTACTTTACAAGGATGTTTCTTGGGTACTTTAAAGGGATATTCCTTGGGTACTTTACAGGGATGTTCCTTGGGTCCTTTAAAGGGATGTTTCTTGGGTACTTTACAGGGATGTTTCTTGGGTACTTTACAAGAATGTTCCTTTGGGTACTTCATAGGGATGTTTCTTGTGTACTTTACAGGGATATTCCTTGGGTACTTTACAGGGATGTTTTTTGGGTACTTTACAGGGTTGTTTCTTGGGTACTTTACAGGGATGTTTTTTGGGTACTTTACAGGGTTGTTTCTTGGGTACTTTATAGGGATGTTCCTTGGGTACTTTACATGGATATTCCTTGTGTACTTCACATGGATGTTTCTTGGATATTTTACAGAGATATTTTTGGGGTACTTTATAGAGATGTTTCTTTGGTACTTTACAGGGATGATTCTTTGGTACTTTAAAGGGATGTTCCCTGGGTACTTTATAGGGGTGTTTCTTGGCTACTTTATAGGGGTATTCCTTGGTTACTTTACAGGGATGTTTCTTGGGTACGTTACAGGGATATTCATTGGGTACTTTACAGGGATGTTTCTTGGGTACTTTACAGGGATATTCCTAGGTTACTTTAGATGGATGTTTCTTGGGTACTTTACAGGGATGTTTCTTTTGGTCCTTTATAGGGATGTTCATTGGGTACTTTAAGGGATATTCCTTGGGTACTTTATTAGGATGTTCTGTGTGGGTACTTTATAGGGATATTCATTGGGTCCTTTATAGGGATGTTCATTGGGTCCTTTATTGGGATGTTCATTGGGTCCTTTATAGGGATGTTTCTTGGGTACTTTAAAGGGATATTCCTTAAGTACTTAAAATGGATGTTCCTTGGGTACTTTACAGGAATTTTCCTTTTGAAAACTATTTTGCACAAATGTTCTTTGGATGACCTTCTTTCAAGATTGTTCAAAATATTCCCATCCGTTAAAAAAAACCTTTTTGTCAAAAAGCACCAGCCTGATTTGAAAACTACTTTGCACAAATGTTCTTTGGATGACCTTCTTTCAAGATTGTTCAAAATATTCCCATCCATTGAAAAGCATGGTGACCAGGGGGCAGAGCTTGATTTCCTTATATTTGTATAGTGAAAACTTAATTGGCCTGTTTTGAAAATAATTTGGCACTAATGTTTCTTGGGTGACTGATCCTCTACCAAAATTGTTCAAATTATTCTGATCAGTTGAAAAACATGGCAAACGGAAGAAGCTCGCGTTCCTTATATGTGTATAATGAAATTTTAAAAAATCTTCTTGTCAAAAAGTCCTTGACAGATTTGAAAATAATTTAGTGCAGATGTTCCTTGTGCAACCCTCTACCAGGATTTGTCTAAATTTCCGATCTGTTGAAAAACATGACTGTCAGGGTTTGGGGCTTGATTTCCATGTATGAAAACTTTTTGTCAAAAGTATAGGCCTGATTTTGAACTAACTTGAAACAAGTGTTCCTTGCATGACCATTTACCAAGTAATATTATAATCAGGTGAGCAATCCAGAGCGTTCATGGTGCTCTTGTTTAATTTTGTCTGTGTCATATGCCTTGGGATAGTTTTTTCCATTATCTGATCATGGTCTGTCAACTACACTTTGTCTTGGTTATGATTACTTGTTAATGACAATAAACTCACATGTTCCTATGAACACTCATTCAGAAACAAAAAAACATATACATGTGCCATTCCACGATTAAACCAACATTGTGAACTGCATAAAATATAAGCTGGGTCGATACATTATGCAGAGTCCATCATGTTGGTTTTCTCTTGGAACAGCTCACATGATGTTTTGTCATTTACTCGTTAATTTTATTAGTCCATTTTCTCCTAGATTGTGGAGCTAGGCTTTGAAATTTATTTTTTTACAGAGCTCTAGATAAGAAGAGTATTTCACATCCCCAAATCCTTATTTGACACTCAAACCCTTTGTTGCGGGTACTCAAAAGAATCTTCTCATTGAGACAATTCTTTTTGGTACCCACAACATAGGGTTTAGTTGAGTCATAAAAGAGATATGGATGGGGAAAGACCAGTTCACTCCACCTTTTCTAGTCCTCTGAGCTTATTCATCAATAGAAGATGACTGTTGCTCAGTCTACATTTTGCATGCATCATATCTTTCCCACAGACAGCAAATCTGCAGCTGGTAAAATTGAAACCTGTTGAAAACGGAATTAATCTCCAATAGATCACAGTATACATGTATATGGAACTAGACCCTTCACACACAATGTACACATTTACTGGACACCAAATATGGAACTAGACCCTTTACACACAATGTAAACATTTACTGGACACCAAATATGGAACTAGACCCTTTACACACAATGTAAACATTTACTGGACACCGAATATACCCTTCACACACAATGTACACATTTACTGGACACCGAATATACCCTTTACACACAATTTACACATTTACTGGACACTGAATAGACCCTTTACACACAATGTACACATTTACTGGACACCGAATATACCCTTTACACACAATTTACACATTTACTGGACACTGAATAGACCCTTTACACACAATGTACACATTTACTGGACACCAAATATATCAACATCACAAATATGGAACTAGACCCTTTACACACAATGTACACATTTACTGGACACCGAATAGACCCTTTACACACAATGTAAACATTTACTGGACACCGAATATACCCTTCACACACAATGTACACATTTACTGGACACCGAATAGACCCTTTACACACAATTTACACATTTACTGGACACCAAATATATCAATATCACAAATATGGAACTAGACCCTTTACACACAATTTACACATTTACTGGACACCAAATATATCAACATCACAAATATGGAACTAGACCCTTTACACACAATGTACACATTTACTGGACACCGAATAGACCCTTTACACACAATGTACACATTTACTGGACACTGAATAGACCCTTTACACACAATGTACACATTTACTGGACACCGAATATACCCTTTACACACAATTTACACATTTACTGGACACTGAATAGACCCTTTACACACAATGTACACATTTACTGGACACCAAATATATCAACATCACAAATATGGAACTAGACCCTTTACACACAATGTACACATTTACTGGACACCGAATAGACCCTTTACACACAATGTAAACATTTACTGGACACCGAATATACCCTTCACACACAATGTACACATTTACTGGACACCGAATAGACCCTTTACACACAATGTACACATTTACTGGACACCAAATATATCAATATCACAAATATGGAACTAGACCCTTTACACACAATGTACACATTTACTGGACACCAAATATATCAACATCACAAATATGGAACTAGACCCTTTACACACAATGTACACATTTACTGGACACTGAATAGACCCTTTACACACAATTTACACATTTACTGGACACCGAATAGACCCTTTACACACAATTTACACATTTACTGGACACCGAATAGACCCTTCACACACAATGTACACATTTACTGGACACCGAATAGACCCTTTACACACAATTTACACATTTACTAGACACTGAATAGACCCTTTACACACAATTTACACATTTACTGGACATTGAATAGACCCTTTACACACAATTTACACATTTACTAGACACTGAATAGACCCTTTACACACAATTTACACATTTACTGGACACTGAATAGACCCTTTACACACAATTTACACATTTACTGGACACTGAATAGACCCTTTACACACAATTTACACATTTACTGGACACCGAATAGACCCTTTACACACAATTTACACATTTACTGGACACCGAATAGACCCTTCACACACAATGTACACATTTACTGGACACCGAATAGACCCTTTACACACAATTTACACATTTACTAGACACTGAATAGACCCTTTACACACAATTTACACATTTACTGGACATTGAATAGACCCTTTACACACAATTTACACATTTACTAGACACTGAATAGACCCTTTACACACAATTTACACATTTACTGGACACTGAATAGACCCTTTACACACAATTTACACATTTACTGGACACTGAATAGACCCTTTACACACAATTTACACATTTACTGGACACTGAATAGACCCTTTACACACAATGTACACATTTACTGGACACTGAATAGACCCTTCACACACAATTTACACATTTACTGGACACCGAATAGACCCTTCACACACAATGTACACATTTACTGGACACCGAATAGACCCTTTACACACAATTTACACATTTACTAGACACTGAATAGACCCTTTACACACAATGTACACATTTACTGGACACCAAATATATCAACATCACAAATATGGAACTAGACCCTTTACACACAATGTACACATTTACTGGACACTGAATAGACCCTTTACACACAATTTACACATTTACTGGACACCGAATAGACCCTTTACACACAATTTACACATTTACTGGACACCGAATAGACCCTTCACACACAATGTACACATTTACTGGACACCGAATAGACCCTTTACACACAATTTACACATTTACTAGACACTGAATAGACCCTTTACACACAATTTACACATTTACTGGACATTGAATAGACCCTTTACACACAATTTACACATTTACTAGACACTGAATAGACCCTTTACACACAATTTACACATTTACTGGACACTGAATAGACCCTTTACACACAATTTACACATTTACTGGACACTGAATAGACCCTTTACACACAATTTACACATTTACTGGACACCGAATAGACCCTTTACACACAATTTACACATTTACTGGACACCGAATAGACCCTTCACACACAATGTACACATTTACTGGACACCGAATAGACCCTTTACACACAATTTACACATTTACTAGACACTGAATAGACCCTTTACACACAATTTACACATTTACTGGACATTGAATAGACCCTTTACACACAATTTACACATTTACTAGACACTGAATAGACCCTTTACACACAATTTACACATTTACTGGACACTGAATAGACCCTTTACACACAATTTACACATTTACTGGACACTGAATAGACCCTTTACACACAATTTACACATTTACTGGACACTGAATAGACCCTTTACACACAATGTACACATTTACTGGACACTGAATAGACCCTTCACACACAATTTACACATTTACTGGACACCGAATAGACCCTTCACACACAATGTACACATTTACTGGACACCGAATAGACCCTTTACACACAATTTACACATTTACTAGACACTGAATAGACCCTTTACACACAATGTACACATTTACTGGACACCAAATATATCAACATCACAAATATGGAACTAGACCCTTTACACACAATGTACACATTTACTGGACACTGAATAGACCCTTCACACACAATGTACACATTTACTGGACACCGAATAGACCCTTTACACACAATGTACACATTTACTGGACACCAAATATATCAACATCACAAATATGGAACTAGACCCTTTACACACAATGTACACATTTACTGGACACTGAATAGACCCTTTACACACAATTTACACATTTACTGGACAACGAATAGACCCTTTACACACAATGTACACATTTACTGGACACCGAATATACCCTTCACACACAATGTACACATTTACTGGACACCGAATATACCCTTTACACACAATTTACACATTTACTGGACACTGAATAGACCCTTTACACACAATGTACACATTTACTGGACACCGAATAAACCCTTCACACACAATGTACACATTTACTGGACACCGAATAGACCCTTTACACACAATTTACACATTTACTGGACACCGAATATATCAATATCACAAATATGGAGGTTATGCATGAAATTATTTAGAATACTTAAAATTTCTTTCAGGATTTACCAAATGCTATGAATGCTGCAGAAATTACAGATAAGCTCGGTCTTCATAGCATGCGAAACAGAGAGTGGTATATTCAGGCAACTTGTGCAACTAGTGGAGATGGACTTTATGAAGGATTAGACTGGATGTCAAACCAACTGAAAAAAAGCAAATAAATATTATTTAAACAGTGCATTTTAGATTAAGCAGTATGTGTGTATTTCAGGATTTACCAAATGCTGTGAATGCTTAAGAGGAGATAAGCATTAAGCTTGGTGTTCATTTTTTTGAGGCACAGACATTTGTGTAAACGGGCAACTTGTGCGACTAGTGGAGATATAATGGATGTCATTCCAATTGAAAAACGGCAAATAAATATTATTTAAAAACGAATATAATTTGGTTATGAACTTGTGAGAGAGAGAAAAAAATTCAAGCTGATAATGGTAGCCTTGGGTAATTTAGGTCTAACGCTTTCCCACATACATCACATCTGCAGCAGACGACTTTGAAAACATCTACTCAAGATATGGAAAATCTCTAGAAATGAAGGTATAATTACTGCAAAAGTTTGAAAACATGGTTGTCAAACTGGGAAATTGCTCGTTTTGAGCAATTTCTCTTTTTGTCACAATTTTTTCAAAAGTCGTCTCCTGCAGATGTGTCAACATTTGTCTATGAGAAGGAAATGGTCACTGTTACTTTAAGTCAATCACAGATGTTATGGTCCAGGTTGAAAACCTAGTTCCTTGGTTTCATAAATGCCACATTCTTTGAACGTATTTTGTCAAAAAATAGAAAATCTCCAAAATTGAATGGATAATCTATGACTAAAGATGGAAAACATTATGGCAAAAGGAGAAATTGCACGTTTTGTGCAATTTCTTCATTTGTTACTATGTTTTCAAAAAGCTGTCTGCTGCAGAGGCGTCAGAAAGCGTCTATATGAGGGAAAGGGTTATAAAGAGCTCCAACTGTTTCATGTGACCAGTGTATACTCTTCTGATTTGGCTTTGCACATGCAAGTGCTTAACCCTTTCCCTCATGAATACAACAATTCTGCAGCAGACGACTTTGAACATATTTGTCAAAAAATAGAAAATCTCTTTAATTAAATAAATAACCTATGACTATAAGTGGAAAACATTGTGGCAAAAGGAGAAATTGCTTGTTTTTAGCAATTTCCTTTATGTTTTCACTATGTTTTCAAAAAACCGTCTGCTGTAGAGGCATCAGAAAGCGTCTATATGAGGGAATTCCCATTTATCCGACATTCCAGCATTCATTGATGTATGTAGATATATACTATAAATGATTAAAATGTGCTGTGTAGTGAGTGCATTACAAAACCAGTCCGAATGAACATAGGGATTTGTATTTTAAATAAAAAAAAATATACCCATATACTTTATAAACCTTTTTTTGTGTGTCAGTAGTACACATATCCATGTACATTCATGCACACTCACACAGTTGAGACGCTTTATTCCGGACACTTTGGTAACCCGAGAAAAATGTACGATTAACGAATCTTCTGGGGTCTGAAAAATGGGCAGAGATAATATTTCCCCAGAAAGCGTCTGGATAATGTATGTGGCATTAGCTAAATTCTATCCCGAAAAAGCCAAGCCCCAGTAGCACAGTTGCGGACTGTCAATCCAGGGGTTGTGAGTTCGAATCCCAACTCTGCCAACATTCTTTCCGACGTTTGACAAAAGTTACTTTGACATTCGTCATTCACCATTGGGCTGTTTAACCCTTTCCCTCATACGACAATTCTGCAGCAGACGACTTTGAACATATTTTGTCAAAACATAGAAAATCTCCATAATTGAATGGATAACCTATGACAAAAAGGGGGAAAACATTGTGGCAAAAGTAGAAATTGCACATTTTGTGCAATTTCTTCTTTTGTCAATATGTTTTCAAAAAGCCGTCTGCTGCAGAGGCGTCAGAAAGAGTCTATATGAGGGAAAGGGTTAAACAATTAAACTTATCATAACAGTCTATGTGGAAAAGCAGCCAGTTGCTTCGCAAGTATGTTGTGGGAAAACCAGGAAATGCATGAGTAGGTGAACTGGTCGCCGTGATATGACTGAACAATTGTTAAAAACGGCATTAAACCCTAATCAATCGATCAAAGAAAAGTTGTAAAATGTCAGTATGATGTTAGCTCTTTCATTTTAGATTATTATTCTCTAAGGCTTTTATGGTTGCACCGTCTGACGTAAGCATTGCTTAATCATTAGATATACAATAACTGGATGATCCATACGTAAATACTAATTAATTCAGAAAATGACGGTCAAAATATACTTATAAATAAATTATTGTTCAGATCTGTACTATTCTAGGGGGCAAGTTGCCGAGGTTTTAATTGTAAAATCAGTTCAGATAATTTTGACAGTTAAAACCTGATTGACTGCTAATTTATGATCATTCAGCCAAATCTAAGAAATATCTTGTTGACACTAGACATGGCATTTTTCAGAATGTTTGTTTAAAGTATATCTCGGGAAGTTTGAATATTGGTTATGTCTGATAAGAAACTATTGTCATAAGGGTCAAATTGCTTGTTTTGAGCAATTTCTTCTTTTGTCGCCATCTATTTAAAAAGCCGTCTGCTGCAGAGGCATCAGAAAACGCCTATATGAGGGAAAGTTTCTAGTTACATACATATGAATATTATAACATGTAATACAAATATCAAGTCAAGGCAACTTGTGTACATTGTTAATTTAGTAACCATATTCAACAAATATAAATATCAGAGTCCGTTTAAAAAAAAAATCAGTCATATGAAGGCGGCCAGTTCACCTACCCTTGACGTTGTCTTTCCTGGCTTTTTCATACCAGTACTCAACACAACAGACTTGACAAGCTTCTAGTTGGTCTTCCACGTAGACTGTTAGCCATTGCTGGATGACGCTTGTCACAGTGTGTTTTCTCGGAAAGGATTGACAGTCTGCATCGCTACCTACTGGAGCTTTGGCATTAGAGTCCATATCACATACAATAATAAACAAATACTCGTATTTCATTCCCCCAAAAAAATATACTTTGTATACACAATCAATCCATAACCCTATATGGTCTACTTGGAGTTGGCTGTATGGAAGTATACAAGTTGAAAACATTGTTGAAAGGGAGAATGATCATGTATGTGTATGAATGTTTGGCAATGTTTTCTATTCACCGTGTATGACTATTGTATTAATACATGTCCTACTTCAAAATAGATTTCTTTAAACAATTGTTGTATGATTGGGGAGAGATATTATATATGTGTATGCATGTTTGGCAATGTTTTCTATTCACTGTTTATGACTATTGTATTAATACATGTCCTACTTCAAAATAGATTTCTTTAAAAAAAAAAATGTTGCTTATTTTGTTAATGTTTGACTTTCTCTTTTCTTGCTCCAACCCTGTATAAACAATTGACCACTGTCTCGTGTTAATTATTACTCAATGGCACATGATGCCTGTTTAACCCTTTCCAACATGTAGACGCTCGCTGAAGCATCCACAGCAGACGACTGTTCAAAACATTGTGTCAAAATGAGAAATTGCTAATGTAGCAATTTCTCCTTTTGCCAATGTTTTCAACTTTTTAGCTCACCTGTGTACAAAGTGCTCATGGTGAGTTTTTGTGATTGCCTTTTGTCTGTCATTCCTCGTCAACAATTTACTTGTTAACACTAGAGGCTACTATTATCATCCAATCCTCATCAAACTTTTTCAGTTTGTACATCTTGCTGATTTCTAGGTCACGTTCGAATATGGGTCATGTCAGGTCAAAAGCCTGAATACAAGGTCAAATTGAAGGAAAATCTTGTTAACACTCTTTAGATCGCATTTTCAACTTGAGTATGTTGAAACTTTGTCAGAATAAATGTCTTAGTGATATCTACACTACGTTTGAATATAGGTCATGTCCGGTCGAAAACTAGCTCATTAGGCCAAATTTGAGATAAATCATGTTAATATTCTAGACACCACATTGTTTGCATCAGCAGCTTGAAACTTTGTCGGAATGTTTGTCTTGATGCTATCTAGGGCTAAGTTTGGGTATGGGTAAAAAACTAGGTCACAAGATCAAAGGCCACATATTTTTTTACTTGACCATCTTGAAACTTTTTCAGTATAAATGTCTTGATGAAGTTCAAATATAGGTCATGTCAGGTTGTAAACTAGGTCACTATGCAAAATTGAAGAACAAACTTGTTAACACTATTGACCCCAATTTTGGATATCTAGGCCATGTTTGAATATGGGTCATGTCGGGTCAAAAACTAGGTCACAAGGTCAAACTGAAGAATAATCTTGTTAACACGCTGGAAGTCGTATTTTTAGATAGGCCACTATCATCCAATCTTCATGGAACTTATTCAGTTTGTTCATCTTGCTGATTTCTAGCCAAGGTTCGAATATGGGTCATGTCAGGTCACAAGGTCAAATTGAAGGAAAAATCTTGTTAACACTCTGAATGTCGCATTTTTCATTTGAGCATTTCGAAACTGTCAGAATCTGTGTTTTGATGATATAAAAGATAAGATCCAATGTTGGTCATAACCGGTTAAAAACTAGAGGTATAGAGTAATGATTCCTGAAACAGAAAATCCACAGTAGGTGAAGTGTCTGTTCGGGTTGGCATGCTTAGGCTGATCCAGGTCAATGCTTTACGCAGTCCACAATGTTGGTTTTTCTCGTAATTTCGGCTCATATTATTAATTGTATATAATGAAAGCATGACAGTGATCACATAATGTAAAGAAAACAGCACAGCAGCAGTCAGGAATCTGCTACGCTGTTTTCTAAAGACAGATTCGTTCAATGAAATTGTTTTGACCTATATGATATAAAGGGAATATTATGCTGTAGTAGCAATACGTCTGTTTGTATTTTACTACGAGCATTAAGTTAAAACTTCAATATCGCGAGACAGAAAGTTGAGTGAGTAAACATTTATATATCGCGAGACCAAAGGTCTAGTGAGATGATAATGTTTTCACAATCCGAGGAGTACAATACCAACCAAGGGATCACTACTGCCACTTAATTTTCCTTATATTATATAACTTCTTCGACAATTCTTTACATTTTCAATAACATGAAATAATATTTCAATAACTTCACATCATATCTCAGTGATGTCCCATTTCACTATTTGGTACCGTATTAAGTCAAAATAAATTGTGTTGTATTTCTGTGTGGCAATCTGCATGTATTTGCGGTGGAAAATGTGACGTTTTTTTTAACCAATGCAAATTCTCGGAGGGTGGGATAATTGACGTATTTCTTCTCCAACATTATATTCCCTATGTATCTATAGGACCAGCATATTAGAAATATTTAAAACGTTTAAGTTCAATTAAATATAGTCTGATTTTTGAATATCACTCAATTACTTTAATTAATAATGTTGCCAGTGCTACTCAACTTAGGGAAGGGAGAGCAGATGAGCACTATATTAAGCATGCTCAATGCAATTACTTATTTATTGTGAGAAACGAATGCAGTGGAATCATGTTAAGAACGCTTGTGAATTTTAAAAAGAAATATTCTAGTGATATATATAGCTGCTATGCAAAACGTTCGTAACATGTTCAACTAACTACAAACTTAAGTAGTTTCGTCAAACCAGGGCCTTGCCTTAACCTGCTCTGACTTATTCATCTCTCTCTGAATCTGAACTGTCGCTCCAGAAGTCACATTTTTTCCTGAATCTGAACCGTCACTCCGAAAGGTAGTGATTTCAACTTCATTCAATGACTACAAATGGCCACTAGTTCTAGAAACTGTAAAAATAACGTTAACCCAACTATGCAATAGGCATGGCCGTCAGAATAGAGTAATTAAGTTGTCTCTGCTTCCTTGCGTTATGAATACTTTGCTGTTTTCACGATTTCATCCGATTTCTAAAATTCATTGGATTCGTACCCGGTTTTTCATGTTTCGTTCGAGATGAACGATTCGTACCAACTGTTGACTATGTCATGTGAACTTTCATAATGCTCAATCTTTATCATAAATATCTTCTTTTTTTTTTTTTTTCTTCGTATTTTTAGCTCAACTTTTGAAAAAACGAGAGCTATTGTCATGACCCTGGCGTCGTCGTTGTCCAGATAAGGTTTTTTGTTCAGCACAGCTTTTTTTCTGTTTTCTATCAGTCGAGCGTCTGTGCCGTACGCGGTGCTCTTGTTTGTTTATATACTCCCGTTTTTGCTATCATACTTCTGCTAAACTGGAAGGAGAATAGACTTCCCCCTCTCCTTCCAAAGCTTGTGTCACACTTAACTTATAACTAGAGGCAATAAACCTTAATATATGTTAATATTTAAGCACGTATGTTTGTTTTTTATCTAATGGATCTAGTTAGAGGATTTAAAACAGTTTATTGGTAAAAATAACCACATGAGAAACTTCAGCTTGTATGACACATTATAGTTGCAGTGAATGTTAAGTAAACCGTAAACCGAATGGTTTCAGGACTAAACTTGTCATTTCACGACTAAACTTCACATGCTGAATATCACATAGATCGTAGCATATAAAACGTTTAATACCTACGTCAATATTGACCCTTTCTGATCTTTGTAACCTTTTTATATAGGCTATAGTAGCCAGGTGAGCAATATAGGCACATACTGGCCTTCTTGTTTAAAATAAAGAGACATTTGGCCTTCTTGTTTAAAATAAAGGGACATTTGGCCTTCTTGTTCGAAATATTTACATCCTGTCTGCTTGCGTCTTTGATGCTTTGCATCAAAATTCTTCTTGTTGAAGGTTTGAATAGTCTTCTGCTGTGTGTAACTAGACATCATAATGGGTTAACTGTCTGCAACCGTTTTCTACTCTATACTATATTTCCTTCTTTTGGGTTCTTTCAGGTTTTTGAGTAACCCGAAATCAAAATGGGTAATATGTTTACGGCCCTTTTCAAGGGCCTCTTTGGTAAGAAAGAGATGAGAATATTGATGGTTGGGTTGGATGCTGCTGGTAAAACCACCATTTTGTATAAACTCAAGCTTGGAGAGATCGTTACTACTATACCTACCATTGGTAAGCATAACCGTTTCCCAAATTTATTTTCAGGCATTACTAGTCCATGGGTGGCTTTGTAAGCCTATTCAATGACCTCTTTGGTAAGAAAGAGATGAGAATATTGATGGTGGGGTAGGATGCTGCTGGTAAAACCACCATTTTATATAAACTCGAGCTTGGAGAGATTGTTACCACTATACCTACCATAGATGAGTCTTACAGAGATTGTATGACACTACATGTATTTTACTTGAGCTGTTCGCCATTAGATGGGCAACGTCGGGTGAAAACCGACCGTCGGGATTTTGGGACCAGATAGCGAACAGAAATGGAGAAGATCCTGATTTTCCTGCATGAAGGCGTATGCTGATCTGAATTGAACTAAGATAATCTTTAAATACCTGAGATTTATACATATCTATTCCACAACATCAAATTACATCAAAATTATAGAAAAAATAAATTTTGGGCGAGTTGTCTCGGTTTGGATTAGTTGTTGGTACCTATATCTATAGTTCTGATTTTCGCATGGGCATCTGTCTGACAGGACATGCCTAGTGATAAAACTAAAAACAATGTTTTACCATGATAACAGAATGTATTGCTTGCAAGACTGTATCTTGTAAGTCAATGTCACACTTTTCGTATAATATAACCTGACATGAACACTGACCTTGAAAAGATGAGTTGCGTGCAAAATTAAGGTCTTCATTGCCAATGTCAGGGTCAAATTTCAAAGACAACAATAAAACATTGGATATGTTTGCCTTGCCCAGACTGTAGCTTACAACCTGTCACAAACTGTTCATACTGCATGCAATGTATCATCCTTTACAACATGTCAAATACAGTTCATACTGCATGGAATAGTCGGGTCTGCTAATGAAAGGTCAAAGTAACACCTCAAAGGTTAAATGTTCTAAAGAAATTTAAATATGATACCAATAACTACTGCTTCATGTTACATCTAAGACTCCTCTGTTTCACACTTTTGTTGAGCAAACGTTACATAGCCTGTGTCAAAGCAACACTTGGGTTACGTTTGTCCTATGTATGTCACTGTTTGTGTGTTCTTGTTTCAGGTATTAAGTAGAGACAATATAACATAAAACAATATCAGCTGTGTTACTTCATGGGATAATGCCAATGTTAACCCTTTCCCACATAAAGACACTTTTTGACGCCTCTGCAGCAGATGACTTTGTGACAAAAGGAGAAATTGCTCAACTCTTTTTATTAGCTCACCTGAGCTTTGCTCAAGGTGAGTTATTGTGATCGCCTTTTGTCCGGCGTCCGTCGTGCGTCATCCGTCGTGCGTCAACTTCTTCTCCTCAGTAACCAGTGGGTCAATTTGGATGAAACTTCACAGAAAGCATCCTCTCAATGACCTCACCAGATTTCCTTCAAATTTTTGGGATCCATGCAGAATTCTGGTTTCCATGGTAACGAAACCGAAAAAACTTCAAAATTCTTCTTCTCCCAAATTGGTTGGCAGATTTTCAAATAATTTTGTAGAAATGTTCCTTGGATGACCCTCTATCAGATTCCTTCAAGCCGTGTTGATTGGTCGAAAAACATGGCCGCCAGGGGGGGCGGGGCTATTTTGCCTTATATGGCTATAGTGAAAACTTAAAAAATCTTCTCCTCCGAAAGTGTCAGGCCGATTTTCAAATAATTTTGTAGAAATGTTCCTTGGGTGACCCTCTATCAGATTCCTTCAAGCCATGTTGATTGGTGAAAAAACATGGCCGCCAGGGGGCGGGGCTATTTTGCCTTTTATGGCTATAATGAAAACTTAAAAAATCTTCTCCTCCATAAGTGTCAGGCCGATTTTCAAATAATTTTGTAGATATGTTCCTTGGGTGACCCTCTATCAGATTGACCCGGCCGGGTAGCTCAATTGGTAGCGTATCTGACTCGTGATCTGGAGGTCACGGGTTCGATACCCGGTTGCGGCGACATTCTTTCGGGCGATGTTTTCCATTGCCTCTCACCTCTGATCTATGTGAGAAAGTAGTCAGTGGCTTCGAAAGAATGTTGTGTAAGTACTGGTGTGGGAAAGCCAGGAAAACATGGGTAGGTGCACTGACCGCCGTGATATGACCAAAGCTGTTGAAAGCGGCGTTAAACTCCAAACAAACAAACAAACAAACTCTATCAGATTCCTTCAAGCAATGTTGATTGGTCGAAAAACATGGCCGCCAGGGGGCGGGGCCTATTTTGCCTATATGGCCAAAGGTGAAAACTTGAAAAATCTTCAACATCTTCTCCTCAGTAACCAGTCGGTCAATTGGGATGAAACTTCACAGAAAGCATCCTCTTAATGACCTCACCAGAATTCCTTCAAATTTTAGGGATCCATGCAGAATTCTGGTTTCCATGGCAACGAAACGAAAAAAACTTCAAAATTCTTCTTCTCCCAAATTGGTTGGCAGATTTTCAAATAATTTTGTAGAAATGTTTCTTAAGTGACCCTCTATCAGATTCCTTCAAGCCATGTTGATTGGTCGAAAAACATGGCCGCCATGGGGGGGCGTGGGCTATTTTGCCTTATATGGCTATAGTGCAAACTTAAAAAATCTTCTTCTCCAAAAGTGTCGGCCCGATTTTCAAATAATTTTGTAGAAATGTTCCTTGGATGACCCTCTATCAGATTCCTTCAAGCCATGTTGATTGGTCAAAAAACATGGCCGCCAGTAGGCAGGGCTATTTGGCATTATATGGCTATAGTGAAAACTTAAAAAATCTTCTCCTCCAAAAGTATCTGGCCGACTTTCAAATAATTTTGTAGAAATGTTCCTAGGGTGACCCTCTATCAGATTCCTTCAAGCCAACTTGATTGGTCGGAAACTGGCTGCCAGGGGGCGAGGCTTATAGAGCTAAAGGGAAAAAAAAAAAAAAAAATCAGGTGAGCGATTCAAGGGCCATCATGGCCCTCTTGTTAATAATTAAACTCTCATTTATGGAGATTTTTTACGTTTTTATACGCCCGTTTTGAAAAAACGGATCATATTATAGTTTTACCTACGGCGTACGGGCGGGCGGCGTCCAGTATGTTGTCAGCTCAATAACTTTAGAAGCCTTTGTCCAATCATCACCAAATTTAGTCAGAATGTGTATTGGGATAATATCTCGGACAAGTTCGATAACAAGCCATATCGCTTTAGTCAATCAAGAGTTATCGCCCTTTAATTATAGAAATTGCCCAAAATTGGTCTTGTCAGCTCAATAACTCTAGAAGCCTTTGTCAAATGATCACCAAATTTGGTCAGAATGTGTATTGGGCTAATATCTCGGACAAGTTCGATGACTAGCCATATCCCTTAGTTAATCAAGAGTTATTGCCCTTTTATTATAGAAATTACCCAAAATTGGTCTTGTCAGCTCAATAACTTAAGAAGCCTTTGTCCAATCATCACCAAATTTAGTCAGAATGTGTATTGGGATAATGTCTCGAACAAGTTCGATAAATAGCCATATCGCTTAAGTCAATCAAGAGTTATCGTCCTTTAATTATAGAAATTACCCAAAATTGGTCTTGTCAGCTCAATAACTTTAGAAGCCTTTGCCCAATCATCACCAAATTTAGTCAGAATGTGTATTGGCATAATATCTCGGACAAGTTAGATAAGTAGCCATATTGCTTCCGTCAATCAAGAGTTTCGCCCTTCAATTATAGAAATTACCTCAAATTGGTCTTGTCAGCTCAATTACTTTAAGAGCCTTTGTCCAATCATCACCAAATTTGGTCAGAATGTGTATTGGCATAATATCTCAGACAAGATCGATAACTAGCCATATCGCTTAAGTCAATTGAGAGTTATCGCCCTTTAATTATAGAAATTACCTAAAATTGGTCTTGTCAGCTCAATAACTTTAGAAGCCTTTGTCCAATCATTCCTAAATTTGGTCAGAATGTGTATTGGCATAATATCTCGGATAATTTTGATAACTAGCCATATCGCTTTAGTCAATCGCCTCTTTAATTATAGAAATTACCTAAAATTGGTCTTGTCAGCTCAATAAATTTTGGAGCTTTTGTCCAATCATCACCAAATTTAGTCAGAATGTGTATTGGCGTAATATCTTGAACAAGTTCGATAACTAGCCATATTGCTCCAGTCGATAGAGAGTTATTGCCCTTTAATTATAGAAATTACCTAAAATTGATCTTGTCAGCTAAATAACTTGTAAAGCCTTTATCCGATCATCACCAAATTTAGACAATATGTTTATGGGCAGAATATCTTGGTTACGTTTGATAACTTACAACGTTATCTTAGTCACTACACAATTATGTCCCTCGAAATGGCCAAAACTGTACTAACAGTGTCCGCTCTCTAAGTTTGGCTGACGTACAACCAATTACCACTATACTTGGTCTCAAAAAAACAGGACGGGCGTATTTTGTGACATTTGGCGCTCTTGTTGTATATAGGTTTTCAAAGTCGTCTGCTGCATATTTGCTGTATGTGGTCAATGGTAAAATCATAACAATGTCTTTCAGGTTTTAATGTAGAGACTGTAGAGTACAAAAATATCAGTTTTACTGTATGGGATGTTGGTGGCCAGGATAAAATCAGACCTTTGTGGAGACATTATTTCCAAAACACACAAGGTAAGACTTTTATCTTTCATAGAATATTTTCGACACCTGGATGAGTATGAGATGAAAGTTCATTTAAAACGGGCATCAATTAAAAACAAGCATGTTTAACACTTTCCCTCATACGACAATTCTGCAGCAGACGGCTTTGAACATATTTTGTCAAAAAATAGAAAATCTCTAAAATTGAATGGATAACCTATGACTAAAAGGGGAAAACATTGTGGCAAAAGGAGAAATTGCTTGTCTTGAGCAATTTCTTCTTTTGCCACTATTATGTTTTCAAAACGCTGTCTGCTGCAGAGGCATCAGAAAGCGTCTATATGAGGGAAAGGGTTAAATGAACACATGTGTCACCTGTTGGTTCAACCAAAGTGTCACAGACAAAATGGACTGACAGACGAGACAGATTAACTAACAGACAGACATTCACATTGAAGGACAGACGACGAAAAAGTAATGTATGTGTCGCCCTGCCAAGGTAGGCGACACCAAAACTATTTCCAATGTACATGATTGTATACGGTATTTCTATCTATCACTCTAATACCTTTATTTCAAACAATATTTTGCCGAGCCCCGGTAGCTCAGTCGGTAGCGACGCGGGCTGTCAATCCAGGGGTTGTGAGTTTGAATCCCGGCTTGGCCAACTTTCTTTCCGACGATTGACAAAAGTCAATGTGACATGCGTCATTCATCTTCCACCAATGGGCTAAGTGTGGAAAAGCAGCCAGTTGCTTGGGAAGTTTGTTGTGTGGAGTACTGGTGTGAGAAAACCAGGGAATGCATGAGTAGGTGAACTGGCCCCGTGATATAACTGAGAAATTGTTAAAAACGGCGTTACAATAAAGTTCAGCCCCTATGTAAAAGACAGTTCAACCCCTATGTAAAATACAGTTCAACCACTTTTTACAATAAAGTTCAGCCCCTATGTAAAAGACAGTTCAATCCCTATGTAAAAGACAGTTCAACCCCTATGTAAAAGACAGTTCAATCCCTATGTAAAATAGAGTTCAACCCATATGTAAAAGACAGTTCAACCACTTTTTACAATAAAGTTCAGCCCCTATGTAAAAGACAGTTCAATCCCTATGTAAAAGACAGTTCAACCCCTATGTAAAAGACAGTTCAATCCCTATGTAAAATAGAGTTCAACCCCTATGTAAAATAGAGTTTCAACCCCTATGTAAAATACAGTTCAACCCCTTTGTAAAATAGAGTTCAACCCCTATGTAAAAGAGAGTTCATCCCTATTAGATATGCTAGTGGGAAACCTGTGATGGGGTGGGTAGCATGTGGTGTCCATAACATTTTGATCTTATTAATGAGCTCTCTTATCCAAGTGTTGAGAGCATAAATTCGGCTGAATAAAACAGCAACTGGTCCCTGGTGAAGCAGAAATGCAAAATCAATTACAGCTCTCTTCAATTCAATTAGAGAGCTCAGGGTTAGGGTTAGCTTCAAATATTGGAGTTTATATATTTATAAATGTATGCAGATTTGGTGTTCCATGTTGGTGTCTGCTATCTTACTTTGCCAGTTATTATTCAATGTTCCAATGATGACATAAAACTTTGACTAATGTTTCTTGACAATGTGATTATATATTAGACAAGGATAAGGTTGAAATCTTATAACTTGTGACAGTTTGACAATCTTCTTCGGACTTTTTATTTTCTTCAGGTTTGATATTTGTTGTTGATAGTAACGATAGAGAACGAGTAAACGAAGCGAGAGAAGAACTTTCTCGAATGCTGGCTGAAGATGAACTCAGAGATGCCGTTTTATTGGTTTTTGCAAACAAACAGGTAAAGTTTATTATTGCAAAACAATAAAATAAATACATTATTTATTGCTTAGTACAATGAACATGAGACGTTTAAAATGGCTATGCATAAACAGTGTATACATGGTGATCAGCAATGGGCAGCAAATTGGTGATTGATAAAGAAAATAAGTAAGAAAGATAGCAGTCGTGGTTTAGAAATTAAAACTGAAAGTGATAATAAAAAAGTTGTCGGAACAGGAGATATATGTATTTTTAAAGAAATAACTTTTTCCTTTTTTGACAAGTTTTTCTAGCTATATCTGCTGCAGAGGCTTCAAAATATCAACTTTGTAATACTTTTAACCGATCGCTTTCAATTATTTTAATGATATAGATGGCTAACGGGGGGAATCCCTTTCAGTTATTTTAATGATATAGAAGGCTAACGGGGGAAATCCTTTTCAGTCATTTAAATGATATAGAAGACTAACCGGGGAAATCCTTTTCAGTTATTTTAATGATATATATGACTAACGGGGGAAATTCTTTTCAGTTATTATTATGATATAGATGGCTAACAGGGGGAAATCCTTTTCAGTTATTATAATGATATAGATGGCTAACGGCGGAAATCCTTTTCAGCTATTATAATGATATATATGACTAACGGGGGAAATCCTTTAAAGTTATTTTAATGATATAGATGGCTAACGGGGGAAAATCCTTTTCAGTTATTATAATGATAAAGATGGCTAATGGGGGGGAAATCCGTTTCAGTTATTATAATGATATAGATGGCTTACGGGGGGAAATCCTTTTCAGTTATTATAATGATATAGATGGCTAATGGGGGGGAAATCCGTTTCAGTTATTATAATGATATAGATGGCTTAAGGGGGGAAATCCTTTTCAGTTATTATAATGATATAGATGGCTAACAGGGGAAATCCTTTCAGTTATTAGATCACCTAGAGCCAAAGGCTCAAGGTGAGCTATTCTGATCACTTTTTGTCAGTCGTCGTCTGTCGTTAACTTTTAGCTTTAAACATCATCTCCTCCTGAACCACAGGACCAATTTCATCTAAACTTCACAGGAATGTTCCTTTGGTGACCCTCTTTCAAAATTGGTCAAATATTTAAATTTCATTGAGAACTTTATTTGCTGCGGCATCAGAAAGGGGGCAAAATATCCAAACTTTAAAAATCTTCTCCTGAATCTGCATGTCAATATGATGTCAGATTCCAATAAAGTTTGGTAGAAATGTTCCTTGGGTGACCCTCTACAAAGATTGTTCAAGGCATACTGTTTGGTTGAAAACATGGCAGTCAGGAGGCATCAGAAAAGGGGCAAAATTGTCCGTTGTTAACTTTTAGCTGTAAACATCATCTCCTCCTAAACCAAAGGACTAATTTCATCCAAACTTCACAGGAATGTTCCTTTGGTGGCCCTCTTTCAAAATTGTTCAAAGATTTAAATTCCATTGAGAACTTTGGTTGCTGTGGCATCAGAAAGAGGGCAAAATGTCCAAACTTTAAAAATCTTCTACTCTGAATCTGCATGTCAGATAACAATATAGTTTAGCAGCCATGTTCCTTTGGTGACACTCTACAAAGATTGTTCAATGCATACTGTTTGGTTGAAAAACATGGCAGTCAGGAGGCATCAGAAAAGGGGCAAAATTTGGAAATTCCATTTTTTTTAAGTCCTTGTATGATATTAAGAAAATTGAATAGGAATCTTACTTCAGTGATCATCTACTTAATTTGTTCAAGCCGTATTGATAAGTTACACAATCATAGCAACCTCGCATCATCACAAAAGGAGTAAATTGAACTTTTAGCTACAAATAACAACTCCTACCATTTCACTTGACCATTTTCAACGTTACTTCACTGGAATGTTCCTTTGATGGTCCTCTTTCAAAATTGTTCAAGGCTTACATTCTGTGTTGCTGCGGCATCAGAAATTGAGAAAAATACCCAAACTTTAAAAACCTCCATCTCCATAATCTATTTGTCAGATTCCAAGATAATTTGGCAGAAATATTTTTTGAGTGACTCTCTATAAAAACTGTTCAAGCCATATTGATTTCGTTTACAAACAGGGCAGCAAAGTGGCATCAGAAAAGGTGCAAAATGACAAAACTTTATAATTCCTTTCTTATTAAATTTCTTGATAGATTTCAAGATACAAATGGCTTTTACTGATAAACTATTTCTTGAACTGAGTGTCCACTCCTTGCAGTTTCATTTGAACTCTTGATCAAATTTTCACAGATATTTGCAGTTAAATATTTGCTTCTAATTTACTATCATTCAGGTGATCGATTTAGGGCCATCTTGGCCCTCTTGATTTTCATGTTCCCTGATCTCCTAGTCCAAATGTGACCCAACGTGAAGCAAACAGTTTTGTGTGCTGGCAACATGATCCACTATAAAATATTATTTCCATTATATGTATATCAATTACAAATACACTAAATACGACAAGTTAACCCTTTCCCACATACAAAAAATCTGTAGCAGACAACTTCGAAAATGTCTACTAAAAAATATGGAAAATATCTATAATTGTAGGTATAATTACTGAAAAAAATTGAAAACATTTTGGCAAAAGGAGAATTTACTTGTTTTGAGCAATTCCTCCTTTTGTAACGATGTTTAAAAGAGGACTGCTGCAGATGCGTCAGTCAAAATGCGCCTATAGTTAGGACAGGGGGGTTAATTGAAGGGACTATTGAACGATCCTGTTTATTTACAACAAATATGTAGCTGTCAACTTCAAAAACATCTAAACAACATTATGAAACTCTTTGTGACTTATTGGATGATTATTGAATAGAGAAGAAAACATATTGTCAAAACATTGTGATAAAAGGATAAGTTGCTCCTAATAATCAGAAATTTCATTTTTGGCCACAATGTTTTCAACTGGAGGCCGAAGCCGATTTTTTTCAAAATACATCTGCATGTGGCATTGGATTGAACAAACACTTTATGTGTATTTCAGGATTTACCAAATGCTATGAATGCTGCAGAAATTACAGATAAGCTAGGTCTTCATGCTCTAAGACAAAGAAATTGGTATATTCAGGCGACTTGTGCAACTAGTGGAGATGGACTTTATGAAGGTTTAGACTGGATGTCGAACCAACTGAAAAACACTAAATAAATATGACTCTAAACAATCATGATATAAATAATGATTTTTGATTAAGTTGTAATTTCTTTTCTTGAAATTTTTCTTTATAAGAATTAGATACAATACTAGAACAAACTGTCTGCTTTGAAAATATTTGGTATTTGATGTCAAAGTCGAAAACATTGTGGGGAAAGGAGCAATTTCTTGCTTTCTAGCTATAACATCTTTTCCTACAATGTTGTCAAATATGGCGGTATGCTAATCCGTTACAATCAGAGCAATCAATCCAGGGATTTTGATTTTGAATATTGGCTTAATCATTCATTCGGTGAATGACAAAATGTCTAGTTACTCGCGGCCTTAGTCTATCACCACTGGGATAAAAGTATATTTGTTAACCCTTTCCCACATACAACAAGTCTGCAGCAAACAACTTTAAAAACAACATGGTTAAATAATGGAAAATATCTATATATGAAAGTAGTATTATTTAACAAAGTTGAAAACATTGTTACAAAAGGCAAAAATTATCATTCGGAGTAATTTCTCCTTTTGTCGCAATGTTTTCAAAGGTCGTCTGCTCCAGAGGCGTCAAGAAGCGTCTGTATGTGAGAAAGTGTTAAGGTAGGCAGGTTGCCTTGGACGAGTGTTAAATGGACACCTGTAAGATTTTGAAACAAAGAGAGATCGATGTTCCTTGTTTACAGAAGGATTATTGACACACAGCAACGATCAATCTTATTAATCCTACCTCACATACATTAAAACATACATTAACGTCACTGCAGTAATATATGTAAATATGACTACAGGTCGTCCCAAATTGACCTTTGCTTCGGCCAATCAAATCGTCACCTACAAAATCAGTAGGTATTAACAGGGGAGATAACCCCTATATATATAAATGAGATACAAAGTTGTTATTGTCGAGTTTTTCGATTGTGTATACTATCTAAATGTATAAGGTCAATTTGTGACGACCTTTTATGCGGTGTCGTCCGATCCAATAAATGTACAGTGAAGTATTTTTCAAGTAAATGCTCAAAGATCGTAAATGCTATTCATTTCTAAACGTTCATAGATCGTTTTTCACGTGGCACGACAAAAATATTACTGTTCGCAATAGTTGGACCCAGGGCACAGAAAAACTAATATTCAATAATAAGGGATCAATGCAAACGCAGATCAACCCGTATTTGCATATATGAGCTCGTCCATAGGGAAAGGTACCTAGACATATAAGATTCTAACAAACTTTTGTGTGTGAACAGTGTAGATTTTGATCAGACTGTGCGGGTGCACAAACTCATCTGGATCTACATTGTTCACGAAATCCAATCAGCACCTGGAAGGGCTTATACTAGGTTATGGGTTAAACCCTTTCCCACTGTAAGAGGTATTCTTATGCATCTGCAGCAGACGACTTTTGAAAGCGTTGTGGCAAAAGGTTGAATAATAACGGTTACATTCAAACTATGTGCTTTTTCAATGATTTTATTTAACATAAAAAGGGTAGGTCAAAGGGACCCATGCTACTTAACTACATATACATTAAATAATAGAATGAATATATATGTGTTTTTAATGTTTCACAAGTACCGGATGGATGATCCACAAATTAAGAATAATTTCAAATTCTCCACAACATCTGCAGAAATATATTAAAAATAATCTATAAATATAATTTTAATTATTGAATTGAGGTGAAAACATTGTAATAAATGGCGCAATTGCTCATGAGCAATTTCTCCTTTTGCCACAATGTTTTCAAAAGTCGTCTCCTGCAGAGGTGTCAGACAGCGTCTGTATATAGGAAAGGGTTAAAATGGTTGCAAAGTAAGACTCGATGTTGCTTAATTTCCCACTATTTGACATTGAATGAATTCACAAATAGACATTAATAAGAATAAAGGTCATTTTACACCAATTAAATACCTTCTTTGTTTCCATGTAAATCAACCAGTTTCAACATGAAACCATCTCCATTATTAAAAGAACAAATGCTTTTGCATGAGGGAAAGGGATAAGATCTAATTTGAGATCTAAACTCGGAGATGTGTGTACCTAAACCATACGATATAGTGAGGTAATCAATTTAATACTGACTGTCCGCTGTGCCAGGTTGACATGCAGGGCAGCATTTGGTTGGATAACAAGAGAAGTATACAGTCTGTATCTTAGCGGACTGGGATTGTGCTTCTTGCTGTATTTCTGCTGCTTCATTCTGAATCGATTTAACCTGTAATTAATAAAGGTTGTTGTTGTATAAAATGTTTCAGTAGTGGGAAAAAATATTTTTTTAAATTTAATTTCATCATGGCGTTGGATAATACACATGCTAAGGATATGCAGGAACATGTTTAAACTAATTTTAAATGTTTTGTTTGTTTGAACGCTTTCAACAGCACGGGTTACATCCGGGCCTTTCCTGTGTAATTAACCCGTTCTACGGGTACTATTTATCCCGACACCGATGCATCAATGCTAACTGCACAACAACGAATGTCAAATGACGGAACCTCTGACAACCCTTTTTAAAGTCGTTTGTTTGATCCGATCGGGTATTGAAGCCTGGTCGCCCGTTACCAAGGCGTATCATAGATAATGGAAAGTATAACTAATTGACCAAATCCTGAGTTCATAGGGATTTCAAACGTTATTCCCAAACGCTTCCATGTTCTGATGACTAAATAGAACGGCCATGTCAAAAGTGGGAGACGGGGGTTTGAGTTGGTCATTCAACTGACAATAACCATATTGAAAAAGTGGTTTCCATCCTAGTGTTGTGCCGTTAAATTTGACAATTTAGTTCTTGCATTTCACTATGACTTTAGCTATTAATTATGTTTAATTTGAATTTTGATGATGAATTGAAATATGTTACAAGTTTACATCATGCCGTCAAAACGGCGTGTCAAGAAACATTAAAAGGATATTTGATGTTTGTTAAGATTTTATATGTAATTGTTATTCAATCAACCTTACTTAATTATATCCCATTTCAATCGAGTTATCAATGCCATATGTCGCATTAAGCTGTTTTAGCAGTGATTGGCATGGCTTATTTTATTGTTAAATGTATAACCAATGGCTTATATTGAGTTAATTGGTCATGTTGTTTGATTGGACAGTTAATACAACCGAATTTGAGATTCTGAAGTCAATTTGGCATAAATTGAATTCTAGTTTGAAAACAAGTATTACAAAGAGTACCTTGACTTTGATTATACTTTGGGATTTACAGAGACATAGTTATTAGCAAGTTGAGTTCGTGTGACATATATCTTACATTGTTCGAGTGCCAGCATCTGTTTTAAGTGATAATTAAACTTTGTTGAACTTTTCGTGTAGTAACGTAACATTCTTAAACACGGGAAACGCAGCACAACAGGCGCGCATGGTGTGGGGTTACTATTACGAATGATGTGCCGCTGGAGTACCAGTATGTACTAATTGACCAAATCCTGAGTTCATAGGGATTGCAAACGCTATCATTGAGGCCTATCCCCCTGTAGGCACGTGCCTACACATTATTTATAATCAAGTTTCAACTTTTATTTAGAAGACAAGGCCCATATGGGCATCTAACAAAACATGATAACACATTAACAATGGAAATAAACAACAACAAAACGAAAGTAATATAACATATTCATGCATGCATGTTTATAATATAACATATTCATGCATGCATGTTTATAATATAACATATGCATGCATGTTTATAATATAACGTATGCATGTTTATAACATATGTCATATATGACACGAGCCTGAGCAAGGTCACTCCCTCCAACAGTGACTAGATACATTCACAAAACAACTGTGAAAATGAAATAACAGAATAAATGTGTAAACAAACCTCTACCACTATGTGGAGGATGAACATTGATTATTTATACTAAATTATCCGGAACAAGACATGATTTTCTTTCAAATGACTGCCAGTTTCAATCAAAGCCCTCTATTTTCGTTATTCAAATTTTTCAAAAAATGGATAATATTAGGATGTTTAATATACATTCAGCGATCAATTTATTAAATTCTGAGCACTTAACTGACATATTTTTCTCGAACATTCTTTTAATTCGAATTCATCGGTTGAACGAAAATGTACTGAAGGCGAGTACGGGGATTGGAACAAATTAAGACCAAAGTAAGATAACTTAACAGCCAATAACGAATTTATAAACTCTTTGCTGGCAAATCATGCACTAATAGGTCGTATATATTCGAATACTAATTTTGGTATTCGTTGCCATCCCTAGTTTAAAGTAATATTATTCCAAATACCGTACTTATCATGTATATGAGCCGTTCCACGAGAAAACCAAAATTATTGACTCTGCGTAATGAATCGACGCTGATCAGCCTGCGCAAGTCCGCGCAGGCTAATCTGGGCCGACACATTCCGTCTCATGGGGATAGAAGTATAGAGCTATGATTCCTGAAACAGAAAAGTATCCACAGGAGGCGAAAAGTGTCTGTCCAGGTTAGCCTGCGCGGCATGCTTAGGCTGATCCGGGTCGATACACAATGTTGGTTTTGTCGTGGAACGGCTCAGTTATGTATTTATACGACATTTCAACTTACACAGGCAACACTTATAGGTCAGTGAAAGTTATACAAGCTTACACGTTTGTGGAGAATACAATGGGCCACATATCCACGAGTATACAATGATCAGGCAGTTTACATATAAAATAAACATAAGTAACTCAAAAATACAAATATAAAAATACATTGTTTTATCAAAATTCCACTGGCACCGGATTGATTGATTGATTGAATGGGGTTTTAACGCCGTTTTTAACAATTTCTCAGTTATATCACGGCGGCCAGTTCACCTACTCATGCATTTCCTGGTTTTCGCACACGAGTACTCCACACAACAATCTTCCCAAGCAACTGGCTGCTTTTCCACATAGACTTAGCCCATTGGTGGAAGACGAATGACGCATGTCGCATTGACTTTTGTCAATTAGTATTTTTTTTACCAAGGTTAATCACATCGCCATAAAGTCTTTAAAAGCATTAACCCCTTTTTCTTGGTAAACATTGGAAATTAAGGTGCCAATGCTCGTTCTTAGCAATGGCACCTAAATTTGCATTCTTTACAAAGGGGTCAAAATTGCCTCTTAAACAGGGTTTTCAAAATAGGTTTTAAGATACAACCGTTTCACGACAAGCCCTCGATATGCTGGAGTACGTGTCTCATTTTGATATCATGGATGAGAACCTTGTTACGACATCGGATCATCTACCGTGCTGAATTACTTTCGATAAGTGTACATCGACAAAATTATCTACGCCACAATATAAATCAAATATAGCATGGGAAAAGGCTGAATTTGATCAGATTAATGCATACTAGTGCGAACTTGATAAGCATTTCAAGTTAAACGACGTCAGAAAAATCGAAGAGAGAACCGGTAGTAATGGCGTTAAAAGTGCTATTTAATGAAGGTACGTATCCTTACAGCTGGAGAGAGGGAGAGCTATATAATCCCGATATATAAGGGGGTATTGGAAAAAGCAAAAATGAGCCAAATAGTTATCGTCCGGTGTCACACATGTCCGTTCTATGCAAAGCGTAATTAGTTATCGCTAACAGTCTCTCTCAAATGCGAATTCCTATGAATTCAGGATTATATTACACGCTGTTTATTAATGACATCATTGATGACCGTGGTAGAAAGCGTTCCGGCATGAATCCTACTCTAGCAGACGATATCAGTATCGTAACGTAACCAGTTCGTTAGCATGACAAACACAACAATACATTGTAAAACAATACGCAGAAAAAAAAAAATTGAAATTGATATCGACAAATCATGTACGTTTGCATTTTCCTTTCTAAGAATGCAATTACCGTACAGTTAAATATAAGGACGAAGAACTAAAAAGAGTAGAGTCCGCTACCCATGTAGGTATGATATTAGACGCAGGCTTTGGTTAAAACTGAAATAATACACCGGTGTAAAAAAGAGTAAAAACTTTTATCATACTATGCTTGGGTATGGAATCCAACCTAAAACCCTTAACCCGCAAACAGTGTGTAACATATACAACAAGTTAAAGCAATACAAAAGTCCCCTACCGGGGACCTCTAAGTGTGACCTTGACCTTTGAGGTACAGGCCTGTGTCTTATGTGCCACATGTCACCTCATCATAATGAACATGTGTGCCCAGTAACTTGGGAATCCTATAATACATGGTTGAGATGTGAGCCCGTACAAGGTACAGTTCTATAAAACAGTACTCATTTTGATCTTTGACCTTTGATGTACAGGCATGTGTCTTGTCATCATGGTGAACATGTGTGCCCTGTAACTTGGGTGGTTTCTCATTTCAACCTTTGATCTCTAAGTGTGACATTGACCTATGATGTACAGGCCTGTATCTTGTGTGTCACATGTCACCTCATCATGGCGAAGATGAGTGCCCAGTAGCTTGGGAATCCTATGATGCATGGTTGAGATGCGGGTCGGACAAGGTACAGTCCTATCAAACAGAACTCATTTTGACCTTTGACCTCCATGTGTGACATTGACCTTTGAGGTACAGGCCTTGGTCTTGAGCGCGACACCCCGCCTTACAATGGTGAACGTTTGTGCCAAGTTTCTTGGAAATCCTATGATGGGTGGTTAAGATGCGGGCCGGACAAGGTACAGTCCATTAAACAGTACACTTTTTTACCTTTGACCACTAAGTGTGACCTTGACATTTGATGTAGATATCTGAGTTTTGTTCACGACACGCCTACTCGTCATGGTGAATGCTAATGCCAAGTTTCTTGGAAATCCTATGATGCATGGTTGAGATGTAAGCCGGACAAGGTATAGCCCTATCACACAGTACTCGTGTTGACCTTTGACCTTTAAAGTGTGACCTTGACCTTTGAGGTACATGCTTGGATCTTGTGTGCGACACGCCACCTTATAATGGTTAACATGTTTTCCTTGTAATTTTGGAATCCTATTATGCATGGTTGAGATGCGGGCTTGACAAGGTACAGTCCTATCAACCAGTACTCATTTTGACATTTGACCTCTAAGTGTGACCTTGACATTTGAGGTATAGGAATGGGTCTTAAGCGCGACACGCCGCCTCATGGTGAACGTTTGTGTTAAGTTTCTTGGAAATCCTATAATGGATGGTTAAGATGCGGGCTGGACAATGTACAGTCCTATCAAACAGTACTCATTTTGACCTTTGACCTCTAAGTGTGACCTTGACATTTTAGGTACAGGCCTGGGTCTTGTGCGCGACACGCCGCCTCATCATGGTGAACGTTTGTGCCAAGTTCCTTAGAAAGCCTATGATGGATGGTTAAGATGCGGGCCGGACAAGGTTAGGTGGAACTGACGGACTAACAGACAGACAGACAGAATCGACCAAACCTGTAATGCCCAAACCGGTCTCACACCAACCATAGTATACGGCGGTGAGTAGTGGTATGATATGAAACTTACGGACGTAGATTATATCAATAGGACGCAGCATTACATCGTTAAGTCAATACAGCAGTTTCCATAATTAACCCGTTCCGACATGACGTCACATGAGTCAGGTAGATTATAGGAAATTGCGTTTTGTTCACAAAAAATCGACTCTTTCAACAGATTCGGTAACAAAGCAATTTGTTATAAGAAAACTACAGACTAACATAAAAGGTCCTAACTCAATGAAAGGTTTTATACCGGACATATACCAACCCATGGACAAATAGTTAAAGATTGATACATTAGTTAGTGTTACAGACAATGCGGAATCACTTACTAAGTATGCATTGAAACGACGCGTTTGTAAAGCAATAGCGAAACGACAACATAATTTATGAGAATATCGCACTAATATAGACTTCGACTTTATTTAACTTGTTTAAACAACTACATCCTTCTATAAGCCCTGCAGTTGTTTGGTCATTTTCAAAAAGAGAAAAAGATAATAATCCTACAAAATGTATTTCAACTATTTGGGTCCAAAAACTTTTCAAATCAATTCATTGTGTAAATTCTGTAAAAAACGTTATATAAACATATAATATATATGTGCATATTCTTACAGAAGCTTCCCATTTTAATCAGGCGAGAGATCAGTTGGTTAACAGTCAATCTCATTAAAACCAGATCTTAACTCGCACACTCGTATATAGTATATATAATACGATATACGTACATAGAAGTTTTTTGGTCTGATTTTAATGAGATTGGTTAACAGTATATCGCAAACTTTTGGAAGGGAAAATGCTATGTACCTAATCAGATTGGGAAAAGATGATTTTGCTTGTGCTCTACTAGGCGCACGACAGGACGAACGTTTCATTGTACAGAACTGTGAGTTTTACTGATGTGTATTCACATTTGTAAGAACCACAGTATCTGCATATGAATTGCAGTAAAACGGTAATGTTGATACTGTAATATCAAAACATCACAACCAGTGTTTAAATTATTGAACATCGCACTTGTAGTGTCGCTATGATCTAACTGTATTTGTTTCTTTCTTTGTTTTCATTGTATCATATAGTGCATGTATATATTATAGTTTATCTTTATGTTAACCAATCTCCCATGAGGAGGATGAATAGATACATAAAAAAAAAGATAAAAGAATAAAAAAAAAAAAATCGAACATTGTGATACGAACTTACATATGCCAACATATGACTATTTTTCATTGGATCAGGTTTGCATTCTATGCCTCCGCTTGGGAGGAAAACTCCACAAGAAAGTGTATGTAACGGTAGTGACAGTCATCGCTTTGCTTCACATTCATTCGATCATGATCGTCAAGAAGCCCATTTCCAGAATGAGTGCAGTAGACATTGGACAAACTCTACAAACGACAAAGACATCCGTGGAGATAATACACCCGGGACACCGATTACCTGTACTGAATAACGAGACGATCAAACCCGTTGAGGATAAGAGAGACTGGTCTTTGGAAAGAAGCACCAAATTCTCTGCTGTCACAAACAGACCGCCCCGGATTGCATACATCCCGTTAGAAGGTATATTTAAACCATGTCAGTCGAAAGGGGGTCTTATTTACTCTTCGTTGCGGCGTGATAAAAAAAAAACCGCTTCCGTTTGCAATCAGTTGCGATTACATATATTTACGCCATACTTAATATAAAAGTTACATCTACGACTCTGCTACATTACAGCTCTAGATAAGTGGCAGTAAACTTGTATTTCCCCCACAATATCTCTCTTATTGAAAAACTATAACCTATGTTGTGGGTACACAACAGAATCGTGTCAGTCAGACGATGCTTTTGAGTACCTACTACTTAGAGTTTAACCCTTTCCCCCATACAACAATTCTGCAGCAGACGACTTTGAACGTATTTCGTCAAAACATAGAAAATCTCAATAATTGAATGGATAACCTATGACAAAAAGTGGAAAACATTGTGGCAAAAGGAGAAATTGCACGTTTTGTGCAATTTCTTCTTTTGTCACTATGTTTTAAAAAATCAGTCTGCTGCAGAGGCGTCAGAAGCGTCTATATGAGGGAAAGGGTTTAAAGGTACTGAACTCAAGATGGAGATCAACATTTTGAAACGTCAGCCAATATTGCTCATAGTGACAACAAAGTAAGTAATAAATAGTTCAAAACTATTTTGGCAGTAAATGTTGAAAAACAGTCTAATTGAAAGTAATGAAAATGTACTAAATTTGACGAACTGGGTATAGCTACCCAAGAAAAATGAAGCTTACACAATCAATATTTAGATGTTTAGTGTACAGGTAAGTTAAATTATTACTTTAATTTTATCCTTATACCTTTGGTACGACAGGCCGACGCTGTACCACCAGATTCTTGTTTTTACGCGGGAGCGTAAACTAATATCAGGGCATTGTTAGCTGATAAATTCTTCTAATGAGCTGAGACTGTGGGGAAAACGGATACTAATGAGCTGTTTCTTGCCTATTCTATATCTAATATAATGTGTGTTAATATATGAACAGCGCTCAACGAAAACCAACCGTTGGGCATTTGCGACCAGTGTAGACCCAGATCAGCCAGCCCATGCGTGCATTATGAACTGGCATGCACTATACGCTTATTAGTCGTGGAAGGTTTCAAGAACTGTTTAGTGTAAAGCATGAATATTGCCACAATTGTAATAATTTCGTTGTAGTTGGTTTTCGAAGAGCATCGCTCATATTCTATTATTATTATTATTTTTATAATTTGTATGCCAGTGATGGCCCATGATTGGAAAAATAAAATTATTCTATTCTATTCTATTCTATTCTATTTATAGGTCAAAGCTGTCAACAGTATTTTGAGCATGTTGAGAAAATGGTAAGCCCTAAAACAACCACCAATAGGAGTGATTGGCGCTTCATTGAAAAACATAAATGTCCCACAATTACACTACAGAGAAGAACAAGTACATGGAACAAAGTCCTTTTGAATTGTAAAACTGGCCAACCAAAGCTGTCCAAGATGTTGGCGTCATCCTCTAGTGACGTCATGAGTGTTCCTCACAACGACCCTTGTCTGAAAGCGTATCTGCAAAACTGCTGCCGTGGTAAAACAAAACTAGTTCCGAATGTCGCGCACTATATATGGATTGGTTCAAAGGAGCTTGGGTTTTTCCAATTCGTTAGCTTCATGAGTGTGTTGAGGTTCACAAAACCGTGTTTGTTTCTGTTCCATGGCGGTCTTCCTCATGGCGATTACTGGGACTACTTTAGGTCAATGGTGCCGAACATAATTCACGTTAACCGAACCACAGTTGAATACGTATATGGAAAAAAAATGAAATTCGTAGAGCACAGCGCTGATGTTATGCGAATAGAGGCTGTTATGGGTACGTATTTACATGTATTTATAATGAAGATTCAACCCGTATCCTAATTAGTTCCTTAAACAATTGTTAACTAATGTCACTATTATTTATTTTCTTAAACACGTGTAAGTGGGTATGGCTGTATTCAGTACTGATCTTTAGCCTGATTTTAATGGGCACGGCTGTATTTCGTACTGATCTTAAACACGTGTAAGTGGGTATGGCTGTATCCAGTACTGATATTAGCCTGATTTTAATGGGCACGGCTGTATTTCGTACTGATCTTAAACACGTGTAAGTGGGTATGGCTGTATTCAGTACTGATCTTTAGCCTGATTTTAATGGGCACGGCTGTATTTCGTACTGATCTTAAACACGTGTAAGTGGGCATGGCTGTATTCAGTACTGTTATTAGCCTGATTTTAATGGGCACGGCTGTATTTCGTACTGATCTTAAACACGTGTAAGTGGGTATGGCTGTATTCAGTACTGATATTAGCCTGATTTTAATGGGTACGGCTGTATTTCGTTCTGATCTTAGACACATTGTAGTTGACATGGGTTTATTTAGTACTGATCTCAGACACATTTTAGTTGACATGGGTTTATTTAGTACTGATCTTAGACACATTGTAGTTGACATGGGTTTATTTAGTACTGATCTCAGACACATTTTAGTTGGCATGGGTTTATTAAGAGGACATGGCTTTGTTTAATACTGATCTTAGACATGTATTGTGGGCATTGCTGTATAAGTACTTATCTCAAATTCACATAAGTGAAAATAGCTGTATTTAGAACTTATCTTAGACACGCATAAGGGGGCAAGGCTTTATTTTGATATTCATCTTAGACACATTAGTGTGGAGATGGCTGTATTTAGTTATTATCTAGGACACGCATCGTGGGCATGGCTGTATTTAGTACTGATCTTAGACACGCATCGTGGGCATGTCTGTATTTAGTACAGATCTTAGACACACATTAGTGGGCATGGCTGTATATCTAAGACACGCATTAGTGGGCATGGCTGTATTTAGTTCTGATCTTAGACACACATTAGTGGGCATGTATGTATTTAATACTGATCTTAGACACACATTAGTGGGCATGTATGTATTTAATACTGATCTAAGACACACATTAGTGGGCATGGCTGTATTTAATACTGATCTTAGACACACATTAGTGGGCATGGCTGTATTTAATACTAATCTAAGACACACATTAGTGGGCATGGTTGTATATCTAAGACACGCATTAGTGGGCATGGCTGTATTTAATACTGATCTTAGACACACATTAGTGGGCATGGCTGTATTCAATACTGATCTTAGACACACATTAGTGGGCATGGCTGTATTTAGTACAGATCTTAGACACACATTAGTGGGCATGGCTGTATATCTAAGACACGCATTAGTGGGCATGGCTGTATTTAGTACAGCTCTTAGACACACATTAGTGGGCATGGCTGTATATCTAAGACACGCATTAGTGGGCATGGCTGTATTTAGTACATATCTTAGACACACATTAGTGGGCATGGCTGTATTTAGTACAGATCTTAGACACACATTAGTTGGCATGGCTGTATTCAATACTGATCTTAGACACACATTAGTGGGCATGGATGTATTTAATACTGATCTTAGACACACATTAGTGGGTATGGCTGTATTTAGTACAGATCTTAGACACACATTAGTGGACATGGCTGTATTTAATACTGATCTTAGAGACACCTTAGTGGGCATGGCTTTATTTAATACTGATCTTAGACACACATTAGTGGGTATGGCTGTATTTAATACAGATCTTAGACACACATTAGTGGGCATGGTTGTATATCTAATACACGCATTAGTGGGCATGGCTGTATTTAATACTGATCTTAGACACACATTAGTTGGCATGGCTGTATTTAATACTGATCTTAGACACACATTAGTGGGCATGGCTGTATTTAATACTGATCTTAGACACACATTAGTGGGCATGGCTGTATTTAATAATGATCTAAGACACGCATCGTGGGCATGTCTATATTTAGTACTGATCTTAAGACACTCATTAGTGGGCATGTCTGTATTTAATACTGATCTTAGACACACATTAGTGGGCAGGGCTGTATTTAATACTGATCTTAGACACACATTAGTGGGAATGTCTGTATTAAATACTGATCTTAGACACACATTAGTGGGCATGTCTGTATTTAATACTGATCTTAGACACACATTAGTGGGCATGTCTGTATTTAGTACTGATCTTAGACACACATTAATGGGCATGTCTGTATTTAGTACTGATCTAAGTCACACATTAATGGGCATGGCTGTATTCAATACTGATCTTAGACACACATTAGTGGGCATGGCTGTATTTAGTACAGATCTTAGACACACATTAGTGGGCATGGCTTTATTTAATACTGATTTAAGACACACATTAATGGGCATGTCTGTATTTAGTACTGATCTAAGTCACACATTAATGGGCATGTCTGTATTTAGTACTGATCTAAGACACACAGTAATGGGCATGTCTGTATTTAGTACTGATTTAAGACACACAGTAATGGGCATGTCTGTATGTAGTACTGATCTAAGTCACACATTAATGGGCATGTCTGTATTTAGTACTGATCTAAGACACACAGTAATGGGCATGTCTGTATTTAGAACTGATATAAGTCACACATTAATGGGCATGTCTGTATTTAGTACTGATCTTAGACACACATTAATGGGCATATCTGTATTTAGTACTGATCTAAGATACATATATTTTGACATGACTGTATTTGGTACTGATGTTAGATAAAAATGAGTGAGTACGGCTGTATTTGATACTGATTTTAGACACACATAAGGAGGTGGGTACGGATGTATTTATTACTGATTTTAGACACACATAAGGAGGTGGGTACGGATGTATTTGTTACTGATTTTAGATACACATAAGGAGGTGGGTACGGATGTATTTATTACTGATTTTAGACACACATAAGGAGGTGGGTACGGATGTATTTACTACTGATTTCAAACACACTTAAGTTGGTCGAAAAATGTCTGCATTTAGCACTGAGCTTAGACATATATTAGTGTGTATCGCTGTATTTAGTACTTATATTAGACACACATAAGTGTATGGTGGGTACGGATGTATTTATTACTGATTTTAAACACACATAAGGAGATGGGTACGGACGTATTTATTACTGATTTTAGACACACATAAGTGGGTGGGTACGGATGTATTTATTACTGATTTTAGACACACATAAGTGGGTGGGTACGGATGTATTTATTGCTGATTTTAGACACACATAAGGAAGTGGGTACGGACGTATTTAGAACTGACCTTAGACAACATATTAGTGACCATTGCTGCGTTTAGTACTGATCGTATACATACAATAGTGGGAATTACCGTATTTAGTTCTTATTTAAGCCACACATTGATTGATTGGCTGTATTATCCCTTATCCAAGACACACGTGATGGGTCTGGCTGTATTTATTACCGATCTTAAACACACATTAGATAGCATGGCTGTATCTAATAGTTATTTAAGACTCATATTGTGGGCATGGCTGAATTTAGTACTGATCACATAAGTGACTGAAGCAACACTTCATTTTTGCAGCATTCGGTGGTTTTTACATGGACTGGGATGAAATATTGCTGAAATCCGTGGATGACCTCCGGGACTATAAGTGTACGATGAGCCAAACAGTCCCAAACCTCATGACTATTGGCTTCATTATGGGTGAAATGAACTCTACTTTCTTGAATTTGTGGCATCAGGGGTATAAAGAGTATAGGACTGCCTGGGCTTACAACTCATTGAAGGTTCCTTACGTTATTTCACAGAAACACTCACACACAGTGCACATTGCAGGGTACAAGTTTGTAAGACCAAGTTTCAAAGAAATGACCAAACTGTTTTATGAAAACTACAACTGGTCGGACAATTATGGTAAACATTTATACATACGGTTTTACAAAAAGCCTACAGATGTGAATCGCATTCGTAATTTAAACACTACTATAGGTGCAGTTTGTAGACACATTTTGTTTGGAGATAAAGAATTGTGTATACAATAAATGATATAACGGGGTTTCAAGTAGTATATATATATATATATGTATGTAAACAAAGAGGGATGCGTGGAAGCTAATTTTCCCTGCACTCGAAAAAAAAGGTCTTACCATGTATTGAATGTACGTATTCTTTTATTCAGCATTTACATTGCATTATGTAATAACAAGTTGCCTTTGATCAACATTACAGGTCTTTCAACGTTTGAAGCGGTTATACTGAAAAATGTCAAGTTTGGTTTTCATTGGCTAAGACTGCTCGCACACATTCCCGAATTCCTTGCGATTTCCCTTGCGAGTATCACTCGCCAATTAATCGTAATGATCGGGATATGGTCGCAAGAAATTCGTAAATGTTCTTAACCACTCGCTACCATTCGTTTATTGTTGCGAATATTAGCAACATGCTCCTAAAATTCGCAATGAATGCATATTCTTCACCTTTTCGCAACATACTCATAAGTATTCGTAAGTCATTATTTAATCATCGCAATGTATTTGTAGCGCTCGCAAGGCAATCGCAACATTCGTAGAAAATTCGCAAGAATTGGAGCCCATCTTGACGCCTCTTGATACCGTATATTTGTCTCCAAACATATAAACAAATAAAAATCAAAGTCGTATTTAGACACAAAATAAGAATGTGTGTGGTTGAGAGAACTTGTGGCCAGACCCGTTTGCCTATAACAGGTATATTTGTTAATCTAAATTTGATTCTGTATATATATTTTGTTAGCAATAAAATATGTTTAAAGTAAAGATAACATTCCAAATTGTGGCAATAAACGAATTCCTTTCTACTTTATTTTTGTATGACTTACTTCGATTCCCTGTCATGGAATCGATCACAATGAGGGTTAAATTACTCTTGAGATTGCATTTATCCAAGTTCTCTTCTTTCGATCATGAGACCACTACAACAGTTTGAAGAATTCCTGTATATATGCTAGGCAAACCGAGATCAATATCTTCTCTTCTACCTTTGAGCCTGACAAGCATTCCTAATCCTTTCCCACGTACAGTCAATCTGTAGCAGACGACTTTGATGAGATTTGGATAAGATTATTGAAGATGTCTATACATTTAAATTGATGGCAAAAGCAGATTTTGCTCATTTAGAGCAATTTCATCTTTTCAATGTTTTACAAATATTTTCTAAGCTGTTTTCCAATGTGTCTGCTGCAGATGTGTTGAATTTAGTAAAAGGTTAACGTTACATTGACCTTCAGCTTCTTTATCTACACTTCTAGTATGTACTTGGGTATTAAAACAACGGAGACTCGAACTAGACTTTACGGATGCAAATGCTCTCAAGAGTATTCACCGTAACAGCTGCAATAAGTCCGCAAATCGCAGGCTGCAGCTCAATTGATCTCATCAGGATCAGAATAAATGTGTCAAGTTATCAGAAAAACTCTTACATTGCGCAGTAGATGTTCTCACATCCTCTAGGTCATGATTATTCGTTAGGATGAGTTCAAACAAGAGCACCGCGTACGGCACAGACGCTCGACTGATAGTGAGAAAAAAAATGAGCTAGACAAAAAACCTTAACCGGACGACGACGCCGCCGCCGCCGCCGACGACGACGACGCCAGGGTCGTGACAATAGCTCTCGTTTTTTTTCAAAAGTCGAGCTAAAAATGAAAAGTGATGTGTGAAATTTAGGTTGAACAAGTCAAAAATTGCTGCCTCAGCAGCAAAAGTATACGGCCAAATAAAAAAAAGTATTATTTAGACCTACGAGGTCACAGTATATAACGCCATCTCTGTCAATTGCTCATTTTCGGTTTCTTCGAAAAACTTCTTGTATATATATACTGTTAGGACGATTATCTGATTAATGAAAATTGTAATTAATGCACTGCTGGACTATAGAAATATGTCATAAAAAATAGTGAAGCATACGCCTTTGTATACGAGTAAAGTCTTTTATCCACCGACCGACCGAATCATCCGCTTATGCTGTCGGTACATATGTATATATGTCATGGTATGAGATATAATGTTATAGCTTTATATGTTTCGTCATTGTCTTATAATAGTCTATGTTCACTGTATGTTGCATCTATATATAAGTATGGATCCTACATTAAGGGGAAATGCCATTTTTCTATAACTTAGGGCGAACTTATTTCTAAGAACTATTTTTGAAAAAGTATTAAGGTTATTTAGAGAATGAATTATCTACAGACCTTTTCACCTTATAAACTGTCTCCGTGGCCTTCTAATTTCACTCTAAACCCCATTTTAAGACAGTTTTCTCCCTAAGTGCTTCGCCTTAAGTAAAGACGAATAAACGATTCCCCCCATGTCGCTAAAATTTTCCTCAAGTCAGTTTCTAACTATAAAACCAGCATAATGACGAAAATTTTAAATTACATATTTTCTTATATTTAATGAATATTTCTTATGATAAGTTTATTGTACGATTTTCTGTACAGAAGACAAACAACATCTACCGTTTCTGCAATTATCTCTTAATTAAAGTGAATTATGTATCAAATAAGTATGTTTGACCTTAATTTCCTACGCTACTATTTTTAGGTCTATGGGATGGCATTGCTCCTGGCATCCATCCGTGCGTCTGTACGTCCGTCCATCCGTTTGTAAACTGTTTTTGTTAACACGACACAGTTCGCAATTTTCAAACTTGCACATATTGTTCATATTGATGAGAGCTCGGGTACTATTGACGCTATTGATGACCAGATGTGATCCAGACCAACTAGCAGACACCAGTGATAACCAGACCGACTACCAGACGATATTGATGACCAGATCAACTACAATGACCAGATGTGATCAAGACCAACTAGCAGACGCCATTGATGACCAGGTATGATCCAGACCAACAAGCAGACGCTAGTGAGGACCAGACCTACAACCAGACGCCAGTGATGACCAATCCAACTAGCAGACAACATTGATGACCAAATGTGATCCAGACCAACAACCAGACGACATTGATAACCAGCTGTGATTCAGACCAACTAGCACACGCCAGTGAGGATCAAACCTACTACCAGATGCCAGTGATGACCAGATGTGATCCAGACCAAGTAACAGTGTTGTTATTAAAAGCTGCCTTTAGTTAGACTTTGATACGGAAGCATTTACTACATAAGACAGTATCATCTCCTTGACAAATTTAATTCATAGTGTATGGTATATTCGCCTTAAGTGTGCAAAATACCGTCTAAAAAGGTATGATAGTATTTCGTGACATAGTGTTCTTGTTAAAAGTTTGTTTCCATTAGCCAATCTACGGCCTTTGTGTTACAAAGTATTGTATATAATAATGCAGTTAAAGACTGTGCTTGTACTGTTCATAGTACAGTGTTTGGTACATCTTTTATAGATGACAAGTAGTGAAAAATCGATAGACATACAAAAAAAACCAATTTCGTCTATTTATAATGTGTTTGATGCCCCGCTTACTTTTGATTTGTTAATAGTATTATTTATTTATATATACATATGTATATGTGCATTTATGTCTATATGTAGGGGATGGATGAATGGAATGTTACGCAGGACAGGGTAGACGAGAGAGACAACCGATATTGTATATTTGACATTGAAGTTTATATGAAGATTTGCAAGGGGTCTTTGAACGTGATTTGATTTACACTAAAGTTAATTAGTACTCGTGTGAGACCGGTATGGCAAAATATGCGAATGGGCCCTGGTATATTTCTTGAATATAGTGATCTAAGCCAAACCGATGGTATGGTCGGATAGAGGAGAGTTTCTTCTACCATCAAATGCCAAAACAACCTAGGATCGGGCTACTTTTAAACGTTTGCGATGCGGAACACAAGTTGAATACGAACATTTGCGATCAATTTGGGTATCACACTGGTGTACTTTCTCCTAAATTAATGTTTATATATATATTTTAGTTGAATGTCTTTAGAGCCATGCAGATGATACTGGCAGGTTATACATTCTTTTTCAATGATGTTTTATGCTACTTTCTAAAACACCACAGTTTGACGTGTTTCTTCTCAAGGATGTTTCGTGTCACTTTTCACACTGTTATATATGCGTTAGGACTGAAAACAGTGTGGAAAGATGAGCCATTGCTGAGCATGATTTCAAAGGTCGTTTCGTTTGTATTGTTGGGTGTTTTACGCCGGTTTCAACATCATATATGACAAATCACCCGCACTGTTCACATACTCATGCGTCCTGGGTAATTCAATCCAGCTACTCACTAGTACTGAACACACTGTGACAAAGGGAGCAATTGCCCGCCCTGCCTTCAGAGGTCGTTTTGTTGGTATTGTTGGGTGTTTTAGGCCGTTTTCCACATCATTCCAGTCATACCACCCCGTCAGTTCACACACTCGTGATCCCTCGGTGAATCAATCCAGCTATGCAATAGACCTGAACTCATTGTGGCAAGAGAAGCAATTGCCCGCCATGCTTTAAAATGTCGTTTTGTTTGCATTGTATGGGTTTTGATCTTGGAAGCGAGTTGTTCCATGACTAAATAAGTGTGGAAAGTGGCATAAAGTATATGCATGTGGGAAAGGGTTAGAATCTGTTCACGGGTCTTCGCACCTCTGCAGGCCAAATCCCTTTCGGCGGTACAGTGAACGATTTTCCCATAACCCCGTTCCCACATGCATACACTCCCTACAAATGAACTATCGAAAACATTGTGATAAAAACAGCCACTGCGCATCATGTTTTCAAAGGTCGTTTTGCTTGCATTGTTGGGGTTTTAGGCCGTTTTCAACAGCATGTATGCCCAATCGCCATCACAGTGCACATACTCGTGTTTTTTGGGTGATTCTACACAGCTAGGCAATAGGACTGAAAACAGTGTGGTAAGAGGAGCCATTGTTTACCATGTTTTCAAAGGTCGTTTTGATTGCGTTGTTGGTTGTCTTAGGTCGTTTTCAACAGCATTTATGTTAAATACCCCTCACTGCTCACACACACATGCTTCCTGGGTGAATCAACCAATCTACGCGATAAGACTGAAAACAGTGTGGTATTAGGAGCCATTGCTCATCATGTGTTCAAAGGTCGTTTTGAGTGCACTGTACGGAGTTTTAGGCCGTTTTCAACAGCATTTATGTCCAATCACTCTCACAGTTCACAAACTCATGGGACCTGTGAGAATCAACCCAGCTATGCGTTAGGACTGAAAACAGTGTGGAAAGATGAGCCATTGCTGAGCATGATTTCAAAGGTCGTTTCGTTTGTATTGTTGGGTGTTTTACGCCGGTTTCAACATCATATATGACAAATCACCCGCACTGTTCACATACTCATGCGTCCTGGGTAATTCAATCCAGCTACTCACTAGTACTGAACACACTGTGACAAAGGGAGCAATTGCCCGCCCTGCCTTCAGAGGTCGTTTTGTTGGTATTGTTGGGTGTTTTAGGCCGTTTTCCACATCATTCCAGTCATACCACCCCGTCAGTTCACACACTCGTGATCCCTCGGTGAATCAATCCAGCTATGCAATAGACCTGAACTCATTGTGGCAAGAGAAGCAATTGCCCGCCATGCTTTAAAATGTCGTTTTGTTTGCATTGTATGGGTTTTGATCTTGGAAGCGAGTTGTTCCATGACTAAATAAGTGTGGAAAGTGGCATAAAGTATATGCATGTGGGAAAGGGTTAGAATCTGTTCACGGGTCTTCGCACCTCTGCAGGCCAAATCCCTTTCGGCGGTACAGTGAACGATTTTCCCATAACCCCGTTCCCACATGCATACACTCCCTACAAATGAACTATCGAAAACATTGTGATAAAAACAGCCACTGCGCATCATGTTTTCAAAGGTCGTTTTGCTTGCATTGTTGGGGTTTTAGGCCGTTTTCAACAGCATGTATGCCCAATCGCCATCACAGTGCACATACTCGTGTTTTTTGGGTGATTCTACACAGCTAGGCAATAGGACTGAAAACAGTGTGGTAAGAGGAGCCATTGTTTACCATGTTTTCAAAGGTCGTTTTGATTGCGTTGTTGGTTGTCTTAGGTCGTTTTCAACAGCATTTATGTTAAATACCCCTCACTGCTCACACACACATGCTTCCTGGGTGAATCAACCAATCTACGCGATAAGACTGAAAACAGTGTGGTATTAGGAGCCATTGCTCATCATGTGTTCAAAGGTCGTTTTGAGTGCACTGTACGGAGTTTTAGGCCGTTTTCAACAGCATTTATGTCCAATCACTCTCACAGTTCACAAACTCATGGGACCTGTGAGAATCAACCCAGCTATGCGTTAGGACTGAAAACAGTGTGGAAAGATGAGCCATTGCTGAGCATGATTTCAAAGGTCGTTTCGTTTGTATTGTTGGGTGTTTTACGCCGGTTTCAACATCATATATGACAAATCACCCGCACTGTTCACATACTCATGCGTCCTGGGTAATTCAATCCAGCTACTCACTAGTACTGAACACACTGTGACAAAGGGAGCAATTGCCCGCCCTGCCTTCAGAGGTCGTTTTGTTGGTATTGTTGGGTGTTTTAGGCCGTTTTCCACATCATTCCAGTCATACCACCCCGTCAGTTCACACACTCGTGATCCCTCGGTGAATCAATCCAGCTATGCAATAGACCTGAACTCATTGTGGCAAGAGAAGCAATTGCCCGCCATGCTTTAAAATGTCGTTTTGTTTGCATTGTATGGGTTTTGATCTTGGAAGCGAGTTGTTCCATGACTAAATAAGTGTGGAAAGTGGCATAAAGTATATGCATGTGGGAAAGGGTTAGAATCTGTTCACGGGTCTTCGCACCTCTGCAGGCCAAATCCCTTTCGGCGGTACAGTGAACGATTTTCCCATAACCCCGTTCCCACATGCATACACTCCCTACAAATGAACTATCGAAAACATTGTGATAAAAACAGCCACTGCGCATCATGTTTTCAAAGGTCGTTTTGCTTGCATTGTTGGGGTTTTAGGCCGTTTTCAACAGCATGTATGCCCAATCGCCATCACAGTGCACATACTCGTGTTTTTTGGGTGATTCTACACAGCTAGGCAATAGGACTGAAAACAGTGTGGTAAGAGGAGCCATTGTTTACCATGTTTTCAAAGGTCGTTTTGATTGCGTTGTTGGTTGTCTTAGGTCGTTTTCAACAGCATTTATGTTAAATACCCCTCACTGCTCACACACACATGCTTCCTGGGTGAATCAACCAATCTACGCGATAAGACTGAAAACAGTGTGGTATTAGGAGCCATTGCTCATCATGTGTTCAAAGGTCGTTTTGAGTGCACTGTACGGAGTTTTAGGCCGTTTTCAACAGCATTTATGTCCAATCACTCTCACAGTTCACAAACTCATGGGACCTGTGAGAATCAACCCAGCTATGCGTTAGGACTGAAAACAGTGTGGAAAGATGAGCCATTGCTGAGCATGATTTCAAAGGTCGTTTCGTTTGTATTGTTGGGTGTTTTACGCCGGTTTCAACATCATATATGACAAATCACCCGCACTGTTCACATACTCATGCGTCCTGGGTAATTCAATCCAGCTACTCACTAGTACTGAACACACTGTGACAAAGGGAGCAATTGCCCGCCCTGCCTTCAGAGGTCGTTTTGTTGGTATTGTTGGGTGTTTTAGGCCGTTTTCCACATCATTCCAGTCATACCACCCCGTCAGTTCACACACTCGTGATCCCTCGGTGAATCAATCCAGCTATGCAATAGACCTGAACTCATTGTGGCAAGAGAAGCAATTGCCCGCCATGCTTTAAAATGTCGTTTTGTTTGCATTGTATGGGTTTTGATCTTGGAAGCGAGTTGTTCCATGACTAAATAAGTGTGGAAAGTGGCATAAAGTATATGCATGTGGGAAAGGGTTAGAATCTGTTCACGGGTCTTCGCACCTCTGCAGGCCAAATCCCTTTCGGCGGTACAGTGAACGATTTTCCCATAACCCCGTTCCCACATGCATACACTCCCTACAAATGAACTATCGAAAACATTGTGATAAAAACAGCCACTGCGCATCATGTTTTCAAAGGTCGTTTTGCTTGCATTGTTGGGGTTTTAGGCCGTTTTCAACAGCATGTATGCCCAATCGCCATCACAGTGCACATACTCGTGTTTTTTGGGTGATTCTACACAGCTAGGCAATAGGACTGAAAACAGTGTGGTAAGAGGAGCCATTGTTTACCATGTTTTCAAAGGTCGTTTTGATTGCGTTGTTGGTTGTCTTAGGTCGTTTTCAACAGCATTTATGTTAAATACCCCTCACTGCTCACACACACATGCTTCCTGGGTGAATCAACCAATCTACGCGATAAGACTGAAAACAGTGTGGTATTAGGAGCCATTGCTCATCATGTGTTCAAAGGTCGTTTTGAGTGCACTGTACGGAGTTTTAGGCCGTTTTCAACAGCATTTATGTCCAATCACTCTCACAGTTCACAAACTCATGGGACCTGTGAGAATCAACCCAGCTATGCGTTAGGACTGAAAACAGTGTGGAAAGATGAGCCATTGCTGAGCATGATTTCAAAGGTCGTTTCGTTTGTATTGTTGGGTGTTTTACGCCGGTTTCAACATCATATATGACAAATCACCCGCACTGTTCACATACTCATGCGTCCTGGGTAATTCAATCCAGCTACTCACTAGTACTGAACACACTGTGACAAAGGGAGCAATTGCCCGCCCTGCCTTCAGAGGTCGTTTTGTTGGTATTGTTGGGTGTTTTAGGCCGTTTTCCACATCATTCCAGTCATACCACCCCGTCAGTTCACACACTCGTGATCCCTCGGTGAATCAATCCAGCTATGCAATAGACCTGAACTCATTGTGGCAAGAGAAGCAATTGCCCGCCATGCTTTAAAATGTCGTTTTGTTTGCATTGTATGGGTTTTGATCTTGGAAGCGAGTTGTTCCATGACTAAATAAGTGTGGAAAGTGGCATAAAGTATATGCATGTGGGAAAGGGTTAGAATCTGTTCACGGGTCTTCGCACCTCTGCAGGCCAAATCCCTTTCGGCGGTACAGTGAACGATTTTCCCATAACCCCGTTCCCACATGCATACACTCCCTACAAATGAACTATCGAAAACATTGTGATAAAAACAGCCACTGCGCATCATGTTTTCAAAGGTCGTTTTGCTTGCATTGTTGGGGTTTTAGGCCGTTTTCAACAGCATGTATGCCCAATCGCCATCACAGTGCACATACTCGTGTTTTTTGGGTGATTCTACACAGCTAGGCAATAGGACTGAAAACAGTGTGGTAAGAGGAGCCATTGTTTACCATGTTTTCAAAGGTCGTTTTGATTGCGTTGTTGGTTGTCTTAGGTCGTTTTCAACAGCATTTATGTTAAATACCCCTCACTGCTCACACACACATGCTTCCTGGGTGAATCAACCAATCTACGCGATAAGACTGAAAACAGTGTGGTATTAGGAGCCATTGCTCATCATGTGTTCAAAGGTCGTTTTGAGTGCACTGTACGGAGTTTTAGGCCGTTTTCAACAGCATTTATGTCCAATCACTCTCACAGTTCACAAACTCATGGGACCTGTGAGAATCAACCCAGCTATGCGTTAGGACTGAAAACAGTGTGGAAAGATGAGCCATTGCTGAGCATGATTTCAAAGGTCGTTTCGTTTGTATTGTTGGGTGTTTTACGCCGGTTTCAACATCATATATGACAAATCACCCGCACTGTTCACATACTCATGCGTCCTGGGTAATTCAATCCAGCTACTCACTAGTACTGAACACACTGTGACAAAGGGAGCAATTGCCCGCCCTGCCTTCAGAGGTCGTTTTGTTGGTATTGTTGGGTGTTTTAGGCCGTTTTCCACATCATTCCAGTCATACCACCCCGTCAGTTCACACACTCGTGATCCCTCGGTGAATCAATCCAGCTATGCAATAGACCTGAACTCATTGTGGCAAGAGAAGCAATTGCCCGCCATGCTTTAAAATGTCGTTTTGTTTGCATTGTATGGGTTTTGATCTTGGAAGCGAGTTGTTCCATGACTAAATAAGTGTGGAAAGTGGCATAAAGTATATGCATGTGGGAAAGGGTTAGAATCTGTTCACGGGTCTTCGCACCTCTGCAGGCCAAATCCCTTTCGGCGGTACAGTGAACGATTTTCCCATAACCCCGTTCCCACATGCATACACTCCCTACAAATGAACTATCGAAAACATTGTGATAAAAACAGCCACTGCGCATCATGTTTTCAAAGGTCGTTTTGCTTGCATTGTTGGGGTTTTAGGCCGTTTTCAACAGCATGTATGCCCAATCGCCATCACAGTGCACATACTCGTGTTTTTTGGGTGATTCTACACAGCTAGGCAATAGGACTGAAAACAGTGTGGTAAGAGGAGCCATTGTTTACCATGTTTTCAAAGGTCGTTTTGATTGCGTTGTTGGTTGTCTTAGGTCGTTTTCAACAGCATTTATGTTAAATACCCCTCACTGCTCACACACACATGCTTCCTGGGTGAATCAACCAATCTACGCGATAAGACTGAAAACAGTGTGGTATTAGGAGCCATTGCTCATCATGTGTTCAAAGGTCGTTTTGAGTGCACTGTACGGAGTTTTAGGCCGTTTTCAACAGCATTTATGTCCAATCACTCTCACAGTTCACAAACTCATGGGACCTGTGAGAATCAACCCAGCTATGCGTTAGGACTGAAAACAGTGTGGAAAGATGAGCCATTGCTGAGCATGATTTCAAAGGTCGTTTCGTTTGTATTGTTGGGTGTTTTACGCCGGTTTCAACATCATATATGACAAATCACCCGCACTGTTCACATACTCATGCGTCCTGGGTAATTCAATCCAGCTACTCACTAGTACTGAACACACTGTGACAAAGGGAGCAATTGCCCGCCCTGCCTTCAGAGGTCGTTTTGTTGGTATTGTTGGGTGTTTTAGGCCGTTTTCCACATCATTCCAGTCATACCACCCCGTCAGTTCACACACTCGTGATCCCTCGGTGAATCAATCCAGCTATGCAATAGACCTGAACTCATTGTGGCAAGAGAAGCAATTGCCCGCCATGCTTTAAAATGTCGTTTTGTTTGCATTGTATGGGTTTTGATCTTGGAAGCGAGTTGTTCCATGACTAAATAAGTGTGGAAAGTGGCATAAAGTATATGCATGTGGGAAAGGGTTAGAATCTGTTCACGGGTCTTCGCACCTCTGCAGGCCAAATCCCTTTCGGCGGTACAGTGAACGATTTTCCCATAACCCCGTTCCCACATGCATACACTCCCTACAAATGAACTATCGAAAACATTGTGATAAAAACAGCCACTGCGCATCATGTTTTCAAAGGTCGTTTTGCTTGCATTGTTGGGGTTTTAGGCCGTTTTCAACAGCATGTATGCCCAATCGCCATCACAGTGCACATACTCGTGTTTTTTGGGTGATTCTACACAGCTAGGCAATAGGACTGAAAACAGTGTGGTAAGAGGAGCCATTGTTTACCATGTTTTCAAAGGTCGTTTTGATTGCGTTGTTGGTTGTCTTAGGTCGTTTTCAACAGCATTTATGTTAAATACCCCTCACTGCTCACACACACATGCTTCCTGGGTGAATCAACCAATCTACGCGATAAGACTGAAAACAGTGTGGTATTAGGAGCCATTGCTCATCATGTGTTCAAAGGTCGTTTTGAGTGCACTGTACGGAGTTTTAGGCCGTTTTCAACAGCATTTATGTCCAATCACTCTCACAGTTCACAAACTCATGGGACCTGTGAGAATCAACCCAGCTATGCGTTAGGACTGAAAACAGTGTGGAAAGATGAGCCATTGCTGAGCATGATTTCAAAGGTCGTTTCGTTTGTATTGTTGGGTGTTTTACGCCGGTTTCAACATCATATATGACAAATCACCCGCACTGTTCACATACTCATGCGTCCTGGGTAATTCAATCCAGCTACTCACTAGTACTGAACACACTGTGACAAAGGGAGCAATTGCCCGCCCTGCCTTCAGAGGTCGTTTTGTTGGTATTGTTGGGTGTTTTAGGCCGTTTTCCACATCATTCCAGTCATACCACCCCGTCAGTTCACACACTCGTGATCCCTCGGTGAATCAATCCAGCTATGCAATAGACCTGAACTCATTGTGGCAAGAGAAGCAATTGCCCGCCATGCTTTAAAATGTCGTTTTGTTTGCATTGTATGGGTTTTGATCTTGGAAGCGAGTTGTTCCATGACTAAATAAGTGTGGAAAGTGGCATAAAGTATATGCATGTGGGAAAGGGTTAGAATCTGTTCACGGGTCTTCGCACCTCTGCAGGCCAAATCCCTTTCGGCGGTACAGTGAACGATTTTCCCATAACCCCGTTCCCACATGCATACACTCCCTACAAATGAACTATCGAAAACATTGTGATAAAAACAGCCACTGCGCATCATGTTTTCAAAGGTCGTTTTGCTTGCATTGTTGGGGTTTTAGGCCGTTTTCAACAGCATGTATGCCCAATCGCCATCACAGTGCACATACTCGTGTTTTTTGGGTGATTCTACACAGCTAGGCAATAGGACTGAAAACAGTGTGGTAAGAGGAGCCATTGTTTACCATGTTTTCAAAGGTCGTTTTGATTGCGTTGTTGGTTGTCTTAGGTCGTTTTCAACAGCATTTATGTTAAATACCCCTCACTGCTCACACACACATGCTTCCTGGGTGAATCAACCAATCTACGCGATAAGACTGAAAACAGTGTGGTATTAGGAGCCATTGCTCATCATGTGTTCAAAGGTCGTTTTGAGTGCACTGTACGGAGTTTTAGGCCGTTTTCAACAGCATTTATGTCCAATCACTCTCACAGTTCACAAACTCATGGGACCTGTGAGAATCAACCCAGCTATGCGTTAGGACTGAAAACAGTGTGGAAAGATGAGCCATTGCTGAGCATGATTTCAAAGGTCGTTTCGTTTGTATTGTTGGGTGTTTTACGCCGGTTTCAACATCATATATGACAAATCACCCGCACTGTTCACATACTCATGCGTCCTGGGTAATTCAATCCAGCTACTCACTAGTACTGAACACACTGTGACAAAGGGAGCAATTGCCCGCCCTGCCTTCAGAGGTCGTTTTGTTGGTATTGTTGGGTGTTTTAGGCCGTTTTCCACATCATTCCAGTCATACCACCCCGTCAGTTCACACACTCGTGATCCCTCGGTGAATCAATCCAGCTATGCAATAGACCTGAACTCATTGTGGCAAGAGAAGCAATTGCCCGCCATGCTTTAAAATGTCGTTTTGTTTGCATTGTATGGGTTTTGATCTTGGAAGCGAGTTGTTCCATGACTAAATAAGTGTGGAAAGTGGCATAAAGTATATGCATGTGGGAAAGGGTTAGAATCTGTTCACGGGTCTTCGCACCTCTGCAGGCCAAATCCCTTTCGGCGGTACAGTGAACGATTTTCCCATAACCCCGTTCCCACATGCATACACTCCCTACAAATGAACTATCGAAAACATTGTGATAAAAACAGCCACTGCGCATCATGTTTTCAAAGGTCGTTTTGCTTGCATTGTTGGGGTTTTAGGCCGTTTTCAACAGCATGTATGCCCAATCGCCATCACAGTGCACATACTCGTGTTTTTTGGGTGATTCTACACAGCTAGGCAATAGGACTGAAAACAGTGTGGTAAGAGGAGCCATTGTTTACCATGTTTTCAAAGGTCGTTTTGATTGCGTTGTTGGTTGTCTTAGGTCGTTTTCAACAGCATTTATGTTAAATACCCCTCACTGCTCACACACACATGCTTCCTGGGTGAATCAACCAATCTACGCGATAAGACTGAAAACAGTGTGGTATTAGGAGCCATTGCTCATCATGTGTTCAAAGGTCGTTTTGAGTGCACTGTACGGAGTTTTAGGCCGTTTTCAACAGCATTTATGTCCAATCACTCTCACAGTTCACAAACTCATGGGACCTGTGAGAATCAACCCAGCTATGCGTTAGGACTGAAAACAGTGTGGAAAGATGAGCCATTGCTGAGCATGATTTCAAAGGTCGTTTCGTTTGTATTGTTGGGTGTTTTACGCCGGTTTCAACATCATATATGACAAATCACCCGCACTGTTCACATACTCATGCGTCCTGGGTAATTCAATCCAGCTACTCACTAGTACTGAACACACTGTGACAAAGGGAGCAATTGCCCGCCCTGCCTTCAGAGGTCGTTTTGTTGGTATTGTTGGGTGTTTTAGGCCGTTTTCCACATCATTCCAGTCATACCACCCCGTCAGTTCACACACTCGTGATCCCTCGGTGAATCAATCCAGCTATGCAATAGACCTGAACTCATTGTGGCAAGAGAAGCAATTGCCCGCCATGCTTTAAAATGTCGTTTTGTTTGCATTGTATGGGTTTTGATCTTGGAAGCGAGTTGTTCCATGACTAAATAAGTGTGGAAAGTGGCATAAAGTATATGCATGTGGGAAAGGGTTAGAATCTGTTCACGGGTCTTCGCACCTCTGCAGGCCAAATCCCTTTCGGCGGTACAGTGAACGATTTTCCCATAACCCCGTTCCCACATGCATACACTCCCTACAAATGAACTATCGAAAACATTGTGATAAAAACAGCCACTGCGCATCATGTTTTCAAAGGTCGTTTTGCTTGCATTGTTGGGGTTTTAGGCCGTTTTCAACAGCATGTATGCCCAATCGCCATCACAGTGCACATACTCGTGTTTTTTGGGTGATTCTACACAGCTAGGCAATAGGACTGAAAACAGTGTGGTAAGAGGAGCCATTGTTTACCATGTTTTCAAAGGTCGTTTTGATTGCGTTGTTGGTTGTCTTAGGTCGTTTTCAACAGCATTTATGTTAAATACCCCTCACTGCTCACACACACATGCTTCCTGGGTGAATCAACCAATCTACGCGATAAGACTGAAAACAGTGTGGTATTAGGAGCCATTGCTCATCATGTGTTCAAAGGTCGTTTTGAGTGCACTGTACGGAGTTTTAGGCCGTTTTCAACAGCATTTATGTCCAATCACTCTCACAGTTCACAAACTCATGGGACCTGTGAGAATCAACCCAGCTATGCGTTAGGACTGAAAACAGTGTGGAAAGATGAGCCATTGCTGAGCATGATTTCAAAGGTCGTTTCGTTTGTATTGTTGGGTGTTTTACGCCGGTTTCAACATCATATATGACAAATCACCCGCACTGTTCACATACTCATGCGTCCTGGGTAATTCAATCCAGCTACTCACTAGTACTGAACACACTGTGACAAAGGGAGCAATTGCCCGCCCTGCCTTCAGAGGTCGTTTTGTTGGTATTGTTGGGTGTTTTAGGCCGTTTTCCACATCATTCCAGTCATACCACCCCGTCAGTTCACACACTCGTGATCCCTCGGTGAATCAATCCAGCTATGCAATAGACCTGAACTCATTGTGGCAAGAGAAGCAATTGCCCGCCATGCTTTAAAATGTCGTTTTGTTTGCATTGTATGGGTTTTGATCTTGGAAGCGAGTTGTTCCATGACTAAATAAGTGTGGAAAGTGGCATAAAGTATATGCATGTGGGAAAGGGTTAGAATCTGTTCACGGGTCTTCGCACCTCTGCAGGCCAAATCCCTTTCGGCGGTACAGTGAACGATTTTCCCATAACCCCGTTCCCACATGCATACACTCCCTACAAATGAACTATCGAAAACATTGTGATAAAAACAGCCACTGCGCATCATGTTTTCAAAGGTCGTTTTGCTTGCATTGTTGGGGTTTTAGGCCGTTTTCAACAGCATGTATGCCCAATCGCCATCACAGTGCACATACTCGTGTTTTTTGGGTGATTCTACACAGCTAGGCAATAGGACTGAAAACAGTGTGGTAAGAGGAGCCATTGTTTACCATGTTTTCAAAGGTCGTTTTGATTGCGTTGTTGGTTGTCTTAGGTCGTTTTCAACAGCATTTATGTTAAATACCCCTCACTGCTCACACACACATGCTTCCTGGGTGAATCAACCAATCTACGCGATAAGACTGAAAACAGTGTGGTATTAGGAGCCATTGCTCATCATGTGTTCAAAGGTCGTTTTGAGTGCACTGTACGGAGTTTTAGGCCGTTTTCAACAGCATTTATGTCCAATCACTCTCACAGTTCACAAACTCATGGGACCTGTGAGAATCAACCCAGCTATGCGTTAGGACTGAAAACAGTGTGGAAAGATGAGCCATTGCTGAGCATGATTTCAAAGGTCGTTTCGTTTGTATTGTTGGGTGTTTTACGCCGGTTTCAACATCATATATGACAAATCACCCGCACTGTTCACATACTCATGCGTCCTGGGTAATTCAATCCAGCTACTCACTAGTACTGAACACACTGTGACAAAGGGAGCAATTGCCCGCCCTGCCTTCAGAGGTCGTTTTGTTGGTATTGTTGGGTGTTTTAGGCCGTTTTCCACATCATTCCAGTCATACCACCCCGTCAGTTCACACACTCGTGATCCCTCGGTGAATCAATCCAGCTATGCAATAGACCTGAACTCATTGTGGCAAGAGAAGCAATTGCCCGCCATGCTTTAAAATGTCGTTTTGTTTGCATTGTATGGGTTTTGATCTTGGAAGCGAGTTGTTCCATGACTAAATAAGTGTGGAAAGTGGCATAAAGTATATGCATGTGGGAAAGGGTTAGAATCTGTTCACGGGTCTTCGCACCTCTGCAGGCCAAATCCCTTTCGGCGGTACAGTGAACGATTTTCCCATAACCCCGTTCCCACATGCATACACTCCCTACAAATGAACTATCGAAAACATTGTGATAAAAACAGCCACTGCGCATCATGTTTTCAAAGGTCGTTTTGCTTGCATTGTTGGGGTTTTAGGCCGTTTTCAACAGCATGTATGCCCAATCGCCATCACAGTGCACATACTCGTGTTTTTTGGGTGATTCTACACAGCTAGGCAATAGGACTGAAAACAGTGTGGTAAGAGGAGCCATTGTTTACCATGTTTTCAAAGGTCGTTTTGATTGCGTTGTTGGTTGTCTTAGGTCGTTTTCAACAGCATTTATGTTAAATACCCCTCACTGCTCACACACACATGCTTCCTGGGTGAATCAACCAATCTACGCGATAAGACTGAAAACAGTGTGGTATTAGGAGCCATTGCTCATCATGTGTTCAAAGGTCGTTTTGAGTGCACTGTACGGAGTTTTAGGCCGTTTTCAACAGCATTTATGTCCAATCACTCTCACAGTTCACAAACTCATGGGACCTGTGAGAATCAACCCAGCTATGCGTTAGGACTGAAAACAGTGTGGAAAGATGAGCCATTGCTGAGCATGATTTCAAAGGTCGTTTCGTTTGTATTGTTGGGTGTTTTACGCCGGTTTCAACATCATATATGACAAATCACCCGCACTGTTCACATACTCATGCGTCCTGGGTAATTCAATCCAGCTACTCAATAGTACTGAACACACTGTGACAAAGGGAGCAATTGCCCGCCCTGCCTTCAGAGGTCGTTTTGTTGGTATTGTTGGGTGTTTTAGGCCGTTTTCCACATCATTCCAGTCATACCACCCCGTCAGTTCACACACTCGTGATCCCTCGGTGAATCAATCCAGCTATGCAATAGACCTGAACTCATTGTGGCAAGAGAAGCAATTGCCCGCCATGCTTTAAAATGTCGTTTTGTTTGCATTGTATGGGTTTTGATCTTGGAAGCGAGTTGTTCCATGACTAAATAAGTGTGGAAAGTGGCATAAAGTATATGCATGTGGGAAAGGGTTAGAATCTGTTCACGGGTCTTCGCACCTCTGCAGGCCAAATCCCTTTCGGCGGTACAGTGAACGATTTTCCCATAACCCCGTTCCCACATGCATACACTCCCTACAAATGAACTATCGAAAACATTGTGATAAAAACAGCCACTGCGCATCATGTTTTCAAAGGTCGTTTTGCTTGCATTGTTGGGGTTTTAGGCCGTTTTCAACAGCATGTATGCCCAATCGCCATCACAGTGCACATACTCGTGTTTTTTGGGTGATTCTACACAGCTAGGCAATAGGACTGAAAACAGTGTGGTAAGAGGAGCCATTGTTTACCATGTTTTCAAAGGTCGTTTTGATTGCGTTGTTGGTTGTCTTAGGTCGTTTTCAACAGCATTTATGTTAAATACCCCTCACTGCTCACACACACATGCTTCCTGGGTGAATCAACCAATCTACGCGATAAGACTGAAAACAGTGTGGTATTAGGAGCCATTGCTCATCATGTGTTCAAAGGTCGTTTTGAGTGCACTGTACGGAGTTTTAGGCCGTTTTCAACAGCATTTATGTCCAATCACTCTCACAGTTCACAAACTCATGGGACCTGTGAGAATCAACCCAGCTATGCGTTAGGACTGAAAACAGTGTGGAAAGATGAGCCATTGCTGAGCATGATTTCAAAGGTCGTTTCGTTTGTATTGTTGGGTGTTTTACGCCGGTTTCAACATCATATATGACAAATCACCCGCACTGTTCACATACTCATGCGTCCTGGGTAATTCAATCCAGCTACTCAATAGTACTGAACACACTGTGATAAAGGGAGCAATTGCCCGCCCTGCCTTCAGAGGTCGTTTTGTTGGTATTGTTGGGTGTTTTAGGCCGTTTTCCACATCATTCCAGTCATACCACCCCGTCAGTTCACACACTCGTGATCCCTCGGTGAATCAATCCAGCTATGCAATAGACCTGAACTCATTGTGGCAAGAGAAGCAATTGCCCGCCATGCTTTAAAATGTCGTTTTGTTTGCATTGTATGGGTTTTGATCTTGGAAGCGAGTTGTTCCATGACTAAATAAGTGTGGAAAGTGGCATAAAGTATATGCATGTGGGAAAGGGTTAGAATCTGTTCACGGGTCTTCGCACCTCTGCAGGCCAAATCCCTTTCGGCGGTACAGTGAACGATTTTCCCATAACCCCGTTCCCACATGCATACACTCCCTACAAATGAACTATCGAAAACATTGTGATAAAAACAGCCACTGCGCATCATGTTTTCAAAGGTCGTTTTGCTTGCATTGTTGGGGTTTTAGGCCGTTTTCAACAGCATGTATGCCCAATCGCCATCACAGTGCACATACTCGTGTTTTTTGGGTGATTCTACACAGCTAGGCAATAGGACTGAAAACAGTGTGGTAAGAGGAGCCATTGTTTACCATGTTTTCAAAGGTCGTTTTGATTGCGTTGTTGGTTGTCTTAGGTCGTTTTCAACAGCATTTATGTTAAATACCCCTCACTGCTCACACACACATGCTTCCTGGGTGAATCAACCAATCTACGCGATAAGACTGAAAACAGTGTGGTATTAGGAGCCATTGCTCATCATGTGTTCAAAGGTCGTTTTGAGTGCACTGTACGGAGTTTTAGGCCGTTTTCAACAGCATTTATGTCCAATCACTCTCACAGTTCACAAACTCATGGGACCTGTGAGAATCAACCCAGCTATGCGTTAGGACTGAAAACAGTGTGGAAAGATGAGCCATTGCTGAGCATGATTTCAAAGGTCGTTTCGTTTGTATTGTTGGGTGTTTTACGCCGGTTTCAACATCATATATGACAAATCACCCGCACTGTTCACATACTCATGCGTCCTGGGTAATTCAATCCAGCTACTCAATAGTACTGAACACACTGTGACAAAGGGAGCAATTGCCCGCCCTGCCTTCAGAGGTCGTTTTGTTGGTATTGTTGGGTGTTTTAGGCCGTTTTCCACATCATTCCAGTCATACCACCCCGTCAGTTCACACACTCGTGATCCCTCGGTGAATCAATCCAGCTATGCAATAGACCTGAAATCATTGTGGCAAGAGAAGCAATTGCCCGCCATGCTTTAAAATGTCGTTTTGTTTGCATTGTATGGGTTTTGATCTTGGAAGCGAGTTGTTCCATGACTAAATAAGTGTGGAAAGTGGCATAAAGTATATGCATGTGGGAAAGGGTTAGAATCTGTTCACGGGTCTTCGCACCTCTGCAGGCCAAATCCCTTTCGGCGGTACAGTGAACGATTTTCCCATAACCCCGTTCCCACATGCATACACTCCCTACAAATGAACTATCGAAAACATTGTGATAAAAACAGCCACTGCGCATCATGTTTTCAAAGGTCGTTTTGCTTGCATTGTTGGGGTTTTAGGCCGTTTTCAACAGCATGTATGCCCAATCGCCATCACAGTGCACATACTCGTGTTTTTTGGGTGATTCTACACAGCTAGGCAATAGGACTGAAAACAGTGTGGTAAGAGGAGCCATTGTTTACCATGTTTTCAAAGGTCGTTTTGATTGCGTTGTTGGTTGTCTTAGGTCGTTTTCAACAGCATTTATGTTAAATACCCCTCACTGCTCACACACACATGCTTCCTGGGTGAATCAACCAATCTACGCGATAAGACTGAAAACAGTGTGGTATTAGGAGCCATTGCTCATCATGTGTTCAAAGGTCGTTTTGAGTGCACTGTACGGAGTTTTAGGCCGTTTTCAACAGCATTTATGTCCAATCACTCTCACAGTTCACAAACTCATGGGACCTGTGAGAATCAACCCAGCTATGCGTTAGGACTGAAAACAGTGTGGAAAGATGAGCCATTGCTGAGCATGATTTCAAAGGTCGTTTCGTTTGTATTGTTGGGTGTTTTACGCCGGTTTCAACATCATATATGACAAATCACCCGCACTGTTCACATACTCATGCGTCCTGGGTAATTCAATCCAGCTACTCAATAGTACTGAACACACTGTGACAAAGGGAGCAATTGCCCGCCCTGCCTTCAGAGGTCGTTTTGTTGGTATTGTTGGGTGTTTTAGGCCGTTTTCCACATCATTCCAGTCATACCACCCCGTCAGTTCACACACTCGTGATCCCTCGGTGAATCAATCCAGCTATGCAATAGACCTGAACTCATTGTGGCAAGAGAAGCAATTGCCCGCCATGCTTTAAAATGTCGTTTTGTTTGCATTGTATGGGTTTTGATCTTGGAAGCGAGTTGTTCCATGACTAAATAAGTGTGGAAAGTGGCATAAAGTATATGCATGTGGGAAAGGGTTAGAATCTGTTCACGGGTCTTCGCACCTCTGCAGGCCAAATCCCTTTCGGCGGTACAGTGAACGATTTTCCCATAACCCCGTTCCCACATGCATACACTCCCTACAAATGAACTATCGAAAACATTGTGATAAAAACAGCCACTGCGCATCATGTTTTCAAAGGTCGTTTTGCTTGCATTGTTGGGGTTTTAGGCCGTTTTCAACAGCATGTATGCCCAATCGCCATCACAGTGCACATACTCGTGTTTTTTGGGTGATTCTACACAGCTAGGCAATAGGACTGAAAACAGTGTGGTAAGAGGAGCCATTGTTTACCATGTTTTCAAAGGTCGTTTTGATTGCGTTGTTGGTTGTCTTAGGTCGTTTTCAACAGCATTTATGTTAAATACCCCTCACTGCTCACACACACATGCTTCCTGGGTGAATCAACCAATCTACGCGATAAGACTGAAAACAGTGTGGTATTAGGAGCCATTGCTCATCATGTGTTCAAAGGTCGTTTTGAGTGCACTGTACGGAGTTTTAGGCCGTTTTCAACAGCATTTATGTCCAATCACTCTCACAGTTCACAAACTCATGGGACCTGTGAGAATCAACCCAGCTATGCGTTAGGACTGAAAACAGTGTGGAAAGATGAGCCATTGCTGAGCATGATTTCAAAGGTCGTTTCGTTTGTATTGTTGGGTGTTTTACGCCGGTTTCAACATCATATATGACAAATCACCCGCACTGTTCACATACTCATGCGTCCTGGGTAATTCAATCCAGCTACTCAATAGTACTGAACACACTGTGACAAAGGGAGCAATTGCCCGCCCTGCCTTCAGAGGTCGTTTTGTTGGTATTGTTGGGTGTTTTAGGCCGTTTTCCACATCATTCCAGTCATACCACCCCGTCAGTTCACACACTCGTGATCCCTCGGTGAATCAATCCAGCTATGCAATAGACCTGAAATCATTGTGGCAAGAGAAGCAATTGCCCGCCATGCTTTAAAATGTCGTTTTGTTTGCATTGTATGGGTTTTGATCTTGGAAGCGAGTTGTTCCATGACTAAATAAGTGTGGAAAGTGGCATAAAGTATATGCATGTGGGAAAGGGTTAGAATCTGTTCACGGGTCTTCGCACCTCTGCAGGCCAAATCCCTTTCGGCGGTACAGTGAACGATTTTCCCATAACCCCGTTCCCACATGCATACACTCCCTACAAATGAACTATCGAAAACATTGTGATAAAAACAGCCACTGCGCATCATGTTTTCAAAGGTCGTTTTGCTTGCATTGTTGGGGTTTTAGGCCGTTTTCAACAGCATGTATGCCCAATCGCCATCACAGTGCACATACTCGTGTTTTTTGGGTGATTCTACACAGCTAGGCAATAGGACTGAAAACAGTGTGGTAAGAGGAGCCATTGTTTACCATGTTTTCAAAGGTCGTTTTGATTGCGTTGTTGGTTGTCTTAGGTCGTTTTCAACAGCATTTATGTTAAATACCCCTCACTGCTCACACACACATGCTTCCTGGGTGAATCAACCAATCTACGCGATAAGACTGAAAACAGTGTGGTATTAGGAGCCATTGCTCATCATGTGTTCAAAGGTCGTTTTGAGTGCACTGTACGGAGTTTTAGGCCGTTTTCAACAGCATTTATGTCCAATCACTCTCACAGTTCACAAACTCATGGGACCTGTGAGAATCAACCCAGCTATGCGTTAGGACTGAAAACAGTGTGGAAAGATGAGCCATTGCTGAGCATGATTTCAAAGGTCGTTTCGTTTGTATTATTGGGTGTTTTACGCCGGTTTCAACATCATATATGACAAATCACCCGCACTGTTCACATACTCATGCGTCCTGGGTAATTCAATCCAGCTACTCAATAGTACTAAACACACTGTGACAAAGGGAGCAATTGCCCGCCCTGCCTTCAGAGGTCGTTTCGTTGGTATTGTTGGGTGTTTTAGGCCGTTTTCCACATCATTCCAGTCATACCACCCCGTCAGTTCACACACTCGTGATCCCTCGGTGAATCAATCCAGCTATGCAATAGACCTGAACTCATTGTGGCAAGAGAAGCAATTGCCCGCCATGCTTTAAAATGTCGTTTTGTTTGCATTGTATGGGTTTTGATCTTGGAAGCGAGTTGTTCCATGACTAAATAAGTGTGGAAAGTGGCATAAAGTATATGCATGTGGGAAAGGGTTAGAATCTGTTCACGGGTCTTCGCACCTCTGCAGGCCAAATCCCTTTCGGCGGTACAGTGAACGATTTTCCCATAACCCCGTTCCCACATGCATACACTCCCTACAAATGAACTATCGAAAACATTGTGATAAAAACAGCCACTGCGCATCATGTTTTCAAAGGTCGTTTTGCTTGCATTGTTGGGGTTTTAGGCCGTTTTCAACAGCATGTATGCCCAATCGCCATCACAGTGCACATACTCGTGTTTTTGGGGTGATTCTACACAGCTAGGCAATAGGACTGAAAACAGTGTGGTAAGAGGAGCCATTGTTTACCATGTTTTCAAAGGTCGTTTTGATTGCGTTGTTGGTTGTCTTAGGTCGTTTTCAACAGCATTTATGTTAAATACCCCTCACTGCTCACACACACACGCTTCCTGGGTGAATCAACCAATCTACGCGATAAGACTGAAAACAGTGTGGTATTAGGAGCCATTGCTCATCATGTGTTCAAAGGTCGTTTTGAGTGCACTGTACGGAGTTTTAGGCCGTTTTCAACAGCATTTATGTCCAATCACTCTCACAGTTCACAAACTCATGGGACCTGTGAGAATCAACCCAGCTATGCGTTAGGACTGAAAACAGTGTGGAAAGATGAGCCATTGCTGAGCATGATTTCAAAGGTCGTTTCGTTTGTATTGTTGGGTGTTTTACGCCGGTTTCAACATCATATATGACAAATCACCCGCACTGTTCACATACTCATGCGTCCTGGGTAATTCAATCCAGCTACTCAATAGTACTGAACACACTGTGACAAAGGGAGCAATTGCCCGCCCTGCCTTCAGAGGTCGTTTTGTTTGTATTGTTGGGTGTTTTAGGCCGTTTTCCACATCATTCCAGTCATACCACCCCGTCAGTTCACACACTCGTGATCCCTCGGTGAATCAACCCAGCTCTGCAATAGACCTGAACTCATTGTGGCAAGAGAAGCAATGCCCGCCATGCTTTAAAATGTCGTTTTGTTTGCATTGTATGGGTTTTGATCTTGGAAGCGAGTTGTTGCATGACTAAATAAGTGTGGAAAGTGGCATAAAATATCTGCATATGAGAAAGGGTGAGTATGTGTTCACTGGTCTTCGCACCTCTGCAGGTCAAATCCCTTTCGGCGATACAGTGCACGATTTTCCCATAACCCCGTTCCCACATGCATACACTCCCTATAAATGAACTATCGAAAACATTGTGATAAAAACAGCCATTGCTCATCATGGTTTTCAAGGTCGTTTTGCTTGCATTGTTGGGGTATTAGACCGTTTTCAACAGCATGTATGCCCAATTGCCATCACAGTGCACATACTCGTGTTTTTGGGGTGATTCTACCCAGCTAAGCAGTAGGACTGAAAAAAGTGTGGTAAGCGTAGCCATTGGTCATCGTGTTTTCAAAGGTCGTTTTGATTGCGTTGTTGGTTGTTTTAGCCGTTTTCAACAGCATTTATGTTAAATACACCTCACTGCTCACACACACATGCTTCCTGGGTGAATCAACCCATCTACGCGATAGGACTGAAAACAGTGTGGTATAGAATGAATTTAGCGAGAGGACATTGAGAAGATGCTTCATACAAATTGGCAGAACAAACCCTCGTATGTACTTTTATTCTCACTTAGTCAAATTTAACATTTGAACAGTGTTCACTTTTCAGCTGTTTATGCCCAAACCATGAAGCAGACTTGCTCCTCTGTTTTGGTAATAAACTGAGAATATAAATGATATAAAGAAATATATGAACTGAATGCTCCCGTTACAGATACACATCTAAAGCCAGGAAAATAGTATTTGTTGTGTATTTGTCTTTAAACCGCATGCGTTGTCGATTATAGATATTTTGAAAGCTAGTTTCAATCCGAAGAATTCAAGTAATCGACAATGCACATGGGAATTTAGAAACGCGACTTTGCCACTCACCATCATAGCAGTAAATAAGGTTATTATGCAAATCTGTAAATCGTTTCGTGTAGACTCCACCATGAATTATCTGTATTTGTATGAGGGAACTGGTTATTATTATCAGTTCGTATGCTCCCCGAAAATATTTCGACACGAGTATATAAGTTGCCGCTATGTCCGTCCGTTCGTTCGTACTGTTGTTGTTGGGGCTATTTCTCAGCAACCTTTGACTGTTGATAACAGCCCTTGGTAATAACAACCAGTTCTCACATTAACTGTTGATTCATATGGAAAGATAAGTTTCCCAAAACAGTCTGTGTAAGTCAATACCAACAACAACTGTTCCAACCAGTTTCGACCTTTCCGAATGTTTCAAATCCGTTGCCATGTTTACATCTTTTTTCCGAAATTATCTATTTATAAAATAAAAATGGAGTCTCTATGAAATAATACAATTAGTCCTGTTTGACCATTAATAACGATATAAAGAAATAACTGTACTCTATACACTTGTGCAAGAAAAAGTAATTTATCAAATGTATCCTTTCCTCTCGACAAATAAGAAATTCAGATGTTAATTTATCTTATTATATATAAGTAAAAACGCCTCCAAATTGAATCTTTTCCAGAGATTTAATTCTAAACATAAAACATGCAACGAATTATTGTCAGTAAATGTGGGCAGGATGAGGTAGAATGAATTAGTACCAATACTATCTCGATCAGGGTGAGAAGCGAAATATACATTGAACTACCTCATGCGTTACTGCTGACAGATTAATTAAAAATGGAATGTGGTTTCGTAGCTAACAGACAGCATACATGGACAGAGGGAGAAGAGAGAGAGACAGAGAGAGACATATACTTAGACATAGAGAGACATAGAGAGACAGAGATATACATAGAGAGACAGAGAGACAGACAGAGAGAGAGAGATACATAGAGACACAGACATACGGACAGACATAGAGATAGACAGAAATACATACATACATAGAGAGAGAAAGAGAGAACGATATAGAGAGGAGGATACAGAGACAGACAGACAGACAGACAGACAGACGAGACATACATACATACATACATACATACATACATACATACATACATACATACATACATACATACATACATACATACATAACATACATACATACATAAATACAATACATACATACAGACCAGACAGAGAGATAGACAGATAGACATACATACAGACACATACAGAGAGACAGAGAGAGCAGAGAACGAGAGAGAGAGAGGCATACAGACAGACAGACATACATACAGACAGAGAGACACACATCCAGACAGACATACCTACACAGACAGACATACAGACACACAGACAAACAGACAGAGGAAGACATAGAGCTATAGAGAGACAGAACGATAGAGAGAGGGGGAGAGAGAGAGAGAGAGAGAGAGAGAGAGAGAGAGAGAGAGAGAGAGAGAGATGAGAGAGAGAGAGAGAGAGAGAGAGAGAGAGAGAGAGAGTGAGGGGGGGTGCGGGGAGGGGGGGGGGGTGGACGAGAGTGCTTGGGCAGTCGTGCATACATTTTCGAAAAAGAAACCTTTTGTTTACAAGTGTTTTGTCTTCTATATAGATATAGTTGATGTATAACTTCAACGTAATACGTTTAACATTTATTTAAATAAATATATTACTTGGTGTAGTCATGCTAAAATGTGTATAATTCTACCCAAATGTGTAAGCAGAATTTCTATACAAGCAGGATATTCTATATTCCCGTCCAAATGCAGTTAGTGCAAAGCAGATATATTCTTAAGTGTTTATACTAATAAAAGTCGTTCGTTTACCAAAACACATCTATAATATAACGTTCAGGGGTTAAAATGCCATTCTTTCTCGCCCATGATGTGAAAAGCCCTCTTGGCTTAGAAGTTTGAAATGTAGTAAGGCTAAGCAACTCGCATCGATGGTTAGTTCCTAGATAGATGACAGTGAACGGTGGTGCACGCTTCATGTTGTGGCGGGTGTGGAATTAGGAGGTGGCATTAAAATCACTCCCGGAAAAAAGGTGTCCTTGGTTATGTTATATAGGGTCTCCGCTCGGTGGTCTGTGGTTGAGTATATCTAATTGTTAAAGTTAATTGGGAGAAGGTAAAGATCTAAATACACATTTAGGCAGGCTTTTTTAGTGCATCACGGATAGTGCCTTGCTGGTTGAGCGACAACTGTGTTTTACCGCTTCCCTCAGATAAAATTGATATGTCGTCTGCTCCTATTACATATTTTCAAACAATTGTAATAATACCGATTCAAGTATTGTTTTATTCATGTAATGTTTAAAACATTATCATTATTTGTAATATCCCATTTAGTCGCAATATTTTCAAAAGTCATCTGCTCAAAAGGCGTTTAAATGTCGTTTGCATCGAGTAATGGATTGTAACACTTCTTCAAAACATTTGTGTATTTAGTAAAATGGTTGCATTACTAGTACTCCTGCTGAATACGACCAGCCATGGACAATTGAAACCTCAATGCATGGATTTGCACAAGTCGTTCTGGCTTCGTTTTGTATCTGAAATGATAAAACATGTTATGAAAAACTGTGATTCCAGATAACAATTTGATTCGAAATAACCGCTGCTATATGTTGTAAATCACGCTGCGTATATCTCTAAAAACATATAGGTTTCAAAGAATTTTAAAATTATTAAATTACTGTCTAGTTCTAAGCAGAAAGTATTAATTAATCTATGTAGATATATTTCTGAATGTTATGCTATTCGCGATGACGTAAGAAAGTTAGTTCCCTAACATATGTTATTGTGTACCTTTTTCATTTGATATACTAAATACTATTTATTTGATATATTGTTTAGTTGTATATGTATTATTATTTTTTTGTCTAAGCCATATTCTTCCGATTTGTAAATGGCCAAAGACAAATTTTGTCGATATTTGCCAATAAAGGATTGAATTGAAAAAGGATTGAATTAATTCGGGCTAAAGTAAATATAAAGTCTTGCCAAGAAAAAATATAGGTTGTTACATTGTATAGGTGTATTCCGTGATGTTGCTGTTTATAAAGAAAACTATCGACAGATATTTGAGAAATTAAAGACTAAAAAAGAATTGCACTTAAGTGATGGTTTTTTTTGCATCGAGATATAGGCCCCCTTTGTTCAATGGCCCGTATATATATTATACTAATATAGCAAGAACGATCAAAGTCATTTTTTCTTAAAGTATATTGTATGTTCTTTGATTACCTATATTTAAATGTTGTTTTAACAACTGAAATGACTTCTGTGACATCTCAAACATTAAGGCGAACTGAATACGGTCGCCTTAAAATACTTTCGCCTTAATGTCTGGTTTTTTTTAGCACGGATGTTCGCCTTAATGTAGGATCCATACTTATTATATATATATATATATATATATATTTGACACTCTCAAAACAGAATGACTGACTTTCGATTATGATATTGGAGTAAAACACATGACTCGCTTGAGTATATGAGAGGGAAAATGTGTAGCATATAAATAATACAATCATTATATAAATATCTGCAAAAGAAGTATTTAAAATATCTAAGCAAAAATTATGGAAAATATCTAAAATGAAAATATACTTATTGAGAAGCGTTGAACACATCGTGGCATATAAAGAAATTGCTCGTCGTTGGAGCGGTAGACCAAGGTTCGTTCCCCGGTCGGTTCATACCAAATACCTTAAAATGGTTGTTACGGCTTCCATCCTTCGCGGTTATGGCTGCTAGGATAGATTAACGACTGATGGATCGGTGTCAGGATAAAACCATTTCGGTAGTACTGGTACCTAGCAAATGCCAGTATATAACAGTTATAGTGTTAACACTGGCGTTAAACACCTCTCAACCTTCTTTCCCACACGATTTTCAGAAGTCGCAACCATGGAAGGGTCAAAATGCGTTTCAATGTGGGTAAGGTTAAAAACCAATCAATCAACCAGTTAATCGATGGAGGGGGGGCATTATAAAACAGTTTGACACATTTGTATAGTATACACGATATCCGTATACTCCTGTTTAAATTGTTAGCTGGTGGTGTTCAGTGTTTCTGGATATACGAATATTTAGATAAGTCACCATTAACATTTTCCTACATACAACAAATCTGCAGGACAAGGTATTGACCATATCTTTTAGATGGATGTACAATTATTGAATTGGGTTGAAAACGTTGTGGCCAATGAAGAAATTACTTATCATGATCTTTCCTTTTGTCACAATGTGTTCAAAGGACGTCTGAAGCACAGGCTTCAGATTTAATTTTCAGGCGAATATGTTTGGCGATTCCAAGATATACGGGACAAATTGACTATCGTCAGACTTAGTGTGAAGAGAAGGTAGTAAATGGTGAATAAGTTATCTCCCTTGATGTTATTCTCAGAGACCTATACACATTGATACAGTATGTATATATGTCTCTGCATGGTTGAAATCTTACGTTAAATCTGACTGTTCCTTGAAGCTTTTTTTTAACTGATATTTTACGCCATTTTTAACAGTATTTCGGTTATATCACCGACCGATGAGTCAATCGAAATGCCATATCCTCTGAACACTAGGGAGAGAAGCCACTGCTTCATTATTTAAAGCCTTTAGTATGACCCAACCGGGGGATCTAACACTGGTATCCCGCTCTCAACGCTGACGCTCTTACCACTACATCAAGGAACGATACTATGGGCGAGTTCGACCACAAACTTTAGTCACTAATAGTGAAATGTTAACATTTTTTCCTGACTGTAAACTGAATAGTGTATTCCTATAAAACCTTTGACTTTTGAAAATCATGATATAACTCATCAAGAAACATTTTCCTTTAAATTTTACAGAATGTTTTCAATGTAATTTAGATATCAAGACTTGAAGTGATGTAAATTAATTTATAGGCAATTACCTTTGTTTTTGGCATGTTTAGTCACAGACTCTTTCTTCAGAACAAAGCAACCAGTTGTGAAACTATTAGAAATCTGACATTTCAAACAGACATCACAGTACATGGCTTTTACATTTGATTCATATCTTAACCAGCTATTTCCATTTTTCCAAGTCTCTTTGAACAGTCGAGTTTCAGATATTTTAACTTTCTTAGCGGGTGGAAAATCCACGGACTCAAGAGATCGCTTAGCCATTCTTAGAATTTCTAAAGTCTGACTGACATTTTAAAAAAACTACGGGTCTTATATACAGCCTTGTCGGTACTTCAAACATACTGGGATATATTTTTAAACAATGTAAAGTTTGTAGCTATATCTAAAAATACCCCTGAAAGACAAAATGTTCACAAACAGCTACAAAAATGCGAGAGAAAAAAACGGTTTGCACTGTAATTAAAGTATTAAACTTTCCCGTTAAAGACATCTAATTAAATCTCGCATTAACGTATAATTGATACATAACACGATGCCGATATACACAGGAACGTGTCATCGCTGACAAACTTACCGATTAACAGATAAACTGATCGACAAGGTGTGAAAAACAACGATTATCGTATCGTAAAGCTATCGGACATCGATAAACAATGCTGGTACTCGCTACACGCGTTGACTGATAAAGCTGTATCGTTGAATGCGGGAACCAGTCAAAATGGCCGACTCGTTTCGATCGAAAGTTGATGTAAATAGGTTGGCGCCAGCCATTTTCGCCGAATCTTATTTTCTAGCGCCACTTTCTTATTTCTAGCGCCATTGGCGCCGTTTGCGAAGCCCAGCGTGAACCCTGACTATAGTTTAACCAGACTGTGGTCGAACTCTCTTCTTTAGAGTAAATTACGTCATTTTAGCGACACTACTGGCTAAGTTCATGACGAACTCAATGAGGGTACGGTCAGGGGACGTGTATCGATAGCGCATGCGCAGACACTTCTCATGAACGCACATCTCCACTCTGGAGTCAAAATTCAAAATGGAAGCCACGTAATTCATTATCGACACCAGAAAGCTCGTTTTCTTGTTGTCTAAAGTACGGATCGCAATTATTTGCAAGGCCCAATTAAACAAATCCCTTATGTATCTAATTACTGAACTCAGAGGATCGTATTTTAGGATTATTTACACACCAGCATCATGAATTGCCACCCTCCGCCATTTTGGAACTCTTCTTACTCTCGCTTGAAGCAGGGTTGCAAATAGTCGGAGTCAGATGTTCATATGACGTTACTAGGGTTAAAACTCTTTCCGTTCATGAGGAACCGTCGTAACTCGGGTTCGTCGTGAACTTAGCCACGGTCATACTGGTCACTGTTGTTTCTCTTGAAACAAGATGGCCGTATCAGGTAAAACCTGAAAATGATGACAATTGTAAATCTACTTTTAGGCTATTTTAAACACCCTAGCCATGTAATTTGTCACTTTAGGCAATCTTGAAGATAAGGCAACATTTGTCACGGAAGAAGTTTGGTTACGCGGTAAAGATATACCCATTTATCAACAAATTCCAATCGATTAGATACCGAGATTACCCGTACGAATACGAATGCAAAACGATCCATTATCAGCCGATGATTAAGGGAGAATTGATAAAACGTGGATGTGAAATAATATCAATATACAGAGAAAAAATACGCATCAACGGTAAACTAAATAACTTTGAAAATGGTGACAGAATAATTTATATAGTCAGTTAGTCCTAAACAAATAAATTGTTCGTTTCCAATGACATTGACAGAAGAAATAGGGTAGGAAGGTAAAAAAAAAATTCTTGTATATCAAATATTAGTTTGTGTAATAGCACAAGTTCATATAAACATTGATACATACATAAATACATAAATACACAATGTCTTTGTTATCAAAGACGTTGTCAATGGAAGGATTGGCTGCCTTTTTCGAACTCAGTGTTTTTCTGCGGATTTCTGTGTTGTAATGGTTATTCAGCAGCGTTGAAAATAATACGCGGTCCGATTTTGCTAAAAAATGTTTAGGGTCGGCGGCCCACTGGAAACAAGCATAATTTTGGTAGGCCTAAGTTATCCCTTCAGGACCCTCTGCCAATATTCAGGATTCAACCTTCAATTGTAGAAACTGTCTCCAAGAGCGGCATATGTCCTACACATAGGACAATGTATCAAAGTGCGATAGGTGAAATGAAATCGGCCATAACTAACAGTATTCCCTTTAGATGATAACACATGTATGAGCTTATCCATAGGGAAAGGTACACAAGTCGACAGATAGATTCTAACAAACTGGTGTGTGTGTGTGTGTTAACAGTGTATATTATTTTATCAGACCGTGTGGGTGCACAAACTCATCTGGCTCTACATTGTTCACGAAATCCAATCAGCACCTGCGGATGGGCTTATAATAGGTAATGGGTTAAACCCTTTCCCACTGGAAGAGGCATTCTTATGCATCTGCAGCAGACGACTTTTGAAAGCGTTGTGGCAAAAGGTTGAATAATAACGGTTACATTCAAACTATGTGCTTTTTCAATGGTTTTATTTTACATAAAAAGGGTAGGTCAAAGGGACCTATGCTACTTAACTACATGTACATTAAATACTACCTGATATACCTGATGGATGGTCCACAAATTAAGAATAATTTCAAATTCTCCACAACAGCTGCAGAAATATATTAAAAATAATTTATAAATGCAAGTTTATTAATTATTGAATTGAGGTGAAAACATTGTAATAAATGGCAATAAAATAATTTTCTCCATTTGCCACAATGTTTTCAAAAGTCGTCTCCTGCAGAGGTGTCAGACAGCGTCTGTATATAGGAAATGGTTAAAATGGTTGCAAAGTAAGACTCGATGTTGCTTAATTTCCCACTATTTGACATTGTATGAATTCACAAATAGACATTAATAAGAATAAAGGTCATTTTACACCAATTAAATACCTTCTTTGTTTCCATGTAAATCAACCAGTTTCAACATGAAACCATCTCCATTATTAAAAGAACAAATGCTTCTGCATAAGGGAAAGGGATAAGTTCTAATTTGAGATATAAACCCAAAGAAGTGTCTACCTAAACCCAGAGAAGTGTGTACATAAACCCAGAGATGTGCGTACCTAAACTATACGATTTGGTTTGGTAATCAATTACTGACTGTCAGCTGTGCCAGGTTGACATGCAGGGCAGCACTTCGTTGGATAACAAGAGAAGTGTTTTGTGTGAAAGAACTTTATTATTCATGCCTTTGTGAAATTTAGAATATTTTATAAATTGCCAGCGATGCGTTGTTGGAAATCCACAGTCATGTGTACATTATCCAGTCCACGCAATGTTCTCAGGTAGTCAAAACTATTTTTATGTTGTTGTTCAGTTATCCCCAGACTGGCGTACAGCCTACTTAATCCACTACTACGAGCCTTTTCAATTGTACTTGTGTACTCGGCCTGAGACACAGTCTGTATCTTAGCGGACTGGGATTGTGCTTCTTGCTGTATTTCTGCTGCTTCATTCTGAATCGATTTTACCTGTAATAAATACCGGGTGTTGTTGTTGTATAAAATGTTTTCATGGTGGTAAAAAAGCATTTTAATTTAATTTCATAATGGCGTTGTTGGATAATACACATGCCAAGGATATGCAGGAACATGTTTTACTAATTTTCAATGTCCCTGGTTATTGGTTGTGTTTGTTTGAACGCTTTCAACGGCACGTCGATTACATCCGGGTATTTCCTGTGTAATTAACCAGTTCTACTATTTATCCCGACACCGATGCATCAATGCTAACTGCACAACAACGAATGCCAAATGACGGAAGCTCTTACTAATATAGACGCTTTCTGACGCCTCTGCAGCAGACTGCTTTTTGAAAACATAGTGACAAAAGAAGAAATTGCACAGAACGTGCAATTTCTCCTTTTGCCACAATGTTTTCCACTTTTTGTCATAGGTTATCCATTCAATTATAGAGATTTTCCACTTTTTGACAAAATATGTTCAAAGTCGTCTGCTGCAGAATTGTCGTATGAGGGAAAGGGTTAAAAGTCGTTTGTTTGATTCGATCGGTAATTGAAGCCTGGCCACCAAGGCGTATCATAGATAATGGAAAGTATAACTTATTGACTAAATCCTGTGTTCATAGGGATTGCAAACGCCACCATTGAGTTATTTCGAAACGCTTCGATGTTCTGGTTTCAAATCTATACTATTCCATAAGCATACTTCCATAATGCATATATAAATATTTTTTAATATTTTTACCACTTTGTTTTCACGAATTGTCAGAAAATTCATCAAAAAGCGCCTGCACGTCGGAAACGGTTTAACCCTTTCCCTCATACGACAATTCTGCAGCAGACGACTTTGACCATATTTTATCAAAAAATAGAAAATCTCTATAATTGAATGGATAACCTATGACTAAAAGTGGAAAACATTGTGGCAAAAGGAGAAATTGCTCGTTTTGAGCAATTTCTTCATTTGTCACTATGTTTTCAAAAAGCCGTCTGCTGCAGAGGCGTCAGAAAACGTCTGTATGAGGGAAAGGGTTAATCTCACCTTTGCATTTGTTTCCTTTCTAACCACGGTTGCATTCTGTATTAATTTTTCCCGGAGTTCTTTTTCCTGCAAGACCAGGGCTTCCATGTATCTCTCTTTGACATCATGCGGGATTTCAATGGAGGTAGTTTGCAAGAACTTGACATTTACAAACAACCCTTTGTCCTTGTCTTTGCATGTAGATGCTGGTTTACATCCCGTAAAACAGGCTGAAACATAAATAATAATTGTAAATGTGATCAGAAAATTGAACTTAACTATTTTTCTAATAATTGTGATCTCGTTACAGGGATGCAATAAGATCCATAATCGCATTACGCTGCTCATTGTGATCTCGGTGTGATCTTGTTATGATCTCGTTACAGGGATGCAATAAGATCCATAATCGCATTACGCTGCTCATTGTGACCTGGTTATGATCTCGTTGTCATCTCATTGTGTACAGGGATGCAAAGAAATCCATAAATCGCATTACGCTGCTCGTTGTGATCTCACTGTGACCTGGTTATGATCTCGTTGTCATCTCATTGTGTACAGGGATGCAAAGAAATCCATAAATCGCATTACGCTGCTCGTTGTCACGGAGGTCTCGTTTCGTAAATACAATGAGATCCAATTGTTTTCTTTATTGTTTGGTGCTTTACGCCGCCTTCAACAATTTTTCAATTATATCACTGCGTTTCTTGGGTAAGTTACCAGTACTAATGGTCCATTTATCCTGATACCTGTCAGTCAGTCGTAATAATAACCCCGAAAATCCTAAGAGCCAAGGAGGGCAGCCATTACTACCATTATTAAAGGTTTTGGTATGAATCGACCGTGGATCGAACCCGTTCCCTATGCGGACGCTCTAAATGAGATCCAAGACCTGGCCAATATAATTCCCATTACCTCCCTGGTATTCATCACAGTCTGTTCGACAGCAGGTTCCTCCGAGTCTCTGACTTACGGCCTTAAATATTACTGCCTCGACTTCAGCACGCTTGCTCGTTAGATCACGAGTGTTGTACACTGGAATAGCTCCCTGGATGAATAGAAACAGGATTAAACCCCCTTTCCCACATACAGCAAATCTGCAGCAGACGACTTTGAAATTGACTACTCAAAAATATGGTAAATCTCTTTAATTGTAGTTACAATTACTAACAAGAGCTGTCCGTAAGACAGCATGCTCGACTATTTGGCCATTTGATACTATAGACAACAGTTGTTACTGAGATAGTGGCTTGATAGTATAGAACTACAAATCAAAATGGCTAAGTCTTGTTTGAATAGCATCTGCTGTTTGTGAGAAAAGGCCTAGCATGCAAAACTTCAACCCAAAATTGTAACTTCACAAAGGGCCATAATTTATAAAAAATTTAGTCAGGAGTTACCTAAACAGATTGTTTGATACCTTTAAAGACTATATTGAAACTTTAAATTAATATCTGAGTGGTAACTGAGATGTGTGCATGATCGTGCCATGCATGCAAAACTTTAACCAAATTTTAAAAGTCAAACAAGGGCCATAATTTGTACTAAATTCATACAAGAGTTATCTAACTTGACTGTCTGACACACCGGAAGACATGAATGAAGTTTCAAGTCAATATCATTAGTGGTTACTGAGATATATCCATGCAAGTACCTTGCATGCAAAACTTTAACCAGAATTTCTAAGTAAAAGAAGGGCCAGAATTTGTATTATATGCTAGAAAGAGTTATTAAAATTGGTTGTTTATATAGGTGTGATGGTAAGGAAGGGTTGTATAAAGTAGTTACTAGGATATGGACTCTTAATGTAGTTGCACTCAAAACTTTAACCAGAATTTCTAAGTAAAACAATTGGCTACAATTGTTATTATATGTTCGAAAGAGTTATCAAACTTGATTGTTTATATAGGCGTGATGGTTGGGAAGGGTTGTATAAAAATACAATGCAATGCATGAATTAATTACTAGGATATGGACTCTTAATGTTGTTGCACGCAAAGATTTAACGCGAAGTTCTAAGTAAAAAAAGGGCTATAACTTGCAGTAAATGCAGGATAGAGTTACCTAACTTAATAATATACATAGGTGTGATGGTTGGGAAGATTGTATAAAGATTGTATAAAGTTTCAATGCAATGCATCGAGTAGATACAGAGATATGTACTCTTAATGTAGTTGCACGCAAAACTTTAACCAGAATTCCTAAGTCCAAAAAGGTGCATAATTGTATCAAAATCTGATATAGAGAATTGGGACTTGTCCTGCAAGGTCATTTGATGATGTCCAATAAGTGTGTGAAGTTTCAAAGCAATAACATCTGTGGTTTTGGGGGAAAAGCCTTGCATGCAAAACTTTAACCAAAATGTCTAAGTCCGAAAAGGGGCATACGTGTGTCAAAATCTGATATAGAGTTAAGGGACTTGTCCTGCAAGGTCATTTGATGATGTCCAATAAGTGTGTGAAGTTACAAAGCAATAGCATCTGTGGTTTGTAAGAAAAAGCCTTGCATGCAAAACTTTAACCAAAACTGACTGCATAGCTCTCATATTCTTCGAATAGTCGGGCTATAAAAGATTGGAAATATTGAGGCAAAAGGTTCTCAATGTGCCTGTGTAGTCACACACGTGGATATACTACATAGAACTTGTTGCCGTAAGGCCATGTGCTAGCAGTAGACACTTACTCACTCGACATGTAGAGACGTTAACCGTTGATCATACCATCACATCTGCAACGGACCACTTTAAAAGCATTTAGTCAAAAATATTCTCTATTAATGAAAGTATAATCATTGAATACAATTGAAAACAATATGGCAAACAGAGATATTTTCAATATGAGCAATTTATCCTTGTGCCACAATGATTTCGAAAGTCACGTACTGTAGACGCGTATGTATGTGGGAAAGGGTTGTTTGATTTTTCAAGTTACTCAATACACTTCAGTGAGGAAAAATAAGGATTACCATGTTGTGTTGTTGTTGAAATCAGACCAAAGTAATTTGTATATTAGATCTGACAATACCTAATAGTAGGTCGTCTCAAATTGACCCTTTACATTTTAATAATATTTGAAAACACTTGACAAACACTGTTTCTTTATCACGTTTATATTGACTATCTTCGCTGTTAATACCTAACGATTTTGTTGGCGACAATTTGCCTGGCTGACGAAAAGGTCAATGTGAGACGGCGTTTAATGTGCAGGCATCAGACTTATATGTGAGTTTCCTCAATGAGACTGACAGAAATCTGAACGAGTAGTTTACCTTGAGCGCATCAACCGCACTCGAGCGGACCACATCCTCATAATATATGTCATACTGGTCATGCAAGAGAGGTAACTCGTCCTTACGGAGAAAATACTGCAAATGGCAACTTATCTGCACCTGAAGACAATAAATACATACATCTGTATAACTATGTTCCTGATACAAACTACTGTTAAATATTTTCCGGAAGACCACTTTTAAAAATATTGACAGAAAAGGAGAAATTACTCATTTCCTTATTTTCCATATTTTTTTTTCTTTTTTTTTTAACTTGGAATCAAAATGCCATCGGCTATTTGCTAGTTATTAAAGACATTAACGTATCATATCATCTATGGAAACATTGTGACAAAATATTAAATTTTTCATTTTGAGCAATTTTCGCTTCTTACTTGAATTATCATACGTTCACTTACTGAGCGTTTTCACTTTTGTGTCAAGATATTATCGAAATATTTTGCTGAAGATTTGTTGTATGTGAGAAAGGGTTAAGCAGGTAAGGTTTCTCTCTCAAACTGTAAATTTCAATGTTTAACCGTTATACAACCATCATTTTTGCAGATAGCAGTAAGAGTACCTGCAACATAGTGACGTGTTATTAACTCTTTCCCTCATATAGACGCTTTCTGACGCCTCTGCAGCAAACGGATTTTTGAAAACATAGTGACAAAAGAAGAAATTGCTCAAAACGAGCAATTTCTCCTTTTGACACAATGTTTTCCACCTTTAGTCATAGGTTATCCATTCAATTATAGAGAATTTCTATATGTTCAAAGTCGTCTGCTGCAGAATTGTCGTATGAGGGAAAGGGTTAATCAAAGAAAAATGATACTCGTAAGTCTTTCAATGCTGAATTTCACAAAGTCGACTCTTCCATGTTGAAAATTGGACCACTCCATATTTCGTCCAACCAAGTTGATAAATATAATGTATAAATGGCAAACAACCATAACAGATTCAGGAGAGACAGCTCATCACAGACAGCTCGTGATGAGCTGTCTCACCTGAATCTGCACTGTTTGCAAAATCTGGCTTTGGCAGTGAATGGGTTAATGTGAACAGAACAGTGTCAATTCCATTCCATGCATCTACTGTCTTTGATACACGACAGCATTTCAGTCATATCACAGAGCTTCCTGGGTGAATAGTACGGTTGGTGGGTTTATCATGACACCGGTGCATCAGTCGTAACCCTGGGGGAAAGCCAGAGGACTACCATTTTAAAGTCTTTGGTATGACCCAATCGGGCATCGGTCCTTGGTCTGCTGCCTTTGAAGCAGGCACTCCGTAACCGCTACACCACCGAGCTTAGCGCTAAATAATCGTATTTATAAACGTCGGTAAGCTTACCTCCAATTTGTCAGCCGTGAAAACGTCAACGTCTATAAGGTCTAGCGTGTGGGCTGAACTTTTAAATACTTTAAACTCTACATCCGGTCCTAGTAGATACTTCCCGCCAGAAAACACCTCCTTAATGTCCGTAGAGCCGGTGCTCTTCTGTCTTTTAAATCCGTACTACAACAAAATGTATGCCAATTATATATTGCTGTACCTATATGGGATCTGACGACACCGCATAAGAAGTCGTCTCAAATTGACCTTATACATTTAAATAGACCTTGCAATCGGAATACTAATTGTGTCCAATACAGAACATTTGCTTTGTAAAACTTATAAATTAGTAAAGTTCAACAAGTCTGTGTGACTAACACAATCTTCAATGTTTAATTCTAACACATGATACACTACTGACACATCGAACATCTATTAATATTAATTTGTTTAAGTCATTGTAGTCGCGCCACCTGATACCATGATATTTTATTAAATGTCCCATTAGGCAAAATTGGCCATAATCCCTACTACCATATGGTCCCCGCAGAGAGGACGAACCCGGATATATCCCTCCAATCGTGGCCCTCATTCTCTCGCCCAAGAGACTTATCTCGACAGCAGCTCTACACGATGTAGTTCTCACGCCCCAATACGTATGAGAAATTCTCCTTTGTTTTCAAAAGTCGCCTGATGCAGATGCACCAAATGCGTCTACATGTGGGATATGGTGATATGTGATAAGGGTGATATGGTGATAGGGGTGATAGGGGTGATAAGGGTGATAGGGTGATAGGCTGAACGCCTGAGGCAGTGGAGAAATTTCACAAAACAAGGAGTTCTCGTCTCGCCAAAGTGTTTCAATTCCTGATAATAAAAAATATGACCAACTATTCAGGTAGAGCTTGATCTAGTAGGTTTTCAAAAAATGGAGGACCCTGAAAAATATCATGATGTGTTGCCAATACGATAATGGAAGTTAACAGCAGTTTATTTGTCTCATTAAAATCAGAGCTCTAGATAAGTGATATGTTTCATATTCTAAAATCCTTACTGATGATTTGACATGCAAACCAGATGTTGTGGTCACTCACTGAGACTATTCTTTTGAGTACCAACAACGTAATGTTTGGTTGAGATATAAAAGATATATTGTTGGGAAAAGACCGGTTTACCCGCCTTCACTTAAGCGAACTTTATGATTGGTTTTAATGTGACTGATCAATATGTAACTAATTACTTCTTGCGATCAATTATAATTTAGGCAATTTATTCAATAACGCCTTTAGTAATGTCTTGAGACAAGCTAAATCAAAGTCTGATCAAATTACTTCACTGAGTGTATATCTGTATATACCAGCGAGCAAAGTTTAGATCTGGTTTTAATGATAGTGTCGTTGATAAGACAGCATTTCGCCAGTCCTGGCCAAAACGTATGTATTAGGTCAAACTTTCTAATTATTCTGACAACATTTGATTCAGGCATAACAAACGATATTTTAAAACTATTGTGAAAAAAAGAAATTGCCGATGTTGATTGTTTTTTTTATTATTTTTTTATTGGGGTTTTACGCCGTTTACAACATTATTTCAGTTATATCGCTGTGGCAGTTCACTTCTTCGTGATCCCTGTGAAAACATACCAGTACTAGGCTAGGAAATGTGCATTGCCCAAGTCACTCCACCATATGCTGGTTAAGATTTTTATAAATGCAGGAAAACATTATGATGATATGGTTAAATGCTGGTATTGGGCATTCTACCATATCATTATAATGTTTTCATGCGTTTATAAAAAACTTACTTTAAAATTTCCAGACAATATCGATCGATTTGAGCAAATTCTCAACACTAATTTTAATCCTGTATTAAAAACTTGAGTACTTCCAAATGTCAGGAAAGTGTTGTTATATTGTCGGAGCTTGTTAACCGTTTCCCACATATAGACGCGTTTTGACGCATCTGCAGCAGACGACTTTTGAAAACATTGTGACAAAAGGAGAAATGAGCAATTTCTACTTTTGACACAATGTTTTCTTCCTTTCTTCATTAATTATACATTCATTTCCAGAGATTTTCCATGTCTTGAGGGGATGTTTTATTTTAATTCGTCTGCTTCAGGTGTGTTGTATGTGGGAAAGGATTAAACCAGACAAATCTAAAAGTACCATACTGATGGGAACCGTCAAATCCTCACGTTTTTCATACGCCTTGTCAATATTCAGATGTATTTAAACACATCTACAGCAGACGCATCTGGCAAACATCGTGTCGAAAGGAGGAATTGCTCATCATGACCAAGTTGCATGTGAGAAAGGTTTAAATGAGACAAAATGCAGCAGATTTGTTGTATGTGAGAAAGGGTAAAATGAGATGGAATGCAGCAGTTTTGTTGTATGTGAGAAAGGGTAAAATGAGACGGAATGCAGCAGATTTGTTGTATGTGAGAAAGGGTAAAATGAGACGGAATGCAGCAGATGTGTTGTATGTGAGAAAGGGTAAAATAAGACGGAATGCAGCAGATGTGTTGTATGTGAGAAAGGGTAAAATGAGACGGAATGCAGCAGATGTGTTGTATGTGAGAAAGGGTAAAATGAGACGGAATGCAGCAGATGTGTTGTATGTGAGAAAGCGTAAAATGAGACGGAATGCAGCAGATGTGTTGTATGTGAGAAAGGGTAAAATGAGACGGAATGCAGCAGATGTGTTGTATGTGAGAAAGGGTAAAATGAGAAGGAATGCAGCAGATGTGTTGTATGTGAGAAAGGGTAAAATAAGAAGGAATGCAGCATACCTCGTAGTAGTCCAGCGTTACAAAGCTCATTGGTAAGAGTATGACGAGAAGTAGAGCGATCACACCCACGATGCCGGCCCCAATAGTAACGACACATTTATTCTCTTGGTAAAAGTCCCCTAGTGCCATGATTGCCGTCTGTCACCGTCAGGATGTCCCTGTATGCGAAATAGAAGATACACACAACTTATCATGATATGTATTGTCATATAACCATTTAATTTAAAAATATGCAATAAGATAACTACAATTATTCACATCTGGATCATAACACAGTCTTCAATGACAGAATAGCACTAAGGGGATGTGCTTGTCTGGATCAGTCTAATTAATGGAGAACGTTGTGCAATGTTTAACCCATTCCCTCATATAGACGCTTTCTGACGCCTCTGCAGCAGACAACGTTTCGAAAACATAGTGACAAAAGAAGAAATTGCACAAGACGTGCAATTTCTCCTTTCGCCACAATGTTTTCCACTTTTTGTCATAGAAAATCTCTATAATTGAATGGATAACCTAAGTTTGGACAAAATACGTTCAAAGTCGTCTGCTGCAGAATTGCTGTATGAGGGAAAGGATTAAAGTATAATACAGTGTGGGTACAGTAGAAGTAAAATAGCAACTTGACTAGATTAAACAATATGTTTTCTCTGACTTGAAAGAACAGGAATCCATTCTACAGACAAAAGTCGGCGGACTTGGACATCTGTGTAGGTCTGATGGCAAAACTATTCCATATTCTTATTGCCCTTCAAGCCAATGAGTTGAGGTGCAACTGTGTCTTGGATTGGCGTATCAGAAAGTGTGAAGATCTGGTATTGATTGGATGGTGGTTAATATCAACTGATACATGGTTGTATTGATTGGATGGTGGTTATCAACTGATACATGGTTGTATTGATTGGATGGTGGTTATCAACTGATACATGGTTGTATTGATTGGATAGTGGTTATCAACTGATACATGGTTGTATTGATTGGATAGTGGTTATCAGCTGATACATGGTTGTATTGATTGGAGGGTGGTTATTAACTGATACATGGTTGTATTGATTGGATATTGGTTATCAACTGATACATGGTTGTATTGATTGGATGGTGGTTATCAACTGATACATGGTTGTTTTGATTGGATGGTGGTTATCAACTGATACATGGTTGTATTGATTGGATGGTGGTTATCAACTGATACATGGTTGTATTGATTGGATGGTGGTTATCAACTGATACATGGTTGTATTGATTGGATGGTGGTTATCAACTGATACATGGTTGTTTGTATTCCGTGCAACATGATGACAGTTGCTTTATTTCTTCTATATTCGAAAGTCTTTAAATTTAGGCTGATCATCGTGTGTGTGAGACTGCGTGTTTAGTCATCATCATTGAATATGTATGACACTCTCAAGTTTCTCAAGAGGCCCTTCTGCCAGGCCAGGGGTGCCAGCTTGTTGGGCAGACATAAGTTTTGTGTGCCATTTCTCTAACTGTTTTTGGTGTTTTAACGTTCCGTTTGATGAAGCGAATGATATTACTGGCTTTTGCTGTGATGTTGCTGATGTGTTTTGACCAGGTTAGGTTATTATTTAGGGTGACGCCAAGATATTTTGCCTGGTCATTTGACTTTTATTAGTCGCCGGGCAGAAGCCCGCGACTTCTGTTTTTAATGGGTTTTCGGAAATCACATGGGAGGGGGGATTATTATTAGAAAGAAACACATTTAGATGTCTTGAACATATTACAATTGTGTTTGTTTAAAAACACTAAGTAATGACACATCTAAAATGAAATAAATATTCCGATACCGGGCAGAAGCCCGCGACTTCTATTTTTAATAGGTTTTCGGAAATCACATGGGAGGGGGGATTATTATTAGAAAGAAACACATTTAGATGTCTTGAACATATTACAATTGTGTTTGTTTAAAAACACTAAGTAATGACACATCTAAAATGAAATAAATATTCCGATGTTTTAGGTATTTTCAGTTTCTTTATTTTGACTCGCATTTATGTTTTTTTGTTTTATTTACGAAGACAAAACAGTCCCTATTAGCTAGACTGAAATACTTTATTTTACACCATATACTACATGTAATCAAAAGGCGATAACTACAAACCTTTACGTCGCACAGTCTAATTATTTGTTTACATACCAACTGCGTAGATCAATCTCCTTTGCAGAGAGCCGCTCTTTACACTCACTTACAAATAGTAAATCATAGGTGATTTAAAATGTTTATTTGGTTCGAAACAAATGAAGAAAAGAACAAACCGAGATAAAACTGGTTTTAATAGAAAAATGACTTTGAACGAACACTCTCTGCCTATAAAGAGAGTTTCAAGAACGACATCTCTGCGAATAAGAAAGAATCGGCTCTTTCGTACAAAATTATTTCGTCCTTGACAATTTTAAATGTGTCATTTAATTCCCTAAAGGCATATTGCTTCCGATCTGCATATTGTTATGCATCATTGACACAAGGGCGCTCATCATAATATAATTTTAAAACATGAATAGTTTGTTATTTTCATTATAAAAAAGGAAGGAAAGAATTAAAATAAATTAACATGTAGTAGGGCTCAGTTTATGTTCGAAATTCGAAATTAAATTATACAACAATTTCAATGAGATTTAACTGTTTAGTTGATATTATATTTCGAAGGTGGTCTAATTTATAAATATTGGACTACATTTCAACATTTGTTAAAGTATGATATATTTAGGATGCCAAGCTAATATCATTTTGAGAAAAAGAGAAAACTCATGTCTTCAGCGATTTAACCCGTATCTCATTGTTTTACAAGTAGATTGCTGCAAAGGTGTCCACTGTTGACTTTAATAGAGGAAAGATAAAATGACGTGCTATTGCATGCAAATCCTAAATTGTCTGTTTTGTGGTTTTATTGAAAAATAATAAAATTCAAATATTCTGACAAACATCTTGAAAAGTGTATGTGTAATTCACAAATCTTATAATTATTCCTTAATGAAAGCACTGTATACATACTAAGACTAATGATTGGCAAGATTACTCATTTCTATTACTGTTTATGATCAATAATTAGTTGGTTGTGTGTATGGTCAACCTACTTTGGAATGGAGATTGGTCATAAACAATAAAAGGCTTCAATTATCATTCACTTCGTTGACAAAACAATGCAAGTTATGAAACATTTTCACTTGACCCCACCCCCGATGTTCCAATATGCCCCTCAGTTGATAACTGTTTATTCAACTACTATAATGTTAGTGTTATGCATAACTGCAGTATGGATTTCCGGCGACATTGATGCGTTGCATCAACTTTCTCTTGTTCAGTAGTATAGAGAGTATACGGATAAATTACAGGATTTCTATTACTCTGGATAGGACAGACTTCCCATTTTTCGAGGCAGTGGATATCTTACTGGAGATATTCAACAGATGATAGGGTTAATTCGTGCATGATATGGCTGAATATCGTGTAGGATATCCACTGTGTTATCTATCATACCATATCTACGTCCCTGAGCATACGTATTACTAGTACATTGTCCAACCAAATTGATATATATATATACAAGAGAAAGTTGATGCAAGGCATCAATGTCGCCGGAAAAGACTGCATTGATTTATTTATGTATTCTTGACTTTCCTTAGTCTATACAAACATTAAGAACGTTGTAATGAAAACATTTGCTTATAAATTTTATATTCATACCTATACATTAGGGTATCTATAAAAAATTAACGAAATATGTACACATTTATCTTGGCTTAAATTTAATTTTGCTGTTGTTACTTATTTAAATAATAGTATTCATTCATATAATTTCAATGTTTGTCAATTTTATTCGAATCACAAGGTAAATATCCTGGTATTGCTTTAAAGGGAGGTAATTTGAAGTAAACAAAAGTCTTCAAAAGGAGAAATATATCAGCATTACCGTCTACAGTTTAAATTGTTCTATTGTTTGTGAATTTAAAATGTTCTTTTTTTCTTATTTCTACACGTACAACGAAATATTGCGGCTTCTCTTTGACGCTTTGCGTCAAACATTCGTCTTGTACTTGTCTAAAATAAAATAATATCACTCGCTTTTTCATATCGAAATGCGCATGCGCGAAAATCGATGTTAAAGGTCACGAAACTACACAACAGAATAGGGTCTATATTTAGCTTAGAAACAGTTCCTACTTTAGATATTCATGGATTAACATTATTAAATGAATTCTACACAAATCAAGACATCTCTTTGAACATGAAAACAACATTTAGTAATAAGTTAAAATTGCTATTAAAAGGAGAATTCGACGTGATATTTATCTCGACATTGACACATAACGGTCTGCAGCAAGTCTAGCAGGGACCTCTTGTGTCTTCGTAAATAAGACAAAAAACACAAATGCGAGTCAAAATAAAGAAACTGTAAATACCTAAAACATCGGAATATTTATTTCATTTTAGATGTGTCATTACTTAGTGTTTTTAAACAAACACAATTGTAATATGTTCAAGACATCTAAATGTGTTTCTTTCTAATAATAATCCCCCCTCCCATGTGATTTCCGAAAACCTATTAAAAATAGAAGTCGCGGGCTTCTGCCCGGCGACTAATAAGGCTGCACAAGTTAGCATGTCTTAACAGTGTAGGTTCAAATCAGTCTGTAAATTTGTTCCGTCTTATCAGAATGCACTGCAGTCGAAAAATAGGTAGACACAGAGACATATAAACACATTATCAATCAATAATCGTGTTTATATGTCTCTGGTAGACACGATATCTTCGCCAATGTTCGGTGAATATAAACATAGTTGTACCGGGTAAAACGATATTCCACTAAGGCTTAGTGTCCCAATGTTTCAAGTACATTGGTTGGACCGAATGGTGTACTTTTAGTGATCTAATTAACGTTTATGTTGAGCAAATTAACAAAAGCAATAGAAACCTAACAGAAATATTTACCTGATTTAGCTATTCCAATTTGTAACGAACTCGAAACCTGTCGACCTGGTGAAAGTTTCGAAATACACTCTATGTATAGCACAGAAATAACCGTGTATTTTGCAATCCTTACACACCTCAATAAGATAGAATATGTCACAACAAAAGAAAATAATCCCGTAGAATACTATCAGCCATTCAAAATCCAATATTTAACCCTTTGCTACATACAACACATCTGAAATAAACGACTATAAAATCATATTGGGTAATCGATATAAATCGATTGAAGTATGGTTATTGAGTAGAGTTGTGATAACAGCAGAAATTGCTAATGATTAACTGTCTAAGTTTATTTTGTGTGTGTAAAAGTCGTCCGCTGCAGATGCTCCAAACTGCGTCTACATGAGGACCTCATGTATACCTCATGTAGACGCAGTTTGGAGCATATACAGCGGTCAGGTAAAGGGTCAAGTCAACACAACCCACTTACACATACCCGAATAAACCCTTTATACACATACCCGAATATATACTTTATACACATACCCGAATATACGCTTTATACACATACCCGAATATACCCTTTCCCCTGATACATGATTACATATGCGCCGTTCCAGGAGAACACCAGACTATGCGTAATGTATCGACCCAGATCAGTCTGCGCATAATCCGGGCCGACACATTCCGTCTCAGGCGGATAAAGGTATAGAGTAATGATTCCTGAAACAGAAACTCTACAGGAGGCGAAAAGTGTCTGCCCGGATCAGCCTGCGCGGCATGCTTAGGCTGATCCGGGTCGATACTTTACGCAGTGTCCACAATGTTGGTTTTCTCGTGGAACGGCTCATATGTATTCGCGTTACTGTTGACGCTTTTGCCGAAATTAACTTCTGAAAACAATGATGGGGGGGAAATATACCCAATTCGAGCAATTACTTCTTTCTCCTCATTGTTTTAAATAAGAGCGAACCTTCAACGGCCAATTTATAAGGTGAACTTAATGTGGGTTAACAAAGTGAAATCGTGATAATAAATCGCATACGCAGCTTTACCTTTTCCTAAACTATATCTATATCTGTCACGTACACTTTACAAATAACACATGACTTTATATTAAACTATTATTGAACTATGAACTACAACATGTTAACACAATTCACAGCTTTCAACAAGTAAGGGCTGATTCCCTTTGTATAATTTGATCTATGGTAAAGGGTTGATTGTATTGAGAAACATTGGATTTTGAAATAGAATAAACATATACGTATGTACATAATTCATGTCATATGGGTAGATCGTTTCACCAGAAAGGTCTCCGTTTGTCAATGACTAAAGAATTTGGAAATAACTCGCGCAACGCGTCTTGTTTTTATTAACGAAGGTCCTGGGGTTTATATATGAGCCGTCCCACGAGAAAACCAACATTATGGACTCTGCGTAAAGTATAGATCAATATCAGCCTGCGCAGGCTAATCCGGGCCGACACGTTCCGTCTCAAGGGGATAGAGTAATGATTCCTGAAACAGAAAATCCACAGTAGGCGAATACTGTCTGCCCGGATTAGCCTGCGCGACATGTTTAAGCTGATCAGGGTCGATATTTTAAGCAGAGTCCACAATGTTGGTTTTCTCGTGGAACGGCTCATATCAATATATCTGCGTAATGTATCGACCAGATCAGCCTGCGCTGTCCGCGCAGACTGATCCGGCCAACACATTCCGTCTCAAGGGGGATAGATAGAGTAGTGATTCCTGAAACAGAAAATCCACAGGAGGCGAAAAGTGTCTGTCCGGGTAAGTCTGCGCGACATGTTTAAGCTGATCAGGGTCGATATTTTAAGCAGAGTCCACAATGTTGGTTTTCTCGTGGAACGGCTCATAATGTATAATCATAAACATGAGTTATGATTTTCACAATACATGAGGCACAATGTTATTCACTTTTAGTCATAGGTTATCCATTCAATTATAGAGATTTTCTATTTTTTGACAAAATATGTTCAAAGTCGTCTGCTGCAGAAATGTCGTATGAGGGAACGGGTTTAGTTTACCGTGGGGATTACAAGTCCAGTGTTTAATCAGACGTTAACCCTTTCCCTCATACGACAATTCTGCAGCAGACGACTTTGAATATATGTTGACAAAAAATAGAAAATCTCTTTAATTGAATGGATAACCTATGACTAAAAGTGGAAAACATTGATGCAAAAGGAGAAATTGCTCGTTTCGAGCAATTTCTTCTTTTGTAACTATGTTTTCAAAAAGCTGTCGGCTGCATAGGTGTCAGACAACGTCTATATGAGGGAAACGGTTAAGCGCTCTTCTTCCTTCATGGTACCCGCCATTGCCATCGGTCTTTGCTCTGTTAGAGCAAATGAAGAATTAAGTGATGAACTTCACATTTAAAATCCGGCCAAAAATGGAGAAGCTTTATACTAAAATAACAATTTAATTAAAAGATATTTTTGACTACGTGTTTTCAGCGTCATTTGCTGCAAATTTCTTGTGTATAGGAAGGGGTTAAAGATGTATAGAACGGTTTAAACAATTGCACATCGACGAAAAATGTCAAATTAACATTTAGTTTCTGTTCAAAACCCATTCATTGGACAATGTTTACTTATGGTTTTATATTCCTGTTACTAAACACACATATAAATCCATTTCGTAAATATGTCTTGCTATTGTCAATTCAAATGTTAAACTCGTCTATGCTATGTGTGTGGGTGTAGTAACTGGTTGACCAAGAAGTTGTGATTGTACCCGATTAAAATGGCCAGTCACCGATGATAACCGAGAAGTACGCATCAAATAATCTATGGTTATCCGTATTCCTATAATATGAGCCGTTCCACAAGAAAACCAACATTGTGGACTCTGCGTAAAGTATCGACCCGGATCAGCCTAACCATGCCACGCAAGCTTACTCGGACAAACACTTTTAGCCCCCTGTGGATTTTCTATTTCAGGAATCATTAACCTATACCTCTATCTCCCAGAGACGGAATATGTCGGCCCGTATTAGACCGCGCCGACTGATCTGGTTCGATACATTACGCAGAGGTCATAATGTTGGTTTTCTCGTGGAAAGGCTCATATAATACAATTGTGTTCGATTGCGAGGACAGAGGTCAACATTTATTTATAATCAGGAGGATGTCCATGATGATGATAAAGCGAGTAAATATGTACATAACTAAACGATTATTGATTGATAATGGGGCGTTTATCTTAACTCTTTCCCTCATAGGTTAATTTGGCAGCAGACGTCTTTGATCATATTTTGATATATAATTGAATGGTTAACCTATGACTAAAAGTGGAAAACATTGTGGCAAAAGGAGAAATTGCTGATTTTGAGCAATTTCTTCTTTTGTCACCATGTTTTCAAAATGCCGTCTGCTGCACAGGCGTCAGAAAGCGTCTATATGAGGGAAAGGGTTAATAGTAACCCTTTTCCCACATTCACACCCATTTTTACACATATGCAGCAGATTACATTTAAAAACATTGCGGCAAAAGCAGAAATTGCTCATGATGAGCAATTTCTGCTTTTGCCATAATGTTTTGAACTCTAATTTCCAAATAGAATGAGCATTTAGCTTAAAACCGCTGGCGTATTGGTCGGTTGGAAAATATTGATGTGGTGGATCATGACAAAAACATTTATGAACCTGTCTCTACCTGGGACCAGGTCGTTTTAGACGTTTTTCTGCGGTAATTTTTGCCCGAATCGAGCAAGAGGGATAAAATGTCGTTGCATACATGGTCATTATTATTATACTACATGGACCGTATAGATGGGCTATTTATACGAAAAAAAACCATGAATGGGTTTTTTCGCTTATAGTTAACAGGTGTGAGATTTTTTTTTTTTTTTTCTTTCAATAACCCATGAAGCTTTCTGAAATGAAACTGGAAAAATCCATGGGGGCCGCCATTTTGGATATGTATAAAAGGCAGACGTAAAACACAGATTGAAAATTATTGTCGTCTTTTTAATCATATTTTTTAAATCGGTATTTTGGGTATGTATAAACTGAGCGGGAAAAAACGGATTGAAAATTATTGTCGTCTTTTTAATCATTTTTTTTTTAAATAGATATTTTAGATCATTAAAATGCTGTGTTATGTGGGAATAAACATTTGTACGAAAAGTTAAAACTAAATGGAAATCTGTAAAAAATATGTTTTCCCGTTCGTAAAAAAAACGACAGCATTAGCCTTCTACGCCCGAACCTAAATTTTGACTGTATCGTAGCCAAAGAAGGACGTGACGTCATTTCCGTTACACTTCATCTTGGCGTAACGTCAATGGAGCGACGTCGTTTTCCGCAAAAAAAGTGGTATCAACATGAAAGACCCCCAAATTCCTATACATGAGCTATTGCCACACTCATTCAAAGTATAATTATTTATCAAACATTGTGGCAAAAGGATAACTTTCTCATAAGGAGCAATTGTTCTTTTGGTGACAATCTTTCCCTAAATCGTCTGTTGCATAGGCCTCAGAAACTGTCTCTAATAGGGAAAGGGTTTAGCAGAAATGTGACCCCTTACATAATTTGTTCCGGTCATATTGACTGGTTGAAAAAGGTAGTCGCCAGATGGCATCAGAAAAGGGCTAATCTATTTGCTTCTTTACCATAATGCAGGTGATCGATTAAGGATCATCTTGGCCCTCATGTTTTAACTTCGTTCATTATAAATGTATTCCTTGATTTTCTGAAAGTTTTTACTTTATTATTTTCTGTTCGTAATAATAGACGACAGCAATACGAAGTCCAAATATGTTTTGATAATGCAAGAAACATGACTTTAACATTATTATTGTCTAGTCAATTACTTATAAATCCTTTTTGTATGGCCAAAGTATGTTCTTTAATTTTTGTTTATAATTATCTTGCGTTTTTTCGTAAATAGGTAACACCTATAGATATATTAGTAACACGAGAGGGAATCCCCAAATTATCATTACGATCATAAGGAATCCCTAAACGAATGTGTTCCTTTCTTCAAATATCTTTCAGTTATTCCCCATATTTTATTCTTTATTCTAACAATTCATAATTAATTTCTTTATAGATAACCCTTTCTCACTTACAACAAAACTGCAGCAGAAAACTTTCGAAAAAGAAATTGGCAAAACTTTTGAATATTTCTATAAATGAACATAAAATGATATAATAGAGATGGATAAATTGTCATTATGAGCAATTTCTCCTTTTGCAACAATGTTTTCAAATTACCTCTGCTGCAGATATGTGAGAATGTATCTGGATGTGTGAACAAGTTAACTCTTTCCCAGATGACTTTGAAATAATACAGGAAAAAATGTGTAAAATCTCTATAAAAGACACATCAATTATTGAATAGTGTTGAAAAAACATTGTGGCAAAAGGAGAAATTGATCGTTTTGAGCAAATTCTTCTTTTTTTCACAATGTTTTCAAAAAGTTGTCTGCTACAGAGGCGTCAGAAAGTGTCTATATGTGGGAAAGGGTTAAATCCTCTTTCGGATGCAAATGGGGGGAAAACCCATTAAAAAGAAATATTAGTTTTGAAAAATGAATGCATAGCATTTAGAAAGTAATAAAATCATTAGCAATTACCAATGTCGGTATTAAGTCATTGACTTTTCAGAAAAACAACCTTTTATAACATGTTATTTATTTTATTTACAAATAAAACACAGATGTTATTGGATAAATATTACATAAAACATTAACCCTCTCCCACCTACAACAAATCTGCAGCAGACAACTGAATTGAAAACATACTCTATTTTTTTGGAAACTCCATTTAAATAAAGGTACAATAATTAAATAGAGTTGAAAACATGGTGACAAAGGAGAAATTGCTTGTTTTGAGCAATTTCTTCATATGCTACCATGTTTTCAAAAGGCTGTCTACTGAAGGTGTCAGAAAGCGTCTACATGAGGGAAAGGGTTAAAACAGTTGTCTGCTGCAGAGGCGTCAGAAAGCATTTGTATGTGAGAAAGGGTTAAATATTTGACATATCATTCACTATTTATAAAAGTTAAGCCAAATGCAAACCGATCATTTGAGGTTTGAAAAAAAAATGGTGGCTATTTCAGTCTTTTTCATAGATATTACTTTTTGTCTTTAAAAAAATATAATAGATAGATCTAACCATATTTTTAATTTTTTTTAAATAATGTTTGGATTAAAATGAAACATTTAAAAATGTTCTATGAACTAGAACTGCTAGAATCTCGCCTTTGTCTTCTCTCTTTTTCTTTTGCAGGTGATCTATTATGTTTTCTGTAAGAGCTATCTCCAGAACTACCTTTATCTCCGCGACGTCCGTTCGACCGATCTTTACTCCTTGCATGCTTTTCATCTCTAGAATCAACATCATGTCTGTCAGATCCATCTTTTTTGTTTGACCTTTTTGACCTATCATCCTCTGAACTATCACTAGATGAATCTTCGCTGGAAGATGTTTGACCTTTTTTTGACCCCTTAGGGCGTTTTCTATCCGAGTCCCTATCTTTACCATTACCATGTTGTTTACTGTCTCTTTCTTTATATCTTACATCTCTTTCATCAGATGGAGATCGTGCTCTTTGTTTACTCCTGTGTGTTTGTTCACGACTTCTGTCCAACGACCGTGACCTACTTCTATACCTATCCATTTTCAGATCCCTATTTGCTTCTCTGTGCTTTCTATCACCGTTTTGATATCTTTCAGCAGACGCACTTCTGCTCCTCCTGTTTCTATGTTTTTCTTCAACATGCTTTTTATTGTCCCTGAAGTTTTCACCACCTCTCTGTTCTTTCTCCCTTTTTATCTCTCTATCTCTATAATCAGGTCTACTATTGTCTTCCCTTTTTATCTCTCTATCTCTATAATCAGGTCTACTATTGTCTTCCCTTTTTATCTCTCTATCCCTATAATCAGGTCTATTATTGTCTTCCCTTTTTATTTCTCTATCTCTATAATCAGGGCTGTGATTGATTTCCTTTTTTATCTCTCTATCTCTGTAATTGTCGCCCCTTCCTCCATCTTGTTTGAATTGTTTACTTCTCTTCTGTCCTACTCCGCCATTCTTCCTTACCCTGCTGGATTCATCATCTGTTGACAAATAAACATCCATGTTAAACAATTAACCCTTTCCCTCATACGGCAATTCTGCAGCAGACGACTTTGAACATATTTTGTCAAAACATAGAAAATCTCCATAATTGAATGGATAACCTATGACAAAAAGTGGAAAACATTGTGGCAAAAGAAATTGCACGTTTTGTGCAATTTCTTCTTTTGTCACAATGTTTTCAAAAAGCCGTCTGCTGCAGAGGCGTCAGAAAGCATCTATATGAGGGAAAGGGTTAAACTTATCCACCAGACCCTCATGTAACAAATTGGCAGCAGACGATTTGAAAACAAACTTCGCAAAAATATGGTTGATTGATTGATTGGGGACTAATGTCGTTTACAACAACTTTTCAGTCATATCACGGTGACCAGTTCACCTACTTGTGTGTTTCCTGGCTTTCTCATACCAGTACTCAACGCAACATACTTTACAAGCAACTGGCTGCTTTACCACATAAACTGTTATCCCATTGGTGTAAGACGAATGAGGCATGTTACAGTGACTTTTGTCAAAACGTCAGAAAGAATGCTGGAAAAATATGAAACATCTCAATAAATAAAAGCTCAATTATCAAATAGAATTTAAAACATCATGACAAAAGGAGAAATTGCCAACTATGTCCACAATTATTTCAAATGTTGTCAGCTGCAACCAAGTCAAAGTGCGTCTGCAATCAGGACAGGAATGTGTTACAGAAACTACTGGATCAGAGAAGAGCTAGAAGTTAATATCTGACAAAGGCATGACAAAGGTCAGATTTTTTCAAATAATATAAACATAAGCTTACAAGTACAATAATTGACAATATTGCACCACCGCCTTGTATATGATAGATGGCAGCAATTTGCATCAAGAGTTCTGCATATTTATTTGCGAACAACAATCACAGCTTTATAAATAGCTTTATAAGTTGTTTTATCAGTTTCAGATTTAGTTCACAAATCGGAAATATACAAAAACACTTTCAACTTTATAAGACAAGTGTTTAAAATTTGCTGTAATAAGAAATTTATAATTTTTATACCAACCTGAAGAACTATCAGTATCTGATGATTCATTTTTTTCTTTTTTTCTCTTTTTCTTTGAAGATTTTTCTATCAAAATAAGCAAGTTATATTAGATGACATATTGGCCTGAATTTTGTATAGGTACACATGTGTATAGTGTAAATACATTTATTATTACATATATATACATTTATTATTACATATATATATATATACCTGTACATTTTCAGGTGCAAGTATATGCAGATGGTCTTGCAAAACAAAGTTTTATTGGAGTTTTACGCCATTTTCAACATTATTTCAGTTATATCACAGTGACAGTTCAATTATTCATGAAACCTGGGTAATCAAACCAGTACTAGGCTAGAAAATGTGCCTTGACCGTGGGCACTCCACCATGACCGTAGTGCCGCGACTGGGGATCGAACCTGGGGTACACAATTTCAAATCCCCAACGCTAACCACGGCGAATTCCCCTGCAAAACAATATCTATTTATTTATTGGAGTTTTACGTTATAATTTCAGTTCTATCACGGCGACAGTTCACTTATTCATGATCCCTGGGTAAATAAACCAGTACTAGGCTAGAAAATGTGCCTTGCCCAATGGCACTCCATCATGAGCTTTCGAACCCAGGACACCACAGATTAAAATTCAATATTTGACTAGGTCAAATATGGTAATAGTACATCACTGAAATATGATGTGACATCATTGAAATATGCTTTTATGTCATTCAAAATGTGGTAGCTTGGCATGGTTCACAAGCCAAACAAAACTTATATTTTATGTGTATATTATGTTATTTCTTCAATTAGAATATAGAAATTTGTATTTATTGTTTTATTCAGTCTTAAAACTTATATTTTATGTGTATATTATGTTATTTCTTTAATTAGAATATAGAAATTTGTATTTATTGTTTTATTCAGTCTTAAAACTTATATTTTATGTGTATATTATGTTATTTCTTTAATTAGAATATAGAAATTTGTATTTATTCAGTCTTAAAAGTTATACATGGTATATAAAAAAAGGAAAATGATGTTGCAGTAGTGATACAGGTTTAAGTATTGTCTACTCGGAGTGTGGACTTGTTTCTTTGATCGGAGTTTTTAAGCCGTTTTCAAAATTATTTCAGTTATATCACGGCGACATTTCATTTTATTCATGATCACTGGGTAAACAAACCAGTACTAGGCTAGGAAATGTGCCTTGCCCAAGGGCACTCCAACATGACCATCGCGCTGCGACTGGGAACGAACCCGGGATGCCCAGTTTCAAATCCCCGACGGATTCCTTAGGAGTGTAGACAATTTAAAATCTCTCAACCTTAAGTCTCGCGAGATATCAATTGTCCACGCCCCTTGTAGTACAATATTTAAACCTTATCTCTACTAACACATATTATTCCCTATGTATGTAACAAATGAGTTATTGTTTTCAAGAAAAGACACATGCTTGGATAAATGACACATTTTAAATTGGATAAAAATACATGAAATTAATAATAACATATATCTTTTTACAAAGATCAGGAACTGGTTAATCCAGTCAAGTACATCCATGTTTTACGTGATACATTTACAACCTTTCATGGCATGTTTTCAAGAATGTAATATAGCCCTGATACAAAGCCTTATTGCTAAGATAATTAAAATTACAAGTTCTGCAGACCCCCATGACCCAGGTTTGAACATAATCAAGATTTGATGGAGACAAATGTTCTCAAATTTGTTCATGAATAATGAATGAAAAATGTAACCTCTACTGTCAATATTAACCTAGGTTAAATTTCCTCACCAAGGCTTAGTTCTAGCCAATGATGACTTTGACTTTGGTAATTTTGCAATTGACTGATGCCCCATAATCCAATTATAGATCTGACAAAGTTTTAGAAAAATTTGACCAGGTTGCCGAGTTACAGAGAATTGAAAAAAAGTGGCAGCCGTCTCCGGAAAAGTGACTGCAAAGACTCACTTTACATTCAAGGGCAACACAAAAATTCAACAAGGGGTTGCCGATTAATAGAGAATTGAAAGGTTGTCCCCATTGGGGCAGCCGAAACAAATGACTTATTTGTCTCACTCCACATTTGTGGACGAGACATAAAAGAGAAATTGTTAATATGTCTACTTCTGCAAATTAATTAAATTGCATTTGAGAAAGGGCTAAAATCTGCCTATGCATCCATCCAATCAGACCAAAGTTTACAATGATTCTCCGAAATTTCTTGAAACCATTTGTGACTAATTGGGAAGCATGGCAAATTCAGATCAGACTGTATGCATGGCCAATGATCATTCTATATACACTGGTAGCAATCGCAGTAAAATTTGTTTTCCTAGATCTTCGGGAATTCGTGAACAGAGCTGATTCAGACAAGTCTGCATTTCTGTGAAGTCTTATCTGTCTGCACTGGTTGCAAATGCTCCCAAGGTTGGTTTAACGAGAGCACAACAAAGCTCCAATGTTCAATGTCTATCACATCAAAGCTCAAATGTTTAATGTCTATCACATCAAAGCTCCAATGTTCAATGGCTATCACATCAAAGCTGCAATGTTCAATGTCTATCACATAAAAGCTGCAAATGTTCAATGTCTATCTCATCAAAGCTGCAATGTTTAATGTCTATCACATCAAAGCTCAAATGTTCAATGTCTATCACATCAAAGCTGCAATGTTCAATGTCTATCACATCAAAGTTGCAATGTCCAATGTCTATCACATCAAAGCTCAAATGTTCAATGTCTATCACACCAAAGCTGCAATGTTCAATGTATATCACATCAAAGCTGCAATGTTCAATGTCTATCACATCAAAGCTGCAATGTTTAATGTCTATCACATCAAAGCTCCAATGTTCAATGTCTATCACATCAAAGCTGCAATGTTCAATGTATATCACATCAAAGCTCAAATGTTCAATGTCTATCACACCAAAGCTGCAATGTTCAATGTCTATCACATCAAAGCTCCAATGTTCAATGTCTATCACATCAAAGCTGCAATGTTCAATGTATATCACATCAAAGCTCAAATGTTCAATGTCTATCACACCAAAGCTGCAATGTTCAATGTCTATCACATCAAAGCTGCAATGTCCAATGTCTATCACATCAAAGCTCAAATGTTCAATGTCTATCACACCAAAGCTGCAATGTTCAATGTCTATCACATCAAAGCTGCAATGTTCAATGTCTATCACATCAAAGCTGCAATGTTTAATGTCTATCACATAAAAGCTCCAATGTTCAATGTCTATCACATCAAAGCTGCAATGTCCAATGTCTATCACATCAAAGCTCAAATGTTCAATGTCTATCACATCAAAGCTGCAATGATCAATGTCTATCACATCAAAGCTGCAATGTTTAATGTCTATCACATCAAAGCTCAAATGTTCAATGTCTATCACATCAAAGCTGCAATGTTTAATGTATATCACATCGAAGCTGCAATGTTCAATGTCTATAACATCAAAGCTGCAATGTTCAATGTCTATCACATCAAAGCTGCAATGTTCAATGTCTATCACATCAAAGCTGCAATGTTCAATGTCTATCACATCAAAGCTGCAATGTTCAATGTCTATCACAACAAAGCTCCAATGTTCAATGTCTATCACATCAAAGCTCAAATGTTTAATGTATAACACAACAAAGCTCCAATGTTCAATGTCTATCACAACAAAGCTCCAATGTCTATCACAACAAAGCTCAATGTACAATGTATATCACTGCAAAGCTCAAATGTTCAATGTCTATCACATCAAAGCTCAAATGTTTAATGTCTATTATATCAAATCCAATGTTCAATGTCTATCACAACAAAGCTCAATGTCCAATATATATCACTGCAAAGCTCAAATGTTCAATGTCTAACACAACAAAGCTCCAATGTTTAATGTCTATCGTATCAAAGCTCAAAGGTTCAATGTATATCACTACAAAGCTCCAATGTTTAATGTCTATCACTACAAAGCTCCAATGTTTATGTCTTATCACTACAAAGCTCCAATGTTTAATGTATAACACTACAAAGCTCCAATGTTTAATGTCTATCACTACAAAGCTCCAATGTTTAATGTATATCACTACAAAGCTCCAATGTTTAATGTCTATCACTACAAAGCTCCAATGTTTATCACTACAAAGCCGTAACTATACCTTTAGGGGATTCAGAATCTTCATCAGAGCTGTCTTGTTTCTTCTTCTTAGATTTACTATGTTTATGTCCCTTCCTCTTCTTCTTTTTCTTCTTCTTCTCTACTTTACCAGAAGCCTTTGCTTCTTGAAGTTTGTTCAGCTTCCTAGAAATAAATTAGAAGATGAAACCCTCACCTTGTCTTGGATAACTTTTTATTAAGTCAACCTCTGAAAAATCTATGGAAAAAAGCAGAAAAACTTGGAAGAAAGCAATTAACCACTTATGGCATTATTTACTGGGTTTTAACACCATTTTCAAGTCATTTAGTTATACAACATGCAACAGTACATTTATTCATAGTTCTTGGTTACCGGTATTTAAAATTCACAACTTTTAACAATGAAGTCAAATTTCTTTCTTCTAATATTTTCAAAGCAAAAAAACTCTTTATCATATTCGGTATATGGTTTTCTAAACAGCATGGAATTATGATCTTAACCATTTCTCACATTCAGACCTTTTTGACGCAAATGCAGTAGACAACTTTTGGAAATATTCAACTCCATAATTCAATAATCATAATTTCATTTACACAGATTTTCTGTCTCTTAACCTAAATATTTTCAAATTGTCCGCTGCAGATTTGTTGTATGTGGGGAAGGGTTTATTTCTGGTACACACAAGAAACAGGTAAGGGACATCATCTAGTTATTTGTGTAAAAGTTGTTTTTTGCTGTTCTTTACAATGTCTTATTTATATCATGGAGCAGATGTTATTTATTTCTGTTTTCAGGGATAAAAGTCAAAAGCAAACAGAGATTAGAAGGCTCAAATTCCAACAACCATACTTAGCTCTTAAGTAATACTTGAGTACTTTTAAAAGAGCTTATTTCATCATTTTTGTTTTCCTATTAAGAATGCTTAAACATTTAATTTCTTGTACAAGTATTGTTGGTCATTACCTATTTATGTCACCATAGTCATTTTCTTTTGGCGACTAAAATTGAGTTGATTTAAGTTGTAAAACATGAATGCTGGAATGTGTTCTAACCTTAATTAAGGGTTAAAGTATTACTTAGCTAAGTATTATTGGTGGAAATGGGGCAAGATATATAAAATATATTTAAATCAGAGGTCCAGATAATTGATTGTAACACCGTTTTCAACAATTGTTTAGTCATATCACGATGGCCAGTTCACCTACTCATGCGTTTTCTGGCCTTCTCACACCAGTAATCCACACAACAATCTTTCCAAATAGACTGTTAGCCCATCGGTGGAAGACGAATGACGCTCGTCACAATGACTTTTGTCAAACGACGTAAAAAATGTTGGCCGAGTTGGGATTTGAACTCACAACCCCTGGATTGACAGCCGGCATCGCTTCCGACTGAGCTATCGGGGCCCGGCTAAAGAGGTCCAGATAAGGAGACGTATTCAGCTATTTTGCCTCAATTTCTCTCTTATTATTTAAGCAAACCCTATGTTGTGTGTACTCAAAAGAATCGTCTCACTGAGATGATTCTTTTGAGTACCAACAATATAGGATGAGAGGGTCAAATAAGGATTTCAGAACAAGCAAAACCACCTATATCTAGAGCTCTGTATTAATAACGTCTTACTTGAACAGTTTTTTCTTCTGACTAAGAGTTAAAGATTTGAGAAATTTGACTTCAGGATCGTCTTCATCATCACTAGGTAACATTCTCTACAGAAAAAAACCAAAACACTAATATATTAGTATACACATCTAACTATATTCCTTCTGTCAACAGTTAAACAGCTTTAAAAAACTAAAAGGAAAAGAAGACATTTTTCTAAGGATTTTTTTTTCTCTCCAGTTTAGCACACAGTTCATACAACTTGTATCAAAAATAATACTTTCAGGGCTGTACAAATCCCATAGCCCGACGTCCGGGACAAGTCATAAATCGCATCGGGCAAGTCGCTAATTGCAACATCTCAGTCCCGGACAAGTGGCATTTTCCAAAAATCCACGTCCCATTATATCAACCCATTTACGTAACAGTGAATGTAAATTCCTGTGTCTGGTAGCCTGGCTTAATTACTAACACACATGTCTGTCGTGTATAAATTTGACAGTATGTTACATGCGAAAAACCACTCGCGCGTGACCATAACAAATCAATAACAGTAGGCGGAGTGTCACATGTCAGATCGAGTGATTTCAGCCAACCGAATCGCGTCAGTAATAGTCGATTAACATGATACACTGGAGTTCCAGTATATCGCGATGTTCGGGGTCCAAGGCCTAGCATCGCGTTGGAATCCGATCGCGAATCACCATTAGAAATTAAAGCAATCAAGTAATATGCCTCAGCATGCCAAATCCCGACACTCGTCAACTGCATGCAATGGCGATGAAAAATGTCTCAAAATCAAATCTATTTTAGCAGTCCAAAATATGGTGTCTATTATATGTGTATATACTTTTGCTGTAGTGTATTACGAATATAATCCTCACTTTTATTTCGAAATTGGCTAATATTGAGGGATGTAAAACAAACTCTTTCTAACCGCCATTTGCAATGTCTCCTTTCCTTACATTTTTTTCTTCTTTTCTTATTTAAAAGAAAAACAATTCACAAACCATGTATCAATAGCTTTAAATGCATATGTAGCAGACAGCGTTTGAAAACATTGTGAGAAAAAAAAGAGAAACTGCTTATTATCAGCGATGCATCCTTTCCTTCATTTTTGTTCTAGTTTCAAAGTTGTTGAACAAAGGAAAATAAAATTCCATACCCTTTAAAATCCTTTTCAATTCAAAGTTAATTTATCCAATTTCAAACAAAATGTAGTAATATCTCTTTTTGTCACAATGCTATAAAAAGAAGTCTGCTGCATGTGCGTCAAAATGCGTGTGCAAATTGGTAAGGATTAAATCAATTTTCCGGAAATCATTGATTCGGGTAAAACTATTCCCCCCCCCCCCCCCCCCCCCCACAAATGAGCTACGTCATACGTCCAGTAAATAGAACAAAAGGGTATGACGTAATGTTACTGAGATCCTGCCATGTGATTATAAGGTGACCGTGACCTTAAGGCTTATGTAATCTTAATAGATTTTCCCAAACATTTACATCTGGATCAGTCCACGTAACATATCTTTACTTCTGTGTAAATTACACACAATTTTAATAAGCTTCAACAATGCAATTACTTTGACTCAGTCGCAGCAGAAAGCTTTTGAAAACATTTTCAGAAAAGGAGAAACATGACTGTCATGCATGCATTATTCAAGTGTGAAATCGGACAAATTTGACTCAAGGGTTTATTGCATGGTTGATATTGGCACCTGGTTTAGAAAAACAACACCGACACCCTGACTAAACCCTTTGTTCGATTTTCGCGCTTTTATTTTTATAAGAAAATATTAAGGAGCAATATTTTTTGAATTTGGAATAATTATTTGTTTTTGCTTATTTGGAATTTTTTGGATTATAAAATCAGGTTGGTGCTTTATTTATCTAAATGTTTTTTTTCTCCAGTATTGCAATTAGTACCATGTTTTACAGAATTATATGTCATATTTTTGTGGACATTTTTTTTTTCGAAATTGTATTTTTGAGGGGTTCAATTTTCTAATTAAATTGGAAAAAAGGCTCTTTTTTCAAGATTGAAACGGGAGCCAAGTCGCCATCGCGTTCTACTGGCAATCGCGTTGCACCTGTCCGCGAATTATCGGCGCTCCAGTGTATATATGTATCCAATAAGGCTGTCCAATCATAAGTGACAATTGTTCCTTGGGGCTGTGTTATTTCATGAAAGCTAGGGAATTACCTATGGATCGGTCTCATTAAAATATTCCCTTAAATGTATTTTGATCCCTATTTCTACTTTCGGTATGCAATGTTTGCAAACTGGTGCAAACCGGTTCAGAAAGACTTGGAAGAAATTTTCGCCATGCAGAAGTTAATAAAATAAATTCGATCCAAATTAAAGACAATACGACGACTGCTAAAAATTATCTTGCCGTTTATCAATTTGAAATACCTTCAAGATCGACATAATATTCGTAATATCAGGAACACAAAGAAAATTGTTTGGAATGAAATATATAAATGATTCCCCCGAGTATGATAATTGCCCAATCACGGCTTTGTTTACCAAAATTAATTAGCATAAACGGTGGGAAAAAAATCATATGACTTAATAGTTGCGATTTCATTGGATGAAATGAGAAATTGGGTGAAAGACATTCGCGACCTGACGACCCCGATGTTTACATTTAACGCTGTTTACCGATTTCTAATTCTCGAAGTAGGGAACCATGATTAACATTGCGCAATCATCAAAATGGCAGCTATGTTGCGATTAATATCGCAACACCAATCTGACTAAATAGTACACAATCTGACTAAATGTAAATGCGTAGCGTTAATAGGAGATGATTTTAATGAGATTGACCACAACACATGAAACAAAATTTAACGTTTTGTTGTCTTTCATTTTTGTTGAGAATATTTTTTTATTTAATAACTACATTGAACCTTTTTTTGTAAAACTGACCCTCGTATCGAACACTGCCCTGTTTCGGTGAGGGACCTAAATAGGTGAACTTATTATTTTGTTATCTTCAATTTAAAAAGTGCTATTGCATCATTTGACTATGTTGTCTCAAGTTTAACATTTCTGTCAATAGCTTTTGAATCTTTTATAAATATGGATAAAATACATACATTTTATGCAGAATATTTCAAATAACCTAGTGAAAAATAATCTCTTTTCCAAATTTCATTTTTTTTAACTGAATGCTGCACTACAGGTCTTTTGCAATAATGTTATTTGAATTGGTCACTACCCTTAAATCATGTGCATTGTGTGCTCTTAATGTTATCTTTATACAGAACTAGAAAAAAACCCACTAAAAAACAATTAAAACACTCAAGAAACCGCGATCCGGGCTACCACACAATTCTTAAATTTGTCGCATGTTAAACTTGGTGTGCAGAAAAGTGGGACAAGTGAGAATCTTAGCAGGACAAGTGGCATTCTGAAAGTCACTTGTCCTGGACAAGTGGCTGAATTTTTTTTTTGTACAGCCCTGACTTTTATTATTTTTTTATCTTTATTTCAAAAGTATCAATCCTATCTAAAATGTGGATGAAGATGACCTTTGAAAATGTTGTGGCGGATCTATATTTTCATTTTAATATTTTTCCAATGTTTTTGTCTAGATATTTTTGGTCATCTGCTGCTCATTTGTTGTATGTGGGAAACGCATCAATTGCATGTATTCTTAACACCTGCTATATTCATATGGCAAGGCATTAAAATAAATATCAAGCTTCTTTAACCCTTTTCCTCATATAGGAGCTGTCTGACGCCTCTGCAGCAGACAGCTTTTTGAAAACAAAATAAGAAATTGCTCAAAACAAGCAATTTCTCCTTTTTGACACAATGTTTTCAACTTTTAGTCATAGGTTATCCATTAAATTATGGAGATTTTCTATTTTTTGACAAAATATGTTCAAAGTCGTCTGCTGCAGAATTGTCGTATGAAGGAAAGGGTTAATTTCAATAGAAACTTACCTCATTATCAGCAGAAGGATCTGTCATTTTACCAAGAAGACTCTGTTTCAAAGTGAACCCATCCTCTCTCATGGATTCTAATAGAGATGAAGCACTGGATTTGGCTGCAACAAAGAAAACCGTAAATGGATTATTAAAATATGGTTCAGCCACTTTCCATCCAATTTTGTGAGACTCCCTTGCCTATTGGTTTGTGAAATTCAATTTAAATTGCTAAATTGTGTAATCAATGACATACGAAATTGCAAAATCGTGAAGAAAAATGTTATATTATGTATAAATGAAGCATTATGAAATCTTATGAACAAGGTATATTCCAATTGATTTTGCTTCATGATTTAATGCGATTCCTACTGAATTATGCAAGCATAAACTTCATTTGTTTGCTATGTGAATTTTGCCTTTCATTTGTGAACTTTGTTCACATCATTGTGAAAAATGTTTGCTTTTCCTAATTGTTAAGTAGCCTTATTTCGGCCTTGAATATAGTAGGTGGAAAGGCGCTGTGGTTTCATGTGTAAATTATAATGGTTCAAATATCTCACAACATAGAACAATTCCTATTACAAGAGAGAATGCTCTACTTTTCAAAGTGATTGCAGCCATAATGCCATCGAGTATGATCAAGCCTCTTCCCTGATTACTATCTTGTCAAACAAGCATCTTAGAAGATACTGAAACATGTTTGTGACCAGCAAAATACTGTTCAATTTCATTAGAGATCTGATTGTAGCTGCTATTTATTTTTAAACCTCAAAAACTTTCATTTTCATCATTTATTCAGTTGTAGAAACATGACCTTGATGTCTTTATAGACTCCGTTATCATCCCAAAATTTGTTTCTAAATTCTATCAGTATTTCACCTTTAAAAAACAACAAGAAAACTTACCCATAGTGATACTTGGCATGATGCAAAACAGTTGAAACTACAATTTGTTTCAATTTAACTTCCAACTGTTTTGCATGAGTCAACTAAATGCTTTATAAAATATACTTGTACTTACGTTGTTCAGGTTCAGCAGTGAGGTCTTTACCAAATAAAGGACAAATTCTGTCTGTGTTTACGTGTCCCCATTTTCTACATTTGATACATCGGACGTTCCTTACTTCTATACCAAATGGCTGATCAAAAATGGTTTCATCATTCTTGGCATACCTGTAATAATATGATTGATAAATTGGGGTTCAACGCAGATTTAAAACAAAATTCAGCCATAGACAGCCATTTCACCCACTCGTGTGTTTCCTGGGTTTCTCACACCAGTACTCCACCCAACATTCTTTCCAAGCAATTGACTGCTTTGTCACATAGACTCTTAGCCCATTGGTGTAAGACGAATGGCGCTTGTCACAGTGACTTTTGTCAAACGTTGAGAAGAATGTTGGCCGAGCTGGGATTCAAACTCACAGCCCCTGGATTGAGTCTGCCTCGCTACCGAGGCTCGGCTGTAATTATATGAAAAATAGGCAATACTTCTTTATTAATAACAACTCATTTTTGACCAATGTGCCATCACTGCTATATATGAAGCAAACACTATGCCATAACTATTATACAGTATAACACCAGAGGACTAAGATGGCACTAACGCAAACACTTGAGTGATGGTATAGTAGCATATTGGTAACTGCTAATTCAGGAAACTTGACTAAGTTTTGGAAAGAGATTGACAGGAGTAAACACTGACAACAAAACAGCACATCAGTGAACCCTTTCAAATTTGTAGACGCATTCTGACGCATCTGCAGCAGACACCTTTTGAAAACATTGTGGTAAAAGGAGAAATTTCTCACAATGAGCAAATCCTCCTGTAGCCACAATGTTTTCAACTCTTTTAAATAAAAAATTCCATAAATAAGTATTTAATTCGTTTTTTACCCAACATGACCTATATTCGAACTTGGCCTAGATATCACTAAGACAAACATTCTCACAAAGTTTCAACATGCTCAAGTCGAAAATGCGGCTTCCAGAGTGTTAACAAGATTTTCCTTCAATTTGGCCTAGTGACCTAGTTTTTGACCCGACTTGACCTATATTCGAACTTGGCCTAGATATCACTAAGACAAACATTCTCACAAAGTTTCAACATGCTCAAGTCGAAAATGCGGCTTCCAGAGTGTTAACAAGATTTTCCTTCAATTTGGCCTAGTGACCTAGTTTTTGACCCGACTTGACCTATATTCGAACTTGGCCTAGATATCACTAAGACAAACATTCTGACAAAGTTTCAACATGCTCAAGCCAAAAATGCGGCTTCAAGAGTGTTAACAAGATTTTCCTTAAATTGGTCCTAGTGACCTAGATTTTGACCCGACATGACCCAGTTTTGAACTTGGCCCAGATTTTATGGAGATATATGTTCTGATAAACTTTCATGAAGATTGGATGCAAAATGTTGCCTCTAGAGTGTTAACAAGCAAATGTTGACGACGGACGACAGACGACGGACAAAAGGCGATCACAAAAACTCACCTTGAGCACTTTGTGCTCTGGTGAGCTAAAAAGCCCAATTCTTACTGTTCTCTTGGAGCATTATATTTTCTCTGCCATTCAAACTTGACCTCTGCTTCACCTTCCTCTTTCTGCAATTACCATATATAATCATACATTCATATTTGTCAGACATAAAAGGGGCATTCTTTCTTCGCCCGTTGTTGAATTACATACATGGGTATAGGGGTGAAATCAATAGGACTACAATTCTAGTTCGACCAAAAATATCTCCTCTTGCAGACTGTGAAAGCTAACCAGTCTTCATTTGCAGATTAAAAAATACCCCTTTTTACCTGGTGTTGCTCATAATGTATATATATGTTCAGTGAGACCTGTGTATAAAGACCATCCCTCTGGTCTCTGTTCAGTGTGGTCTTTATTTGCAGGGGCATTTTTACAGAAAATTAGTAATTTGGAAACAAAAAATGTGGGTGCTATAGAAAAGGCTTTGCTTTTCGAAGGTGGTCTTTAGCACAGGTTTGAGTGTATATATATTTAATATATTGTAGAAGGAATAGAAGGCAACAGTTTTAGTTTTCAATGCAACCAAGCATGTCCTTGACAATGGAGTATTTCAATAAATTCTTCAGAATATATCACATCAATACACAATGACATGAGTTTGTTACTTCAAAACAAAGGGAGAGTATTTCAATTGTTTAATAAGACAAGTAAAGTTTACCATAACCAGTGCTTAATAGAGAAAGGCTTCAAAAATGGTTTACCTCTTTTTTAGCAAGACCAGGCGGTGCATCGTACATAAAACTTAGACCAAGTTTTGCTTTCTCATCTCCAAGAAGAGCCCTGAAAATATATCAATAGGTCCTTGTAAATATTCACATTGTTATTCACAGAGAGTATGTCCAATATTATTTTAACTCAAACTTAATTAAACCTAGAGAAATTGGAAAAGAAACAAAGAGTACTGCAAGCGAACGCCAACGCTTGTCTGCTTTTTTCTAAGTCGAAAAAGGGACATATAACTGAATAATCATTTAAGCCAGAGTTATATGACTTGCTATAGACATGCGTTCTGTTTGTAACAACATGTGTACCAAGTTTCATTTGAAAATATTGAAAGTTTTTGAGTTATAAGGTAAGTTTAGAGTTTTGTGACGACACAGATGCCAAGGGTATGACAATACCTCAACTTTTTTTTTCTTCAAACAGACAAGCTAATGAATCACATCAGGTTAAAGAGGTCCTTGAAGTATCTGTGTTTTGGCACCAATTACAATGGTACAAGCTTGCCATGACCTCACTGTACCAGATTCAACCCAACCCCATTATTTCATTGTGCAGCTCAAATGATAAACATGTAGTTTCAGTGGTGATGTGGCACATACTCTTCTTATAAACGACAGATTAGATATAATACACTAATCTTTAACTAATGCATCCAGTTGCATGATCATGAGCTATGTCAGATATGTAAAAATGTTGATGATGTAGTAATATTCTCCCACTCTTAATCTATTTCAAATTTCTCATCTTCTCCAATCTAGTAATAAGAACTAGTTTTCATTGAGGGGAGGGGTCTTGAGTTAAACAACAATCCCCTCCTACGTCATACAAATATCAAACTTGAATGACAAAACTTCAACTCTGGAAATAGATCAATTATTTGTCAAGAAATGTGCTCTTAGTTCAGTATGTGATGTACATTCCCATATATAGTATCATAAAAGTCTGTAAAACAAGATGCCAAAAAATTGCAATAATAGTATATGAACGTTTGGTGCTACAGGAAATTTTACAACAAGCGCATTTATAGATCAACCTGGACTTCATTCTGCACTTATTAGTCACAGATCATGGTTTCAAGGTTCTTCTTGAAACATTGCCCATTTCAATCAGATAGCATGAATGCACAGATGGATCATCAAAACTCATCATAAAATAAAATAAACAAGAGCGCCAAATGTCACAAAATACGCCCGTCCTGTTTTTTTGAGACCAAGTATAGTAGTAATTGGTTGTACGTCAGCCAAACTTAGAGAGCGGACACTGTTAGTACAGTTCTGGCCATATCGAGGGACATAATTATGTAGTGACTAAGATAACGTTGTAAGTTATCAAATGTGAGCAAGATATTCTGCCCATAAACATATTGTCTAAATTTGGTGATGATCGGATAAAGGCTTTACAAGTTATTTAGCTGACAAGACCAATTTTAGGTAATTTCTATAATTAAAGGGCAATAACTCTCTATCGACTGGAGCAATATGGCTAGTTATCGAACTTGTCCAAGATATTACGACAATACACATTCTGACCAAATTTGGTGATGATTGGACAAAAGCTCCTAAAGTAATTGAGCTGACTTGACCAATTTTAGGTAATTTCTATAATTAAAGAGGGATAACTCTCGATTGACTAAAGCGATATGGCTAGTTATCAAAATTATACGAGATATTATGCCAATACACATTCTGACCAAATTAAGTAATGATTGGATAAAGGCTTCTAAAGTTATTGAGCTGACAATACCAATTTTAGGTAATTTCTATAATTAAAGGGCGATAACTCTCAATTGACTTAAGCGATATGGTTAGTTATCAAACTTGTCTGAGTTATTATGCCAATACACATTCTGACCAAATTTGGTGATGATTGGACAAAGGCTCCTAATTTTATTGAGCTGACAAGACCAATTTTAGGTAATTTCTATAATTAAAGGGCAGTAACTCTCAATTGACCAAAACGATATGGCTAGTTATCGAACTTGTCCGAGATATTATGCCAATACACATTCTGACTAAATTTAGTGATGATTGGGCAAAGGCCTCTAAAGTTATTGAGCTGACAAGATCAATTTTTGGTAATTTCTATAATTAAAGGGTGATAACTCTTGATTGACTTAAGCGATATGGCTAGTTATCGAACTTGTCCGAGATATTATCCCAATACATAGTCTGACTAAATTTAGTGATGATTGGACAAAGGCTTCTTATGTTATTGAGCTGACAAGACCAGTTTTGGGTAATTTCAATAATAAAAGGGCAATAACTCTTGATTGACTAAAGCGATATGGCTAGTTATCAAACTTGTCCGAGATATTATCCCAATACACATTCTGACTAAATTTGGTGATGATTGGACAAAGGCTTCTAAAGTTATTGAGCTGACAACATACTGGACGCCGCCCGCCCGTACGCCGCAGGTAAAACTATAATACGATCCGTTTTTTCAAAACGGGCGTATAAAAACTTTCCCACCTGTAGACGCATTTTGACTCGTCTACAGTAGACGAATTTGAAAACATTATGACAAAAGAAGAAATTGCTGAAAATGAGCAATTTCTCCTTTTATAACAATGTTTTTAACTTTTTTTTCAGTAAATATACCTTCATTTCTAGGGATTTTCCAGATCTTGAGTAAATGTTTTCAAAGTCGTCTGCTGTGGATTTGTTGTATGTGGGAAAGGGTAAAGGTTGTTTTTCATGCTCTTACCATGATTTCAAAAATTGCGAACTGAAGAAAGACATACCTGTTCTCATACATATCTTGTTCTTTCTGATACTGATTCAACATGTCATCTTCTTTCTTTTTTTCAAATTCCGTTTTTTGTTGAGCCATCCATACCTAGATATATATCAAAAGCATAAAAAAAACGTTTCAATTTTGAATACTATTTAAATATAAATGAGTATTTCTGGATCTACCTTAATTTACTTAAGATTTACTCAAGTTAATATTCTACCGAGCTTTAACTGTGTATCAATAAAGTGAGACAAATATATTAATATTATGAATCTGATATTTAACAAGAGTTGTCGGAGGACAATATAGCTCGCCTATCAGGGCCAGGGCCTACTTCAGAACAGTTATAGCATTAGGTTTAGTCACACAGTATCACCTATTGCTAGAACACCTTTTCAATACTTGCATCCAAATGTTAACTAAGTCCATACAGGCCCTTTTGGGCCTTTTAAATCTGTAAATTTATTTATATACGATAAACAACAGCATACAGAGTGTCTGAGAAAAGGCCTTGCACGCCAAGGTTTGACCAAAATTCTAAGTCCAAAAACGGGCACAATTCAGTCAAAATCCATTCCAGAGTTATGGGACTTGATATACAAGGTCATCTAATGACCCTGAATAAGTGTGCGAAGTTTCAAAGCAACAGCATACACAGTGTCTGAGAAAAGACCTTGCACGCAAAGGTTTGACCAAAATTCTAAGTCCAAAAAGGGGCACAATTCAGTCAAAATCCATTCCAGAGTTATGGGACTTGACATACAAGGTCATCTAATGACCCTGAATAAGTGTGTGAAGTTTGAAAGCAACAGCATACACAGTGTCCGAGAAAAGAACTTGCACGCAAGGGTTTGACCAAGCTGGCAACGCCAACACCGGGGTGATTACATAAGCTCCCCTATTTCTTCGAATAGGCGAGCTAAAAATACTAAATGCATTTTCTTGTGGATCATGATTCATGAATGAGTCACTAGTGAACATTTTAACATGCAGACATACAATGTCTGGTGAAAAATAGGTTTGATCTTGGGAATGCTTGAGGGAATGCTTAAATCGTAATGCCATTACTGCCATTTTTAAGGTCTGAGGATGCAAACACTCACACCTGAGTAGACTGCTCTACCTCTACAACACAAAGTTGATTGATTGATTGATTGGAGGAATTCGCTGTGGTAGAGTGGTTAGCGTCGGGGATTTCGAAACCGGGTGTCCTGGGTTTGATCCCCAGTCGCGGCACTACTGTCATGGCGGAGTGCCCTTGGGCAAGGCACATTTTCTAGTCTAGTACTGGTTTGTTTACCCAGGGATCATGAATAAGTGAACTGTCGCCATGATATAACTGAAATAATGTTGAAAGCGACGTAAAACCCCAATAAATAAATTGATTGGGGTTTAATGCCGTTTTTAACAATTTCTCAGTAATAGTATAGCAGCCAGTTGATCTACCCATGCATTTCCTGGTTTTCTCACACCAGTACTCCACACAACAATCTTCCAAAGCAACTGGCTGCTTTTCGACATAGACTTAGCCCATTGGTGGAAGAGGAATGACGCATGTCGCATTGACTTTTGTCAATCGTCGGAAAGAAAATTGGCCGAGCCGGGATTCAAACTCACAACCCCTGGATTGACAGCCAACGTCGCTACCGGGACTCTGCAACACCAAGTACAAATACTGGGTTAGTTCAAAACATTTCGTCCTTGCTTGCTCATTTCATTATCTGTAATTTATTTGGCAACGCCAAGTGATGTCTAAATCCTCCGCTGCTATTTCCTTGCGCATTTATCTGACTAGCATGAATTATAATGCATTTTTCACATTGAATTGAGCCTCAATTATGTGCAGTTTACCACTTTAAGTTTAATACTTAAATCTATGAAAATCCCATTCATATCAATGAAATATTTGAATCGTTTGCCATATGATTTCCTCGCAAAACGGGATTGCATTGATTAGATGGAATACGGAGAAAAAACAACCGAATTCGCCTACACACAATACTTAAATTACTTTTGGATGAATACGATATATCTATAATTATTTCTCAAAAGTTCTGATTCAGGAAATATTGGGTCAAATCAACAAATTTTAACAATGTAGGTCAAATTTGTAAAGGAAAATTATTTCTAGATTAAAATATACAACAAGAGGGCCATGATGGCCCTGGAATCGCTCACCCGATATATTTTTTTTTCACTTTAGCTATATAAACTCAGCCCCTTGGTGGCCATAGTTTCCAACCAATCAACTTGGCATGAAGGAATCTGATAGAGGGTCACCCTAGGAACATTTCTACAAGATTATTTGAAAATCGGTCTGACACTTTTGGAGGAGAATTTTTTTAATTTTTCACTTTAGCCATATAATGCAAAATAACCCTGCCCACTGGCGGCCATGTTTTTTTACCAATCAACACAGTTTGAAGGAATCTGATAGAGGGTCATCCAAGGAACATTTCTACAAAATTATTTGAAAATCTGCCAACCAGTTTCACTTTAGCGGTATAAGGCAAAATAGCCCTGCCCTCTGGCGGCCATGTTTTTTGACCAATCAACATGGCTTGAAGGAATATGATAGTGGGTCACTTAAAGAACATTTCTACAAAATTATTTGAAAATCAGCCTGACACTTTCGGAGGAGAAGATTTTTTAAGTTTTCACTATAGCCATATAAGGCAATATAGCCCCGCCCCCCTGGCGGCCATGTTTTTCGACCAATCAACATGGCTTGAAGGAATCTGATAGAGGGTCATCCAAGGAACATTTTTACAAAACTATTTGAAAATCGGCCAGACACTTTCGGAGAAGAAGATTTTTTTATGTTTTCACTATAGCCATATAAGGCAAAATAGCCCCACCCCCCTTGCGGCCATGTTTTTAGACCAATCAACATGGCTTGAAGGAATCTGATAGAGGGTCATCCAAGAAACATTTATACAAAATTATTTGAAAATCTGCCTGACACTTTCGGAGGAGAAGATTTTTTAAGTTTTCACTATAGCCATATAAGGCAAAATCACCCCCCCCCCCCCCACCCCCTGGTGGCCATGTTTTTTGACCAGTCAACATGGCTTAAAGGAATCTGATAGAGGGTCATCCAAGGAACATTTCTACAAAAGTATTTGAAAATCTGCAAACCAGTTTAGGAGAAGAAGAATTTTAAAGTTTTTTTATTTTGTTGCCATGGAAACCAGAATTCTGCATGGATCTCAAAAATTTGAAGGAAATCTGGTGAGGTCATTGAGAGGATGCTTTCTGTGAAGTTTCATCCCAATTGACCCACTGGTTACTGAGGAGAAGAAGTTGACGCACAACGGACGACGGAGAAAAGGGGATCACAATAACTCACCTTGACTCAAGGCTTGAGCAAAGCTCAGGTGAGCTAAAAATATATCATTGATTATGACACTTCAAACATCAAATATGAATTGCCAAAATCATGTAGTTAATATTCCATAATATAACCTTTTATAACGTGAAATGAATACGCAAAGTGATGTTTTGTGTATTTTATGTGTTGGATACATTAAATATCTAGACAGAAAGAATGTTCAAGGTAAGTTTGCATTTTTTAACAATTTCTCCATTATGATGCCTTCCCGCCTTTTCCAGCAATCAATGGCATAAAATACGTGTATACTAAAACAAGTTACGAGTTACATTTTTCTAGACAAATACAAGATTTGCAGAAATTAATCCAAGGCATAATGTTGATTACACTAGGGTACGAAATAACCAATATATAGAGGGTACCAAGTAACTGGGGTACGAAATAACCGAAATAGAGAGGGTACAAAATAACTAGGGTAAGAAGTAATTGTATTCCATTGAATGTGATATAGTTATTATATTCTCGTAATCTTGATTGAGTCTAAAACTTTGAAAATGTTACAACAAACGTAGATATTATTCTCCGTAGTTCTTCTTTCCCACAATATTGATTGTTATAGAGTCAAAAACATGGAATTTTTAATGTTACATACTGAAATATGAAGTTGTAATGTCCAAATTTATGAAGAGTAGAATTCTTCAATTTCTTGTAAGAAAGGAGCCGTTGCCATTTCATAAACGACTTCTCTTTTTTCTTGCTTGAATTGACGAGTGACTGACTGTGATAGTTATTTTATTCTCGTTATCTTGATTGAGTCTAAAATCATTGTTTACGGCAATTGTTTATAGTATAACAATACTACTTTTTAAATGAGGTGTTGGCTCATCTCAAAAAGGTGTCGGCTTAACCGAAAAGGTGTCGTCTTAACTGGGTGTCGGGTCTGCCAGCCAAGGGAGGAGATCATATTGGATGTGCTGCTGGTGGACCAGTGGTCACTGCATACAAATCTGGCAGCTCTCCTATGCAAAGCCTTCAACCTGGATTCAGACATCTCTGCTACAAACAGCTTTAGAAAATGTTTAACCGAGTAGAAACCATAAAAGGAGAAATTGTTCACAGCAAGAAATTTCTACTTTTCTCTTAATATTCCAGACTCTGTGCCAAACTTTAAACTAGAACTATCACTAAAGATGATAAATACCCCCAAAGCAGCACCTTGACCTACACCATAACTTAATAAGTAAAAGGGCCATAACTCTGTCAAATAATATGCAATTGTAGTCTTTAGTAATAGTATATGCACATCTCCTCTTGGTATAGAAGCTTAATGTAAAATGTTATTGAATTCCACCCAGTGGTTTTTGGGATAGGGGCGTTTCGCCACTATCTCATAGCGAAGCTGCTTTCGAAAAGTCGGATTAAAAGCTGCAACCGCAGTCCACATGTGTATACCTACACCAAAATCGAGTTTTGATTGGTTATAATCTGCCTTTTCAACGATTTCATTGGTTCGACCGAATCACAAAACCCTCCGCTTGCATAAATTTATGAGACAAAATAGTTTCTATGAATGAAACTCACTCTGAACTATGGTTGACCTCAATGTCAGTAGTGTGAGGTAACGTCGACCGTTCTGTGACCCCATTAGTTTACAACAGTCGACTTATAGAGAAATGTGCAAAGCACTGTAAATACAATTATTGAAAGGAGTTGAAACCATTGTGGCAAAAGTAGAAATTGCCTACGAAAAGCAATTTCCCCTTTTGTCACAATGTTTTCGATTGTCGTCTGCTGCACATGCGTCTGTAAGCGTCTGTAGGCGGAACATGGTTACATCCTTCCCATGGAAGCGGAACCCTTTCCGTGATACTATAACAGTTCGAATATTTAAACAATATTGTTGAAAATGGAGCTATTGCTGACAATGAGCAATTCCTCCTTTTCACACAATGCTTTCAAACACGTTTCAAATTAATTCTCTTCATATTTAAACGTTTTACTATGGACGTTCTTTCCCTCTTTCTCCCTTCCGGACACATTTTGAATAACATGCTAGAGATGAATGATTACGAGCAATTTTGCCTTACATCAAGGGGAAAAATATATAGTTGAAACCTTTGTGGAAAAAGAGGAAATGGGCCATGATAAACAATTCTGCAGCCGTCTGCTGCACATGCGTCAAAAAGCGACTGTAAGCGGGAAAGGGTTGAACCGTTCCCGTTATAGCTACTTAGTTACAAACAAATGTTGAAAGTATATTTGCAAACGGAGCAATTGCTGACAATGAGCAATTCCTCCTTTTCAAACAATGCTTTGAAACATGAATCAATTTGTTTCTATAACCTAGATAACGAAAACATTTGTCTACAGTTATTATTTTAACCTTTGCCCCTTTTAGACACATTTGACTAACCTTAACAGATGAATGATAATCAACAAGTTTGTCTTTTTCCACAATGTTTTCATCACTATTCAAAATCATACTTTTATTAATTCATGTCAATAGTTATGCCTTAGTTCAATGTTGTTTGCTGTATATTTAGTCTATGTGGTCAAGGTTAAGGAATACTGTAAACAAACTTGCTACAACATAATTCGTCCAAAGAGAGAGGTCCTACTGTGTATACATGTCATGAAATAATGTTACAAACGGTCTCACCGCTACTGGGGAATTGTTGGTAAAACAGGTCGCGTTTTGTGTTGAATATTCTCATGTGTCGCTGTATGTAGACCCTACTAGGAAAAAGAAATTAAATCTACAAATTATAGATAAGTTAATTTCAACATTGATTGATTGGGATTTAACGCCGTTTTTAACATTTCTTCAGTCATATCACGGCGGCCAGTTCACCTACAAATGTATTTCCTGGTTTTCCCAAACCAGTACTCCTTCCCAAGCAACTGGCTGCGTTTCCACATAGACTTAGCCATTGGTGAAAGACGAATGACGCATGTCGCATTGACTTTTGTCAAACGTCGGAAAGAAATTTGGCCGAATTTGTCAACACATCCGAGTTATAACCGCAAGGTCATTATTTATTTTATTATTGAGAAGCTTCTAGCGATTTTGGGACTAAAATTATAATGTATATGCATTTGCGTTAATTTAAGACTCAACGTTCATCAACGTGTAATATAGTCCTAGATGTATCTGTTGACAAATAAACTAGAAATGTAGTCTAAATAGGTTTTTGAAAATTAACCTTGACGGTCCGGTCCCGTTTCGGAGATACAATTAAATTGCAAATACTTTACAAATACCATAATCTAAGCTGACGTGTTTTGACGCATCGAACCAGTCTTCTGTAATCAATACTTGAGTTGTCTCCGTCTGTAAAGCTTGGAGGTATAATCCGGCGTCCGGCCGGCTGTCTGCCTGAATGTGCATTCGTCCGTCCGTCATGGATTGCATGTATTGGTTAACACGTTGTTTCTGTATGGCAGATTTATTTCAAAGTGGTCACAATTATACCCGTGTGATCAGGAGAACGGCAAAGTACTAGGTACATAACTCTGGTCTGTTTTTTCAGTTATCTCCATTTTTCCTTATTTAGTTCAGCGATTGTCTCAATTAACTTTCATTGTATCAATTTCAAACTTGGTTTGTATGTAACTTATGACCTACATATTTGCAGTGCACCATTACCATAAATTTAGCATGCTGCGTTTGGAGTGTGTATATTTTTGTCTTTCAATGTTCTCCCTTATTATATGCAACACATGCGTTCCGTGAAATTCCCTTTTTCGTTAATGAGTGCTTCCCCAAGATTTGTACTTCGTCAAATCTAATCTGTTTTTTAGGTGTAAACTCAATTTTTTCATTTCTTCGGTTATTGTCTCAATATATGTCCAATATATCAATTTAAGACTTGGTGTATAGGAAACTCAGAGCTGCAATTGTGCAGTGCAAAAGAAACATAACTCTATCATGCTTTCGATCGTCTTTCATTTATCAGCATGATTACAATATACATTGTGGATCTTTGGTGATTTCTGAACTAGAAATATTTTAATTAAGGGTAGCTGCTCGGTTTTTTTTTGTCAATCTTTTGTCCTTCGATATTTTGTTTATACAAGAAAAGGGTAAAACTTTGACAAATGAGGTATATGTTATTGGCAGGCAATATGTGTTGCTTCAAACATTTTTGGTTTGGTTTGTTTAAAGGTCATTGTTTCATTGTTTCAACAATGTTTGTCCATATGATCTATGCCATATGTTTTCAATTTACATATGCCCCCTATACCATCAGCGCTTTCAGCGCTTTGATTAAGAAATAGGCCGGACAAAATATGGCCTCCGACCGACACAGTGACTCTAAATACGCCCTCTTCTTCGAAGAGGTATAATTACAATCCATATTCAAATTTAGATTCAGAATAAAAAGGATTTCAAGCAAAACGTAGCAAAAACGGTGTAAACGAGAAAATAACCAACCCGTTTTATGTTCTCTTTACTGGACGGGTGGAAAAACTTCTTTGTCATATAATTGTTGAAACCCTTCCCCATCTTGACGGTTTAATTGACGACGCTTAATAAAAAAAGAATCTATATATTTCTTCTTTCACTTTTTGTGAGTCTCGTCTTCTCTGCACACCGGAAGTTGTCTTCTTTTCTACCGATTCGTTAGTCTGGTTCCCGACTTCAGTCTGTGGCACAACCGAAAAAATGGCGGCCGGCGATAATATAGACGTATATAATTTGAAGGTAATTATTTTAATAAGCTGATCATCTGAATATTTTTCTTTATTCCTTTAGTAATTATTATAATACACTTATAGTGGATATTTACGAGTGATGATTGCTCTTGGTAAGAAGATGTGACGTATGTTTTTGACAAACTAGAAAAGGAGGGGTGTTCGGACAGTTGAAATTCGGATACTTTATAAACAAAAGTTTGCATTATTTAATGTCCTGTGTGTTTTACTTTGACATCTCATTTTTTGTTATGAAACTTATAATATTTTGTGATGTTTCTCAGCTAAAGTTATTCTCAGTAAATTTATAAAGCAACAAGAATTAATCTTTGCCTTTTCCATATTGATTGGGGTTTAACGCCATTTTTAACAATTTCTCATATCACGGCGGCCAGTTCACCTACTCATATGTTTCCTGGTTTTCGCACATGGTTTTCACACACAACAGTACTCCACACAACAATCTTCCTTGGTGGAAGACGAATGACGCATGTCGCAATGACTGAGCTACCGGGACTCGACGTCCATATATATATACATGGTCTACTGTCTAAAGTAGCCTGCAGATAGCAAGTAAATATTTTTGATTTATCTTTTGACGTCTCTCTTTCGTCAAATGTGACTATTAATATTATTGACATGTATATTGACATTTAAAATGCAATTGTAGAAATGTTTATGCTATTCAATGAATTGGATGATGTATAATGTCTTTATAAAATTATTTTATCACTATCAGATGGATCATTCATACTTCAAGAAAGGAGACAGGATACAAGGGTTCCAGGTCATTACTGATGCATGGAGGTCAGCACCAGACCACAGTTATGTAAAAGAACCTCCGAAAACTCCTAAACATGAGAAAAGGAAAAGAGCTGTTTCCACACCTATTGGAACGACACCTCAACAACTTTCAAAACAGATATTAATATTGGTAAGTAAAGAAATATAATTTTGTTTTTGCACAAAGAATGTCTTCATGGTTTTTTTAGGGATATTAACCCTTTCCCACTTACAACAAATCAGGAGACAACTTTAAAAATATACCTGAATACATTGGAAACTCCCTTTAAATGAAATTACCATAATAACATGGTGACAAAAGGCAAAATTGCTTGTTTTGAGCCATGTTTTAGAAAAGCCGTCTGCTGCAAAGGTGTCAGAAAGCGTCTTTATGAGGGTAAGGGTAAACCCTTTCCCTCATATAGACATTTTCTGACGCCTCTGCAGCAGACGGCTTTTTGAAAACATAGTGACAAAAGAAGAAATTGCACAAAACGTGCAATTTCTCCTTTTGCCACAATGTTTTCCACTTTTTGTCATAGGTTATCCATTCAATTATGGAGATTTTCTATTTTTTGACAAAATACGTTCAAAGTCGTCTGCTGCAGAATTGCTGTATGAGGGAAAGGGTTAATGACACAGCATAATAATAAAAAATTGCATTTGCCTTATCCTTCAGGATGAATCGATAAAGCATGTGACATGGAGCGAGGAGGAGAAAAGGTACTTGAGAGACTTCAAGGGACAGCGAAGATTAGAGGGTGAATCGGAAACCAAGTTTTGGGCGAGATGTGCCTCTGCAATGAATGCAAAGGATCCTGATAAGAAGAGAACAGGCAAGTACACTATCATTTTTAGTCCCCTACCGGCGTGCCGAAGGGGACTCTTAGGTTTGCACTCCGTCCGTCAGTCCGTCAGTCCATCTGTCAGTCAGTCAGTCCGGCAAATCAGTTTTCCGCACTTTTTTTCTACATGCTTTGAGGTATTGAGCTGAAATTTTGTATATGCCTTTGTAATCATGTGTCACAGATCAAGTTCGCGTTTCCTGGGATTTCGTCAATTTTTTAATGAGTTATGCCCCTTTTTGGACTTAGAATATTCGTTTTCCGCATTTTTAGCTCACCTGTGCACGAAGTGCTCAAGGTGAGTTATTGTGATCGCCCTATGTCCGGCGTCCGTCGTCAGTCGTCCGTCGTCCGTCAACATTTTCTCCTCTGTAACCGGTGGGTCAACCGGGATGAAACTTCACAGAAAGCATCCTCTCAATGTCCTCACCAGAATTCCTTCAAATTTTCGGGATCCATGCAGAATTCTGGTTTCCATGGCAACGAAATGAAAAAACTTCAAAATTCTTAAAAAATCTTCTCCTCCGAAAGTGTCAGGCCGATTTTCAAATAATTTTGTAGAAATGTTCCTCGGGTGACCCTCTATCAGATTCCTTCAAGCCATGTTGATTGGTCGAAAAACATGGCCGCCAGGGGGGGCGGGGCTATTTTTCCTTATATGGCTATAGTGCAAACTTAAAAAATCTTCTTCTCCAAAAGTGTCAGGCCGATTTTCAAATAAATTTGTAGAAATGTTCCTTGGGTGACCTTCTATCAGATTCCTTCAAGCCATGTTGATTGGTCAAAAACATGGCCGCCAGGGGGCGGGGCTATTTTGCCTTTTATGGTTATAGTGCAAACCTTAAAAAATCTTCAACATTCTTTCCTCAGTAACCGGTGGGTCAATTGGGATGAAACTTCACAGAAAGCATCCTCTCAATGACCTCACAAGAATTCCTTCAAAATTTTGGGATCCATGCAGAATTCTGGTTTCCATGGCAACGAAACGAAAAAAACTTCAAAATTCTACTTCTCCCTAACTGGTTGGCAGATTTTGAACTTATTTTGTAGAAATGTTCCTTGGGTGACTCTCTATCAGATTCCTTGAAGCCATGTTGATTGGTCGAAAAACATGGCCGCCAGGGGAGCGGGGCTATTTTGCCTTATATGGCTATAGTGAAAACTTAAAAAATCTTCTTCTCCAAAAGTGTCAGGCCGATTTTCAAATAATTATGTAGAAATATTCCTTGGATGACCCGCTATCAGATTCCTTTAAGCCATGTTGATTAGTCGAAAATCATGGCCCCCAGGGGGGGCGGGGCTTTTTTGCCTTATATAGCTATAGTGCAAACTTAAAAAATCTTCTCCTCCAAAAGTGTCGGGCCGATTTTCAAATAATTTTGTAGAAATGTTCCTTGGATGACCCTCTATCAGATTCCTTCAAGCCATGTTGATTGGTCAAAAAACATGGCCGCCAGGGGGCGGGGCTATTTTGCCTTTTATTGCTATAGTGAAAACTTAAAAAATCTTCTCCTTCAAAAGTGTCAGGCCGATTTTCAAATAATTTTGTAGAAATGTTCCTAGGGTGACCCTCTATCAGATTCCTTAAAGCCAAGTTGATTGGTTGGAAACTATGCCCGCCAGATGGCGGGGCTTATATAGCTAAAGTGAAAAAAAAATCAGGTGAGCGATTCCAGGGCCATCATGGCCCTCTTGTTTTTCTACATGCTTTGAGGTATTGAGCTGAAATTTTGTATATGCCTTTGTAATCATGTGTCACAGATCAAGTTCGCGTTTCCTGGGATTTCGTCAATTTTTTAATGAGTTATGCCCCTTTTTGGACTTAGAATATTCGTTTTCCGCATTTTTTTTCTACATGCTTTGAGGTATTGAGCTGAAATTTTGTATATGCCTCTGTAATCATGTGTCACAGATCAAGTAGGGGACTAATAAATTTCATGAATTTGCTTGTTATCATTTAAACTTGCATTGTGTCATTCAATTTCAGGATATTCATAATTGGAGAAACAGCAATTGTCTAAATACACTTCGTTAACTTTATATTTATTAAATATTTGGATTTACAAATCTGCAGCAGACGACTTTTAAATAGTTGGTTTAAATTGATGTAGAGTCTCAATAAATGAAAGTGTAAATTATTTAATAGAGTTTTCAAAACAATATTTTCTCTTTTTACCACAATATTTTCAAAAGTTGTCTGCTGTGGAGGTATCAGAAAGTGTCTCTTCATGGAAAAGAGTTAATTTATATAATTTTATGAACAGGAAATTCATGTAAGAGTGCTGCCAGGAGGATGTGTTTGCTGACGAAGGACTTGGAGGATTCAGCAGACTCATTTCCCAGCCTTGACAGTATTGGACAGAGTGGCAAGAAGTTTGCTGACATAGCTATCCAAACTGATTGGTCATTTCCAGCTTCATTAAATAAGTAAAACACATTTTCAAAGTTATCTTACACATGATTTCAAATAATAACCATAATTTATTTCAACAAGTATGGCAAGTTTTTATACAAAAATATAATGGATAACAGATGTTATTTCTAGTTATTTATTTAAAATTTATCCTAAATTTTAGTATACCTTAAAGTATAATTTTGTTAACAGCATCTTTGAATACAATTAAGTTAAGAAGGAAAAGTATATTCAGTGACTTATTAGCATGTGAGTCCTGAGTAAAATGCACTAAAAGGTTATATTTGACTCTGCAACACTGAAAAAGCAACATTTTCTTATTGAATATAGATAAGTGAAGGTTAATGACTCACATAATTGTCAATTAAATAATAAAAAAATTAATGTATTTTGAATGCAAAAGATGTGAATGGTCTGCACTATGTAATGTTATTGCAATAAACATATACTGGTATAATAAAAAATTCTGCTTTTGCCACATCAATGAAAGTGCCTCATCCAGATGAAAGTCTCACATTTGAGTTGCACAGCTTGGAAACTTTACAATTTCTCGGAATACATTAATGTTCTTGTTCTTAAACATCAGTACAAACAAAAACAAATGGCAGTGCAATAATATCAATTTTAATATATTGTATAGGTCACAACCAAGGGAAGGGGAGTGGGTATTTGTTGAGTCCGGGAAAACATTACTAAAGGTGAATAACACTAAATATTTGTTTATCAATGTTTTATAATTATTTTGGTTTTAAAAATTATACTTTGGTTGAAAATTTGCAGTCACAATGATTGAGAAAATAGCTATTCTGATGTATCAGGATTCAACATATACAACATGTATACATCTTGTTCTGCCTATTTTGAAAGTCCAGGGTTCACGCTGGGCTTCGCAAATGGCGCCAATGGCGCAAGAATTAAGAAAGTGGAGCAAGAAAATAACATTTGGCGCAAATTGATGGCGCCAACCTATTTACATCAACTTTTAGCACTACGACTTTAATTTGATTTTGGGTAAAACAAAGTATACATTGAAGGAATAAGGGTTTAATTACACACCTATGGCTGATTCATGAAATTTATTAGTCCCCTACTTGATCTGTGACACATGATTACAGAGGCATATACAAAATTTCAGCTCAATACCTCAAAGCATGTAGAAAAAAAATGCGGAAAACGAATATTCTAAGTCCAAAAAGGGGCATAACTCATTAAAAAATTGACGAAATCCCAGGAAACGCGAACTTGATCTGTGACACATGATTACAAAGGCATATACAAAATTTCAGCTCAATACCTCAAAGCATGTAGAAAAAAAATGCGGAAAACGAATATTCTAAGTCCAAAAAGGGGCATACCTCATTAAAAAATTGACGAAATCCCAGGAAACGCGAACTTGATCTGTGACACATGATTACAAAGGCATATACAAAATTTCAGCTCAATACCTCAAAGCATGTAGAAAAAAAGTGCGGAAAACTGATTTGCCGGACTGACTGACTGACAGATGGACTGACGGAATGACGGACGGAGTGCAAACCTAAGAGTCCCCTTTTAGCAGTACTATACACAAGCCGTTATCAAACCACCAATGCTGCAGGCGATAGATAAGAGTAGGTCACGTGACCGTTAAACTTCGAGATTTAGGCCAATCACTATCAAGAATGCGTACTCCATCCCCATTTATGACACTCGATCACGCCTTCAAGCCAATCAATACTATTTTTCAGTTCAAGCAGTTTAGACTTAGTCTCATTGATTTATCTAGTTAAACTATCTACAACTTTTAAAAGTGATTATCATGACCAATTAATTTGTAAGAGAGATTGCACTGCATTGCCTGTCTTAACCCTTTTGAAGTTATAGATGCTTTTTGCAGCAGACAACTTTTGAAAACGTTGTGGCCAAAGGTGAAATTGCTCATGATGAGCAATTTCCTCTTGGCCATGTTTTCAACTTTATTAAACAATTAAGCTATCTTTAATGGAGATTTTTCAAGCTTTTGTCACCATGTTTTTAAAGTCGTCTGCTGTCGATTTGTTGTATG
>JASEVX010000004.1:114707460-114801861 GCA_031761405.1 Serripes groenlandicus
CCTATTTTGAAAATCTCATTGATTTATCTAGTTAAACTATCTACAACTTTTAAAAGTGATTATCATGACCAATTAATTTGTAAGAGAGATTGCACTGCATTGCCTGTCTTAACCCTTTTGAAGTTATAGACGCTTTCTGCAGCAGACAACTTTTGAAAACGTTGTGGCCAATTGCTCATGATGAGGAGCATCAGGAGCAATTTCCTCTTGGCCATGTTTTCAACTTTATTTAACAATAAAGCTATCTTTAATGGAGTTTTTCAAGCTTTTGTCACCATGTTTTCAAAGTTGTCTGCTGTAGATTTGCTTTGCCCTTCATCCACATACAACAAATCCGCAGCACATGTGTACAAAACTAAAGAAAATCCCAATAAATTAGGGTATATTTGCTGAAAAATAAAAAATATTGTGGCAAATGGAGAAATTGCTTGTTTTGAGGGAAAGGGTTAAAAACGTGGCAAAAGTAGAAAATTGCTCATGATGAGCAAGTTGTCCTTTCACCACAATGGTATCGGCTTAATTCAATAATTGTTCTTTAAATTATAGAGAATTACCATATTTATAACTAAAAGTCCTCTGCTGCACTTTTGTTGTATGTGGGAAAGGGTTAATTTTTTAGTAATAAAACAGATATTGATTCGAAAAGCACTGTTTGTAAAGACCTTCTTTTGTAGACCTCTGAAGAATTTTGATTATTATGATGTAATTCTTGCTCTATTTTGAAGATACACAGAGAAGTTCATGGTGCAGAACAACCCTACGCATGTAGCATTTGCCAGAAAGGTTTCAAACAGGCTGCCCAAATGAAAAATCATTTGGCCTTGCATGATGAATTCAAGCTGGACAGCAACCGGACTGGAGATGGAGATAGATGGTAAAACCTCTTGGCTAGATTTGATAGCTCATGACAATTTTGACAAATTTTGGGGAGATGGAGAATAATATGCTTGTTGGTTTTATTTTATTTTTTAGCTCACCAGAGCACTAAGTGCTCATGGAGAGTTATTGTGATCGCCCTTTGTCCGGTAACCAGTTGGCCAATTGGGGTGAAACTTTACAGAAAGCATCTTCTCAATTACCTCACCAGAATACCTTCAAATCTTTGGGATCCATGCAGAATTCTGGGGTGTTCCTTGGGTGACACTCTATCAGATTCCTTCAAGCCATGTTGATTAGTCTAAAAAGAACGCTGACTTGGGACCGGGCTTTTTTGTCTTATATGGCTAAAGTGCAAACTTAAAAAATCTTCTACTGCGAAAGTGTATGGCCAATTTTCAAATTATTTTGTAGAAATGTTCCTTGGGTGACCCTATATCAGATTCATTCAAGCTATGTTGATTGGTCTAAAAACAACTGTTTTGCCTTATATGGTTATAATGGAAACTTCGATTTTCAAATAATGTTGTAGAAATATTTCTTGGGTGACCCTCTATTAGATTCCTAAAAGCCATGTTGATTGGTTGAAAAACATGGCCACCAGGGGGCGGGGCAGTTTTGCCTTTTATGCATATAGTCAAAACTTTAAAAACTTCTTTAGGTGAGTGATTGGAGGGACATCATGGCCTCTTGATCAGTTCAACATCTTTTTAGCAGTATTTTAGTTTGATCAAAGCAACAAGGTCATCATCATGTTAACAAAATGTTTCTTAACCCTTTTGCACTTACAGGCCCATTCGCAGACGACAACTATTGAATACAGGCAAAAGGAGAAATTGCTCTTTTTGCCCCAATATTATCTTCTCTATTAAATAATTCTAATTTCATTTATAGAGATTTTTCATATTTTTGCCTCAGTGTTTGCAAAGTCGTCGGCTATAGATTTGGTGTTTGTTGGAAAGGGTTGATATTGCTTACACCTAATGCAGCAGACAACTTGAAAATATCATTGAAAAGGTAGAAATGGCTTAAGTCCAATTTTTAGCTTTTAACATATTTGTCTTCCGACATTTTCAAAGCCGACAACTCTAAAAATACGTTATAAGTTGGACATGTTCTTCCCTCTCCAGTACTCCATTCAATTTTCTTTCCTACTGCTTTGCTTGCCTACCTTGGGGATATAGTTGTAGAGTGTCTGCCTTGAGTGTGGGAGGTTCAACCGTTGTGGGTTTGATGCAAAACCACTGACTAGCTGGATTCAGGATAAATAGACCAATAGTACTGGTAACTAACCCAGGAAGCTCCATGAAACAACTGATTTATTTTTGAAAGCTTCGTAGAACGCCAAACAATCAATAGTGGTTTGTTTCTTTTCTAAATTGTGTTGTCCAATTGCCAGGAAACATAAATCTAGATATTGGCTCAGTGGGGTAGTGGTTTCATTGTCCTGCAGGGAAATCTGTGTTCAATCCTAGTTCAGATCATACCAAAAACTTGTGAAGATTGTAACCCTCCTGGGTACTCTGGATTGAGAGAATAGCATTGCAACTGATGCATCATTTTCAAGATAAACTTAACCCTTAACCACTTGCAGGCACATTTTAACACATTTTCAGTAGATGACTCTTGAAATTATAGTGGCAAGAGTATAATTAGCTCATTTTCTTCTTTTGTCTCAGTGTTTTTACCTATCTTCAATAACTATTCTTTCACGTTGAGAGATGTGACATACTTCCTTTTCAATATACTTTCAACGTTGTCTGCTGCAGATTTGTTGTATTTGGGAATGGCTAAACAGTAGCCCATTGTATCGTAAAAATTTATTTTGCTTAGATTTCAACTAGTTTTGTCTAGGTTTTATCAAGCTGGTAGCAACGGAGCCTGTTAATTCAGGTGTTGTGAGTTCAAAACCCAGCTCAGCCAACATTCTTTCTGAGGTTTGACAAAAGTCATTGTTACAATCGTCATTCATCTTCCACCAATGGGCTAACAGTCTATGTGGAAAAGCAGCCAGTTGCTTGGAAAGAATGTTGTAAGGAGTGCTTGTGTGACAAAGCCAGGAAACACATGACCAGGTGGACTGGCCGGCAGGATATGACTGAAAAAATGTTGAAAACTGCGTCTAACCCCAATCAATCAATTGATCTAGGTTTCATCAGGAAAAGCCAAAAAAAACCTCCTGTTTTAGGATTTAAGTTCAGTGATTTTGTAGACTGTTGTGATCAGAAGTAGCATTTGATCTGTCTTATGGGGAAAAACCCCAAGGACCAGGCAGTTTCAACCGGTGATAAACCAGATAACCATGCACATCCACACGTATTGATATGGCTCTGCACTGTTTACCAAACTTTGTACGTGTGGTTTGTAAGCATGAATATGTAGCCAGATATTCATATGTAATTATACCCCCTTCGAAGAAGAGGGGGTATATAGGAGTCACTGTGTCGGGCAGTCTGTCTGTCGGTCGGTCGGAAGCCATGTTTTGTCCGGCCTATTTCTTACAAACCACTGGGTGGAATTCAATAAAATTTTACCTGAAGCTTCTATACCAAGAGGAGATGTGCATATTCTAAAGGGGTTACAATTGCATGATACTTTACAGAGTTATGACCCTTTTACTAATTATGTCTCCCCCTGTATACAGGGGAGATATATTGTTTTTGTCCTGGGCGTCTGTCTGTCTGTCTGTCTGTCTGTCCGTCTGTCCGAAATCGTGTCCGCTCCATATCTCCAAGACGGCTTGAAGGATTTTCATGAAACTTGGCTCACATGTTCACCTCATCAAGGCGACGTGCAGAACCCGCGTCTCGACAATATAGGGTCAAGGTCAAGGTCACGCTTGAAGGTCAAAGGTTTGAGGCTTTATTTCGTGTCCGCTCCATATCTCCCAGACGGCTTGAAGGATTTTCATGAAACTTGGGTCACATGTTCACCTCATCAAGGCGACGTGCAGAACCCGCGTCTCGACAATATAGGGTCAAGGTCAAGGTCACACTTGAAGGTCAAAGGTTTGAGGCTTTATTTCGTGTCCGCTCCATATCTCCGAGACGGCTTGAAGGATTTTCATGAAACTTGGGTCACATGTTCACCTCATCAAGGCGACGTGCAGAACCTGCGTCTCGACAATATAGGGTCAAGGTCAAGGTCACGCTTGAATGTCAAAGGTTTGAGGCTTTATTTCGTGTCCGCTCCATATCTCCCAGACGGCTTGAAGGATTTTCATGAAACTTGGGTCACATGTTTACCTCATCAAGGCGACGTGCAGAACCCGCGTCTCGACAATATAGGGTCAATGTCAAGGTCACGCTTGAAGGTCAAAGGTTTGAGGCTTTATTTCGTGTCCGCTCCATATCTGTCCCAAATTTATAGGTTGGAATGTTTTGAGAGATTTTGACAGATATTTGAGGGGAGACATCTGTTTTTTGCAAAAACAATTCTAGTTAAGTTATGGTGTAGGTCAAGGTGCTGTTTAGGGGATATTTATCATCTTCAGTGATAGTTCTAGTTCTCTTTAACCCTTTCACACATATAACAAATCAACAGCAGACAACTTTGAAATGATCTTTACAAAAAATACGGCAAATCTTAGCAAATGAAACAATAATTATAAGATAGGGTTCAAAATATTGTGTCTAAAGGAGAAATTACTCATCGTGAGCAATTTCTTCTTTTGCCACAATGTTTTCAAAAGTTGTCTCCTGCAGAAGTGGAAAAGGGTTAATTCCTGAATGTGGATTTCCTGGAGGTCATTGTTAACCCTTTCCCTCATACAGCAATTCCGCAGCAGACTACTTTGAACGTATTTTGTCAAAAAATAGAAAATCTCCATAATTGAATGGATAACCTATGACAAAAAGTGGAAAACATTGTGTCAAAAGGAGAAATTGCACGTTTTGTGCAATTTCTTCTTTTGTCACTATGTTTTCAAAAAGCTGTCTGCTGCAGAGGCATCAGAAAGCGTCTATATGAGGGAAAGGGTTAATGTAACAGTCTTAAAAGATCCAACCAGACAAGGGCTTGAACCTTGGACCTTTTGATCCAAAGGCAAACGCTCTACCATGTCGCTATAAAAGCTAGCTCCATATCATGGCAGTATAAGTGTCCCTGTATATAACTTGGCTACATTTATTTTCAGGCATACCCCAACGAATTGCGATATTTGTGAACGTACATTTGTAAATGCCAAATGTTTAAAGAAACACAAGGAAATTCTTCATACACAGAACAAACCCTTTAAATGTCGCTATTGTGACCATGAGTGTTCAAGAAAAGCCATGATGATATTACATGAGAGAATACATACTGGTGAAAAACCATACAAGTAAGTAAATTACACACGCTTAACCCTTGAAACTTAAACCTTTCCCAAATACACCAAATCTGCAGCAGACGACTTTGAAGATGTAAAGGCAAAGCTCTTTTAACCTTGTATAAATGAAAATATAATTATTGAACAGATTTTTAAATGATTTTTGTTGAGAAGTTGAATCATGGTATAAATAACAAGATTGAAAACACTTGAGGTTAGTTTAGCAGATTTCACACTTTGGTGAGCTCATACAATTTCTTTTTTCCCACAATGTTTTTAACTCTTAACCCTCTCCCATTTTCATCAAATCTGCCGCAGACGACTTTGAAAACATTTACTCAAGATCTGGAAAATATCTAAAAATGAAGGTATACTTACTTAAAAAAAGATTGAAAACATTGTGGCAAAAGGAGAAATTGCTCGTTTTGAGCAATTTCTCCTTTTGTCAAAATGTTTTCAATGGTCGTCTGCTGTAGATGCATCTATAGAAGAGAAAGGGTTAACCCTTTCCCTCATATAGACGCTTTCTGATGCCTCTGCAGCAGACAGCGTTTGGAAAACATATTGACAAAAGAAGAAATTGCACAAAACGTGCAATTTCTCCTTTTGCCACAATGTTTTGCACTTTTTGTCATAGGTTATCTATTCAATTATAGAGATTTTCTATTTTTTGTCAAAATATGTTCAAAGTCGTCTGCTGCAGAATCGTCGTATGGGGGAAAGGGTTAATTGATATAAAAGTAAGAAGGTTACACAACACATACGTAGAATGCGTTTACATGTATATTTAACCCTTCTCCTTATTTAACACATCTGCACCATTCATCTTTGAATATATTTAGGCAAAAAAAGTATTGAAAACATTGTTTGTTCATTACTTTTAAGAGCAATTTCTTCTTTTGCCCAAATATTTTGAAACATGTTCTGGCCAAGATGTGTCAAAATATGTCTGGAAGGTGAAAATAAATCACTATTTAACGTCCTTTAAGATTTGCATATCAAGTTGATCTATTATTTTGTCCAAATATATATATACATGTATATGTAAAAGGTGTCTACAATATATGTCCAATTTTCTATCCATAAATTTGGTTTTTAGCTCCATTGGCTGAAATCTAGTCGAGCTTATGTCATGGCGAATTGTCCATTGCGCGTGTGTGGGTCAACATTTTGTTTCAAACAACTTCTCGTTTCTAACAACTTGGCCAATTGGTATGAAACTTCATAGAAATCATCCTCTCAATGTCCTCTCCTAAATTCCTTCAATTCGTTTGGATCCATGCAAAATTCTGGTTTCAATGTGAACCGAAAGAAAAAACTTTAAAATTCTTCTACTCCTAAACTGGTTGGCCGATTTTCAAATAATTTTTGTAGAAATGCTCCTTTCATGACCCTCTATCAGATTCCTTCAAGCCATGTTGATTGGTCAAAAAACATGGCTGCAATGGGGCGGGGTTATTTTGCTTTATATGGCTATAGTGAAAACTTTAAAAATCTTCTCCTCCGAAAGTGTCTGGCCGATTTTTAAATAATTTTGTAGAAATGTTCCTTGGGTGACCCTCTATCAGATTCCATTGATTGCTCGAAAGCTATGGCCGCCAGGGGACAGAGCTATTTTGCCTTATATAGCTAAAGTGAAAACTCTCCTCCGAAAGTGTAAGGCCGATTTTCAAATAATGTTGTAGAAATGTTCCTTGGTTGACCCTTTATCAGATTCCTTCAAGCCATGTTGATTTGTCTTAAACTATGGCTACCTGGCCGTCAGGGGGCAGAGCTGTAGTGAAAATAAAAATATCTTCACGGACGAAAGTACCTTGCTGATTTTCAAATAATATTTTAGAAATGTTCCTTGGGTGACTATCAGATTCCACTAAGCCATGTTGATTGGTCTTAAAATATGGCTACCTGGGAGGGGCAGGGCTGTTCCAAATATTCCTTGGGTGACACTCTACAAGATTGGGGATTGGTAAAAAAACATGACCACCAGGGGGTGGGGCTGTTTGGAAATGTAATATTTGCCTAATGGCAATGGAGCGATACTGGCCCTTTTCCGCCTCTTGTTCAGGTATATCACGGCGGTTCCTGGGTAAGTTTCCAGTTCTTCTAATCCATTCACCCTTTACATCAAATATATTTACAAAATATTTCCTGTTTTATTTCAGATGTAACTTGTGTCACTATTCCTGCGGCGACCATAATGCTCTTCGTCGCCACAAAATGCAACACACAGGACAGAAACCATACAAATGTCCCCATTGTCCATATGCGTGCATTCAGGTGATTTCGTTGAAAGGTCATATAAAAAACAAACATCCTGGGATGGGAGGGATTTATAACTGTTCCATGTGTCTTTTTAGGACAGTTAATTTACAGCAGTATGAAAACCATCAAAAGGATCATAAAAACGGCTTGATTAAAAACACTGTTGAAAATGCAGATGGTCTAGAGAGTGTTAAACTGAGCGTAAAGCAGAACAAATCTAAAAATCTGTTAGAAAAGCAGGAAATTACCACAATAACCCTCCCTCAAAGTATATCAAACTTTCAAACTCAGACTGTGTCGATGCAAAACATGTCTTTGCCTCAGATTGTTCAGTTACCAGCGTCAGCTTTATCTGGTATCGAACATTCAGAACCTTTTGAAATGAAGATAGAAATGAAAGAGGATGGGAGCCATGTTATAGCTAGTGAGAAGGGGAACCAGGTGTCTGGTGAGGAAGTCGCTAAATTGTCTAAAATTACAGGTTACGACGGCATTGTGCAGTCGGACATGGCTGCGGCTCAGTCGATTCATTTGGCACCTTCAGCGATTTCCCAGAATTCTCAGGGTGAAAATAGCCAGGTGGTGGCTGGTGTCAAAAACGGTGATATACAAACTTCAATTGAAACCGACTCTAGTCAAGGGGTGACAACTGATACCATCACGTCCCATTTACCCGAAGGTGAGTAATTATCTGGACAAGGGACCGTCGCAGAACAAGTTTAAAAAGACTCACTGTGATACAAGTAGAGAGTGGAGGTGTGCAGCAGTGGTCCTCACACTCTGTTATTGACCTCGAAAATGTTGAAGTCCTCATCTCGCATGCTGTTTTCATACCATCTGCTTCGAAAGTATCTCATTAAAAAAGTCCCATCTCGACAAAGTATACATTTATTGATAGAGTTATAAACATTGTGGGTAAAAGAGAAACTGTGCATTTTCCTACGACATATTTTTCAAGTTCTCTGCAGAGTCATAAAGAGATTCATCTGGTATGCTTTTAATGTTCTGAGTCGTCTGCTATGTTAACATTGGAAGGAAACAGTGCTTTCATTTGAAACCATCAAAGTATTTAGGATTGGTAACAGTGCTTTCATTTGAAACCATCAAAGTATTTAGGATTGGTAACAGTGCTATCATTTGAAACCATCAAAGGATTTAGGATTGGTAACAGTGCTATCATTTGAAACCATTAAAGTATTTGAGATTGGTAACAGTGCTATCATTTGAAACCATCAAAGTATTTGAGATTGGTAACAGTGCTAATATTTGAAACCATCAAAGTATTTAGGATTGGTAACAGTGCTATCATTTGAAACCATCAAAGTATTTAGGATTGTTAACGGTGCTATCATTTGAAACCATCAAAGTATTTAGGATTGGTAACAGTGCTATCATTTGAAACCATCAAAGTATTTGAGATTGGTAACAGTGCTATCATTTGAAAACATCAAAGTATTTAGGATTGTTAACGGTGCTATCATTTGAAACCATCAAAGTATTTAGGATATTTAACGGTGCTATCTTTTGAAACCATCAAAGTATTTAGGATTGGTAACAGTGCTATCATTTGAAACCATCAAAGTATTTGAGATTGGTAACAGTGCTATCATTTGAAAACATCAAAGTATTTAGGATTGTTAGTTAACGGTGCTTATCATTTGAAACCATCAAAGTATTTAGGCTTGGAAACAGTGCTGATTGGTAACAGCGCTATCATTTTAAACCATCAAAGTATTTAGGATTGGTAACAGTGATATCATTTGAAACCATCAAAGTATTTTAGGATTGGTAACAGTGCTATCATTTGAAACCATCAAAGTATTTGAGATTGGTAACAGTGCTATCATTTGAAACCATCAAAGTATTTAGGATTGGTAACAGTGCTATCATTTGAAACCATCAAAGTATTTTAGGATTGGTAACAGTGCTATCATTTGAAGCCATCAAAGTATTTGAGATTGGTAACAGTGCTATCATTTGAAACCATCAAAGTATTTGAGATTGGTAACAGTGCTATCATTTGAAACCATCAAAGTATTTTAGGATTGGTAACAGTGCTATCATTTGAAACCATCAAAGTATTTGAGATTGGTAACAGTGCTATCATTTGAAACCATCAAAGTATTTAGGATTGGTAACAGTGCTATCATTCGAAACCATCAAAGTATTTGAGATTAGTAACACGGCTATCTTTTGAAACCATCAAAGTATTTTAGGATTGGTAACAGTGCTATCATTTGAAACCATCAAAGTATTTGAGATTGGTAACAGTGCTATCATTTGAAACCATCAAAGTATTTAGGATTGGTAACAGTGCTATCATTCGAAACCATCAAAGTATTTGAGATTAGTAACACGGCTATCTTTTGAAACCATCAAAGTATTTAGGATTGTTAACGGTGCTATCTTTTGAAACCATCAAAGTATTTTAGGATTGGTAACAGTGCTATCATTTGAAGCCATCAAAGTATTTGAGATTGGTAACAGTGCTATCATTTGAAACCATCAAAGTATTTGAGATTGGTAACAGTGCTATCATTTGAAACCATCAAAGTATTTGAGATTGGTAACAGTACTATCATTTGAAACCATCAAAGTATTTGAGATTGGTAACAGTGCTATCATTTGAAACAAGTAAAGTATTTGAGATTGGTAACAGTGCTATCATTTGAAACAAGTAAAGTATTGGAGATTGGTAACAGTAGGATTTGTTTACGTTGTCCCACATACCTCACATCTTCAGCTGACCACTTTGAAAACATTATTATTAAATAGAGTTGAAAACTGTTGCAAAAGGAGAAATTGCTATTAATGAGCTATTTTTCCTTTTGACACAATGTTTTTAAAAGCATCTGCCTGTGGGTAAGGGCTATGTTTATTTATTTGAGTGTTATGCCGTTTTCGACATTATATCATGAGCATCGCGACTAGGGATCAAACACAGGACGCCTGGTTCCAAATCCCCGACGCTTACCATGTAGCCACAGCAAAATCTTTGGAACGGGTTATGAGAAAATTAACTTTATCTCCTACAGATACATTAATGAATTAATTTTGATCTAACTGAAGCTTGAACAGATTCAATCATCTATTTATTCTTTTTATGTAAAAGGTTGAAATAAACTTTAATGTATTATATCATTCTTTTTTAATGAATTGGCTTTACAATTAACATTTTTCCACACAAATCTGCAGCAGCGGACATTTAAAAATAATGTGGTCATACGAGAATAAGCTGATAATGAATAAGAGATTTTAAGTGCAAAACCCAGCCGGAGTTGGACCGACTTTGGCTCCGAGTCGCAATAAGTACAAGATCAAGACAATATGAACATTTCCAGATAATTTCCAGATACTTCAGATGGTTCAAGCTTGTCCATATAGAAGGCCCAGGCTCGTCAGAATTAATACATCCGGAGTTGTCGGAACTCCGGCTCTTCCGGCGGATTGTACTGGTTATGATTTCCAGGATTCGCACCCGACATGTTTGAGTTAAGAGTTAAGCCGACATCCTGACGTGTTTTGCTCCAACGGTCGGAGATGAGATTTTCCCAACAAAGTCCCGACTTTGCACGTGTTCGAGTTAGAGAGTTTTGCCTGCTGCAACCGATGTCTTCTTCTGGCTTCGAGTCGCACTAGGTGACAAATCAAGCCAAAAATAAAATTTTGCACGTAATTCATACGGTTCAAGCTTGTTCGTAAAGACAGTTTAGGCAAGCTTGAGTTGGCGGAGCTCCGGCTGTTCAGGCTGGTTTAAACTGGTTCGATCTTCCGAATTTTCACCCGTCCTGCTTGAATTTTTAAAAAAAGAGTTTAACATGTGTAGCACCGACTGAATTGCTCCCACCAAGTTCGATTCTGCATTCGTGCAAAGGCCTACGAGAGTCACTAGTTGTCGTTTTAGCATCAAAATCCAGCCAATATTAAAATGTACAGACAATGTATTTCCACATAATGAATGTCGTTTAAGCTTTATGATGACCAGAATAGCCGGAATTATGTTTTCCGACTTGTTAGTACAGTCGTAGTAATAGGAAATACGTCTGTTCCGGTCGGTTGATACGGCCGGAGTTCCGGCTAACTTCACACGCACATTAGTGACTTTAGTCTGCTGCAGATTTGGTGTGTGGGGAAAGGGTTTAATAATAAAATAATAACAAAAAAAATAAATATATTCAACATTTTTTTCTAATTCTACTTTCATACATAAATCAAAATTCCAGGATATTTGAAAATATACACCATTGCCAACTTTGGGGCTTATAAGGCTATCGAGCATTCTCTGGCGTTTACATAAGCTAGTTTACATCTAGTGTGTTCACAAGCAGTATTATAGCAATTTTTACAATTTCAAGGGTCATAATCCAGTCATGCATGGGCGGATCTGGCTTGTTTTCGAAAGGAACCGAGCTCTCATCAATATTTAACTATTATCTAAGTTTGGTGAATATCGGATAGTAAATGGAGACTATTGTGTTCACAAGCTGTATTATAGCAATTTTAACAATTTCAAGGGCCATAATCCAGTCATGCATGGGCGGATCTGGCTGGTTTTCGAAAGGAACCGAGCTCTCATCAATATTTAACTACTATCTAAGTTTGGTGAATATCGGATAGTAAATGGAGACTCTATTGTGTTCACAAGCTGTATTATAGCAATTTTGACCATCTGGCTTGTTTTCGAAAGGAACCAAGCTCTCCGCAATATTTAACTACTTGCTTAGTTTGGTGAAGGTCAGATAGTAAATGGAGGCTCTATTGTGTTCTTATGTTGTTGTATTATAGCAATTTCGACAATTTCAAGGGCCATAATCCAATCATGCATGGGCGGATCTTGCTGGTTTTTGAAAGGAACCGTGCTCTCATCAACATTTAACTACTATCCAAGTTTGGTGAAGGTCAGATAAGTAATGGAAGGTCTATTGTGTTCACAAGCTGTATTATAGCAATTTTAACAATTTCAAGGGCCATAATCCAGTCATGCATGGGCGGATCTGGCTGGTTTTCGAAAGGAACCGAGCTCTCATCAATATTTAACTACTATCTAAGTTTGGTGAATATCGGATAGTAAATGGAGACTATTGTGTTCACAAGCTGTATTATAGCAATTTTGACCATCTGGCTTGTTTTCGAAAGGAACCAAGCTCTCAGCAATATTTAACTACTTTCTTAGTTTGGTGAAGGTCAGATAGTAAATGGAGGCTCTATTGTGTTCATAAGTTGTATTATAGCAATTTCGACAATTTCAAGGGCCATAATCCAATCATGCATGGGCGGATCTTGCTGGTTTTTTAAAGGAACCGAGCTCTCATCAACATTTAACTACTATCCAAGTTTGGTGAAGGTCAGATAAGTAATGGAAGGTCTATTGTGTTCACAAGCTGTATTATAGCAATTTTAACAATTTCAAGGGCCATAATCCAGTCATGCATGGGCGGATCTGGCTGGTTTTCAAAAGGAACCGAGCTCTCATCAATATTTAACTACTATCTAAGTTTGGTGACTATCGGATAGTAAATGAAGGCTATTTTGTGTTCACAAGCTGTATTATAGCATTTTTGACCATTTCAAGGGCCATAATCCAGTAATGCAAGGGCACATGTGGCTGGTTTTCGAAAGAAACCGAGCTCTCATCAATATTTAACTACTCTCTAAGTTTGTTGAAGATCAGATAGTAAATGGAGCCTCTATTGAGTTCACAAGCTCTATTATAGCAATTTTGACAATTTCAAGGGCAATAATCCAGTCTTGCATGTGGGGATCTGGCTGGTTTGCGAAAGGAACCGAGCTCTTATGGATATCTAACTACTGTATAAGTTTGATTGAGATACAATAAAAAAAAAATAAGATTTTATCGCGTTCACAAGCAATTGTTTACGGACGCACGCAGGCACGGACGACGGACACAAAGCCATGGCATAAGCTCTTCTGGCCAGTAGAGCTAAATAAAAAAAGAAAATAACTAAAATGTAAAAATCATAGAATCATAATCATAATCATTGTATCATTGAATGGGGAACAGAATTTAGAGCAAACTTTAAGAAACTTTTTCAGTTAAGATCTTTATTCTCGTGCCAAGTTATTGCTCTCTCGGCAACTATCACTAAATCATGCCAAATTGAAATTGCCAAAAGTTTGCAGTTGAAGGGATATAAGGTTGTGTGTTCCAGCCCATCTAAAGACAATATCATGCTTATCGTAAAGCAAAGGCCAAGTGGAAACACCAAGGGGAACTCGTCATAGACACCATATGATTATGTCTTTAAACCAGTGTTACAAAAACTGAAAGAGGAACTCGAGTACTTTCAAATAACCATAATTTATTGTGAAAACAAAAATGCAAAACAATAAATTGGATAGGGTATGGTTATGAATTGGCGAAAATAATTCTTGGTGACGATTTCTACGTTGGTGATCCAGAAGAAAAAAACGCGAGAGTAGTAATGTTTCACTCATTAATGGAGGGACAGGAAGGAAAGGTATACATATATTTTGCCTTCTATTGTTGTTGTATTTTTATTGTAATTCATACCACACTGGTGGTAGAGCCATCCACCTTGGGTTAGATCCCTCGTCGTTTCATACCAAATACTTTAAAAATGGCAGCAATGTTTCCCTCCTTGGCCCTCAGGGTTGGGAGTTAAGCTTTACAACTAACTGGCTGGTGTCAGGATAAATAGACAAGTAGTAGTACTGCTAAATTACCAAAGAAACACCGTGATATAATTGGGAAAAAAAATGAAATTTGCGTTAGAACACCAAACAATCATCAATTTTTCTTATTTAGGAACATACAATTTTCTTGTAAAACATTATCGACTTTTTAAAAATCATTTTGAAATCTAAAATGAAAGCCAGACATAATGATTTGATAACTGATCTTTTTTTAGGGGTTGGGGGACGGAGATTATAAGCCTTTCCTACTTACAGGTAATTTCTGACACCTCTTCAGCAGGTGACTCTAAAAACCATTTAATCAAAAAGAGAAGTTGTGCATTATTTCCTATTTCGCCACAATGTTTTCATCTCTATTAAAAATGAATCCTTTGACAACTGGAGCCGAACCCCGGGGTTTAGGAGTCAAACTGACTACATGTATATATATTATTTTACATGATAAATTTCATTTTCATAGTTATCTCATCAATAATTGTAAACACTTATTTAATTCCATGTTTATGCTCATTGTTTCATTAATCCTTTCTCTCATACAAAGAATCTGCAGCAGACTTTTGAATAATACTCACAAAATCTCTGTAAATGAAAGTATAATCATTGAAAAAAATTAAAATATTTTGGCAAAATGAGCAATTTATGCTTTTGCAACATTTTTTTCAAAAGTCCTCTGCTGCTATTAAGGGGTTTTAATTTGTGTGCGAATAATAAAACATAATTTTTTTTTCCACAGCTGAAAGATTACATCTGTTGATCAGATGCTTGGTCAGACGAGCATAATAAGTACTATATTATCAACAACATCCTAGATAGTTTGAAGAAAAAGGACAGTGAATGCACAATAAGACTGATATTTTCATCAGTTGCTCTTGGTATGGGTGCTGATTTGAAACATGTATCACGTGTCATCCATGCTGGTCCGCAAACAACTATAGAAAGTAGGTTTTCAAGTTTTTATTTCAGTATCACATCTTTAACCCTTTCCTTCATATAGATGCTTTCTGACGCCTCTGCAGCAGACGGCTTTTTTAAAAACATAGTGACAAAGGAAGAAATTACTCAAAACGGGCAATTTCTCCTTTTGCCACAAAGTTTTCCACTTTTAGTCATAGGTTATCCATTCAATTATAGAGATTTTCTATTTTCTGACAAAATATGTTCAAAGTCGTCTGCTGCAGAATTGTCGTATGAGGGAAAGGGTTAATATATACTAACTAAATATGTTAAAAGTTTTGAAATTTCTTTGAATTATATTTGCATTTGACACATGCCCCGCCTTCCCCCCCCCCCCCCCCCCCCCCCCCCCCCCCGCCTTGGCGGCCATGTTTTTCGACCAATCAACATGGCTTGAAGGAATATTGTCTCAATAACGATACATGCCGGCGGAAAACAATAAATAGTTACTTTGGTTTTGAAACTGTTAACACACCACACAAATGCTGTGATGTTTGCACACGTTGGAATTGAATGGGATTTCAATAAGTTGGCTATGAATTAGAATGTCTCACCTCACATAGTTAGAAAACATCTGTCATAACCCTTTACCACATTTAGACGCTCCCTGAAAAACTTTTGAAAACATTGTGACAAAAGATAAAATTGTTCATTATGAGTTATTTCTCCTTTTCCCACAATGTTTCAACTTTTATCAGTAATTAAAACAAGAGGGCCATGATGGCCCTGGATCGCAGACCTGATTATTTTTTGTCACTTTAGCCTTATAAGCCCCGCCCCCTGGCGGCCATAGTTTCCAACCATTCAACTTGGAAGGAATCTGATAGAGGGTCACCCTATAGGAACATTTCTACAACATTATTTGAAAATCGGCCTGATTCTTTCGGAGGAGAAGATTTTTTAAGTTTTCACTATAGCCATATAAGGCAAAATAGCCCCGCCCCCTGGTGGCCATGTTTTTTCACCAATCAACATGGCTTGACGGAATCTGATAGAGGGTCACCCTAGGAACGTTTCTACAACATTATTTGAAAATCGGTCTGACACTTTTGTAGGAGAGATTTTTTAAGTTTTCACTAAAGCTATAAAGCAAAATATAGCCCTGCTCACTGGCGGCCATGTTTTTCGACCAATCAACATGGCTTGAAGGAATCTGAAAGTGTGTCACTTAAGGGACATTTCTACAAACTTATTTGAAAATCGGACTGACACTTTCGGAGAAGATGGCTTGAAGGAAACTGATAAAGGGTCACCCAAGCACATTTCTATAAAATGATTTGAAAATCTGCCACCATGCAGTTTGGGAGAAGAAGAATTTTGAAGTTTTTTTCATTTCGTTGCCATGGAAACCAGAATTCATGGATCCCAAAAATGTGAAGGAATTCTGGTGAGGTCATTGAGAGGATGCTTTCTGTGAAGTTGCATCCAATTGACCCACTGGTTACTGAGGAGAATAAGTTGACGGACGACGGACAAAAGGTGATCACAATAACCAGAGACATATAAACACATGTGTTTATATATGTCTCTGCAATAACTCACGTTGAGCAAAGCTCATGTGACCTAAACAAATACTTATACATTCATTTATAATAATAATAATAATAATAACTTTATTAGCACTAACACATTAACAATAAATGGTTATGGCAACAAAATACAGACAAATTACAATTAAATATGTACAATGTAGGAGTGACAGTGGATAAGTATGAGATAACTCAAGTATCATTTGACAATGAATTTCTAACCAACAAGCATTCATTCAAGTAATTCACTACAATTTTTAATAAGCTTAAAATAGAGACTGTCAATGTTTTAGCTGCATATATGTTGTAGAAGGGGAAGGATTAATGCGAATATTTGCTAATTTAGTATTTTAAGCTTAATTATTTAAGCTTAAAAAGTAACAGAATGTGTTGATTTGGGTATAAGATTGAATTTTATTTCACCCAGCGATTTCAGAAACCTAGTCTATATTTTCACCTACAAGTGGCTACTAGTGAAAATATAGACTACGTTTCTTCAGGGTGACTATATTACAGTTCATTATAGTCACCCTGGTTTCTTTGATCATGATTGAAAATATTAAATCTTGCACTGAAATAAAAAAAAATCTGTTTCTTTTATGCTTGAATTCAATTTAAATATAATTCTCAAATTAAATTGATGTTTATTGGAAATAAGTAACATCATCATCTTTATCTTTAAACAATTGGACCAGGCTTAGCAATGTTGAGTATTTCTTAAAACACACATGGGATCCGACATCAAAAGAAGTGATTTTATAATAAAATAGACAGATTGAAAAATACTATCATAAATACAATAAGACAGCTACTTAATTTTAAAATTTGAAACTCTTTATGTGATAACCAGTAATAATTATTTTCAGATATCAAATATAATATTCTTTAACATTTTAATTGATGAACCCAAAAACATTTTTCGTTCACACATAGGAAGTCGGGAACCAGACTACATATTCGTCCCTAACGTTTTGGATGATATTCTGTCATTAGAGCTAGTCGATTTCAACTTCAATATTTCTGAAAAGAAAAAAATCCATACAAGATTTCTTTTCCAACATTCTGAATTGATGGTAGAATATTTATGACCAACTGAGAAAATACGTCACTCGGAGAGAAATATAAGACTCTCAAAAGATTTTAGGTCGCATATAACAACCGGAAGTCAATTTTTTTAGAAACAAAACAGGAGCGTGGATTGAACTTAAATTACAGGAAATTTGAACAAATGTTGCATCTTTGACATTGACTGCAATTACAGAGTTCAGGCATCATGCCGAAGAAAAGACCTACAGAGATCGGCTGGGATAGGTAAATAAATTCATCGCAAAACAAAGAGAAAACGAGCGCCGACTCATCTCATTGGATTCGTACATTATTGTGAATATCAATAATTGCGCCAGAGAAGTCAGACTGAGTAAACATACGTCTGTCATAAAGAGCAAGCACACAAGAAAACAACTTCAAATTCAAAGATAGAAGCTACCATTATCCATTGTTAGAAAGAAAGAAAAGGCAGGCCTTTCTAGTCATTTTGGGAACAAGTGATATCTGGTCCTTTATTAAATTATTAGGGAAAATGAATTGCATATTTTTTTTAAGACTTCTGTTTTTGGGAATGGATCAGAATATCTGACCCGTGGGATGCCTAGAAAAGGGACTGAGAGGGGATCCATAGATTCAACGAATTTCACCTCATACCGAAGTCGACTTCACACTCACCGCACTCACTCATTATTATCAACGCATAATATTATGATTTATCAGGGCCTGCTCTGGGTTGAATTTTTCTTTCACCACTTTTAATTTTTAGGAGCCATTTATTTTCGCCACTTTTTATAGATATTTTACAATAAAGTGGGGGTTTCGAAGCCATTTTTGTCATTGACAACAAGCATAGATTCCAACAAATATTTATATAATCTCATCTATGGGTCCACTAATTCTTTGTACTCACCCATAAACAGATTTTACCCAATCAAAAATGACAAACTTACATAGTTATTAAATCATGAAAGGCCTACGTCGATCGTTGAAATTTACTTCAAAAAGCATGCCAATGTATCAATATCGGTCAGAGTTGTTCATCAAGGATTAAAAGGCTGAATTAACACTTCACAACAATAAAACAAGTGTGAAATACACAAAATGTCAAGATGATAAAACTGTAGTCGTAAAGTGGTCACTGGTTCCCGACATTGAATCAAATGGCAGTGCATCATCTTAGATTGACGGAAACAGTCACTGTATGTCGTAAATTGATATCCAAAACAGGTTAATTTTAATGATAAAAACCTTTCGCCACTTACATTCGCAACTCATGAAAAAACTTCGCCACTTATTTGCGCATTTGCAGAAAGTGGCAAACGACAGCTCGGGCCCTGATTTATGTTATATACCAGGGGTGCAGAAATCCCATGGCGCCCTACTTGCCCGTAATTTTATGGTCGCGCAAGACGGTTTTCCGTGTCGAGTTGTATTGGGCAAGACTGAAATAACATCTCAATTATATATATCCATTAATTAGTTTGAACTCTGAATAATGTATCAAGATATATCGGCATATTCATAACTTGCAAAATGGATAAATTACAACCCCCAAATCACCGTTTACATCGTGAGTAATTTCATTTTAGCTCTGCCGAAGTAAACAAATCTCTGGTTATCGCTTTTCTTTTTCATCTCTAATAAAACTGGGAACCAGGCCGCGGATCAGGTAAAAACCCGAGTAGAATTAACGGAATTTACCGAAGCTTTATCATAAGGTTTATTTGAGTAATTGACATTGGTAAATCTTCTTGGTATTTAAAAGTAAAAACGATAAAAAATACAACCAATTTTTAGCTGTACTGGCGTTGTGTCTGTAAACAATTGCTTGTGAACGCGATAAAGTCTTTAGTTTTGATTGTATCTCAATCAAACTTTAACAGTAGTTAGATAATCTGATATCCATGAGAACTTGGTTCCTTTCGAAAAACAACCAGATTCGCCTATGCAAGACTGGAATATGGATCTTGAAATTGTCAGAATTGCTATAATAGAGCTTGTGAACACAATAGAGACTCCATTTACTATCTGATCTTAAATAAACTTAGATAGTAGTTAAATATTGATGTTAGTTCCTTTTAGAAAACCATGCATGACTCAGAGATCTGCCAAGATTTTGAAAACATTGGGCCCAAGGCCCACTGAGTCTGAAAAAGGTGGGCCATTTTCAAAACTTTGGGCCATTGTAAAAAAAAAAAATTATGAAACGTCGGACGTTATTTTCACAACATTCTCCTTTGATAAGTGTGCCTCTGTAGGCCTTGTAATACCATAACTGCAGACGACGTCGATGGATTTGTGGACAAGTCAATCGTGTCTGACAGGTTAACAAATTCTATATTTGACACTCGATTACGCGATTTACATAAAACAGACACTTTTTCAATGTTACTGTTATCATCTTTATCCATTGTTTACTCTTTTGGGGCATAGTCATTAAAATAATTAAACAATAACATTGACAGTTTTTGTTTCGCCGCCATATTGAAATAAGCGTCATTGTCTACCAATGCTGTTTCGTTCCCATTCGTGGTTCTGGCGATTCGCCCCATATCGATTTGGTTACACGACCAATGCACATGCTTAGTAGGTGCGCGGAGATTCCCAAGCGTGGGGATGCCCACTTTTAAAATGAGGCACAATGTCATAGGAAAATGGCGACTACTACATTATTTACTAGTGTTTTGGTTAATCAAAATACTGTTTTGAGTTGGAAAATGTTTTCAAATGTCTGGGATTTTGTCTCATGAAAGGTCGGATATTTATATGGTATCTGATAATTCGTATTTTTTGTGTTCTCCCTTCGACTTTATTCCTGTTTTTAAGTCAAAATAGTAAATTTAAGCCTCAATTTCGGCCGCGCCCAGGGCCCATTTGTGGGAATTCTGTTGCGCCAATGGCGCAAAAACGCAGCCTCGGCAGATCTCTGATGACTGGATTATGGCCCTTGAAATTGTTAAAATTGCTATAATACAGCTTGTGAACTCAATAGAGCCCTTGGTTTCTTTCGAAAGCAAGCCAGATCAGCCCATGCATGACTGGACTATGGCCCTTGAAATTGTCAAAATTTCTATAATACAGCTTGTGAACACAATAGACCTTCCATTTCTTATCTGACCTTCACCAAACTTAGATGGTAGTTATATATTGATGAGAACTCGGTTCCTTTCGAAAACCAGCCATATCTGTCTATGCATGACTGGATTACGGCCCTTGAAATTGTCAAAATTCCTTTGTTGCCCATACATACATGCTCTGGATTGAAAATGACCAAAGAACCATGCCAGTAGAGCATAGGCCCTCATGGGTCTGATTAGGTCCGTACAGATATGAATGGGCAAAAGAAGAATATAGCAAAAGAATTTTTTTTAATGTTAATAGGCAAAGCCAAGGTCATGTGAAACTTTGAAAGCAAGAACAAACCATTTAGCAGTTTCAGTCCTCAAAAAAGAAACAAGATAATAGGTACATTGTAGAAAGTTACAACAAGAAATTTGAAAGTCATTTCGAAAAAACCCAGACCAAATCAAACATAATTATTTAAGTTCAATTCAATCAAATCTGTTTTCTTTCTTATAAGGTCAAGAGTATAACAGACTGTAAGATTTCCAGGGATGTTGATGGAAGAATATGAATCTTACTGTAATGATCCTCTATTTAATTTGATGAAGCCGTTTTGATTGGTTACACAATCATAGCAACCAGGCGTCATCACAGAAGGGGTAAATTGAACTTTTAGCTACAAATGACAACCAACTCCTACCATTCCAATAGACCAATTTCCACAAAACATCACAGGAATGTTCCTTTGGTGGTCCTCTTTCAAAATTGTTCAAAGATTAAAATTCCAATGAGAACTTTGGTTGCTGCGGCATCAGAAAGGGGACAAAATGTCCAAACTTTAAAAATCTTCTCCTCCGAATCTGCCTGTCAGATTCCAATATAATTTGGTAGAAATGTTCCTTGGGTGACCCTCTATAAAAATTGTTCAAGCCATACTGATTGGTAGAAAAACATGGCAGTCAGGCGGCATCAGAAAAGGGGCAAAATGACAAAATTTGAAAATTCCATTTTTATGAAAGTGTTTGTCTGATTTTAAGAAAATATAATACGAATCTTACTGTAATGATCCTCTATTTAATTTGTTTAAGCCGTTTTGATTGGTTACACAATCATATCAACCAGGCGTCATCACAAAAAGGGTAAATTGAACTTTTAGCTACAAATGACAACCAACTCCTACCATTCCAATTAATAGAATAATTTCCACAAAACATCACAAGAATGTTCCTTTGGTGGTCCTCTTTCAAAATTGTTCAAAGATTTAAATTCCATTGATAACTTTGGTTGCTGCGGCATCAGAAAGTGAGAAAAATACCCAAATTTTAAAATCCTTTTCCTCCATAATCTACTTGTGCGATTGCAAGATAATTTGGTAGAAATGTTCCTTAAGTGACCCTCTAAATAAACTGTTGAAGCCATATTGATTTCGTTGAAAAACAGGGCAGCAAGGCGGCATCAGGAAAGGTGCAAAATGACAAAAACTTTATAATTCAAATGTTTTCCGATAATATTTGTTTTGTGTTCGGGTATACTTTTTTCTGGTACAATTTGTTCGGGTAAAATATATTCGGGTAAAAATTGTTCGGATAAAAAAAGTTCGGGTAAAATTTGTTCGGGTAGAAATTGTTCGGATAAAATGTTTTCCGATAAAATTTGTTCGGATAAAATGTTTTCCGATAAAATGTGTTCGTGTTCGGGTAGAATTTTTTCGAGTAAAACATCTTCGTGTTCGGGTAAAAAAAATTCGGGTAAAATATATTCGGGTAAAATTTGTTCGTGTTCGGGTAAAATTTGTTCGGGTAGAAATTGTTCGGATAAAATGTTTTCCGATAATATTTGTTGGGGTTCGGGTATACTTTTTTCTGGTATAATTTGTTCGGGTAAAATATATTCGGGTAAAAATTGTTAGGATAAAAAAAGTTCGGGTAAAATTTGTTCGGGTAGAAATTGTTCGGATAAAATGTTTTCCGATAAAATTTGTTCGGATAAAATGTTTTCCGATAAAATGTGTTCGTGTTCGGGTAGAATTTTTTCGAGTAAAACATCTTCGTGTTCGGGTAAAATATATTCGGGTAAAATTTGTTCGTGTTCGGGTAAAATTTGTTCGGGTAGAAATTGTTCGGATTAAATGTTTTCCGATAATATTTGTTTGTGTAAAATATATTCGGGTAAAATTTGTTCGGGTAAAATATATTCGGGTAGAATATATGTTCGTGTTCGGGTAAAAATTGTTCGGATAAAAAATGTTCGGGTAAAATATGTTCGTGTTCCTGTAAAATGTGTTCGAGTAGAAATTGTTCGGATAAAATGTATTCCGATAAAATTTGTTCGTGTGCGTGTGGAATTTGTTCGGTTAAAATATGTTCGGGTATAAATTGTTCGGGTAAAATATAATTGGTTATAAATTGTTCAAGTAAAATTTGTTCATGTTCGGGTAGAAATTGTTTGGATAAAATATGTTCGTGTTCGGGTAAAAATTGTTCGGATAAAAAAATTTCGGGTAAAATTTGTTCGGTAGAAATTGTTCGGATAAAATGTTTTCCGATAAAATTTCTTCGGATAAAAAATGTTCGGGTAAAATATGTTCGGGTATAAATTGTTCGGGTTAAAATGTTTTCCGATAAAATTTGTTTGTGTTCGGGTAGAATTTGTTCGGGTAAAATATGTTCGTGTTCTGGTAAAAATTGTTCCGATAAAAAATGTTTTCGGTAGAATTTGTTCGGGTTAAATTTCTCGTGTTCGGGTAATAATTTTTGGTAAAATTTGTTCGTGTAAAATGTTTTCGTGTTCGGGTATTTCTTTTCGGGAAGAATTTGTTCGGGCAAAATATATTCGGTTATAAATTGTTCGGGTCAAATTTGTTCGTGTTCGGGTAAAATTTGTTCGGGTAAAATATTTTCGTGTTCGGGTATATTTTTTTCGGGTAAAATACATTCGGGTATATATTGTTCGGGTAAAATTTGTTCTGGTAGAAATTGTTTGGATCAAATGTTTTCCGATAATTTTTTTATTTTTTTCGGCTATAATTTGTTCGGGTAAAATATATTCGGGTATAAATTGTTCGTGTTCGGGTAATAATTTTTGGTAAAATTTGTTCGTGTAAAATGTTTTCGTGTTCGGGTATTTCTTTTCGGGTAAAATATATTCGGGTAAAATTTGTTCGTGTTCGTCTCAAATTTGTTCGTGTAAAATATTTTCGTGTTCGGGTATATTTTTTTCGGGTAAAACACATTCGGGTATAAATTGTTCGGGTAAAATTTGTTCTGGTAGAAATTGTTCGGATAAAATGTTTTCAGATAAAATGTGTTCGTGTTCGGGTAAAATATGTTCGTGTTCGGTTAGAAATTGTTCAGATAAACATTTTTCCGATAAAATTTGTTCGTGTTCAGGTATATTTTGTTCGGGTATAATATGTTCGGCTAGAAATTGTTCGGGTAAAATATGTTCGTGTTAGGGTAGAAATTGTTCGAATAAACATTTTTCAGATAAAATTTGTTCGTGTTAGGGTATATTTTTTTCGGGTAAAATATGTTCCGGCAGAAAATTTTCGGGTAATATATGTTCGTGTTCGGGTAGAAATTGTTCTGATAAAAAAAATTCGGGTATATTTTTTTCGGGTAAAATTTATTCTGGTATAATTGGTTCGTGTTCGGGTATAATTGGTTTTGTTCAGTTAAAATTTGTTCGGGTAGAATATGTTCGTGTTCGGGTAGAATTTGTTCGGGGAATTTTAGTTGTTGTTGTGTCTACCTGTCTGTCTGTTTGTCTGTTTGTCTGTCTCTCTCTCTCGATCTCCAAAGCTACAGATAAGCAGCGTATTTGCGTATATACCCAAATAAAAATAGCAAAAACCCAATAAAAATGTAACGTACGCGTACAAAAAAGCATACAAAAATCCAGTTACGCAAAACTTTTTTTCAGCCTGCGTATGCGACGAAAGGTTAAAATGATACTAGAAACTGGAAAATCCGTGATTAAAAATAGATTTCGCCCAGAGGGGGATAGCTCTTATTAATCAAATTGTGTGATAATGGAATCTGTATCAGTCGAGAGATTGGTTCGCATTTCAAACTCTTTTGTACCTCGGAAAACAAGCGTCCCGTGATAAAAATAGATTTCGCCCAGAGGGGGATATCTCTTATTGATCAAATTGTGGGATAATGGTATCTGTATCAGTCGAGAGATTGGTTTGCATTTCAAACTGTTTTGTACTGCGGAAACAAGCGCCCAGTGATTAGTATACAAAATGTCAAAACGGGGAAGAAAAAAGTTCAATGTGACAACACTTTCACAGATAAACAATATATTTAAGTATTTTACGGTCCCCAAATCTACTTCTGACGCGGAAAAATACGCAAATGTATCATTGATGACATTATTACCGTGTGCCATAACTGATCAATCGTGAACGAAATTGTAGACGATGATTTCATTCAGGCAGTACCGTTGAGGGATTGGATTGATAAGTATCCTTGGCTTAGGATTAAAGATGAAGATGAAAAAATAAGACTGTTGTAAAACATGCCTAGAATTTAAAGACAAACTAAAGTTATTAAAGCAATGTATTTGCTCATTAAGTCATTCATATACATATCATTTTCAGAAAATACCCAATTGTTAAAAAATTGTTGGGTATTAAAATTGGTGTCATAGGTCATCCATTCAATTATGGAGATTGTCTATGTTTTAAAATAGGTTCAAAGTCGTCTGCTGCAGAATTGTCGTATGAGGGAAAGGGTTAATTATAAATAATAGAACTATCTGTGAAAGTGTAATTAGTATACAGAGTTGAAAACATTGTTGCAGAAGGAGAAATTCCTCACTGAGCTATTTCTTCTTTTGCCACAGGGAATTACCAAAGTCTACTGCAGCTGCATCGAAATGGGTCTTTAACCCTTTCCCTCATATAGACGCTTTATGACGCCTCTGCTGCAGACGACTTTTTGAAAACATAGTGACATAAGAAGAAATTACTCAAATCGAGCTATTTCTCCATTTGCCACTATCGGATGTTCCACTTTTAGTCATAGCGGTTATCCAGTCAATTATAGAGATTTTCCTTTTTAGATCACCTGAGCCAAAGGCTCAAGGTGAGCTATTCTGATCACTTTTTGTCAGTCGTCCGTCGTCCGTCCGGTGTTAACTTTTAGCTTTAAACATCATCTCCTCCCAAACTCCAAGGACAATTTCCGTGAAACATCACAGGAATGTTCCTCTGGTTGGCCTATTTCAAAATTGTTCAAAGATTTGAATTCCATTGAGAACTTTGGTTGCTGCGGCATCAGAAAGGGGAAAAAATGTCCAAACTTTAAAAAATCTTCTCCTCCGAATCTGCCTGTCAGATTCAAATATAATTTGGTAGAAATGTTCCTTGGGTAACCCTCTATAAAAATTGTTCAAGCCATACTGATTGGTCAAAAAACATGGCAGTCAGGCGGCATCAGAAAAGTGGCAAAATGACAAAATTTGAAAATTCCATTTTTATGAAAGTGCTTGTCTGATTTTAAGAAAATATAATACGAATCTTACTGTAATGATCCTCTATTTAATTTGTTTAAGCCGTTTTGATTGGTTACACAATCATATCAACCAGGCGTCATCACAAAAAGGGTAAATTGAACTTTTAGCTACAAATGACAACCAACTCCTACCATTCCAATAGACCAATTTCCACAAAACATCACAAGAATGTTCCTTTGGTGGTCCTCTTTCAAAATTGTTCAAAGATTTAAATTCCATTGATAACTTTGGTTGCTGCGGCATCAGAAAGTGAGAAAAATACCCAAATTTTAAAATCCTATTCCTCCATAATCTACTTGTGCGATTGCAAGATAATTTGGTAGAAATGTTCCTTAAGTGACCCTCTAAATAAACTGTTGAAGCCATATTGATTTCGTTGAAAAACAGGGCAGGAAGGCGGCATCAGGAAAGGTGCAAAATGACAAAAACTTTATAATTCCTTTCTTATTAAAGTTCTTGTTAGATTTCAAGATATAAATGGCCTTTACTGATAAGCTGTTTCTTGAGAAGTGTCCACTCCTTTGCAGTTTCATTTGCACTCCCTGATAAAATTTTCCCAGATATTTGCAGTTAAATATTTGCTACTAATTTACTATCAATTAGGTGATCGATTTAGGGCCATCTTGGCCCTCTTGTTGAATGTCCAAGCCGTGTAAAATTTGGACCTTACCAGGCTTGTGAGTAGGACTGTAACATGCTCATCATTTTGGGGGTTTCGGGGGTTATGGCGAATAGCACTGTGTCTCCTCTTACTGAACTTCTGGTCATCTTACCCTGCAACTTAACCCTTTCCCACATATAGACACATTCTGACACATCTGCAGCATTCGATTCTTCTTACTGAACTTCTGGTCATCTTATCCTGCAACTTAACCCTTTCCTACATATAGACGCATTCTGACACATCTGCAGCAGACGACTTTTGAAGATATTGTGGCAAAAGGAGAAATTGCTCACAATGAGCAATTTCTCCTTTAGCCACAATGTTTTCAACTCTTTTTAATAATCAAAACCTTATTTATTTGGATTTTTCATGTTTTTGCCAATATCCTTTCGAAGTCGTTATCAGCAGATTTGTTGTATGTGGGAAAGGGTTAAAAGCAACGTGCTGCCTTCTTCTCGTCACCAGGCTAGTTGGACATGAATTCATTGTCATCAAACACAGACAGGTGCAACCAGACCTGGGACTTTTAGGGAGTCAGTCATTCTGTGTTCAAGATAGTCCAAATAGTTTAGACTTTTGTTTGCTCGTTTTATCATCTATGCAGAATAATAACAAAATGAGAAATGAGCTAATGCGATGCCTTTCTATTATATTAAATTGCAAATTTGCATGTCACGAGTGTTTATTTTGTGATAGAAAATTTTATGATGAATACCTACGTCTAGTTCAGCATAAAAAGCATTTCCTTTTTATCAGGATGCAAGTGAAATAAAACTGCACTTGCAAAATTATACAAGAAGCAAAAAAACTTAATTCAAGCTCTGACTCAATACTTCAGGGTGCTTGCTTCTTTGACAGCCAGCTCCTGAATTGCACACAGAAGATTACAGTAGCTTCTGCCATGAAGTTCACACATGACGCAGTGTTTTATTTGGGGCATCTTTTTGGTCTAAATTCTGCCCAGCCCCTGTTCCCTTCTCCATAAAGTATGTTTTTGACACCCTATTTCTGATGAAATTCACCTTGAAATGAAGAAAAACAAAACAATAAAGTGAAAAATACAGTATTTGAACCGTATATTAGTTTGCAGTTCTTCTCTGATCTTTGTTAGTCAAGAATCGTAATACGAGGGACATTCAGAAAGTTTTGAGACAACATCTATTTTAACCCTTTCCCTCATATAGACGCTTTCTGACGCCTCTGCAGCAGACGGCTTTTTGAAAACATAGTGACAAAAGAAGAAATTGCACAAAACGTGCAATTTCTCCTTTTGCCACAATGTTTTCCACTTTTTGCCATAGGTTATCCATTCAATTATGGAGATTTTCTATTTTTTGACAAAATATGTTCAAAGTCGTCTGCTGCAGAATTGTCGTATGAGGGAAAGGGTTAAGTATGTTCCTTTGAGAAATTGTTATGAAATTAAGCATAATTTATATGAGTATACTATAATATATTACAAAAGTTTATGTTCAGATTATAATAATGTCACGTCAGCCATATTTTTGTGTTCTTATCTACAGCAACATCATACATCGTAAAGACCCGGCGCAACCCTAAATTTCTCGATTACAGTGCAGTGCACTAAATTGAACATACAATCATAATAAAAATACGGGAAACATTGTAAAATAAACATAACGTCATACTTGATTCATATAACAACATTTTCTGAATTTATTCCAAAAGAAATAATTTAAATACCCGCACTTGGAGAAGAATACTTACTCAGCGCATACTGCAAATGCCAACACAAGAGGAACAGTGGATTTTCATTAAATTTTGTTTCAACCTCGGTGGAAAAAGCCAACGGAAACAAAGGGGCTGTTGGAGAAGGCTATTAACGCAGAATCTTAAAGCAAAGCACTTGTGTACAGATTGCATAAAACTTTCCAAGATGGTAGAACATGTACACAGGACAAATAAAGATCTGGTTGTCCTTTCCGAGGGTGATGAAAACAGGAAAAGATTGCGATTGTAAAGAGCGCTTAATACAGATCAGCTATGACGGTAAAGGATATTGCAAATTTGTGCAATATAGGTGCAGCGACTGCTCACAAGATATTGACAGAAATTAAAAATGTATCCGAAAAATAAGTTTTCTTCAATGTATGAAAACCATCTTTTCATTTATTTGCAATACTTATTTTTAATGATCTTTTCAAATAATTATTTTTATCTATTTTCAGTGATGAAGATATGCTACTCGAAGACACTGGAACAATCAGTTTGTTCACAAAAAAGGTAAGAAACATTTGAGTGGCACGGGCGTGCCAAACAACAATTAACCAGATAAGCAATCATATCTGGAACAGTCCAATCTGACACTGCTCTGTTTGCCATTAAGTCAAGAGGGGGGTTAACCATTTCCCTCATATAGACACTTTCTGACGCCTCTGCAGCAATTTCTCCTTTTGCCACAATGTTTTCCACTTTTAGTCATAGGTTATCCATTTAATCATAGAGATTTTCTATTGTTTGACAAAATATGTTCAAAGTCGTCTGCTGCAGAATTGTCGTATGAGGGAAAGGGATAAGAAGCTTCTGAAAGCAGTATCTCTTTTGATCCTTAATCATTGTTAGGGACTATAATTTGTTAGCAACTCATGTAATAATTAACAAAGGTTGACTTTCTAGGAGCAGCGCTCATTTAAAAACATATTGATTGATTGGGGTTTAACGCCTTTTTTAACAATTTCTCAGTCATATCACGGCAACCAGTTCACCTACTCATGTGTTTCCTGGTTTTCTCACACAAATACTCCACATAACAATCTTCCCAAGCAACTGGCTGCTTTTCCACATAGACTTGGCCCAAAGGTGGAAGACGAATGTCAAAATGACTTTTGTCAAACGTCAGAAAGAAAGTTGGCCGGGCCGGGATTCGAATTCATGACCCCTGAATTGACAGCCCGCGTCTTTACCGACTGAGCTACCGGAAAACATATCGGCAAGTGCATAATAAACGGGACAAGTTAGCATTTATGAACACTGTGGGTTCTGATCATCTTGTCCACCTGCTCAGTTTTATCAGATTATTCACAACGTTGACAGAATCTTCTAGCAAGCTTGTAAGTAATATGTGAACAGATGCACAGGCTGATCTAGATCTATACTGTGCTCAACAGCTAACTTGAACCTTTTCTTTTAGCACTGGCTAAAAAAGAATAAACCATTCTGGCGTCCTCTTATATGAACCTCGTATAGCTAAATTTTAGGGTCTTAACCCATTCCCACCTGTAGACGCATGATGATCAATTTCTCTTTTGGCCACTATATTTTCAACTTTATTTAACAATTAACGCTTTCCCTCATACAACAATTCTGCAGCAGACGACTTTGAACATATTTTGTCAAAAAATAGAAAATCTCTATAATTGACTTAAAGTGGAAAACATTGTGGCAAAAGGAGAAATTTTTGATAGAAAACATAAAAAAATACAAGAAAAATATTATTGCCCGAATACTTGAAATATTCTGTTGGGAGACGTTCCTTCGGTCTAGTTTGCGGAACTCTTTCAAGAGTAATTGTCCAACACATGTTTTCCAATAAAAATGCAATTACCTATGATATTATATTCAACAGTATGGAAATGAAGATGAGATTATTGATGAAGATGCATTACTAGGCATTGAAGATGACGGATCAAAGATGACACAGTAACTATCTTTTTTATTTAACGGGGAGGACCATACATTAAGCCTTTCCCACAAACAGATGCTATTTGACGCCTCTTCAGTAGATACTATTTGAAACGATTGTGGTAATGGGAGAAATTCACCTTTTGCCACAATTTTTTCAACTATCTTTGATAATTTAACCTATACCTTATAGACATTTTCAAAGTTGTCTGCCGCTGATTTGTATTTTGTTGGAAAGGGTTTATTTTATATTTGGATTGATTTACTTTTTAGATCACCTAGAGCCAAAGGCTCAAGGTGAGCTATTCTGATCACTCTGTGTCCGTCGTCCGTCGTCTGTCGTCCGGCGTTAACTTTTAGCTTTAAACATCATCTCCTCCTGAACCGCAAGAACAATTTCCACCAAACATCACAGGAATGTTCCTTTGGTGGTCCTCTTTCAAAATTGTTCAAAGATTTAAATTCCATTGAGAACTTTGGTTGCTGCGGCATCAGAAAGGGGACAAAATGTCCAAACTTTAAAAATCTTCTCCTCCGAATCTGCCTGTCAGATTCAAATATAATTTGGTAGAAATGTTCCTTGGGTGACCCTCTATAAAAATTGTTCAAGCCATACTGATTGGTCGAAAAACATGGCAGTCAGGCGGCATCAAAAAAGGGGCAAAATGACAATACTTTAATAAAGCATCCTTATAAAAGTGCTTGTCTGATTTAAAGATAGTTTTGTAGAAATGTTCTTTCATTGATCATCTACATACTTTGTCAAGCCATATTGATTTGTTGAAAGGCATAGCAACCAAGCAGCATCAGAAAAGGAGTAATTAAACTTTTTGCTTCAAATGACATATGGTTATTAGATTTATGGTCTAAGGGAGGTAACACTTGGCAGAGTATTATGCAAGGGCAATCTCCTTCGCATAGTTGTCGTTCCTTACACTCACCATACATGTATCAAAACATGAGTAAAACGACCAAACTTTAAAATCCTTTTCCTCCATAATCTGCTTGTCAGACTCCAAGATAATTCAGTAGAAAGAATCCTTAAATGCCCCTCTAAAAAAACTGTTCAAGCCATATTGGTTTATATTAAAAACAGATCAAGAAAGGTGCAAAATGACAAAAACTTAATAATTCAATTCTAATTGAAGTTCTTGTTAGATTTCAAGATATAAATGACCTTTACTTATAAGCTGTTTCTTGAGAAGTGTTCACTCCTTGAAATTCTAATTCCACTCATTGATCTTTTTCCCAGATATTTCTACTAATTTACTATCAATCAGGTGATCGATTTAGGGTCATCTTGGCCCTCTTGTTTTGGTTGCTAAAAGTGACATTGAGGGATCACATCTCTGTAATTTGCCTTCTCTTAGCATTGTACTTGTTTGTTTACCAAGGGCAAGGTATCATGAATAAGCCGTAATATAACTAAAATAATTTTGAAAACTTTGTAAAACTCCCAATCAAACAAACACGCAAATCAATATCTGTATAGTCTGTTTTTAGTCATATCCTTTCTGGGAATGCATCAACAATTCTTGTATGACTCAATGGACCAGTAGGCAAAGGCAGATCTGGAACTTTCCTTGTCACAACACCGAGAAGTTTAGTTTCTGTGTGAGGCGGCTCAAATCAACTTTGTTGTACACTACCTCTCATTTTATATTTGCCACATTCAACATATCTGCAGCAGACGACTTTGAAAACATCTGATGAAAAATATGGAAAACCTCTGAAAGTTTAAGTTAAATTAATGAATAAGGTTGAAAACATTGTGGCAAAAGGAGAAATTACTCATTTGAGCAATTTCTCCTTTTGTCACAATGTATTCCAAAGTTATCTGCTGCAGAGGCGTCAAAAGGTGTCTATATTTGGTGAGGATTAACTATTTACCTCATGTGATATTTCAGTAGTTTCTTATCTTCGATATTTTGTTTCTAAATCTAAAATATGTAAGTAATGTTTTTTATGCAGAGCTTGGAATCTAATATCTGTATTAACCCTTTCCCTCATATAGACGCTTTCTGACGCCTCTGCAGCAGACGGCTTTTTGAAAACATAGTGACAAAAGAAGAAATTGCTCAAAACGAGCAATTTCTCCTTTTGACACAATGTTTTCCACTTTTAGTCATAGGTAATCCATTCAATTATAGAGATTTTCTATTTTTGGACAAAACATGTTCAATGTCGTCTGCTGCAGAATTGTCGTATGAGGGAAAGGGTTAACCTCTTTCCCTCATACAGCAAATCTGCCGAAGCCGACTTTGAAAACATCTGTGCAAAAAATGGAAAATGTCTATAAATGTAACAATAATTATTGAAAAGATTTCAAAACATTGTGGCAAAAGAAGAAATTGCTCATAGTGAGCAATTTCTCCTTTTGTCACGATGTTTTCAAATTTCGCCGGATGCAGTGGCGTCAGAAAGCGTCTGAATGTGGAAAAGGGTAAAGTAAACTGTTGAAGTATAGCTTATCTTGCATTGTTTTTCAAGGAAATCAAACCTGACTGGTGAAGGCTTTGAGTTGTTTGTTGATGACAAGGAGATGGGTTTTGATGACACTACAGAAAGTCAGGTAAATTTAACCCTTAACCCTTTCCCTCATATAGACCCTTTCTGACGCCTCTGCAGCAGACGGTGTTTTGAAAACATAGTGACAAAAGAAGAAATTGCACAAAACGTGCAATTTCTCCTTTTGCCACAATGTTTTCCACTTTAGTCATAGGTTATTCATTCAATTATGGAGATTTTCTAGTTTTTGACAAAATACGTTCAAAGTCGTCTGCTGCAGAATTGTCGTATGAGGGAAAGGGTTAAACTGCTGACTCTCTTATGTTGTTGAATGGGAGTTTCACTTTGTTATGGTATGCCCTCTGTAATAAAGAATTGTGTATCAAATATATCCCTCAAAAACTGTACAAGCATCCCAATTTAAATACATTTTACATACTAATGGCAATAGTTAGAAATCTTTCTATGTTTATATATTATGCCTCGATGAAATGAACAACAGAAAATAATTTTGATAAAAGCATTTCAAAGCCGATAACAGCAGGGATTGCATTGTGACTAGTATTGTAAAAGAAATTGTTTAAGTCATCAGACATTAATTTTGCATTAAAAAGTCATGCTGTTAAAAAAGTGGTCAGAATACGATATCGGAATGGAAGCAAAAATATCAATGGCTTGATGTGAACTGGACAAATACTTATGTTATATAAATACAATGAACTTACAGATGAAAGCAAATAAAAATTTAAAAATATCTGGGCGATTGACAGATCCCCACATTTTTCGGATTTGTCAAGAATTGGAATTTAGTTTTATCTGCATAGAAAGTATTGTAGGAAAAGGAGAATTTGCGTAGGGCTGTAACAAATACAATAGGTGGCGAATACAATATGTATCACGAATACAAGGTAACGAATACGAATATTGTCATGAATTTACCAACATGTAAACACAAATTAAATCAGAAAATATCAACTTAATATTTTCAGTACTTTGATTTTATAACACGCATAAGCAACGGAGGAAATTGTGAATTTAATGTAGCGTTTGAACTAGTTTTACCCGATGTCATAGTGTGAGATAGAATGTCTTCCTTGAATCCGGAGATTCAATAATTTAAATTTAAATTTCTGTGTGGTTCGCCAATTTTTGTTGACGGGTTTTTGTTGTCATTAAATGAGAATTCACTATTTTCAATCAAATTATAATTCAAAATTCATTCAAAACACATTTTAAACACACACAAACGTATGTCAAAATAAATAGTAGCAAACACAACATCAAATATATTTTGAGAAAATAAAGAAAAAAAAAATAGAAAAATCAGTGGTCAGTTGTTGTGGGTGGGGAATAAATATAGCACTAAATGCACTATGAAACTAAAGAGGTTTGGAAGTTTGACAAATGGTTTCTTATTTGTAGTTTAATTACATTGAATTTAGTTTAAATCATACAGTTTTTGATTATATTCGTAAATATTCGATTTGGATGAGGCGAATAACGAATACGTATCGGACATCCCTTTTTCGATTATATCGTTACAGCCCTAATTATTAGTAATGTCTCCTTTTGCCACGATGATTTCAACTCTATTCAAGACAGTCATACAAAAAAAAGCTATTTGAAAAAAGCATTTCAACTCGATTCAAGAAAGTCATACGAAAAAAGCATAGGGTAAACTTGCCTGATAAATGAAAGAAAAGCATTTGCCTGAAAAACATTGGGCCAAATACCCAATTCACCAAAAACGTTATCTGTAGACCCGTTGAGTATCTGACTGGTTAGAAGGAAATTAATTAAATCGGACATCTTGTTGTGAGCAATACTAATCTATGTACATATGTTAAGATAATGTTCAAGACTTAATTATGTACATGAGTTTAGAAATTGTTCAAGACTAATTTATGTACATCACCATTTTATGAACAAGAGTTTGATTATAGATGACACCAATTTCTGTACATCAGTTAGATTATGTACAATATTTATTTCTATACATGAGTTAGATTATGTACTATACAAATTTCTGTACATCAGTTAGATTATGTACAATGCTTATTTATGTACATCAGTTAGATTATGTACAATACTAATTTCTGTACATCAGTTAGATTATGTACATTACACATTTCTGTACATCAGTTAGATTATGTACAATGCTAATTTATGTACATGAGTTAGATTATGTACAATACTAATTTATGTACATGAGTTAGATTATGTACAATACTAATTTATGTACATGAGTTAGATTATGTACAATACTTATTTATGTACATGAGTTTAGATTATGTACAATACTTCTTTATGTACATGAGTTGTTGGACTGTGTATACCAATTATTTATGAATGTGAGTTAGAATATGTACAATTATTTATATACAGGAGCTAGACCATGAAGACAATTATTTATTACTTTAATTTATGCACAAGAAAGAGAAATGTTTAACATAGACTATGTACAACACATATTTATTATTTATGTACAAAATATATTTACATCACTAATTTATTATTTATGTACAACACTAATTTATATACAGGAGCTAGACTATGAAGACACACAATACCAGGAAGAAGAGGTTGTCCAAGAGTACATAGACACTGAACCATCGGGTCTCCTGGTGGTCAGTCAAACGCCAAACCAGACGGTCACCAAGATACACCCTATCAAGGTGGGTCACAATAATCCGCAACATGGAATAAAATAGTTCCCACAGCTACAATCATTATCCCCCTTTATGGCAATTTTGATAGGCAAATATGATGTCAAGCTGTAATTATTCTGTGAATGAAATATTTCATATTTCCAAGGCTGAGGTTAGGCTTAACTAAACTGTAATAATTCTATAAATGATAAATTTCATATTTCCAAGGCTGATATTTGTTTTAACTAAACTGTAATTATTCTGTAAATGATTAATTTCATATTTCCAAGGCTGAAGTTTTCGGAGCAAAGACAGGCGAGAGTGATAACAGTGACAGTGACGAGGAGAAGAAATTACGAGGACGGTTCAAGACGGAGCGACAAACTATCACACTGAAAACTCCACTGTTTACTAAAGCTGCGGCCATTCCAGACAGTCTTGGTAATATTTAGGTCATGGCACAGGAAAACAGACCATTTAGATATTGTGTGTTATGAAGTACCTTTTTAGTCTGTGTCTACACACAGTTTGACCATGACTTTCCTTTTTTGGCCGGATTGCTCTAGCAATTCCGGTCTATAGATTGGCGATGTCCGTCCGTCTGTCCGTCAAAATTTTGGTTAAAGTTTCAGGTTAAGACTTAAAAACAAACTATACAATTATGAAACTATTTCCTTTTCAAAACTTGTGACTGTAGGTTCATTCGTCATGGCACAATTTAAATGTGTATTCTTGTTAACAGTTTTGGTATGATTTTGTTCTAAGCAAACGTCTGAAAGTAATTTAATTTTAGATTCACCCTCTATCAGATCAAGTTTAGTATGGCATGCTTAAATCCCCCTTTCCTACTTGCTGATGCCAAGCCCCAGTAGCTCAGTCGGTAGCATCGGGGGCTATCAAGCCAGTCGTTGTGAGTTCGAATCCCAGCTTGATCGAAATTCATCTTGATGTTTGACAAAAGTCCATGTGAAAAGTTTCATTCATCTTTTACCAATGGGTTAAAAGTCTTATGTGGAAAAGCAGACAGTTGCTTGAAAAGTATGTTATGTGAATTACTGGTTTGAGAAGGCCAGGAACACATGAGTTTTTTAAACTGGCCGCCATGATATGACTGGTTTCTTTTTTAAAACGGGGTTAAAGCTCAATCAATCAACCTACTTGCTGATGCATTTTGATGCATATGCAGCAATCACTTTTTGAAAACATGGTTGCAATAGGAGAGTTGCTCCACACCTCAATAACTACTTTCTTTCATTGAGGTCCCATAGTTTTGCCTAGCTATTTTTCAAGTCATCTGCTGCATTTTTGTTGTATATGGGAAGGGTTAAGAGGATTAAAGTTAGGGACTAATGTCAGTCATGCTTTAATCCTTTCCCTCATATAGACACTTTCTGATGCCTCTGCAGCAGACAGCTTTTTGAAAACATAGTGACAAAAGAAGAAATTGCTCAAAAACGAGCAATTTCTCCTTTTGCCACAATATTTTCCACTTTTAGTCATAGGTTATCCATTCAATTATAGAGATTTTCCAATTTTTAGCTCACCTGAGCTTTGCTCAAGTTGAGTTATTGTGATCGCCTTTTGTCCGTCGTCCGGCGTCCATCGTGCGTCAACTTCTTCTCCTCAGTAACCGGTGGGTCAATTGGGATGAAACTTCACAGAAAGCATCCTCTCAATGACCTCACCAGATTTCCTTCAAATTTTTGGGATCTATGCAGAATTCTGGTTTCCATGGCAACGAAATGAAAAAAACTTCAAAATTCTTCTTCTCCCAAACTGGTTGGCAGATTTTCAAATAATTTTGTAGAAATGTTCCTTGGATGACCATCTGTCAGATTCCTTCAAGCCATGTTGATTGGTCGAAAAACATGGCCGCCAGGGGGGCGGGGCTATTTTGCCTTATATGGCTATAGTGAAAACTTAAAAAATCTTCTTCTCCAAAAGTGTCTGGCCGATTTTAAAATAATTTTGTAGAAATGTTCCTTGGATGACCCTCTATCAGATTCCTTCAAGCCAAGTTGATTGGTGAAAAAACATGGCCGCCAGGAGGGCGGGGCTATTTTGCCTTATATGGCTATAGTGAAAACTTAAAAAATCTTCTTCTCCGAAAGTGTCAGGCCAATTTTCAAATAATTTTGTAGAAATGTTCCTTGGATGACCCTCTATCAGATTCCTTCAAGCCAAGTTGATAGTCGAAAAACATGGCCGCCAGGGGGGGCGGGGCTATTTTGCCTTATATGGCTATAGTGAAAACTTAAAAAATCTTCTTCTCCCAAACTGGTTGGCAGATTTTCAAATAATTTTGTAGAAATGTTCCTTGGATGACCCTCTGTCAGATTCCTTCAAGCCAAGTTGATTGGTCGAAAAACATGGCCGCCAGGGGGGCGGGGCTATTTTGCCTTATATGGCTATAGTGAAAACTTAAAAAATCTTCTTCTCCGAATGAATGAATGAATGTATATTGTTTTATGGCGCATCGACAGCTAAGGTCATTTAGCGCGCAATTAAATTTTAATTATTCATGATCCCTGGGTAAACAAACCAGTACTAGGCTAGAAAATGTGCCTTGCCCAAGGGCACTCCACCATGACCGTATTGCCGCGACTGGGGCTTCTTCTCCGAAAGTGTCAGCCTGATTTTCAAATAATTTTGTAGAAATGTTACTTAAGTGACCCACTTTCAGATTCCTTCAAGCCATGTTGATTGGTCAAAAAACATGGCCGCCAGGGGTGGCGGGGCTATTTTGCCTTATATGGCTATTGTGAAAACTTAAAAAATCTTCTTCTCCGAAAGTGTAAGGCTGATTTTCAAATAATTTTGTAGAAATGTTCCTAGGGTGACCCTCTATCATATTCCTTCAAGCCAAGTTGATTGGTCGTAAACTATGGCCGCCAGGGGCGGGGCTTATATAGCTAAAGTGAAAAAAAAATCAGGTGAGCGATTCCAGGGCCATCATGGCCCTCTTGTTTGACAAAATATGTTCAAAGTCGTCTGCTGCAGAATTGTCGTATGAGGGAAAGGGTTAACTGACACAACATTTTGAATACCAGCAACATACGGTCTTACCCTTTCGCATATACAACAGATCTGTGGCAGATGACACTGATAGAGTCTAGGTAAAACTTTGGAAAACCTCTCTAACCCTTTCCCTCATACGACAATTCTGCAGCAGACGACTTAAATCATATTTTGTCAAAATATAGAAAATCTCTATAATTGAATGGATAACTAAAAGTGGAAAACATTGTGGCAAAAGGAGAAATTGCTTGTTTTGAGCAATTTCTTCTTTTGGCACTATGTTTTCCAAAAGCTGTCTGCTGCAGAGGCGTCAGGAAGCCTCTATATGAGGAAAAGGGTTTAATGAAAACGATGTTAATTAAAAGAGTTGGAAACAGTGTGGCAAATGGAGTAATTACTTTTTATGAGCCATATCCCTTTTGTCACAATGTAAGCTGCAGATGTCTCAAAATGCGTCTGCAAGTGGTAAAGGGTCAAGAGTCCAGTTATGATTTTTGAACATGAATTACATACCTAATCTACAACTCTGTGTGAAGCATAGATGTAAAATTGTATACTGCAGAGGTAACAAAAGAGATGCAAGAAGAAATTGACAGCTTTAATCAGCAACAAGGTAAAAGGGGTAAGCAGAGAAATAATAGAAACAACAGAAAAAACTTTCCACAACAACAACAACAACAGCAACGATTCCAACAGCAAATGGGAAATCCACAACAACAACAACAACAACAACATTTCCAGAACAACATTCAACCCGTTAGACCTATACGCCATCAACAGCAATTTCAAAGGTAAAAGGTGGCAAGTAGGATTTTAACCCTTTCCCACATACAGCAAATCTGCAGCACACAACTTTGAAAAACATCGTGGTGAAAATATGAAGTTTTTAAGAGAGTTGAAAACATTGTGGTTAAAGGAGAAATTGCTCATTATGAGTATAATTTTTCCCATTGCCACTTTTTGAAAACATAGTGACAAAAGAAGAAATTGCACAAAACGTGCAATTTCTCCTTTTGCCACAATGTTTTCCAATGTTTACTGCAGAGGCTTGAGAAAGCGTCTGTGTGTTGGAAGGGGAAGGGTTAAGCTATGATTGGTCACGGTATATCCCTTTGTAAAGGCACATTTTCGACTCTTATACTGGTGTATCGACCAGGAAACTTGAATAAGTGTTCCCTGTTCCGTCACCATGATAAACACTGATTAATTGATTGATTTGGTTTAATGCCATTTTCAACAATTGTTCAGTTACATAGTCGCAGCCAGTTTTTGCTGCTTTTTTTCACATTAGTCAGCCACACAAGTCTTTTTAACCCTTTCCCTCATACGACAAATCTGCAGCAGACGACTTCGAACATATTTTGTCAAAACATAGAAAATCCCCATAATTGAATGGATAACCTATGACAAAAAGTGGAAAACATTGTGGAAAAAGGAGAAATTGCACGTTTTGTGCAATTTCTTCTTTTGTCACTATGTTTTCAAAAAGCCGTCTGCTGCAGAGGTGTCAGAAAGCATCTATATGAGGGAAAGGGTTAAGCAACTGGCAGCTTTTCCACTTAGACTGTTAGCCCAATAATGAAGGTCGTCACATTAACGTTTGTCAAATGTCAGAAAAACTGTTGATATAGTGTAAAACCCCAATTTAACAAATGGTCATACCAAAGACTTTCATAAAATGGAAGAATATGTCGTTTTTGCAGGAATACAACTAAGATTATATTTGCAATGCCATTAATTATTCAAACCAAATTCAAGTATTATTAGCTCACCCGGTTGCTCAAGGTGAGTTTTTGTCATCGCCCTTTGTGCAGGTGTCTGTCTGTCTGTCTATCCATTGACATCTTCTCTGTAACCAGTAGGTCAATTGGGATGAAACTTCACAGCATGCATCATCTCAATGTCCTCACCAAAATTCCTTCAAATTGTTTGGATTCATTTAGGATTTTGGTTTCTATGACAACCAACAGAAATCATTTTAAAATTCTTCTCCTCCTTAACTGGTTGGTAGATTTTCAAACAGTTTTGTAGAAATTGGGCCTGTTTCATGAATATTTTTTTTTTTTTTTTTTAAAAATCCATAAGTAATTTGCTGATTTTCAAATCATTTTGTAGAAAATGATCATTGGGTGACCCTCTATCAGATTAATTCAAGCAATGTTAATTGGTAAAAAACATGGCCACCAGGGAGCAGGATGTTTTGCATTATATGGCTGTAGAAAATATATCTATCAGATGAATATTTTTTAGAGGATTCTTCAATATTTCAGATGCCTTCAAGCAGTGTTCATTGGTCAAAATATTTGGCCACAAGGTGGCTGGGCTGTTTTGCCTTATATGACTATGTAAATAAGGCTCCCCCCCCCCCCCCCCCCCCCCCAAAGAAATAAAAAAAATATTGCCTGTTACCTAACCACATGCTTTGTTTTAATGTTCAAAATGATTTTCTTATTGTACCAATTTTTTGGGTGTTCACAACATAGGGTTTGAAGATTAAATATGGAATAAGACAATGAATTTCACAGCTGTGCCAAAAAGGCAGTTAATATTTTGTTATCATGTCCTCTGTCTAGCTGGTTATAATTTGCCAAACATACTGTTTCTACTCTTTTGTTTCCAGTCTTATCTACAACCAATTTGGTCACAATGTTTTATTATCTCATTAGGGTTTGATAAAGAGCTTGATCCTCCAACAAGTTTTAAGACGGGCACATTAGTTTGATAGTTTGATTTTTTTGAATGACAAACCATTATTGAGATCAGGTAATTGATAGACTGATCCATCCTATAATAAAATTTCTGTTTTATTTGCAGACAACATAGACCACATGGTAATAATCCAAGACACATTGGTCCCAGACAGGGAGGGCCGAGGTTCAATGGCCCTAGATCATTCACTCCGAGAGGTCCCCAACAGAATTTCAACCCCCAAAGACCGATAGAACCAGTGAACAGAGGCAATTTTCGCCCACCCATTCATCCTCATCAGGAAAGAGGACCAGTGCCAGTTTTTGCACATGAAGCTATAGAAATGCAGAGAAATCCCCATTCAAGCCCTGGACCTCAGCCACATCCCCCACCCCTGCTCTACGAACAGTCCTTACAGCAACACCCACAGCCTCCCCATACACCTGTACCGTTCAATCATGGGCATCCACAACAAGGTAGCTGTTAGCCCTTTTCCACATACTGTTAACCCTTTCACTCATGCATATGCATTCTGCAGCGAAAACATTTTGAAAACATTGTGGCAAAAGGAGAAATTGCTCATAATTCTTCTGCCACAATGTTTTTTTATTATTATACTTTATATCACTGTGATTTCATTTAGTTTCAGCTTGATGTTTTTTCGAAGTCGTCTGCTGCAGATTTGTTGTATGTTGGAAAGGGTTAATGTCTCTTTGATGTAGTGTTTAGAGTGTCTGGCTCAAAAGTAAGAGATCGGGCTCCAAAACAATAAAAGATTTATTCAGTACTCAGAATTTGTGCAGAAGATTGATTGGTTGCAAGCACATTAGTTCTTGAAACAGCAATCTGAAGTCTTATTTTGAGCATGGATTTCATTTCTGAGCACAAAGATCGTTTGAAGAGTCTTATAGTTTTGGTCCAGGTTTAAAATGTCCTGGCCCAAAAATCGTATCTGATCAGTATCTGATTGGTCATAAGCAAATTCAGTTTTTAAAAAAATACCAATCAGAAGTGTTGTTTTGAGCATAGAACTAGTTTTTGAGCCCAGAGAACAATTCCAGAGTTTTGTAGTTTTGGTCCAGGTTTAAAATATATCGTTTGAAACATTTCCTTGTATAAAATTGCATGTATCTTTTACAGAACATGTTTCAAAATTTCTGTCAATATATCTGGTATTCAGTCCACTCACAGTGGCTTGTTTTTTTTGTCTCCGCTGTCTTGGACGATTGACACTTCTCTGTCTTGTATCCTTTTGTCTGTTTATCAGTCCGTCTTACTATGGCTTGGTTAGTTGTATTGGCCGATTGACACATATGGATCATTTCTCTGTTGTCTGTCTGTCTGGCTATTCATGTATTTGCTGGTAATACCAGTTTTCCTTTGAACACTTTCGTGTAATATATTGATTGTGGTACTGGCAGGCAACACATATGTTTCTTGACCCTTTCCCCCAAATAATTAATCTGCAGCAGACGTCTTTGAAAACACCTGAACATCTTTAGAAACTCCCTTTAAATGAAAGTACAATAATTTGATAATGTTGAAAACATGGTGACAAGAGGATAAATTGTTTTGAGCAATTTCTTCTTTTGTCACCATGGTTTCAAAAGGTTGTCTGCTGCAGAGGCATCAGAAAGCGTCTATATGTGGGAAAGGGTTAAAAAACTTATTCTGTCATTTCAGGACCAGGTGCACCCCAGGCCCCGTTCAGTCCACCACCCCCAGCCCATAGTCAACACCAGGCCCCAGCTGTTCATGTGAATCCAAACTTTCAGGGGCCTATCCCTCAGGAGGCATTCTCATACCCACAACAACAGTCTCAGCCATACCAACCCCAGCAACAGGCGCCCCAACCACCTTACCCAACATCTTCACAGCCCGGGCCGAGCCCACAACATTTCCAACAACCTGGAATGCCACCACATAGTGTTCAACAGATTCATCCTCAACATCAACAGCCCCAGGTCGGTAAAAATTACCCATAATCCCACCTGTAGACGCATTTTGACACATCTGCAGTAGACGACTTTTGAAAACGCTGTGACAAAAGCCGAAATTGCTCAAAACAAGCAATTTCTCCTTTTGCCACAATGTTTTCAACTTTTTGCAGTAATTATACCTTCATTTATAAGGATTTTCAGGCTTTCAAAAACATCTGCTGCAGGTTGGCTACATCTGGGAAAGGGTTAACCATAATCACAAAACGGTCTGCAGAACAGGACGAAAAATATCTTGGAAGAAACATGGACAATCTATATAGATGAAACTATGATAAATGAATAGTTGAAAACATTGGGGCAAAAGTAACTTTTTCCATTATGTTTTCAAAAGTTGTCTGCAACAGATGTGTTAACCCTTTCCCTCATATAGACGCTTTCTGACGCCTCTGCAGCAGACGGCTTTTTGAAAACATAGTGACAAAAGAAGAAATTGAACAAAACGTGCAATTTCTCCTTTTGCCACAATGTTTTCAACTTTTTGTCATAGGTTATGCATTCAATTATGGAGATTTTCTATGTTTTGACAAAATACGTTCTACGGCGTCTGCTGCAGAATTGTTGTATGAGGGAAAGGGTTAAAATTGGTCTGAGTTTGAGTCAACCTGTTAACCTATACAGACAATATTTGATCCAAGCAAATGCATATTTTGAAAGTATTTTCCCTTGTAAACAATGTTGAAGTCTCGCCAACTCAGGATGATCAGCAAACAATGATGCATACAGTCTCACCAACTCAGGGCGAGCAGCAAACAATGATGGAGTCTCACTAAATTTCATTCTCCTCCATCATTTAGAAGAGTTAACATCTTATGTAAAACTCTATTTGTTACCCTGTTAGTTCAACTCACATATTTATGTATTTTTGTGTTTCAGCATTTCTCACCGCATCAACAAGGCTATCCACCACAGCATCGTCATAATTTCCCCCCACATCAAGGTCACCCTCAAGGGCCCCCTCAAAGACCCCCTCATGGACCCCCAGAACAAAGGCCCCCTCAAGGACCACAACAAGGACCCAGACATGCGTTATTGGAGAGCCCAGGACCCAGACCTGGTTTTAATCCACAGCAGAGACCCGGGCCTCCGAACAATAGACCAGGTGAGCGGAGTTTAACCCTGTTTGACATACAAAAAACTGCATTAGCCAACTTTGAAAAGTTCTTGGCAAAAATATGAAAAATAAATGTAAATGCAATGAAAGTATAAATGTTGAATAAGGAAAACATTGTGGTAAAAGGAGAAATTGCTCATTATGAGCAATTTCTGTTTTCAAAAGTGCTCTGCTAAAAAGGTGTCAGAAAGCGTCTATATGTGGGGAAAGGGTTATTCCTTTCCAACATACAACAGAGGTGTCAGAAAGCGTCTATATGTGGGGAAAGGGTTATTCATTTCAAACATACATCAGAGGTGTCAGAAAGCATCTATATGTGGGAAAGGGTTATTCCTTTCAAACATACATCAGAGGTGTCAGAAAGCATCTATATGTGGGGAAAGGGTTATTCCTTTCCAACATACAACAGAGGTGTCAGAAATCATCTATATGTGGGAAAGGGTTATTCCTTTCAAACATACATCAGAGGTGTCAGGAAGCATCTATATGTGGGGAAAGGGTTATACCTTTCCAACATACAACAGAGGTGTCAGAAAGCGTCTATATGTGGGGAAAGGGTTATTCCTTTCAAACATACATCAGAGGTGTCAGAAAGCATCTATATGTGGGAAAGGGTTATTCCTTTCAAACATACATCAGAGGTGTCAGAAAGCATCTATATGTGGGGAAAGGGTTATACCTTTCAAACATACAACAGATCGGCAGCAGACAACTTTGAAAATGTATTGATAAAAATGTGAAAAATGTCCATAAATGAGAGCTTTAATTATTAAATAGAGTTGAACAATTTCTACTTTTGCCACAATGATTTCAAAAGTTGTCTGCTGCAGAGGTGTCAAAATGCGTCTTTGTGTTGGAAAGAGTTACTTTCTTCTATTTCTCATTTGTCTGTGATAGGAACTTAACCCTTTACCACATATAGACGCTTTCTGACTCCTCTGCAACAGACGGCTTTTTGAAAACATGGCCACAAAAGAAGAAATTGCTCAATGCGAGCAATTTCTCCTTTTGACACCATGTTTTCAACTATTCAATAGTTATACATTAATTTGTAGAGGTTTTCCATAGTTTTACCCAGATGTTTTTAGCTCACCTGAGCTTTGCTCAAGGTGAGTTATTGTGATCGCCTTTTGTCCGGCGTCCGTCATGCGTCAACTTCTTCTCCTCAGTAACCAGTGGGTCAATTTGGATGAAACTTCACAGAAAGCATCCTCTCAATGACCTCACCAGATTTCCTTCAAATATTTGGGATCCATGCAGAATTCTGGTTTCCATGGCAACGAAATGAAAAAAACTTCAAAATTCTTCTTCTCCCAAACTGGTTGGCAGATTTTCAAATAATTTTGTAGAAATGTTCCTTGGATGCCCCTCTATGAGATTCCTTCAAGCCATGTTGATTGGTCAAAAAACATGGCCGCCAGGGGGGGGCGGGGTTATTTTTCTTTATATGGCTATAGTGAAAACTTAAAAAATCTTCTCCTCCGAAAGTGTCAGGCCTATTTTCAAATAATTTTGTGGAAATGTTCCTTGGATGACCCTCTATCAGATTCCTTCAAGCCATGTTGATTGTTCAAAAAACATGGCCGCCAGGGGGGCGGGGCTATTTTGCCTTATATGGCTATAGTGAAAACTTAAAAAATCTTCTCCTCCGAAAGTGTCTGGCCGATTTTCAAATAATTTTGTAGAAATGTTCCTTTAGTGACCCACTATCAGATTCCTTCAAGCCATGTTGATTGGTCGAAAAACATGGCCGCCAGTGGGCAGGGCTATTTTGCATTATATGGCTATAGTGAAAACTTAAAAAATCTTCTTCTCCCAAACTGGTTGGCAGATTTTCAAATAATTTTGTAGAAATGCTCCTTGGATGACCCTCTATTATGTTGATTGGTCAAAAAACATGGCCGCCAGGGGGCGGGGCTATTTTGCCTTATATGGCTATAGTGAAAACTTAAAAAATCTTCTCCTCCCAAAGTGTCAGACCGATTTTCAAATAATTTTGTAGAAATATTCCTTGTATGACCTTCTATCAGATTCCTTCAATCCAAGTTGACATGGCCACCAGGGGGGGCGGGGCTATTTTGCTTTATATGGCTATAGTGAAAAGTTAAAAATCTTCTTCTACGAAAGTGTCCGGCCGATTTTCAAATAATTTTGTAGAAATGTTCCTAGGGTGACCCTCTATCAGATTCCTTCAAGCCAAGTTAATTGGTCGGAAACTATGGCTGCCAGGGGGCGGGGCTTATATAGCTAAAGTGAAAAAAAAAAAAAATCAGGTGAGCGATTCCAGGGCCATCATGGCCCTTTTGTTTTAAAAGTAGTCTGCTGCAGATTTGTTGTATGTGGGAAAGGGTTAAGAAAGATGCAAGTTTTAAGGTCCACTGACTGACAGCCATTCGAGGTTCTGTCAGGACTAATTGTTTGTGCATGTATTTATTTTTGGCTTCTAACAACTTCTCCTCTTTAATAACTGGGCAATTGGGATGAAATTGTTATAGGTATCATCCTCTCAATGTCCTCTCCTAAAGTACTCTAAATGTTTGGATCCATGCTAAATTCTAGTTTCCATGGCAAGCAAAAGAAAAAAACTTAAAAAGATCTTCTAACAAACTGGTTGGCAAACATTCAAATAATTTTACAGAAATGATCATTCGGTGATCCTCTATCAGATATCTTTAAGCCATGTTGTTTGGTCAAAAAACATGATGGCTGAGCTGGTGGGGCTGTATTGTCTTCAAAATTACAAAGTCAAAGTATAAATCATTTTGTAGAAATGTTACTTCAATCCATATTGATTGGTAAAACGAAACATGGCTACCAGGAGTGGGCATTATATTGCTTTAGTAAAAACTTTAACCCTTTCCCTCATACAACAATTTTGCTTCAGACGACTTTGAACATATTTTGTCAAAACAGAAAATCTCCATAATTGAATGGATAACCTATGACAAAAAGTGGAAAACATTGTGGCAAAAGGAGAAATTGCACGTTTTGTTTTCAAAGCCGTCTGCTGCAGAGGCGTCAGAAAGCGTCTATATGAGGGAAAGGGTTAAATTAAATTTTCTCCTCCGGAAGTACAAACCTGATTTTTCAAATAATTTTGTAGAAATGCTCCTTTGTTGACCCTCAATCAGATTTCTAATGATTAGTAGAAAAACATGGCCGCCAGTGGAGTGCTGTTTTGCCTTATATTGCTGTAATGGAATCTTTTCCTCCAAAACAATGTGGTGGATTTTCAAATAATTGTGTATAAATGTAGAAAATCTCTATAATTGAATGGATAACCTATGACTAAAAGTGGAAAACATTGTGGCAAAAGCACGTTTTGTGCAATTTCTTCTTTTGTCACACTATGTTTTCAAATAGCTGTCTGCTGCAGAGGCGTCAGAAAGCGTCTATATGAGGGAAAGGGTTATTCAAAAAATGAGTATTTGGGAAACTAAAGGTATGGTTGCTATATAGACAGGAAATTGCTATTCTAATTTATGTGTTTAGCACAGGTTCGACTGTTTAACCCTTTCCCACCTGCAGACGCATTTTAACGCAATAGCAGCAGACGACTTTTTAAAACATTGTGGCCAAAGGTGAAATTGCTCATGATGAGCAATTTCACCTTTGGCCACAATGTTTTCCACTTATAATCATAGGTTATCCATTCAATTATAGAGATTTTCCATTTTTGACAAAACATGTTCAAAGTCGTCTGCTGCAGAATTGTCGTATGTGGGAAAGGGATAACTATAAAAACTATGTAAAGTATAATTATTGAATAGAATTGTAAAACGTTTGTTGCATAAGGAAAAATGGGTCTTTATGATAATTTTCTCCTCTTTTCAGGATGTTTTCAAATGTCATCTGCTGCAGACGTGTTAAATGCATCTTTATGTGGGATTAAATAAATAAGGTTTCCCTTTCTGTTAAATTTTTAGGTCCGCCTCGGCCCCTGTTCCAGACAGGACCTAGACCCCTCGTTCCTCAGCAGCACCAACAACAGATGATGAGAGGCCCTCCCCCACGCCCCAATCAACAGCATCCCCCTCACAGAGCCCCTAATCAAGTAGGTCAACAGATTCCCCAGAGGTTCCAGGGTCAGAACCAAGCTCCCCAAAGACACCCAAATCAACAAATGACACCTCAAAGATTCCAAGTAAGTTTGCTTCATTAACCCTTTCCCTCATATAGACGCTTTCTGACGCTTCTGCAGCAGACGGCTTTTTGAAAACATAGCGACAAAAGAAGAAATTGCTCAAAACGAGCAATTCCTCATTTCGCCACTTTTAGTCATAGGTTATCCATTCAATAATAGAGATTTTCCATTGTTTGACAAAATATGCTCAAAGTCGTCTGCTGCAGAATTGTCGCATGAGGGAAAGGGTTAAACCTTTCCCAGATATAGACGCTTCTTTTGAGTACCTACATCATAGGGTTTGGTTTGACTTGAAGAGAGATACTGTGAGGGAAAGAGCTGTATACTACTCCTAATCTGTAGTTCTGGCTAATTAACCAGCCATGTCAAAATGAACCCAACTGTCACCACATGTACATGTACTATAATTATGTAACTTTAACCATGACACATTTTAACGCAATATCAGCAGACAACTTTTGAAAACATTGCGACAAAAGGCGAAATTGCTCATGATGAGCAATTTCACCTTTAGTCACAATGTGTTCAACTCTATTTAAAAATTCAACTCTCAATTATGGAGATTTTTCACCTTTTTGTCCAGATGTGTTTAACCCTTTCCTTCATATAAACGCTTTCTGTCGCCTCTGCAGCAGACTGCTTTCTGAAAACATAGTGACAAAAGAAGAAATTGCTCAAAACGTGCAATTTCTCCTTTTGACCACAATGTTTTCCACTTTTAGTCATAGGTTATCAATTCAATTATAGAGATTTTCTATTTTTTGACAAAATATGTTCAAAGTCGTCTGCTGCAAAATAGTCATATGAGGGAAAGGGTTAATGCAGGTCCGAAAATACTTTACTTTACTTAAATAAATTTGACTTGTGACAGTTAAAACCTTTAATTGCATAGTTTTAACAAATTGAAATAAATTAGGTTTTCGTTAGTGAGATACATAAAAGTAGAATAAGCAAAAAATTTTGAATTGTTTTTACCGATTTGTTAACCTCCTCCTACATTCAACAATTCTGCAGCGGGCAACTTTGAAAAAATCTGGGCAAAAATATGGAAAAACCTTAAAAAGTGAAAGTGTTATAATTGATTAATTTCTTCTTTTTACAACAAAGTTATGAAAATTATCTCCTTTTAAAGAATCCAAACCCGGGTCCACACGGTCCCGGCCCCTCACAGCCGCCTGGAGGGTTCAATCCAACACCGGACCAGTTTGTCCCTCTACTGACTGAAGAGGAACGGAGGCGGCAAGAGGAGGAACAACTTGGGAAGATGAGGGACATGGAGGAGAAGAAGAGAAAAAGGTGGGAAAATGATCTTTCATAACTTTGACCCCTTTCTCTCATATAGACGGTCCCAGGTTCGATCCCCAGTCGCGGCACGAAGGTCATGGTGGAGTGCCCTTGGGCAAGGCACATTTTCTAGCCTAGTACTGGTTTGTTTACCCAGGGATCATGAATAAGTGTACTGTCGCCATGATATAACTAAAATAATGTTCAAAACGGTATAAAACCATAATTAAAACAATCATGTAGACACTTTCTGACACCTGCAGCAGACGGTGTTTTGAAAACACAATGTTTTCTACTTTTAGTCATAGGTTATCCATACAATTATGAGATTTCCTATTTTTACCTCACCTAAGCCCAAAGTGCGAGGTGAGCTTTTGTGATCACTCACCGTCCGTCGTCGTCGTCTGTACGTCCGTCTGTTAAAAATTTGCTACAAATGACTTCTCCTACTTAACCAATGTTTTGATTTCAAAATAATTTCTTTAGGTGGTCCTGTTTTAAAGTTGTTCAAAGAATTTAATTCCAAGTAGAACTTTGGTTGCAGCGGCATCAGAAAAGGGGAAAATTGCCAAAACTTCAAAAATCTTCTTGTTCAAAAGTACTGCCTTGATTTGAAAAAAAATGTTCCTTGGGGCACCCACCCTCTACCAAGATTGTTCAAAGGCGGAGCTTGTTATCATCTCGGTTACGAAGTAAGCGAGAAAGGGATATAGTAACGGGACCCTCCGTATGTATGTCCGTCCGTCCTTCCGTCCGTAACAAACCTTGTCATCACTCTACACTAACCATTTCTTGACAGATCTTAACCAAACTTGGTATAAAGTAAGTATATGGTAACATCTTGAAGCCTATTGATTTTCAAGGTCATAGGTCAAAGGTCAAGCCCAAAATTGGACTTGCAATATTTTCAGCTGTGGCAACCTTGTCACCACTCTACACTGACCATTACTTGACGGATTTTAACAAAACTTGGTATAAAGTTACTTTATGATAATATCTTGAAGCCTATTGATTTTCAAGGTCATAGGTCAAAGGTCAAGCCCAAAATTGGACTTGCAATATTTTCAGCTGTGGCAACCTTCTCACCACTCTACACTGACCATTACTTGACAGATTTTAACAAAACTTGGTATAAAGTTACTTTATGATAATATCTTGAAGCCTATTGATTTTCAAGGTCATAGGTCAAAGGTCAAGCTCAAAATTGGACTTACAATATTTTCAGCTGTGACAGCCTTGTCACCACTCTACACTGACCATTCCTTGACCGATCTTTATAAAACTTATTATACAGTTAGTTTATGATAATATTTGAAGCCTATTGATTTTCAAGGTCATAGGTCAAAGGTCAAGCCCAAAATTGCACTTACACTATTTTCAGCTGTGGCAACCTTGTCACCCACTCTACACTGACCATTACTTGACAGATTTTAACCAAACTTGGTATACAGTTACTTTATGATAATATCTTGAAGCCTATTGATTTTCAAGGTCATAGGTCAAAGGTCAAACTCAAAATTGGACTTACAATATTTTCAGCTGTGGCAGCCTTGTCACAACTCTACACTGACCATTCATTGACCGATCTTAATAAAACTTATTATACAGTTAGTTTATGATATGTCTTGAAGCCTATTGGTTTTCAAGGTCATAGGTCAAAGGTCATGCCCAAAATTGAACTTGATTGAACTTACAATATATCTCAGCTGTGGCAACCTTGTCACTACTCTACACTGACCATTCCTTGACAGATCTTATCCAAACTTGGCATACAGTTAGTTTGTGACAATATTTTGAAGCCTATTGATTCAAGGTCATAGGTCAAAGATCGAAGTCAAAAATTGGACTTAAATATTTAGATCACAAGAGAACTCAATGGGAAAATGGAAAGCCGAGGGGATGCATCCGCTTTGCGGTGCCCTTGTTTTCCTTTTATGTGCATTGTAAAATCTTTAAAAATCTTCTTGTCAAAAAGTACTGGCCTGATTTAAAGATAATTTGGCACAAATGTTCCTTGGGGGACTTTCTACCAAGATTGTTCAAATTAATCCGATCCATTGAAAAACATGGCCGCAGGGGCAGGGCTTGTTTTCCAAATATGTGCATTGTAAAATCTTAAAAATTCTTCTTGTCAAAAAGTACTGGCCTGATTCAAAGATAATTTGGCACAAATGTTCCTTGGGGGACCTTCTACCAAGATTGTTCAAATTAATCAGATCCATTGAAAAACATGGCCGCAGGGGCAGGGCTTGTTTTCCAAATATGTGCATTGTAAAATCTTAAAAAATCTTCTTGTCAAAAAGTACTGGACTGATTCAAAGATAATTTGGCACAAATGTTCCTTGGGGGACCTTCTACCAAGATTGTTCAAATTAATCAGATCCATTGGAAAAACATGGCCACCATGGGCGGGGCTTGTTTTCCTTAAATGTGCATTGTAAAATCTTTAAAAATCTTCTTGTCCAAAAGTACTGGCCCGATTTAAAGATAATTTGGCACAAATACTCCTTGGGGGACGTTCTACCAAGATTTATCAAATTTTTAACTTGAGCATGTTGAGATTTTTTCAGAATGTTTGTCTTTAAGATATTTAGGCTAATTTCGAATGGTAACTTGGCCAAATTGAAGGAAAATCTGTATTTTTAACTTGAGCATGGTGAAATTTTGTCAGAAGGATTGTCTTCATGATATCAAGGCCAAGTTTGAATATGGTTTATGTCAGGTCACTAGACCAAATTAAAGGGAAATCTTGTTAACACACTAGTATTTGCTTACCTGATTGCAAAATCAGTTATCGTCATTGACTATCTGGTTGGCTTAACACAGGTGAGGGCTCAAGGGCCACAATGGCACTCTTGTTAAACATATGTAACAGACGACTTATGAAAACATTGTAGCAAAAGGTTCACAATGAGTAGTTTCTCCTATTGCCAGAATCTTTTAAAGATCTTTGTATTTTTCCTTAAATGTTACAAAATCGACTCATATGCTTATTCTTTGATTGTTGAAAAGGATAAATATGTTACAAAATATTACCACAACAAAATAAGAAAGCTCCTAAATATTTTAAAATATATAAACTTGTAGAATGTATGTCCATTCGTGCGTCTATGTTTTTGTCACATGTTGACCATTTAGTTGAATGTGTTAGTTAAAGACATGAGTTCCTTTAACCCTTTCCCTCATATGACAATTCTGCAGCAGACTACTTTGAACATATTTTGTCAAAAAATAGAAATCTCCATAATTGAATGGATAACCTATGACTAAAAGTGGAAAATATAGTGGCAAAAGGAGAAATTGCTAGTTTTGAGCAATTTCTTCTTTTGTCACTATGTTTTCAAAAAGCCGTCTGCTGCAGAGGCGTCAAAAAGCATCTATATGAGGGAAAGGGTTAACAGCCCTTTCAAACATACACTTTCTGAAGTCTCTGCAGCAGATGACTTTCGATACATTCTGGCAAAGCGGAGAAATTGCTCATAATAAGCACCTTTTCACCTTTTGCCAAAATGTTTTCAACTTTATTCAAAAATTGTTCTTTCTTTAGGCATATCCATATTTTTGACTAAATGTTTTAATATTCATCTGTCGTAATTTTGTTGTATGTGGAAAAATGGCCGAGCCCCGGTAGCTCAATCGGTAGCTACGCAGGCTGTCAATCCAGGGGTTTTGAGTTCGAATCCGGGCTCGGTCAACTTTCTTTCCGACGATTGACAAAAGTCAATGCGACATGTGTCATTCGTCTTCCACCAATGGGCTAAGTCTATGTGGAAAAGCAGCCAGTTGCTTGGGAAGTTTGTTGTGTGGAGTACTGGTGTGAGAAAACCAGGAAATGCATAAGTAGGTGAACTGGCCGCCGTGATATAACTGAAAAATTGTTAAAGATGGCGTTAAACCACAATCAATCAATGTGGAAAATGGTTAAACACTTCTTTATTTGTAGGGCTGAAAGATTTTCTAAGAATGATCCTGTTGAGGTAGCCACTACGTTAGGGAATCTGAAAGTGATAAAAACCACCACCAGACTCGGCCAGAAACGTTCTTCCACCTCCAATATAACAGAAATATCACCGGCCAAGATTATCAAAATGGAATTCAATCAACGACCAATGGTTAGTTACAGTACCTTGTGATTAACCCTTCCTCACATACAGCAAATATGCAGCAGACTACTTTGAAAACAAACAATTAAAAAAATGGAAACTCCCTTTAAATGAAAGTTCACTAATTCATAAGAGTTGAAAACATGGTGACAACAGGAGAAATGGATTTTTTTGAGCAATTTTCCTCATTTGTCGACATGTTTTCTAAAAGCCTTCTGCTGCAGAAGCGTTAGAAAGTGTCTATATGAGGAAAAGGGTTAATTAATAGACTGCCATTTTTAAAAAATTATAACATACAAATAAGTTTTCTTTGACTAATAAAATTCAAGTTGCCTGAATAAATGAATCTTGTTTGTGATGCAGTATTTTTGGGGTAGTCTGTCAACATCTGGGAATTTAAGAGTAACAATTTATATCAGAGTTTAAAGCATTTTTAGTGTTCGGAAAGATAATTACTTTATGTGATGTTAATGACTAGGATATAAAGAAATGATTTTCTATGTTGAAAAGAATTATCATTTATTACATGACAATGCTTGTGTCCAATTTAATATACATATTTCTTTATATGTCACATGTATAAATATAACATGACCGAATCACTTTTTTTGTATTCATCTGTGAATGTTTACTAATGGCTGAGAACTTGTATCCGGTAAACACAAACGTCACGATAGATGGACGAGGTAAAGTAACCATTATCGGTCATAACAATTTTTTTTGTGTGATAAGTTAAGTATTCCATGTTTGGACTATTTTTTGAAAAACGATTTTCTTTTTGTGTTTCGTCATGTGATAAAAAGTTTTATTAAACTCATCCAAGAAATTTATTATTAAGCTCGCCAGAGGCTTGCTTAGTAACAAGTTTCTTGAACTCGTTTCATAAAACTTTATATGAAATGACAACTCATGTCAGATCCTATATATATATATTCATATAATAAAACAGGAAACCGGCTCTGATGCGGATTTACATGCAAAATTACAGAAACAGAAAATGATCCGAGAAAAAATTCAACGTCAGAAAGAAGCCAGACGACAGGCTGAAGCTGAAAATAGACGCCAAAAGCTCAATGAAAAACTAGCTCTAGAAGGTAATTATTCACATTGATTGGGGTCAGAGGTCAGGGTCACAATGATCCAATTCGGAGACGCACCAGACCATCTTCCCAATATGCATGTGGACTAATGAAGCCAAGAAGGCTTATAAGATTAAAGACTTAACCCATTACTTCACACAGACGACATTTGACTCCTGCTGTTGCAGACGACTTTTGAAAACTGCAATAAAAGGTGAAATTGCTCAGATCAAGCAATTTCACCTTTTATTGCAATATTTTCAACACTTTATTAATATGATTCTTTCAGTTTTCTAGATTATTGAAATTGTTCGTCTGATGATTTTAAAGCAGATATCCTATGAAAAGCCATGTGAAGTAATGGGTTAACCCTTTCCTCAGATACAAATGACATCTGACACCTTTGCAGCAGACAAACTTTGCCCCCTTCGAAGAAGAGGGGTATATTGCTTTGCACATGTCTGTCAGTCGGTTGGTCGGTCGGTCCGTCCAATGCCTGGACCTATAGTCCTCAAACTTGACTTGGAGGTTGGGCCTGACCAGTAGATGAACCCTATTTATTTTAAGGTCAAAGGTTAAGGTCACAGTGACCTTGAACACAAAAACCTGTTTTAAGCTTGTCCGAGTGATAACTCAACAATGCCTGGACCTATGGTCCTCAAACTTTAGTTGGAGGTTGGGCCTAACCAGTAGATGAACCCTATTTATTTTGAGCTGATTGGGTCAAAGGTCAAGGTCACTGTAGGTCAAGGTCACAGTGACCTTGAACACAAAAAACTTTTTTAAGCTTGTCCGAGTGATAACTCAACAATGCCTAGACCTATGGTCCTCAAACTTGACTTGGAGGTTGGGCCTGACCAGTAGATGAACCCTATTTATTAGTTCCATTGATAACTTGAAAATGCCTCGCCCTCTTCATTCTTAACACAATGGTAGGGCACTGCAAATATCAGTCATCATCACAATGTGATTAAGAACTGTACCTACCATCCTCAAACTTTGAATGAACATTGTTCATAATCTTAAAACTGACTCATAGACATCCAATGTGAAATGACAAATCAGCTGGCATTTCGGTCCATGCAAATTTTACTCAATGGCCAATATTCCTCCCAACATGGCACTCAGGGGGGCATAATGTTTGACAAACATCTCGTTATAAACCAGCCTCTTCACTGGAAATAGGCACCATTTAACCCTTTACTTTATACAACAAATCTGCCGCAGACGACTTTGATAATATCTAAGCAGAAAAATGGAAAATATTGATTAATTAAGGTATAATTAATAAAAAGAGTTGAAAACATTGTGATAAAAAAGAAATTGCTCATGATGAGCAATTTCTCCTTTTGCCACAAATTTTTTAAAAGTCGTCTGCTGCAGAGGCGTCAGAAAGCGTCTATATGTGGGAAATGGTTAACAGTAGGGACCAGTACAAATTGGCCGTCACATTTTAATTGCCTGATCAGTGTTCTGTGACCCTTCTAGAAGCCATTTTCATTCGATCTTTTTAGGAATCCACTGTGGTTGAGTGGTTAGCGTCGGGGGATTCGAAACCTGGCATTATGAGCAATTTCTTCTTTTGCCACAGTGATTTGCAGAGGCGTCAGAAAGGGTTAACAGTTGGGACCAGTTCAAATTGGCCATCACATTTTTATTGCCTGATCAGTGTTCTGTGTCCCTACTGGTGTCAGAAAGCCAAGAAACATATTTTTAGACAGATTTGCATCAATGTATATATGTATATCTGTATTTGTCTTATGTTAACCCTTTCCCTCATATAGACACTTTCTGAAGCCTCTGCAGCAGACAGCTTTTTGAAAACATCGTGACAAAAGAAGAAATTGCACATAACGTGCAATTTCTCCTTTTGCCACAATGTTTTCCACTTTTAGTCATCCATTGGGTTATCCATGCAATTATAGAGATTTTCTATGTTTTGACAAAATACGTTCAAAGTCGTCTGCTGCAGAATTGTCGTATGAGGTAAAGGGTTAAAGATTTGATAATGCTGAATTAAAAAAAGAGAAAATGCTCATTTTGAGCAATTTCTTCTTTTCTCACAAATTTGGTGGAAATCATCTGTAGCCAAGGCATTTAAAAAAATCGCCTCTTTCAGCAAAAGGGATAAGAATTTCGATTTATTCTACATTACAGGAACATCAATTGAAGACTTGGATAAGGAACAGAAACAGGCATTTGCCATTAAAAAAATCCAAGATCAATTAAAAGTACAACAAGAACATTATAAGGCTTTAAAGCAACAACAACAGAACCCAAACAATTTAAATAGGCAGCAGTCAGCTGGTGCCAAATCAGAAAAAGGTAATCAAGTTGGCATAACTGGTCAAGGTCGAGGTCATATGATTCAAGGTCCACACGGTATTGTTAAAGGTCAAGGTCAACAAAATGTTGGTCAAGGACAACAAGGTGTTGGACGAGGTCAGAGTAATCAAAATGTTGGTCGAGGTGATATGATTCAAGGTCAACAAAATGTTGGACGAGGTCGTGGAAAGAGCATGGGATTTCAAGTGATGCAAGGAAGGCAACAGGGTGCTAACCCGATTAATGTGCAACCTGGCAACAGAACAGTTATTGCCCAGGGGTCAAAGTTTGCTAGAATGAACAGTATGGGTGCTGCCTCTCAGGCTCAATCGGCGGGTAGGATAGTGACCAGTGTTAAAGAAGAATCAAAGAGGACGGTGTTGCCTGGTGGAACACAACCTAGGGTAAGTTCATGACTTGTTAACTCTTTCAAGCCATTTTGATTTGTCAAAAAACATGGCCGACAGGGGATGGGCGGTTTTGCCTTGTATGGTTATAGCGGAAACTTTAAAAATCGTCTGCGTCAGAATGCGTCTACAAGTGGGAAAGGGTTAAGATATTCAATAATTGTCCCATGATTTCACAGGAGCCATATTGCTAGGCGTGCTCCTAGTTGCATTAAATGTTTCTAAGTGAATATGTATTAACCCTTTCCCTCATATAGATGCTTTCTGACGCCTCTGCATCAGGCTGCTTTTTGAAAACATAGTGACAAATGAAGAAATTGTTCAAAACGAGCAATTTCTACTTTTGCCACAATGTTTACCACTTTTAGTCATAGGTTACCAATTCAATTATAGAGATTTTCTATTTTTGGACACAATATGTTCAAAGTCGTAATGTAGAATTGTCGTTTGAGGAAAAGGGTTAACCACTTATTAGCTGGTGGTTAAAATCACTTTTAATATGGTTTTAATTCAGAGCTGAAAACATGCTCAAAAATGTAGAAATTGCTGGTTGTAATCAAATTCTGAGCTTATGTCATGGCGAATTGTCTGGTGTGCATGCGTTAACTTTTTCCTTTAAACGACTTCTTCTCCCTAACCAATTGGCCAATTTGGTTGAAACTTCATAGGAAGCATTCTCTCAATGTCCTCTCTTAAATTCCTTCATATTTTTTGGATCCATCCATAATTAAAAAAACTTCTTCTCCGAAAGTGTCGGGCCGATTTACAAATAATTTTGTAGAAATGTTCCTTGGATGACCCTTTATTAGACTCCTTCAAGAAATGTTGATTGGTTGAAAAACATGGCCACCAGGGGGCGGGGCTATTTTGCCTTATACAGCTATAGTGAAAACTTAAAAAATCTTCTTCTCCGAAAGTGTTCAGCCGATTTTCAAATAATTTTGTAGAAATGGTCATTAGGTGACCCTCTATTGGATTCCTTCAAGCCATGTTGATTGGTCCGAAAACATGGCCGCCAGAGGGCGGGCTATTTTGCATTATATGACCATAGTGAAAACTTAAAAAATCTTCTTCTCCGAAAGTGTTTAGCAGATTCTCAAATAATTTTGTAGAAATGTTCCTTGGGTGACCCTCTATCAGATTCCTTTAAGCCATGTTGATTGGTAAAAAAAAGCAAGACCGCCATAGGGCGGGGCTATTTTGCCTTATATGGCTAAAGAGAAAACTTAAAAAATCTTCACCTCCGAAAGTGTCAGTCTGATATTCAAATAATTTTGTAGAAATGTTCCTAGGCTGACCCTCTATCAGATTCCTTCAAGCCATGTTGATTGGTTGAAAAATATGGCCGCCAGGGGGTGGGGCTATTTTGCCTTATATGGCTATAGTGAAAACTTAAAATTATCTTCCCTCCGAAAGTGTCAGGCCAATTTTCAAATAATTTTGTAGAAACATTCCTTGGGTGACACTCTATAAGATTCCTTTAAGCCATGGTGGTTGGTATAAAACATGGCCACTAGGGGGCAGGGCTGTTTGGAGATTTGATTTTTGCCTTATTGCCGTGGAGCGATACTGGCCCTCTTGGGCCTCTTGTTTCTTGAAGTCAATTGCTGCATTAAAGTGAAAAAGTTTCATCAGAACCATTTCCCTCATACGACAAGTTTGCAGCAGACAACTTTAAACATATTTTGTCAAAAAATAGAAAATCTCTATAATTGAATGGATAACCTATGTCTAAAAGTGGAAAACATTGTGTCAAAAGGAGAAATTGCTCGTTTTGTTGAAACCATTGAAATAATATACCTTTTACAGTGTCCAATCTAGGACTCGAAAAACAAGGTGGACATTTTGTCGGAAAATTGATTTTATGAACAAAATGAGTATTTTTTCCTTCCTTTTCTATGTATATAAATACCCGCTTCCATACGAATTTAGGGGGGAACATCCAAAACAGTGTGAGAATTAGCGTGATCTCCCCCTTCTAGATTGGACACTGCTTTTATAACAAATATTTTTTTTCACAGAGAATTGTATTAGAATCTGCCAAACCTAGTTCTGTGTCCATAGAGGGACTGTCGTCAAAGCCAGATCTCGGAAAAATCCAAGGCTTATGTACAACAGTTGGCATCGTGGAGAACTTTAACTACAGGATTGAAGAGAGGAGGGTTCTAGTCCGGTTTGCTGACCAGTCTCAGGCAAACAAATTTGTCAGCAAGTACAATAGGTATGTATGTGTAGCAATGCGGACTGTTAATCCAGGGGTTGTGAGTTAGAACCCAAGTATGGCCAACATTTTTTCCGATGTTTGATAAATTCAATGCAACTAGCGTCATTCGTCTTCCACTAATGGGCAAACAGTCTGTAGAAGAGGAGCCAGTTAGATTGTTGTGTGGAGTACTGGTGTGAGAAAACCTGGAAACGCATGGATAGGTGAACAGGCTGCCGTGTTATGACTGAAAAAATGTGGAAAACCACGTTTACCCTTTCCCTCATATAGACGCATTCTGACGCCTCTGCAGCAGACAGCTTTTTGAAAACATAGTGACAAAAGAAGAAATTGCACAAAACGTGAAATTTCTCCTTTTGCCAAAATGTTTTCCACTTTTAGTCATAGGTCATCCATTCAATTATGGAGATTTTCCATTATTTGACAGAATCTGTTCAAAGTCGTCTGCTGCAGAATTGTCGTATTCATGAGGGAAAGGGTTAAAACCCAATAAATCGATGTGTTCCGTATTTGATAAGAACCTTGAAGTACCTTTCAGTGTCTTAGATATTTTGTAAACAAATCTTGCTGTAGTCTTTAAGCTTAATTTGTAATACTTGAGGAGAGCTTATGCCATACACCCGTCCATTTCAGATAAGAAGTTTGATTAAGGTATGTTATAGTCCAAATACAATAGGTTCATTTACTAACTCTGTACCAGTCATGTGTATTTTGGATACTTAGATGTGTTCGTGCTTCAGTTGCTGAGTGTAAGCAGTTTATCTAGATCTCTAGATAAGGAGAGTTGTGTACATTCTAATATCCTTATTTTACCCTCTAACCCTATGCTGTGGGTACTCAAAAGAATTGAGACGATTCTTTTGAGAACACACATCATAGGGTTTGGTTAGATGATATGAGAGATATTAAGGGTAAAAGAGTCGTATACTCCTCCCTATCTGGACCTCTGTATTATAATTCCTGCTTCAGGAACCTTGGAGAATTCTTGGTCAAAAAAATAAGTTAAGTCTGGTGGAGATTTTAAATTGACCATTTGTGCAAGTAAAATCTGCACCAATCCCATGCTCTACCAATATGAATTTTCTCTAATAGAATATGCTTATAATTACTATGCAGAGTTCTATAAAAGGGGCGTTTTTCATGTTCTAAAATCCTTATTTGACATTAAAACCCTATGTTGTGGGTACTCAAAAGAATCGTCTCAGTGAGGCGATTCTTTTGAGTACCCACAACATAGGATTTAATTGAGTAATAAGAGAAATATTGTGGTGAAAAGACCTGTTCACTCCCTCTTATCTATTCCTCTGAATATGTCATTGGGTGACATTGTTTACCTGATATGATGGAATCAAACATCTCGGCTTTGAAAACTTCTCGGGGTAATATTGCAAATATATTGAGTAGTTCAATTAGGATTTTGATAAAAAATATTTAAGGAAAAGAGGAAATAACATTACTTGTTACAAGCAATTTCTCCTTGTTTCACAATGTTTTCAAGTCATCTGCAACAGTGTCTGTTGTGTATCGGTAATCATATTAAAGCGAAATATGAAAACTTCCTGGTAGTGACGAAAGCTAACAGTATTTGCATTTTGACGCATCTGCAGCAGATGACTTTTGAAATTATATTGGCAGATGGAGAAACTGCTCATACTGAACAATTTATCCTTTTATCACAATGCTTTAAATATATTGAATAATTTAAAATATTTCAAAGATGTCTGCTGCAGGATTGTTGTATGTTAGAAAAGGTAGAGTTAAAATAATTTGAAAAGGTTGGACCTGTTCATGCCTCATCATCAATATTTTGGTATCTATCAGTTTTCTACATACGTCAAATCTGCGGCAGATTTCAAACATCTGGGCAAAACACAGATAATTTATATAAATGAAGGTATAGTTACTGAAAAGATTTGAAAAGCTCGTTTTGAGCAATTTATCCTTTTGTAAACGATGGTCTCAAAAGTTGTATGCTGCAGAGTTTATCAGATAGTAACTGTGTGTGGGTAAGGGTTATCTCTTTCCCACATATAGACGCTTTCTGACGCCTCTGCTGCAGATGATTTTTGAAAACATTGTGAGAAAAGGGGATATTGCTCAAAATAAGCAATTTTCCATTTTGCCACAATGTTTTCGACTCTATTAAAAAAATATCCTTTCATTATAGAGATTTTGTCAATTTTGTCTGGATATTTTTGAAGTCGTCTGCTGCAAAATTGCTATATGAGGGTAAGGGTTAAATTGTCGACGATGTCGGTTAAAGCTCATGCAAATGTTCCTCTTCTTATTCCAGGTACATGTTGGATCTCACACACATTAAGGTGAGACACGTGAGTAACATGAGTTGAAATCTGTCACGAAGAAACAGAAGGTGATAACTCCCGATAACTCCCGGACTGGTTGATTAGTGACGATACAACACAGCTGTTCTATGTGTAATAATATTGTGTCCTCAAAGATCCTGCAGTCACCTTCCTGGACTGTATTTACTGCAATGTGGACATTTTCCATTGATATCCGTATGACTGGGATCCAGGTAAACTCCATTGACATCTGTATGACTGGGATCCAGGTGAACTCCATTGATATCCGTATGACTGGGACCCAGGTAAACGAGAGTAGTGTTACAAGAGGACTAGACTTGCTGGGTCGAGGACTCTACTGCTTAAAGTGTGAAACTCTGTATACAGAAGGCCTTACAGATACAGCTAGTCATTAGAAAACAGAAACAAGATGGATTACCATTAAAAATCCTCATCAGGCCATATAATGGACAATAAAAAGGATTGCGGCTTGTGAAACGGACAGACTAAAATAGTTTAAATTGTTAAACATTAGGATTTCATTATCAGATTGTTAATTCAATTTTAACTTTTTATTTCCCATACAAATTCATGTTTTAATAAAGGGAAATATTAAAGAGCATTGTATTGATGTTATAAAACTGGGGAAAGCCTACACAGTGTTAAATGTATGTTGATGTCACTAAGAAGTGTTTGATGTAAACATTAAGTCAGGAATGTGCTAACTTCATATTTAAATGTAAAAGATGACTTTGTATACAGACTTATGCCTTCTGTTAACGTAACTTAGCTATGAATCATGAGCCATGTCAGATGTAATTAAGGATATTTACTGTTGTATTTATGTAAGAAATCTGTTTTACAATGCATACATCCTTCCCCAAATTGACTATTGTTGTCCAATTTGGGGTAGTTGCAGTGACAACCAGTTTGTTAAACACTATATATAGATGTTAAAAAAGTGCAGCTCAAATAATCCTTGACAAACCTTATGACACACCAAGTGATGATCTCTTTCAACAACTTAATTGTTATAACTGTCTTAATATAAATTTTCCAGAGGCTCACATGGAAGACTGGGTACACCCAAATGTGCTGCCTCTATTAATAAAATCTTCATTATTATCATTATTATTATTGTTTAGTGTACTTATTGTGAAGTCAAGACTTGGTACTCTTAATGAAATAACAGTAAACAGTTTTGTTTTAAGTTCTATGTTTTGTCAGGATTCATCTAAATGAAATAACAGTAAACAGTTTTGTTTTAAGTTCTATGTTTTGTCAGGATTCATCTAACTGAAATAACAGTGAAAAGTTTTGTTTAAGTTCAATGTTTTGTCAGGATTCGGTGTTGCTAAGGAGGTAATTACACATCTAATGTATTTATTCTATATTAGTTAATTATTAGTTCTTAATATCACAGATTCACCTGTGTTGTAAATTAATTATTGAAATTCAGGAGACATTTCCTGTATAGTTTGTGTCAACTTAAACACGAAAGCTTTCCTGTAAAAACAGTTAAATAATAATGTTGATATTTAGACCTTATTTTGTCTATTTGTACTCAAGACTTCATGTGTTAGACTATGTATCAGAAAATATGTATATTTCAGTACAAAAACATTGTATATTATTTTGAATAAAATGCCATCTTCAGATGTACTTACTATAGTATATTACATGGCATTTATTACATTGATAGCCATATCACTTTCGGGAGGAAAACATTTATAAATGTGTCTAACAAGTAAGGAATGACTAGACATTACAATAAGGATGGCATAAATATCATAAAGACTAATAGGGTCTACAGAAATATACTCTGTGCTCTGACTTGGCCTGTTGATTGGTCAGTTTGGAGAGTTAATACTCTTCTGCCCAATCAAATGCTTCAGCTCGAATTTTGAGAAAAAGGAATATATTTTTGGGACCATTTCACAATGTGTGATATGGATATACATGTTTTAATGATCACCGCCTTTAAGACTGTTGATACTAAGTTGTAAATCAAGCTGTTATAGTTTTCTGTTAATTGGAATAAAATAAATTAGAGACACTGAACTGATACACTTTTGTTAGGAAACATACCATGTTATACTTTTTATAAATATGGTAACCACCAAATTGCATCCATGTTCTCTCGATGGGTCAATGTTCAATATGATGTTGATTTGCTTAACCTTTTCCCACATCCAACAAATCTGCAGCAGACGACTTTGACAATGTTTAGTCAAAAATATTGAAACTTCCCTATAAATGATAGTTTATTTATGGAATAGAGTTGAAATTATTGTGGCTAAAGGAGAAATTGCTCGTTATGATCAATTTCCTCTTTTGCCACTATGATTTCAAAAGTTGTCTGCTTCAGATGTGTCAGAATGCGTCTACAAGTGGGAAAGGGTTAATCTTTCCCTGATACAGTCCAATCAGGCCATTACAGCTAACATCTTTTGCAGTCATTTTGGAAAAAGGAGAAATAACTCGTCATGGACAATTTCTTCTTTTCACATAACGTTTACAGTTGTGCATGTTAACTTTACTTTCAAATATCCACATAAGAATTATTATTTTTCTCAGAAATAGCCAACCAAGGAAAGAGATAAGAATTCACTTTGTCAATGTTATCAGCTACATGTATTAATGATTACAGTAAATATGTTTGTAAACAAAACATGTTGAAATATTACTGTATACATGTGTAATTTTAAAGTGCTTTGATGTTGCTTTATGTTCAATAAAATGTATTATTCAAAGCTTTAAAACAACTTTTATGTCAGAAAATATAAATCCGTCTTTTTAAAACAAAACGGGCTTAAGTGTTCACTACTTTGGAATTTCCAATTTGGGTTGTAGCTTTAAAATATTTCACAAATGTGATGTATGTAATATAAAAGCAAGCTTTAGGCTTAAAACTAATGAGATATGACTTGAACTTTGTTAAATCAAAATACCATTTCCACTATGAATTAGTTATTTATTATTCAGCAAATTGAAATATTCCATTAATCTATTACCATTTTCTGTATTATATTCTTGCAAATTAAGAAAGTGTTGTGCTTTTAACAAAGTAGCAAACGTTCTGAGAAAAGAAGAACTTGCTTATAGGCTGTTTACTTTTGTCACAATGTTTTCAAAGGCTTCTTCCTTAGGGGCATTTTAAAGTAACAAATGTTCTGAGAAAAAGAGAACTTGCCTATGAGCAGTTTACTTAACTCACAATGTTTCTAAGGTCTTCTGCTGCAGAGGCATCATCAGAATAATCCATGTTGATTAAGGAATTGAATTTGTGTCTTTTTCACGAATTCAAATAACAAAATCAGGGTGTTTTTATATAGATCATTGCTCAAATTTAATTGTAGAAAACCGTACATGTAGTATCTGAGATTTTCTATCAAGAATCATGTTTAAGCTTGACTTAAGCTAGATATTGGGAGTACCTCAACAATTTAACTCGCCAATTGATCAAATGTATCCATGTATGCACTCTGTTCTGACTTTTATAGCCTATTGATACTTAACCCTTTCCCTCATACGACAATTCTGCAGCAGACGACTTTGAACGTATTTTGTCAAAAAATAGAAAATCTCCATAATTGAATGGATAACCTATGACAATAAGTGGAAAACATTGTGGCAAAAGGAGAAATTGCATGTTTTGTGCAATTTCTTCTTTTGTCACTATGTTTTCAAAAAGCCGTCTGCTGCAGAGGCGTCAGAAAGCGTCTATATGAGGGAAAGGGTTAATCCTTTCCCACAAACAGCAAATCTGCAGCAGACAACTTTAAAAACATATATGCAAAAACATGAAAAATCCCTATTAATGAGAGTTTAATTGTTAAATAGAGTTGAAAACATTGTGAAAAAAGGTGAAATTGCTCATCATGAGCAATTTCTTCTTTTACCACAATGTTTCAAGAAGTCGTCTGCTGCAGAGGCGTTAGAAAGCGTCTATATGTGGGAAAAGGTTAACAAGAGAAGTATTCATTGAAACTACTTTTTTTTTGACATACAAGCTATACACCATACAATTAATTATCTATTGGTGTTTTACACTGTAGTGTTTGAGATGCAATTTCTAGACATGCTGGGTATATATAAAGATCTAGATGTTTAAGATATTAAAAAAAACCTATTTGTCAGTTCAACCTCATAGGGGATACAGTAAATGTGTTCTTATTCAGACGATTTTCTTTTTTCAACACATATGATAGAATTCAAAGCACTTTTTACTATTACTATAAAAGAAAACAGTTATTAGTTTTTCAAGGGGTTGCTTGATTTTCATAGCATCATCCTTCTTTTTATCGGATTCTCTGACAGACATGAACTGTTTGTAGAATTGTTTGTGTGTAAAGCTTCTTAACTTTTATAACACAGTTGAAACATAATAAAACACTTTGTATCAATAATACTCCTCAACCCTTTCCCTCATATAGACGCTTTCTGACGCCTCTGCAGCAGACGGCTTTATGAAAACATAGTGACAAAAGAAGAAATTGCTTAAATGAACAATTTCTCCTTTTGCCACAATGTTTTCCACTTTTAGGCATAGGTTTTCCATGCAATTATAGAGATTTTCTTTTTTTGGACAAAATATGTTCAAAGTTGTCTGCTGCAGAATAGTCGTATGAGGGAAAGGGTTAATTACAAAGTGTTTAAATGACTTTCTTCCATTTGGAAGAACTAATATACAAAGATTTTACTTGGAAAAGAATTTTTATCTATTATGATCCAACTTCTTTTTCCTCAATATTAACAAAGCGCAGCAATGTCGAGACATTTTTGAATACGATGGTGTGAAAGCGGAAGATTCCTCAACAATAATTTTAAAACTTTGTGAAAAAAGAAGCAATCATTTAACAGCTACTTTACAAACTATTTCTGGATAAACCATTATTACACTTTGATAAATTAAAAACATAAATCATGTAATAACCGATATGCCATTTTAACTCGTTTCCACTTAAAGACTTATTTTGGCCAATCTGCATCAGACAACTGTTGAAATCCTTTTGGCAAAGGGAAAAATTGCTCATAATGAGCAACTTCTACTTTTGCCACAATGTTTTCAACTCTATATTAAGAATATACTTGAATATATTGAGGTTTTCTATTTAATTAACTATTTGTTTTCAATGTTGTCTGCTTAAGATTTGTCATAGGTGGGAAAGGATTAATGATCATCTTGATAGGAAGGGGATTGTTGAAAATGTGGAAGGGGAGAAATTGGATAAAAAACTAACAATATCTGCATTTTAGCTCCACCGGCTGAAAGCAAGTAGAGCTTATGTCATGGCAAATTTTCCGTTGTGCGTAAACTGTTTGCTTCAAACGACTTCTCCTCCCTAACTACTTGGCCAATTAAAATGAAATTTCATAGGAAGCATCCTCTCAATGTCCTCGCCTAAATTACTTCATTTTTTTTGGATCCATCCATAATTCTGGTTTCCATGGCAATCGAAAGAAAAAGATAGTGAAAACTTAAAAAATCTTCTCCGATTTTCAAATAATTTTGAAGAAATGTGCCTTGAGTGACCCTCTATCACATTCTTTCAAGCCATCTTGATTGGTCTTAAAACATGGCCGCCAGAGGCGTGGCTATTTTGCCTTATATGGCTAAAAATGAAAACTTAAAAAATCTTCTCCTTCAAAATTGTTGGGCCGATTTTCGAATAATTTTGTAGAAATGTTCCTTGAGTGACCTTCTATCACATTATTTCAAGCCATCTTGATTGGTCTTAAAACATGGCCACCAGAGGCGTGGCTATTTTGCCATATATGGCTATAGTGATTTTCAAATAATTTTGTAGAAATGTTCCTTGGGTGACCTATCTAATTGACCTTCTATTAGATTCCTTTTAGAAATGTTGATTGGTCAAAAAACATGGCCGCAAGGGGGTAGAGCTATTTTGCCTTATATGGATATAGTTAAAACTTAAAAAACTTCTTCTCGAAAGTGACGGGCCGATTTGCGAATAGTTTTGTAGAAATGCTCCTTTGGTGACCCTCTATCAGATTCGTTCAAACCATGTTGATTGGTCAAAAACTACGGGGAGGGGCTGTTAGCCTTTTTTTGGCTTTAGTGAAAACTTTTAAAATGTTCTCCTCCCAAACTATTTAACCGATTTCCAAATAATTTTGCAGAAATGTTCCTCGGGTGACACTCCACAAGATTCCTTCAAGTCATGGTGATTGGTCAAAAAACATGGCCGCCAGGGGGGGGGGGGCTGTTTTGAAATTTAACTTTTGCCTAATGGCAGTGGAGCGATACTGGCCTTATTGGGCCTTTGGTTCCACTATGTTTTCATAAGTCCACTCCTGCAGATGCTCTTTAACCCTTCTGTATCAAGTGAAGGGTTAGGAGCAGATAATTTCACCCTTTCCCACATACAACAAATTTGCAGCAGATGACATTGAACATGTAAATAATCTCCATAAATAAAGAGTTTTATTATGAAAAAGAGTTAAAAACATTGTGAGAAATCATGAAATTGATCATAATGAGCAATTTCGCCATTTGCAGCAATGTTTTTTCAAGTCATCTGCTGCAGAGGCGTAAGAAAGTGTCTGTATGTGATGTGGGAAAGGGTTAATAAAATGGAACTTTGGAAATTAATAGGGAACACTATGAAACTATCTAAATGGTTTATCAATGAAACAGTTTAACCATTTCCACATACCGCATATTTGTAGCAGACAACTTTGAAAAGAGCTAGTGAGGATATGAAAATCTCTTAAAATGAAAGTATGATATTTGAATAAAGTTGAAAACATTACGGCAAAATGCTGTGTGCTTCAAATGCCTCAGAATGCATCAACATGAGGGAAAGGGTAAAACAAAACAAATATCTCTAGCATGTAGTGTGTAGCCGTCTACAGAGTAAAGAATGGGATGTATTCAGTAGACTTACACTTTTGTCGGCACTGGTTTGATTAAGAAAATCACAAATATTATTCCATGTCATTTAATTTTTTTGTGACATAATATTTTTTTTTTATGATATATGGAGAAAAATCCATATTTTTCTCTCTCACATTTGTTTGTAAATATCGCGTATGATATATCTTCATAGAAGTGAGACACATATGTTATAAAAAGTCATTGACTTGGTGCCATTTTACTTTATTTGAACCCTTCAGCTGGAAGGGTTTATCTTTGGACTACAGATGATACTGTCATGATTGAATGCGGCCAGGTACAGCCCCACGCATTGGGCAATATTTAGACAATATTCATATCGATGGCTTGGCGTGAAACGGTTGTAACTAAAATTGGTATTTTTTTACCGAGGTTATTTACCTCGCCATAAAGTCTTTATAAGCGTTAAATCATTTTTCTTGGTAAACAATGGAAATTTAGGTGCCATTGCTCGTTCTGAGCAATGGCACCTAAATTTCCATTGTTTACAAAAGGGTCAAAATTGCCCCTAATCCAGGGTTTTCAAAATAGGTTTTGAGTTTCACTCCAAGCCCTCGATATAATAGAAGAACAAAAATTAAGTTAACTATTTTGCATATCCGATTATATCATATTTGACATATTAAGTTGTAGGATTTAGCAGCATGCACCCACCTATCATCTATATTTTTAATTTTCAATTAGCGACCAGTCTATTTGACACCTACTCATAACAGAGTAGGAATTAGGAGCAACCCTTTTTGATTTTAAGTTCCTCAAATTTTAACCCTTACCCTGAAACAGACCAGATTTGATGCCTTACCAGCTATTGAAAAGCTTGTGATGAAAGGAGATTTGATTTTCTGACATTTTTTTTTTAACCAGACTTTATAACATGTTAGCCACATCAAATAAATGTGGGGTGTTTTTCATTCCTTCCATTTGAGATACACCACAGGAAATCTAATCTTCGAAGGTTTTAACCCTTTCCCACATACAACGAATCTGCACATAGACGACTTGAAAATATCGAGGCAGAAGATCTCTATAAGTGAAAGTAAAATTATATCATAAATGACGTCGCCAGCATGAAATAACGTCGCCAGCATGAAATGACGTCGCCAGCATGAAATAACGTCATTATATATTTTTATATGGAGTTAAAAACATTGGGGCAAAAGGAGAAATTGCTCATTATGAGCAATTTCTCCTTTTGCCCCAATGTTTTCCAAAGTCGTCTGCTGCAGAGGCGTCAAACTGTCCTATTTCTGGTCATAATCACTTATTACCCTTTTCCACTAACAACAAAACTGTAGTAGTCGACTTTAACCCTTTCCCATGTACAACAAAACTGTAGTTGTTGACTTTAACCCTTTCCCATGTACAACATCTGTAGCAGATGCCTTTGAAAACTTCTAAGCAACAATGAAGAAAACCTATATAGCTAAAAGTTTGAATAAATTTGCAAATATTATGGCAAAAAGAAAAATTGCTCATCATGAGCAATTTCTCTTTTGTCTTATTATTTTCCAAATGTGTCAGCAGGAGGGTAATACTTAAAACATCTAGGCACAAATATGGAACATCTCTATTGTATGAATGTATAATCATTGAATAGAATTGTGGCAAATGGAGATACTACTCATTCATGGTACAGTTGCAGCAAAATGGGTCTGCAAGTGGGAAAGGGTAAACAAACAGCTGGCAAATAGCAATGGCTTTAGTGCGAATCAGTTGTAACTGTATTTAATTTAAATAGCAGTTACAACTATTTCGCGCCGAGTCAACGATTCAATCTGTACTCAACCTTTCCCATATGCAAACACATTAAGGTGCATCTGCCGCAGGTGACTTGAAAATATTGTGGCAAAAGAAGAAATTACTCATCATGTGTCATTTCGCATTCTGACACAACTTTATTCAATAATACATTCTCATTTCAAAGAGATTGCCACCATTTTGCCTAGATGTTGCCTAAATTCATCTGCTGTAGATTTTGTTGTATGAAGGAAAGTGTTAGATGCCCTAGATGAGGGACATGTTTCATGTTCTAAAATCCTTATTTGACATTCAAACCCTATGTGAGACGATTCTTTTGAATACCCCCACAACATAGGATTTGGTTAAGTAATAAGAGAAATATTGTGGGTAAAAGACCTGTTTGCTCCCTTGTATCTAGTCCTTTGGGTTATGTGATCTTGAATCCAGTCATTGTCTGAAGCTACATTTGGGAATATATTACTATATTACTGAGACAATGAAGGCTCAGAGGACACTTTACACAGTAATGATTGGGTCTTCACTGTTTTAACCCACATACAACAAATTTGCAGCAGATGTCTTTGAAATAATCTCGACAAAAATTATTGAAAAGAGTTGAACAAATTGTGGTAATAAGGAGATATTTTTCGTTTTGAGCAATTTCTCATTTTGCCACAATGTTTTCAAAAGTCGTCTGCTGAAAGGGTGTCTGTATCTGTGAAAAGGTTTAAATGCAACAAGACCTTTTTATTGCTGGATGCTGTGCCAAAAATATTTTTTTTCTGGATTAGAAACATTTTGACGAAAGCAAGTTAAGTCATTCAATGTTTAAACATCATCTTTTGCAACTTTATAATTATTTTTACAACTATTCCAAATCCTTATAGCAATAATAAAAAAAAATGTCCCTTTAATCCTTAATCCAATACTTGATTTAAAAATGGATTAACAGTTAACCCTTTCCCTCATACAACAATTCTGCAGCAGACGACTTTGAACATATTTTGTAAAAAAATGGAAAATCTCTGCAATTGAATGGATAACCTATGACAAAAAGTGGGAAACATTGTGACAAAAGGAGAAATTGCACGTTTTGTGCAATTTCTTCTTTTGTCACTATGTTTTCAAAAAGCCGTCTGCTGCAGAGGCATCAGAAAGCGTCTATACGAGGGAAAGGGTTAAAGAAAGTGCGAGTTTTTCTTGGGAGGTTCGAGGGTTTTCGTCATTACACTATGTACATATTCCATTTACTAGCAAGATGCTACTTTCTTTTCATTCATGTCAACGGGCCTTAAAATTTCATTCATTCGTTCATTCTTTTCATTCCATCAACTTATCCTTTCCCACATACAACAAATCTGCAGTGGACAGCTTCGAAAACATCAATGCATAAATATGGAAAATCTCTATAATATGGATAGAAGTATATTAAAGTGTTGTTAATATTGCGGCAAAAGCATAAATTACTTAAAAGGAGCGATTTCTTCTTGTACGACAATATTTGCAAATTCTTCAAAATGCGGCAAAGGGTGTAATATTGCCAGAAAATAATATAAAATTTACATTTCATAATCATATTCATTTTGTTTCATTTACAAATGAAAACATTTTTTTTTTTTTAAGGGAAACCCTTTTGAGTAAAATCAAATATAATGTTGCTGTTAAGGATTTAGATGTGTATAGTGTACAAAGTTGACATTTAAATCTCTTTGGTTTTCTGAAATATACACTGTCTAACATGATTCGAAAGTTCCAATGTACATTTACCAATTATGTGACAATTTTTTTACTTAAAGGCTTTTACTTGCCAAAACAATAAACCCTTTCCAATAAACAAGAAATTTGCAGCAGACGACTTTCGTAAACATCTTGGCAAGAATGTGAAAACTATGATAAATGAAAGAATAGTTATTGAATAGAGTTTAACACATTAAGTCAAAAGGATGATGAGCAATTTCTCCTTTTTCCACAATGTTTTCTAGAGTAGTGTGCTGCTGGTCTGTCAAGGAATAGTGGTTCTAGATGTTGACAGGGTATATATATATATATATATATATATATATAGTTGCAAAATAAATCGCAATATTTTTAACCCTTTCCCACATACAACAAATTTGCAGCAGACGACTTTCAAAACATCAAGGAAAACATACGGAAAATCTCTAAATGAAAGTTTAATCATTGCATAGAGTTGAAAACATGTTGGCAAAAAGAGAAATTGCTCATTATGAGCAATTTCTCCTTTTGTCACCATGTTTTCAAAAGTTGTCTCCTGCAGAGGCGTCAGAAAGTGTCTATATGTGTGAAAGGGTTAAAGCTTGGAATGTATCAATTTGTGATCTGATTTTCAAAAATATACAGCAAGCAACATTTGATAAACATTGTGGCAGAGGAAGAAATTTCTAATAATGAGTGATTTCTCCTGTTGCCACTATATTTTAGTCACTATTCAATAATTTCACTTTCATTCAAGAGACTTTCCATATTTTTGTCTGCATGTATTCAATGTTGTCTGCTGCTGACTTGTTGCATGTGGGAAAGAGTTAACATATTAAGACTACAGTTCTAATGTATATTTAAGAATTTGATGACAGAAAGTGTAAATGTTATCATTGATAGGCTTTCAATAATATAAAAAAAACCACTTAAGATCTGTAAGTATTAGGTAATGAGATAATAAGTGTTCTAGATCACAAAAAATAACTGTATTGAAGAGGCTTGCTTGTTGAAGACTTAACCCTTTCCCTCATACGACAATTCTACAGCAGACGACTGAACATATTTTGTCAAAAAATAGAAAATCTCTATAATTGAATGGATAACCTATGACCAAAACTGGAAAACATTCTGGCAAAAGGAGAAATTGCTCGTTTTGAGTAATTTCTTCTTTTGTCACTATGTTTTCAAAAAGCCGTCTGCTGCAGAGGCGTCAGAAAGCGTCTATATTAGGGAAAGGTTTAAATAGGTTGTTGCTGCTGTTTAGTCCAGGTTTTCAGGGTCCAACCTGAGAACATTTCAGATGCAACCCTTTCTAAAAGGGGGTGTCCAAATTGGATATGTCAAGGGTCATTACTTATCAGAGAACTAGGCTTTGCACTATCCAATATACAACAAACCTTGTTGCAATGCCTTTCTGGCTTTCTGCTAAAAGGTACGATACAGTAGAATAAGTGTGGCTACAATTGTCTTCATTTTCCATATATATAATTATTATGTCTCCCCCCCATTACATGGGGGTGACATATTGTTTTTGCCCGTTCCGTCCGACCTTCCGTCCGTCCTTCCATCTGTCACACTTGTTTCCGCTCAATAACTGAAGAACGCTTGGGCGTAGGAACTTCATACTTGGTATGCAGGTTGGTCATGACCAGTAGCTGACCCCTATTGATTTTGATAACAGAAGGTCAAAGGTCAAGGTCATGGTGACCTTGTGAGGTAAAAAATGGTTTCCATTCAATAACTGAAGAACGCTTTGGCTGAGGAACTCCATACTTGGTATGCAGGTTAGCCATGCCTAGTAGAAGACCCCTATTGATTTTGATTGGTGCTGGTTGGTCACCACCAGCAAATGACCCCTATTCATTTTAAGGTCACTAGGTCAAAGGTCAAGGTCACATCTGTCAAACTTGTTTCCGCTCAATAACTGAAGAACGCTTGGGCATAGGATCTTCATACTTGGTATGCGGGTTGGTCATGACCAGTAGATGACTCCTATTGATTTTGATGTCAGAAGGTCAAAGGTCAAGGTCATGGTGACCTTGTGAAGTAAAAAATGGTTTCCGTTCAATAACTGAAGAATGCTTGGGCCGAGGAACTCCATACTTGGTATGCAGGTTGGCCATGCCCAGTAGAAGACCCTATTAATTTTGAGGTCAAAGTCAAGGTCACAGTGACTTTGAGCTGAAAGATCACAGTGACAATGAGCTGAAACATTGTTTTTGCTTAATAACTGTAGAATGCTTTGGCCATGGAAGTTAATACTTGGTGTGCAGGTTGGTCACCACCAGTAGATGACCCCTATTGATTTTGAGGTCACTAGCTTAAAGGTCGAGGTCATGGTAACCTTCAACTGAAAAATGGTTTCCTCTCAATAACTAAAGAATGCTTATGTTGAGGAACTTCATACCTGGTGTGCAGGTTGGTCCTAACCAGTAAATGACCTTTATTGAATTTGTTTGATTTTGAGGCAACAAGGTCAAATGTCGAAGGTCACGGTAACCTTCAGCTGAAAAATGTGTTTTACTCAATAACTCAAGAACGCTTGTACCCAGGAACTTCATACTTTGTGTGCAGCTTGGTCCTAACCTGTAGATGACCCCTATTGATTTTGATGTCAGTAGGTCAAAGGTCAAGGTCGCGGTGACCTTTGGCTGAAAAATGGTTTCCACTCAATAACTGAAGATTGCTTGGGCGCAGGAACTTCATACTTGGTGTGCAGGTTGGTCATCAGCAGCAAATGACCCCTATTGATTTTGAGGTCACTAGGTCAACGACCAAGGTCATGGTTACCCTCAGCTGAAAAATGGTTTCCGCTCAATAACTGAGGATTGTCACTGTTGCTTCATCTCCAGTCCAAAACTAAAAAAATCATCTCCATCATTTCTTTTCCTCCCCTACGACCACACAAATGGGGAGACAAGCGCTTTTTCAAAAAAGCAATCTCTAGTTTAGTGTTGTTCTAGAAAGGGTTTTCTTCTCTCATATGCTGTTTTGACAGACCAACCACGTTGTATTGAGTGTTGTTCTAGAAATGGTTTTCTTCTCTCATGTGCTGCTTAAACAGACCAGAAATGGTTTTGTAGCTCCACCAGTCGAGCTTATGTCATGGCGAATTGTCCGTTGTGCGTGCGTCTGTGTGTACGTTGACTTTTTCCTTTAAACGACTTCTTCTCCCTAACCACTTGGTCAATTTGATTGAAACTTCATAGGAAGCATCCTCTCAATGTCCTCTCTTAAATTCCTTCAATTTTTAGCTCTACTGGCCAAAGGCCAGAAGGGCTTATGTCGTGGCGATTCGTCCGTAAACAATTTCTTGTTAACACGATACAGTCTTTTGATTGTATCTCAACCAAACTTATACAGTAGTTAGATAACCATGAGAGCTTGGTTCCTTTCGAAAACCAGCCAGATCCGCCCATGCATGACTGGATTATGGCCCTTGAAATGGTCAAAATTGCTATAAAAGAGCTTGTTAACACGATACAGTCTTCACTTTTGATTGTATCTCAACCAAACTTATACAGTAGTTAGATATCCATGAGAGCTCGGTTCCTTTCGAAAACCAGCCACAGATCCGCCCATGCATGACTGGATTATGGCGCTTGAAATGGTCAAAATTGCTATAAAAGAGCTTGTTAACACGATACAGTCTTCACTTTTGATTGTCTCTCAACCAAACTTAAACAGTAGTTAGATATCCATGAGAGCTCGGTTCCTTTCGAAAACCAGCCAGATCTGCCCATGCATGACTGGATTATGGCCCTTGAAATGGTCAAAATTGCTATAATAGAGCTTGTTAACACGATGGTCTTTATTTTTAGATCACCTGAGCCGAAGGCTCAAGGTGAGCTATTCTGATCACTTTTTGTCCGTCATCCGTCCGGCGTTAACTTTTAGCTTTAAACATCATCTCCTCCCAAACTCCAAGGACAATTTCCGTGAAACATCACAGGACTGTTCCTCTGGTTGGCCTCTTTCAAAGTTGTTCAAAGATTTAAATTCCATTGAGAACTTTGGTTGCTGCGGCATCAGAAAGGGGGCAAAAGGTCCAAACTTTAAAAATCTTCTCCTCCGAATCTGCCTGTCAGATTCAAATATAATTTGGTAGAAATGTTCATTGGGTGACCCTTTATAAAAATTGTTCAAGCCATACTGATTGGTCGAAAAACATGGCAGTCAGGCGGCATCAAAAAAGGGGCAAAATGACAAAATTCCATTTTTAGCTCGACTATTCGAAGAATATGAGAGCTTTACTACTCGCCCCGGCGTCGGCGTCCGGTTAAAGTTTTAGGGCAAGTTGGCATTTTCATTCATAAGTATTTGTGCTAGGGCTTTAATATTTGGAATATAGTTACATCTTATACCTTTCTTCACATTGAATGTTAAAGGTACTGAGTGTGACCTTCTTTTTGGGGTAAAAAACATGATTTTCGGTGGTTAAAGTTTTAGGGCAAGTTGGAATTTCTTCTTTTTTTTTTTTTTTTCTCAATAATTACTTATGCTAGGGCTTTTATATTTGGAATATAATTACATCTATTACCTGTCTTCATATTGTATGCTGAAGATTCTGAGTGTGACCTTCTTTTTGGGGTAAAAGACGTGATTTTGGGTGGTTAAAGTTTTAGGGCAAGTTGGCATTTTCATTTAATTTTTTAATTTTTCTCAATAAGTATTTGTGCTACGGCTTTAATACTTGGAATTTAGTTACATCTTATACCTTTCTTCACAATGAATGCTGAAGATGTTGAGTGTGACCTTCTTTTTGGGGTAAAAAACATGATTTTCGGTGGTTAAAGTTTTAGGGCAAGTTGGAATTTTTTTTTCATTTTTTTTTCTCAATAAGTACTTATGCTAGGGCTTTTTTATTTGGAACATAATTACATCTAATACCTGTCTTCATATTGTATGCTGAAGATTCTGAGTGTGACCTTCTTTTTGGGGTAAAAGACGTGATTTTGGGTGGTTAAAGTTTTAGGGCAAGTTGGCCTTTTCATTTAATTTTTTAATTTTTCTCAATAAGTATTTGTGCTACAGCTTTAATATTTGGAATGTAGTTACATCTTATACCTTTCTTCACATTGAATGCTGAAGATGCTGAGTGTGACCTTCTTTTTGGGGTAAAAAACATGATTTTGGGTGGTTAAAGTTTTAGGGCAAGTTGGCATTTTCATTTAATTTTTTAATTTTTCTCAATAAGTACTTGTGTTAGGGCTTTCATATTTGGAATATAATTACATATAATACCTTTCTTCACATTGTATGTTGAAGATGCTGAGTGTGACTTTTTGGGAATAAATAACATGATTTTTGTTTGATTTTAAGAATTTTAGATAAATTCATACTTTTTGGTTACATTCCTTTCTAATTGTGATCATTCATTTATCAAATATAATTCTTCAACATATCAAACGGGTTTTGCATGATGTCAAACATTTGGTAAACCTTTTTTTAAGGTTTTGCTATTTTTGGACTCGGTCAGTTTTAACATTTGCGTTTAGCTCAACGTTAAAGTTTCATAATTCAAATCACTTCATACTTCACACATTTGTTAGGGACCATCGTACAATTAGGTTAGATAACTCCATTGTATCCTAAATATAGAGTAATGGCCCTTGAATTACTTAGAAAATTTTGCCACAATGTTTTCTAGTTTTTGTCATTTTGACAAAATATGTTCAAAGTCGTCTGCTGCAGAATTGCCATATGAGGGAAAGGGTTAATAGTACTTAAGTGCAATATAATGGAGTAGTGCTTTATGTGAATAAGCGGCATATAGTCGAGCGCGCTGTCCTCCGACAGCTCTTGTTATGCAAATGCTTGTCTGATTTTAAGAAAATATAATACGAATCTTACTGTAATGATCCTCTATTTAATTTGTTTACACAATCATAGCAACCAGGCGTCATCACAAAAGGGGTAAATTGAACTTTTAGCTACAGATGACAACCATCTCCTACCATTCCAATAGACCAATTACCACAAAACATCACAGGAATGTTCCTTTGGTGGTCCTCTTTCAAAATTGTTCAAAGATTAAAATTCCAATGAGAACTTTGGTTGCTGCGGCATCAGAAAGGGGACAAAATGTCCAAACTTTAAAAATCTTCTCCTCCGAATCTGTCTGTCAGATTCAAATCTAATTTGGTAGAAATGTTCCTTGGGTGACCCTCTATTAAAATTGTTCAAGCCATACTGATTGGTCGAAAAACATGGCAGTCAGGCGGCATCAGAAAAGGGGCAAAATTTGAAAATTCCATTTTTATGAAAGTGTTTGTCTGATTTTAAGAAAATATAATACAAATCTTACTGTAATGATCCTCTATTTAATTTGTTTAAGCCGTTTTGATTGGTTACACAATCATATCAACCAGGCGTCATCACAAAAAGGGTAAATTGAACTTTTAGCTACAAATGACAACCAACTCCTACCATTCCAATAGACCAATTTCCACAAAACATCACAAGAATGTTCCTTTGGTGGTCCTCTTTCAAAATTGTTCAAAGATTTAAATTCCATTGAGAACTTGCTGCGGCATCAGAAAGTGAGAAAAATACCCAAATTTTAAAATCCTTTTCCTCCATAATCTACTTGTACGATTGCAAGATAATTTGGTAGAAATGTTTCTTAAGTGACCCTCTAAATAAACTGTTGAAGCCATATTGATTTCGTTGAAAAACAGGGCAGCAAGGCGGCATCAGGAAAGGTGCAAAATGACAAAAACCTTATAATTCCATTCTTATTAAAGTTCTTGTTAGATTTCAAGATATAAATGGCCTTTACTGATAAGCTGTTTCTTGAGAAGTGTCCACTCCTTTCAGTTTCATTTGCACTCCCTGATAAAATTTTCCAGATATTTGCAGTTAAATATTTGCTACTAATTTACTATCAATTAGGTGATCGATTTAGGGCCATCTTGGCCCTCTTGTTTATTGTATCTCAACCAAACTTATACAGTAGTTGGATATCCATGAGAGCTTGATTCCTTTCGAAAACAAGCCAGATCCACCCCATGCATGACTGAATTATGGCCCTTGAAATTGTCAAAATTGCTATAATAGGGCTTGTTAACATGATATAGTCCTTATTTTTTATTGTATCTCAATCAAACTTATACAGTAGTTAGATATCCATGAGAGTTTGGTTCATTTCTAAACAAACGGCCAGATCTACCCATGCATGGCTGGATTATGGCCCTTGAAATTGTCAAAATTGCTATAATACAGCTTGTGAACACAATAGAGCTTCCATTTACTGATCTTCACCAAACTTGGATGGTATTTGAATATTGATGACATATTGGTTCCTTTTGAAACAAGCCAGATCAATGCCAGTAGAGCATAGGCCTTCATGGGCCTCTTGTTTTTGATCCATCCATAATTCTCCGAAAGTGTCAGGCCGATTTTCAATTAATTTTGTAGAAATGTTCCTTGGGTGACCCTTTTATTAGATTCCTTTAAGAAATGTTGATTGGTTGAAAAACATGGCCGCCAGGGGGCGGGGCTATTTTGCCTTATATAGCTATAGTGAAAACTTAAAAAATCTTCTCCGAAAGTGTTCAGCTGATTTTCAAATAATTTTGTAGAAATGTTCATTGGGTGACCTTCTATCAGATTCCTTCAAGCCATGTTGATTGGTCTGAAAACATGGCCGCCAGAGGGCGGGCTATTTCGCATTATATGACCATAGTAAAAATTTAAAAAAATCTTCTTCTCCGAAAGTGTTGAGGAGATTTTCAAATAATTTTGTAGAAATGCTCCTTTCATGACCCTCTATCAGATTCCTTCAAGCCATGTTGATTAGTTAAAAAATATGGCATTTTGCCTTATATGGATAAAGAGAAAACTTAAAAAATCTTCTCCTCCAAAAGTGTCCGGCCGATTTTCAAATAATTTTGTACAAATGTCTCTTGGGCCTCTTGTCTTCTCTCATGTGCTGCTTTGACAGACCAACCACGTTGTATTGAGTGTTGTTCTAGAAATGGTTTTCTTCCCTCATGTGCTGCTTTGACAGACCAAACAGATTTTATTTAGTGTTGTTCTAGAAAGGGTTTTTCTTCTCATGTGCTGCTTTGACGGACCAAACATATTTTATTTAGTGTTGTTCTAGAAAGGGGTTTTCTTCTCTCATGTGCTGCTTTGACAGACCAAACAGATTTTATTTAGTGTTCTAGAAAGGGTTTTTCTTCTCTCATGTGCTGCTTTGACAGACCTTTAAGGAATCTGCCATGGCTGAGTAATTAGCGGCGGGAATTGGAACCGGGCATCCTAGGTTTGATCATAGTGAAATGCCCTTGGGCAAGGCACATTTCCTAGCCTAGTAATGGTTTGTTTATTCAGGATTATGATTAAATGAACAGTTGCGGGATATAGCTGAAATAATGTTGAAAAAGGGATAAAGCCCCAATACAACTTTATTCAGCTATGCCTTTGTATACGCCCGTTTTGAAAAAAACTTTAGAAGTCTTTGTCCAATCATCACCAAATTTAGTCAGAATGTGTATTGGCATAATATTTCGGACAAGTTCGATAACTAGCCATATTGCTTCAGTCAATAGAGTAATTGCCCTTTAATTATAGAAATTACCTAAAATTAGTCTTGTCAGCTCAATTACTTTAGAAGCATTTGTCCAATCATCCCCAAATTTAGTCAGAATTTGTATTGGCATAATATCTCGGACAAGTTCGATAACTAGCCATATTGCTTTAGTCAATCGAGAGTTATCGCCCTTTAATATAGAAATTACCTAAAATTGGTCTTGTCAGCTCAATAACTTTAGAAGCCTTTGTCCAATCATCACCAAATTTAGTCAGAATGTGTATTGGCATAATACCTTGGACAAGTTCGATAACTTACCACGTTATCTTAGTCACTACACACTTATGTCCCTCGAAATGGCCAAAAACTGTACTAACAGTGTCTGCTCTCTAAATTTGCCTGATGTACAACCAATTATCACTAGACTTAATTGGTCTCAAAAAAACAGGACGGGCGTATTTTGTTAAATCATGGTGATCTTTTCTGATCTCTCTCTCTCTGTCCGTCGTTAACTTTAAGCTTTAAACAGCATCTACTAATTCACAAATGTCAACCCAACTTCACAGTAATAATCCCTTGGTGGTTCTCTTTCAAAACTTTGGTTGCTGTCGCATCAGAAATGGGGGAAATGGCCAATCTTGAAAGTTACCGTTTAGACAGAATATATTTATTTTTCAACTTGATCATAAACAGCTAATGGTTGATTTTCACAAATATACATACAGAAATGGTTAAGACAATAACATAGTTGAAAAATAGTAATTAATTAAGTTTAAATTAAGATTTATATGCATATATATATATATACACACACACATGCAAATGTATATATATATCTTAATTTCAATATGAAATATTAATTTTTCAAGAAAGAAAGTTAAAGGCTGCCTAAAATGGGTCCATTTTGGCTCACCAGCAAGGTGAGTTTTTGTCGTTCGTCATTTGCTAGATACATGTAACACTCTAGAGGCAACATTTTGCATCCAATCTTCATGAAAGTTATCAGAACATATATCTCCATCAAATATAGGCCAAGTTCGAAACTGGGTCACTAGGCCAACCTTGGTTGACCCTGTATCAGATCCTTCAAGCTATATTGATTGGTAAAAAAACCATGGCTACTAGGGGGCGGGGCTGTTTTGCCTTGTATGGCTATAGTGAAAGCTTGAACAATATTTTCCTCCCAAAGTGTCTGGCTGATTTTTGAATAATTTGTAAAAATGTTCCTTCGATGACCCTCTTTGAGATTCTTTCTAGCCATGGTTATTGGTTAAAAAAAAAAAAAAGCCATGGTCGCCAGCAGTCGGGGGCGGTTTTGCCTTATATGGCTAAAGTGTAAAATCAGGTGAGCGATCCAGGGCCTCTTGTTTTCTTAATGTGTCGGAGAACGGACAAACTAATACAAAATGGAACTCATCCTCCAAATCATTTAAATTACACGAGGTACAAACTCTTTGATTCCTTTCAATGTTTTCATGACAACTAGTTTCAATTCTTAAACTTTAAAATTCAATTATTATTAAATTTATCGTCTGATTTCTACATAGTTGAATAGAAATGTTCCTTTAGTGGCACTGGACTTGTTCAAGCCATATTGATTGGTTGAAAAAGATAGCTGCCAGGTGGATTCAGAAAAGGGGTAACATGAAACTTTAGCTTCAAACATCTTAATGTATATACTGATGTCAACCTTAATTCACAGGAATGTTCCTGTGATGTTCCTCTTTCAAAGATTTAGTGCCGTATTACAAGTTGCCTTTACTGATAAGCTGTTTCATTTGCAGTTCATTCCCAATTTCGAATACATTTTCACCTTTTAATTATAAGCACTAGTATTTTGATACGATACTACCAGTCATATGATCGATTTGGGGCCATCTTGACACTCTTGTTGTTAGATTGTTTTGTTACCTGTATAAGCAGAGTAACGCAGTGATTAAACTGGTCACTTCTTTTTGTAAGTCCATCACACTTTGACTTTACCCTTTCCCATATACAACACATATGCAGCAGACGACTTTGAAACATCACATAGGCGAAAATATGGTAGATCTCTATAAATGAAAGTGATTATTGAAAAGAGTTGAAAACAAAACGTCAGAAAGCGTCTGTATGTGAGCAAGAGTTAACTGACTGACAACATACATATTTCTTCATCACTCTTTGACATGTTTTCGTTTATATTTTGTTTATTTGATCAAATTACTCTGACATTTTACAACTACATTGCTCCGATATCTTGGACATAACTGTCATATCGAAGTGGAAGACGAGTATCTTAAGAACATGTGAATTATTTAAATGCCTAAATTCGTCTACAGGTGGGAAAGGGTTAATGAGCTATTGTGATTACTCACTATCTGTCCCCGTCCATCTGTCTCAAATAAATATGTATTCCATTTGATTATAGAATCATGAAAATAGTGGCCCGATATCAAAATAGTTCAATGAAAAGGTTCCAAGGGTGATCATCTACCAAGATGTTCAAGTCATCTTGATTGGTGAACAAAACCTTTTCTGTAACAACTGGTTTGTTTTCAGAAATATACAGGAAAAAATCCTTGGGTGACCCCCAATCCAGAATTTCCAAGCCATATTGATTGGTAAACAAGATATGGCTAGCTTAACAATACATGTATTGACAGTTTAACTTAGATGCCTATAGTACAAACCTCTTCACTGAAACTAAGGAATTATACAAGAAAGAAAAAACGTATGTGACCGTCTGCCAAGAACCTTTAAGCCATATTGATTGGCAAATTTAACATTGCTAAGCATTACTTAGAGAAAAAGACATTTATGTAAAGACTGCAGAAAAGACAGTTGGTCACAAGAGGCATTAAGAACAAAGACTGGCTTACTCCTGAAACCTGGCAAAAAGTTGAAGAAAGAAAAAACTGTAAAACAAAATGATCAACACAAAACCCAAAAAGCTTGAAGATCAACTGCAAATTATATACAGAACAAAATATGTTAAAAGAAGAGTTGGAAAAGATAAAATGCAATATCTGGAAGACCTGACAAAAGAGGCAGAACAAGCACTGTCTGCAAAATCGCCGAACAACTTTGTGGAACGTCCAGTGCCCAGACAAGCCATGTTAACGTCACAGATGGCAACTCATTGAAAACAGAAAGGAGACAAGCAGACCGATGGATCCAATATTTCAAAGAAGTATTGATTGCACTGAGCCTGATGCGATAGTTAATCCTGAACCAGCAAAAGAGGATCTAAACATCAATATACAGAGCCACCAACTATGGAAGGAGTAAAGAATGCCATCTCTGAAAACAGGCAAGGCACCAGGCATTAATTCCACCCATGTATATATATGTTAAAGTCACACCTGGATACTTCAGCCAAGGTACTTCAAAATATATTCCTCTTAATTTGGAAAGAATAGGACGTAACACCAGCCTGGAGCAAAACCCTCAGTGTGAATATGACAACAGGAGAGGTGTAACATTATTTTCTGTCCCTAGTAAAGTTTTCTGCAATTTTTTTCTGGAATTGATAAAGTTGAAGATCAGACAGGCTTTAGATGAGGATGAGGATGCATTGACCAAATTTTTCCTCTTCTGGACATCATTCAGCAATGCGTAGAATGGAACACACCACTTTTCATTAATTTTATATTCAGGAAAACTTATGATAGTATTCATAGTGAAACTCTTTGGAGAATTGTAAGATCATATGGAATTCCGACACAAATTTGGATGCTAATAAAGGCATTCTACAACAGTTGTGAATGCAGTATCATCATTGGTAGCTCTATCTCAAGACTCATTTGAAGTATTATCTGGTGTAAGACAGGGATGAATTATGTCGGCTTTCCTGTTTTTAGCTCCACTGGCTGAAAGCCAGTCGAGCTTATGTCATGACGAATTGTGCGTCCGTCCGTGCGTTAACTTTTTGCTTCAAACGACTTCTCCTTACTAACCACTAGGTTAATTGGGATGAAACTATAGGAAGCATTCTCTCCTAAATTCCTTCAAATAGTTTGGCTATAGTGAAACTTAAAACAATATTTTGCCTGATACGGCTATACTGAAAACTTGAATCTTCTTGAACGAAAGAATCTGGCCGATTTCCAAATAATTTTGTAGAAATGTTCCTTGGGTGACTCTCTATCAGATTCCACCAAGCCATGTTGATTGGTCTTAACATATGGCTGCCATGGGGGCGGGGCTGTTAGCCTTTAATTGGCTTTAGTGAAAACTTTAAAAATCTTCTCCTCCCACCACTATTTTGCCGATTTTCAAATAATTTTGCAGAAATGTTCCTTGGTGACACTACGAGATTTCTGCAAGCCATGGTGATTGGTCAATTACATGGCCACCAGTGGGCGGTGCTGTTTGGAGATATATGTTTTGCCTAATGGCAGTGGTGGGATACTGGCCCTCTTGGCTATTGACTGGATACATTGGCATACACCATCAGACAAGAGAAGGGGTAGTCAGTTTGCTGATGACATAGCCGAACTATCAATAACAAGTGAACCTCCAAGAGTGACTAATTTTCTGAACAACTCTGCAAAGCAAACTTGCCTGAACGTAAATACATACCAACAAGACCGAGTTAATGACCGAAAATTAATAATCTGCCTGAAGAAAGTGTTGAAGATTTTACATCAAGCATCATAGGTAAAGATAATGGGACAGAAAAAGATATAAAAGCAAGGCACGCTCTACATTTGCAATGCTTCAGCCAATCTGGAAGTCCAACCAGTACAGTTTAAGGACTACACTGCGAATATTCAACAGCAATGTGAAATCTAGACTCCTGTATGGTTCAGAAACTTGCCGCTTGTTAAAGCCCCGTCAGATTAAACGGAGAACGTGAACACAATGCGAGAAAAAGTAAAAACATATTGAACAAAGCCGCGATCATACCGCGTTCTCACGGCGCACATGCCACGACCTATACACGTTTATGGCGTTTCTATTGAGACCTATGGGCTTGGCAACTGCGATCCTGTGGCGCTCTAGCCACGCGTCTTCTATGTGTATGGCGACTATATAAGCTGATCAGATTTTCGGAAATTTAAAGATGATCATTGTTTAGTCATACTGTATACGATACCAGAGACCGAGACATCTCGGACAGCAGCCAGCTCCAGGAATGATGCTTCAGAGTCTGACACCAAGTCACTGACTAGTCCGCGTAACAGTCTCATCCACATAATACAGATCAAGGGTATTGAAGACAACGAAGCCATGGTTGAAGGAGCACCCCTCTTGTATAACAAAAAGCTGGCTTCGTACATAGACAATGTACTCCTTCAGCTCAGATTCATTAAAGATCATGGCATCTGAAATGTAGCCGTTTTCTAAGTGTTCAATGTGATGTGTAAAGCGTTTTCATCAAAATGGAAATGGCAAAACTTTTCAAATTTTAAGTTCAAGAATTCCAAAAGTGGTCCTCTGCAAGAATGATTCAAATTATATTAATTGTTTGAAAAACATAGCGACGTAGCATAAAAAAAGGGGGTAGAACAAAACTTTGAAATTATTTGTTTGATTTAAAGGTATTTTGGCAATATTGTTCGTCGGGGCACACTGTTTGGTTGAAAGGCGGTAGGCTTTAAATTGTCTCCCTTTGCTGGTCTATACGTTCGAAGATCATTTTGCATACACGTTCCGAAGGTGATCTTAAATTAGTTTTGATATGTAAAATTACATGACCCATATGGGTTACGATACGTTGCATTGATCATGGGTTTAAGAACGCATTCTAAGGCGAGCTATGTACATTGGGGACATAATGTTTACACAGGTAGATTTATAGTGTATTAGATATATTCACTTCTTGTAAATCCTCGGAAAGAGGTTATCGCTTATGTAATACAGGGCTTCAGATTAGTCAATGTCGAGAACGAATCTGCTTTTGACCAATCAGATACTTGAGCACAGATTATAATTTTGAAGCCTGAGTCAAGTCTAGCACGAAAACAACACAAAAACGACTATAAATATCGATATTTTTTTTGATAATCTAAAATAATGCCTCTGATTTGCATATCCGATCTATGAATTTCCGTTAGACCGTATGCATTATTTTACCATTTCCCATACACAACAATTATACGAGGGTTAAATCTAGGATAATAATTTGTTCCCGTGTAAAAAAGAGATGCATTTTCACTGAAGGAACACCAAAGATGGCTAATTTTAGCTCACCAGAGCACAAGGTGAATTATTGTGATCGCCTTTTGTCCGGCGTTCGTCGTCCGTCGTCAACATTTGTTTCTTAACACTCTAGAGGTTGCCTCCATTCATCATGAAAGTTTATCAGGACATACATCTCTATCAAATCTAGGCCAAGTTCGAAACTAGGTCACTAGATCAAATTAAATGAAAATCTTGTTAACACTCGGGAAGCTGCATGTTGAAACTTTGTCAGAATATTCGTTTTAGTGATATCTAGGCCAAGTTCGAATATAGGTCATGTCGGGTCAAAACTATGTCACTAGGCCAAATTCAAGTAAAATCTTGTTAACACTAGCGGTCTCAATTTTTGCTTCAGCAGTTTGAAATCTTGTCAGAATGGTGTCTTAATAATATCTAGGTCAAGTTCGGATATGGGTTATGCCGGTGAAAAAACTAGGTAATTAGGCCAAATTGTAGAACAATTTAGTTAACACTATAGAGATCGCATTTTTGACTTGAGCAGCTTGAAATTTTGTCTTGATGAAAGAGTTAAGTCTGAAATAGCCCATTCTCAGGTGAGCGATTCCAGGGCCTCATGGCCCTCTTATTTTAAATTGTTGACTGCAGATATCCTGTCATCGCATCTTGATTATGTAATACAGGGATGGCTTAGATGTTGTATATTCATTAGGCCCCGTAACTATAAACCTCTGAAAACGTTATCTCTGCTCAGATATTTTAAAACGATATGCTCCAAACAAGACCTCTGATAGGTCAATTTCGAGGAATTGATCTGCTTTCGGTCACTTGAGCACACATTTTTAGGACAGATTATAATGTTATAGTATTGAAGCCTGGTATACATGGGCGAATATTTTCTTTACTCTGAAAGCTCTTGTTTTCTCCAAACTGTTATAGATTAATGATACTACAGGGATATGTCTGTAAGCTGATCACATACTTATTGGACCTTAACTTATTTGGTAGGATTGATTGATTGATTTGGTTTAACGCCGTTTTCAACAATTTTTCAGTAATATCACGGTGGTCAGTACTCCAAGCAAATCTTTCTACATAGACTGTTGGCCCAGTGGTGTATAACTTTTGTCAAACGTTGGAATGAACTCGCAACCCCTGGATTGGTAGGAGAAAGATTATAATTAATCTGGCATGAACCAGCAATAGCGACTCCTCATATATCGCTTTCGTGTACATTTAGCAAATGAGTAAATATACACCTACAACTTTTTCAAAAGTGATGACTCAAACTGATTTCGGAGTTTGAAAGGTTAGACAAGTTTGGCCTGAAATAAATTGTCGCTTTAACATTTCGCTTGCTGCATTATGTCCTAAGGGCACCGTCATCATTGGTGTATTCCTGACCCGATAATGGTATGGTAGGGGTGGTACTCCAGCTAGGTTATAATCATGTAAGTATAGTTCCTTTATTTGACTAAAATTCGAACGGTGATGACCTGTTATATGTCCGTCATCTGAGTTATGTAGACTACGTTTTTCACGAATACACCAATTCGAGTAACGAGGTCGGTGTGCACGTAAAAGCACTAAACTAGGTTGGATTGACGCGAAACATGTTTGATGTCAATGGGTAATGAACGCATTGCTGCTGTGGACATGCAATTAGTATCGTTATGAGAATAAGGTGTCTGTATTACCTTTGGTGACTGAGTCTAAACTAGCACGACAATAACAAAAACGACTATTAGAAGATATACTTTAACTTTTGCAATCGACATAGGCGTGGACTTACGATGCAGTCTCTTGCCTCAAATCATTTTAATTAATATATCCGAGTTCGTATTTTCAGCCACGCCCAACGTCTTGCATCACAATTAAACGTTGAAAACTACCCGGTTAGCATGGCTTTTGTTTGTGATGGAGAAAATATCGATTTATTTTGATTAGCTAAAATACTTCATCTAATTTGCATATGAAATCTATGAATTCCCGTTAACCGAATACATTGTTTAACTCTTTCCCACAACACAACACTTCTTCAGAGGGAAAGTCAATCACGTATGTGTATTGCTTGGAATAAATGCACACAACAAAATATAAGTGTATACCAGTCGCATATAGAAAATAATATTGAAAAAAACATTTATACCAGGCAGCGACTCGTGTAATTATTCGCCAGACTTCATAAACGATAGCTTAACTGACATCATTTTACAAGCCTCCAAAAGTCTTCCGACAAGTCACTTCAATAGACATGCCAAACCCCATTGGTCTTCTGAGGTAAAGCAATCGTATGCACAAATGCTTCATCTACGCAACATTTGGTTCGAATCTGGAAGGCCTAGGGACCAATCCCAAGTTTACTTGTCCTATAAACAGACAAAAACTGCGTTTAGGCGTACAGAAAGACACGCCCGCGAGATGTACGAAAACTCAGTTTTCGACCAACTCAATAAAGCAGCCGAACTAGACTATAGGGTATTCTGAAAGCTGCTTCGTCAGAAAAGTGGTAACAACTTCGACACTTGCTCACAAATAGTAGTTGGAGAGAGTACATTTGAAACACATGAAGTAACTAACGGCTTTCGCGAATACTTCGCCCATGTATTTGACAATATTTGTACTGACGATACCATTAACAGCCCCTTAAGTAATGAACTCAGTAACTATTTCAATACCCGCGGAAGTCAAATCGTCCAAACCATTACACGCGAATTCAGAACGGACGAAATCGAAAGCGTAGTCAAAATCCTCCAAAAGCGTAAATCTCCTGGGATTGACTGTATCCTTAACGAGCATGTTATACACGCAGGCAAACCGATAGTACATATAATAACATTACTGTTCAACTCTATCCTAAAGTACGAAAAGTTACCTAAAAAGTGGCAAACTAGCGTTCTTATCCCGATCTACAAGGGCAAAGGAAAAAACAAATCTGACCCTTCTAGCTATCGTCCTGTCTCTCTTTTGCCGTGCTTTAGTAAACTATTTGAGAAACTGCTTTTGAATCGAAAACAAGCATATTTGACTCTGTGTAAGAGTCAATTCCCATGCCCCCAACAACACGGCTTCCAAAAACAAATAAGTTGTATTACTACGTCGTTCAACGTCCAGGAAACTGTACTACAACGTTGAGCGTCAGAGTGACGTCTATGTCGCTAGTCTTGATCAAAAAGGCGCCTTCGATACAGTCAGACATAAATCCCTAATGCTTAAGCTCGGACGGATGGGACTCGTTGGTAAAATCCTTCGAATCATCCGTGATTCTTATACCGATTTAAATTGCTTAATTCGCTATACTAACCATACGTCCGATACCTTCAACGTGGTGCGCGGGGTACGTCAGGGAGGGGTGATATCCACATTCCTCTATCTGGTCTACATCAATGCCCTGATAACTGAACTACAAGACAGCAACTTAGGAACAAAGGTATTGTCTACAACGGTTAGCAACCCGTCATTTGCTGATGACATATCATTAACAGCCATTTCCCCCCTTAATTTACAGAAAATGAGGGATATCGTGTACAAGTATTGCAAAACATGTTGTATTGATATTAACGTGAACAAGTCAAATGTCATTGTGTTTAGCACAAAGCGTTAACCGCCAGCGGTCGGAATTATGTATGGCGAGCATTTTATGCCCCAAGTAAAATCCTTAGGCCACCTAGGAATTACTCACGATTCGAACATGAAACTGAGTAAACGTATCAATGACAGGATTCAAAAAGCCCGTAATGCCCTTTTTTCCATGGTTGGGCAAGGTGTCAATCCCCAAGGAGTCAATCCAATGGTTTCCGCAAGTTTATATTGCAAAATTATACTCCCTATCCTCCTGTACGGAGCAGAGATTTGGAGTAATATGACTACCGCTGATGTGAAACATCTCCAAACATTCCAGCATTATGTCGCGAAAAAGATACAAGGGTTCTCTCGAAGAACCAGATCTGACATGGCAGAGTCAATGCTCGGTCTGTATAGGGTATCAAGCACAATCGATAAGAGGAAATTGACGTTCCTTCACAAAATACTGAAGCTACCAGATTCTTGTATAACGAAAGAAATTTTTGTCATGAAGTACTATATGTACATGTCAGACAAAACTTCAGTTACTCTTGGTTTCGTCCCAGATGTATGTCATATAGTCAACAAGTATAACCTCCACTCAATTCTGAACAACTATTTTCAGACTAATTCACTGCCTTCTAAATGTGCATGGAAGTCCACTGTACGTAATGTTGTTCACACCCGCGAACAATTCCTACTAAACGAACGTTTGTCGACTCACCCAGATTTCCTTTTTTTTCATACGCTGCAGCCTTGCATTGAACCTTGCATTGTTTACAAGGTATCAAATGTCAGTACCTTTCGACCTATCATGAGTGCGGTAGCTAAGCTATGGTCACGCCCAACATTATGTATCAATACTGTCTGCACTATATGTAATCAACCACAACAAGAAGAGTTAGTACACAGACTTTCTGATTGCCATGTCATTGTAGGACCGAAGCAAACATTAAAATCCACACTAATCAGAAATTGCAGCAGATCCTTCGCACACGATATATACACTTTAGATAGCTACTCATTCACGCTTAGCATGTTAGGTGCGCCGATAATAACTCTACCAATAGAATTACAAAGAAAGGCATTTCTAGAAATAACCTTTAATTACATATACCAGTGTCTTAAAATGTATCTTTAGTAATGAAAATACATTTCAATACATCTGGGTATGCATATAATCAATAGATACTTGAGATATCATTCTGATTTATTCCCCCCCCCCCCCCCCCCCCCCCCCCGTTTATTTATCATGTCTACATGTACTGTATTTGAGTTTATTCATGTTTTGTTCGTTCGTTCATTTGTTCATTTGTTTGTGTACATTTCCTCTTCTTTTTCATATATTTGTTTAATGTGTGCATATTGTACGATATCTCCTACATAGGAGGCAATAAAGAGATTGTATTGTATTGTATTGTATTGCATATGAAATCTATGAATTCCCGTTAACCGAATACATTGTTTAACTCTTTCCCACACACAACACTTCTTCAGCAGACGACTTTGAAAACATTCAAGCAAAGTTTGGGATATATCAAAGTGTAATAATTGAGTAAACTTGAAACATTATGAACAATTTCTTCTTTTGTCAGTGGTAGAGGATAACTGTTTGTTCCCGTGAAATAATGAGATGTGTTTTCACTGGAGGAACATCAAAAATGGCTCTGTTATTGGATCTTGACTAAAGATATCTCGTCCTCGCATCTTGATTTAGAAACAAAGCAATTGTTCTATGTATTTTGTGCTATTCCTTACTGAATAATTGTGAAGTTTAATGTCGTTTTCAATGGGTTTTCAGTTATATCGTATAGTTAACTGAACGTATGTGTCCTGACTGTCTAGCTCCAGGGCACGTATTAACCAAACTTTCAACTTGGACTAAATCTTAATCCCAAGTCCGCTTTTTGGATTCCCGAAGATTCAGATGTAGTCGTATTCACCAACGCGTCGTCTCAATTCTATTCGTTTAGTCCAATTTACTATTCAAACCGGAAATGGACAAATATGTTCACTAGAAATTGGAGATAACTGCAAATAAGTAATTTTCCAACCAAATATTTTGGTTTACTTTGATTTTAAAGTCCAATTGAAATACGCGGTTGGCATTGAGCTGTTGCCATGGTCTTCTTCAATTTAGTCAGATAATTAAGCACGCCCCAACGTCAACTTAATATTTAGTCCGAACATTCTAAGATTAAGTTCGGTTTATCAATTTAGTCGGGTGGGGATGAATACGGACTTAATCTCAAAAGACGTACTTGAGTCCGTAAATCGAACTTGAGACGGGTTGGTGAATACGGGTCCAGTACTCTATTTAACATTCTTCCCAGGCCATTGGCTACATTCCCATATAGACAATGTAGCACAATGCAAGAAGACAAATGCCACTAGTCACAATAGTCCTTGATAACATGTAAATACATGATATGAACAGAACATGTTCCAGTCAATTCACATAGCTAGTTGTTTTGGCTCACACGAATGATCAAAGTACAGGGCAAAAGAAAAGTATATCAATATATTTAGAACCACTACCTTTTTTCTGAGCTACGCATGCATAACTCTCAGCAAAATGAAAACTTGCATTTCTTCAGGGTATGTAATATAAGTGAGCATTACATGCCTTTTCAATGGAGTATATATAATTATAAACTCACTGTTTTAAATAATGGGTTTTATGTGACTTATAGACAGGCGACGCGTGGTTTTCTTCAACAGTTGATTCTTTTATAAACTGAATGATTTCGTATTTTTAAGCCATATCACCAGCATTAACCAAGACACACAAGAGTCTATGTAAATCTAACATTGGAGCAGATAGTGTGGCATTTGTGTCGCACCTTGTATATTTTATCTCGATATAATGATAAGGTCTGGGACCATGTTAATCTTTCCTGTCCGCCGCGATATGACATTAGCTGTTGAAAGCGTCGTACAAACCCAAAACAAACAAATAGAGGATATTACATGAGTGGTCATTCAATACGACATTTTATTAAACGAGTTTAATAAAATTTTGTATTGAATGACCACGAATGTTATATTCTATTTATATCATAAATTCCAATTCGACGATTATTAGCCCAAAATATATATAGCGCGGTCATTTTCAATGCTTTTCATTATGACGTTACGTAGTGTTAGTTGAATACGCAATTTATACAATGGCTTTATAACACTCCCGGCGACGTCATTTATGATAAACACAAATTATTACATGTGTGGAAAAAACAAACATCTGCCTTTGAATTGATGCTAAGGGTCCAAATGGATACTGCGCCACTATATTCTATAGTTGTTTTGTATTAGTTAGATTATTTAGGTTATCTCCCCTCTCTCATCATCCGCCGTTTACCATGTGATGTTTGATGTTTGAATCATAATAAAGTTACCTTAAATTAGTTTATTGGG